>CM060903.1:1508347763-1508995263 GCA_030737815.1 Allium fistulosum
GACTCCTTTGATGGGAGTTATCTTAACATACACAACATTGCCGACTTCGAATTCCAAATCCTTCCTTCTCTTGTCAGCATAACTCTTTTGGCGATCCTGAGCTTCCTTCATCCTTCTTCTAACCATTCCAACTGTCTTCGTCGCCTCTCGAATCATAACTGGACTAAGGACTAAATAATCTCCAGATTCTACCCAACACACAGACGATTTGCACGATCTTCCATACAGAGCTTCATAAGGCGCCATTCCAATGCTAGCTTGATAGATGTTGTTATAAGAGAACTCAACCAAGTGAATATGATCCTCCCATGATCCTTTGAAATCAAGAATACAAGCTCTCATCATATCTTCTAAAATGTGATTTACTCTTTCAGTCTGGCCATCGGTTTGAGGATAGTAGGCAGTACTTAGACTTAACTTCGTTCCCAAAGCTGTTTGTAGAGCTCCTCAGAATTGGCTCCTGAAGATAGGATCTCGATCACTTACTATGCTTATTTGAACTCCATCTAGACGAACTATTTCCTTCATATAAATTTCTGCCAATGAAGTTACCGTTGTAGTTAGCTTGATTGAAATAAAATGCGCACTCTTTGTTAACTGATCCACAATTCATTTCCTTTCCTGGTTCTGGGTAAACCATATATGAAATACATTAGTATCATCTCCCATTTCCACTTAGGGGTTTCCAAAGGTTGAAGTAATCCGACCATTTTCTGATGATCTCCCTTAATTTGTTGGCAACTCCCACACCTTCTCACAAAGGTAGAGATATCCTTCTTCATTCCTGGTCACCAAAAGACTCTCCTTATGTCCTTGTACATCTTGTGAACTCCAGGGTGAATACTCAATCTAGATTTATGACATTCTAACAACACTTTCTGTCTCAGTCCATCTATATCTGGAACGCACAATCTTCCCTTGATCCCTAAAACACCTTGGTGATCCATCTCAAAATATGTACATCAACCTTCCTTGACTCCTTGAATTAACTTCTCCACAGCACTATCCTTCCTTTGGTTCTCCATTATCCTTGGTTGAAGAGTCGGGGTAACTTCCAAAAGAGACAAAACTGCATTCCCGCTTAAGGAGTCCGCCACTACATTAGCTTTTCTCGACGTATAAAGAATGTCCAAATCGTATGCGGCCATGAACTCTAACCATCATTGTCGTCTGAGGTTCAGGTCATTTTGGGTGAAAAGATACTTCAGGGACTTATGATCAATGTATAGCTCGAACTTTTCACCTAATTGAATAAGAAGAAAATCCTACTTACTAGAATATCCAAAGAAAGAAGAAAGAAAGAGATCAAGAAGAAAGGAAAGATTTTTACCCAATAAATAATGGCTCCATATTTTCAATGCGAAGACCACAGCTAATAATTCTAAGTTATGCGTAGCTTAGTTCTTTTCATGTGGCTTCAACTACCTGCTAGCATACGCAATCATTCTTCCATTCTACATTAGAACAGCTCCCAATCCAACTCCACATGCATCGGTTAACACCGTAAACCCACTATTTCCATCAGGGATAGCCAGAACTGGCGCACTGGTCAGTCTCTTCTTCAGTTCCTTAAATGCTTCCTCACAGTTTGGAGTCCATTCAAACTTTTCACCTTTCTTAGTCAACTCAGTCAAATGTGAGGTGATTTTAGAATAATTCTGAATGAATCTTCTATAGTAACCAGCGAATCCTAAGAAACTACGAACTTCGGTAAGAGTCCAAGGTCACTTCCATTCCTGTACTGCTTCCACCTTTATCGGGTCTACTGAGATACCATAGCCCAATACAATATGCCCTAAAAACCTTACCTTCGATTGCCAAAAATGGCATTTAGAAAACTTTGCTTTCAAAACATGCCTCCTTGGGGTTTCTAAAACTACTTCCAACTGATATCTATGTTCCTCTTTCGATTTGGAATAAACTAAAATAACATCGATAAAAACAAGCACAAACTTATTTCGAACCATCAGAAAACACGATTCATAAGATCTACGAAATATGCGGGTGCAATGGTCAACCCAAAAGGCATAACCAACCATTCAAAGAAAAAATCTGGACCCCTAAAGGTAGTTAAGGGTATGTTATCCTCAGCAACCCTTAATTGGTGAAATCCGGTAGCTAGATCCATTTGGGAAAATACCGTAGCTCAATGAAGTTGGTCAAATAAGTCATCGATGCGGGGAAAGGGATATTTATTTCTAATAGTCAACTTATTAAACTCTCTATAGTCCACACACAATCTTAAAGATCCATCCAACTTAGCCACGAAGACTACTACCGATCCCCAGCTCGACTAACTAGGTCCAATCAATCCTCTCTCCAACAAGTCCTGGGTTTGCTTTACTAACTCCTCTCTTTCCCTCAGAGCCATTCTTCTTTTAGGTTGAACTATGGATCTTGCACAGGAACTAGATCAATGTGGGATTATATCTCCCTATGTGGGGTAAATTCCTAACTTCTTCAAACACATCGGGAAAGTTCTTAACAACCTCTATGGATCCTAACCCTTCTTGAGATGCTTCCAAGGCATACAGGAAACTACACATATGAATATCAGGGTCCTCACAAGATACTTTAGCAATATTTCCCAATTTTGTTACTAATGTTACCATTCTTTCTCTGCAGTCTAAGGTAGCCCCATATATTGATAACAAGTCCATACCGAGAATGAGGTCAAATCCCTTAAAATCTAAGATATATGGATCACAAGTAAAATGATGAGAAAGATTAGAAATTGGTACGTCTTCACACACTAGGTTCAAATGGGTTACACCTCCTATAGGATTAGATACGCAAATAGGGTTTTCTACAATATTTGGGATAAAATGAAATTTCTTTACGGCTCTTAAAGAGGTAGAACTATGGGAGGCACTGGTATCAAACAAAACTCAAACAAAAATACCATTAATTAATAGGATACCTTCAAGAATGCCTTTCCCTTCACATCTCTTAAAGTTGATGGCTCGTCCTTAATCGCATACACTTTAGCCTGTTGCACCTTCTTCATGAGTGGGCAGTCCTTTATCAAATGTCCAGGCTGGTGACAGTTGAAGCATAACGTCTTCATGACCATTGGAGAGATAGGTCCTGCTGGCTACATGGAAGTTTCAGAGTCTTTACAGAATTTGGCTGTATTACCCTTCTGCTTACAGATATAACAAGTGGTATCCTTAAACTTGTTCCCCTTATTCCCTCTCGGGTTTCCTTTTCCTTTACCCTGCTTACTCCGGTCCGGGTTAAACTTCCTTATGTTTGAATTCTTGCTACTGGCATTATCATTTGTTGCTACTGGAGTAGGTTTCTTCTTGTCCAAGACTTCATACCTTAGTGCCATGTCTACTAAATCCACAAATGAACCCTTAACATGGGCAGTCTTCCTCTCATGGAAATTTCTCCCATTCCCAAAATGAACATTTCATTTTTCTTTAGTGGGGTGTTGATCAATTCTGGTCCGAAACAAGATAGCTCGTTGAACTTTGTCTCATATTCTGCCATAAATGAATCTCCCTGCTTCAAGTCCAATAAATTTATGTACATTCGAGTCTTACCAGCTATAGGCAGGAAACTGATCTTCAAATGCTTCCATAAAATGAGCCCAAGTAAACTCCTCTTCTAGAACATTGGCTGTGAGCGGGTCCCACCAAGCTACGGCTCCTTCTTGCAATTGCCATGATTCTAAAAATCTCTTCTACTCATCTAATAGATCCTGACCTTTGAAAATCTTTTCACAAGTGTGCAACCAAGCTTGAACTTCTACGATAGACTCAGTTCTCTTAAGCGGTTTCCCTCCCAGATTTGTGTAACCATAACATAAAGTTGGAAAATTCACCCTCGGCTGCCCTGGTGTTGGCTCTTCGACGGTTCCAACCCTTCCAGTCTGAGTCCGACCATTGGTGGTCGTACTGCTGCTAGTTCATCTACCTCGTCTACCTCTAGTGCTCATTTCTTACTACCGG
Source organism: Allium fistulosum (assembly GCA_030737815.1). Classification (NCBI taxonomy): domain Eukaryota; kingdom Viridiplantae; phylum Streptophyta; class Magnoliopsida; order Asparagales; family Amaryllidaceae; genus Allium; species Allium fistulosum. Next base: position 1,508,351,720 of record CM060903.1, read on the forward strand.
GGCATTGCAAGATAATTCTTAGAATACTTTGGACGAGATAAATTCCAAAAAGGAGAGTACTAATCAAACTATCAAAGTGTATCTACCTATCAGGGATATATATATATATATATATACGAGTAAAATTACAAATATGGTCTCTCAAAGTTTACCCTAACCCAAAGATAACTAGGGGTTTGCTTAACCTAATGCTATGATACCAAATGTAATTAACCGCCTTTCTTGCATTCGAAAGATGAGTCATTATGGGTTGAAGAAATGAGAAAGATAAGAAGAAGACTAATCAAATACAGAATCTTACCACGTAGGGAACAACATATAATAGATAATGTAGTATATTACATAGTCATAGCCAAAATATTACATTAGAGTTCAATAATACAAGTTCTGAACTAGGACAATTACAAATGCTTGTCCACAAAATACATAGACCATACATACATACACAGCAGAATAATTTATACTAATAATAGCTATCCATGACGCCACTTGCTCCAGCTCCTCCAACATGCTTTCGAGAGAAATCTGGATCACTTAAGTACTCATAAAAATTGAGTGCCCAAGAGTTTAGGGAAAAGAAAAATAAAATTTGGGTCAGACATGGGTCGGGTGTGAGTAAACTCAAACAACAATATTTTTATTTGAAAACTCCTTTGAAAAATAAAGTTTGTCTCGTAAGACCACGCCATACATAAATAGGGACGGGTTTTACCTAACGATAACCAAAACACTTTCTATTTAAAACTAGTGATATTATGATAATGCCTAAGGGTTTAAAATAAATTTAGAACATAGCTGAAATGCTTGCATCTCACATTCCAATATATTTAGGTATACAAATAAAACCGTAAAGGCACGTTTTGGAGATTGGATTCCATACAATGACAAGGCTACTGGGTACCGCCTACCATGGTAGACCTCTAAATTAGCATACCAAGATCGTGCCGAATGATCCTTGCCAACATAGGACTGGCCTATCCCTTGCTGGATATTACCGAATATGATCACTCCCATGGTTGGGATCAGCAACCATTTGGGACTATAGTATATCTGAGTAGGGACTCGTTCTAGATGGAAATGATCATATCCTAATGGGTGCGACCCATATGGCCCTGCTGCAAATCCCATGTTTTAATCATTCCTGGTTGATAAGGCCCGAGGCTACATCATTACCTTTCAGATATAGCACTTCTCTCTTGGAATGCTAACATTGCCTTCCCGATGTTGACACAATGTCAACATTCATCCATACAAGTCGTTCAGGAGATGAACGAACAGAAGGCACTACTTCCACTATACCCGTTTTGGAATCACCCTCAAGGTTAATGCAAGATAGCCCTTTCACTTCAAGTTTTGAATCTTGATCATAACTTCGATAGTTCCAATTTGAACGCTTTACGTTGGTTTAAAGTGGTTTTCGGATAACTATTCGTCATTTGATCCTGGTCCAACATTCGATAATTTAAAATGGTCAATTTATTTGATAGTGAACAACTCCACTATCAGGTGCAAGATTTACATATGGACATACACTCCATATACTTAAGTTATCATGATCTACTTATCGAAATTAACCTCCTTGCATTTATCACGTTACAATATTCAGCATTTGTGCTAAACACAAGTCAACTTACTTTCCATAAAACATGTCAACATTTTATAATCACCACTTTAATTCATTTGGCTACATAATGGTCCAGACGATGAGATCCTTAGATTTAAATTCACTTAAATTGAAAAGAAGATTGATTTGAAACATAACCAATTAAGTTTAAAAAATAGTTTTGAAAAGATTAAAGTATATTTAATTAGCTTAAACCCTAATTATATCTTAATTAAATCCGGATTAATTCGTAATTAAACTTTAATTAACTTAATGAACTTAGTTAAGTCCTAATTAACTTCTTAATGCATCTTAGTTAAGGTTTGTTATCCCGCCTTTTGGCAAGGCCGTGACACCAAGAACTTGACTAGAAACCAAGGACAGTTCATCCTAGAGATCGGTTATACATAGGTTCACTATGGATACTGGTAAATTTTGCCCGAGTCCGGATTGAGCTACAATTGATATGACACGACAAGCAAAGCTATGAAAACCAATGTTCCAAATTTCAAGTCAATCGGAGTTCGTATGCTCAAGATATTGATCGATCACGGTTAAGAAATCCAACTATATTCGTATCCATCCAATTTCGTATCCATTCCCCAAGAGAGATTCAGTTCGTATCCATCACCTACTAACTTCCTTCGTATCCATAAAATGAAGCTACTTCGTATCCATCATGTTAACAACACTTCGTATCCATCAACAAATGCCCATTTCGTATCGGTCTCCCTCCATCTATCTCGTATCGATCACCCACTATCGATAGGAACAGCAACAACCAGCGATCGATATGAAGAAAGCAACATGAAGCATCGATACGAAGGCAGCCTCCAACCATCGATACGAAGTAGCATCCAGGCATCGATATGAATAGAGCCGCGCATGATCGATGCAAAATAGTATCGATACGAAGACGACAATGTCATACAAATCCAAACTTGCATCGATCATAACTCGAGATCTACAAATCCAAATGCCACCAAATTTTCACAGGAGTTGGCGTACTACCTTGGGAATGTTCATGATCGATCTCGACTCGATCGGACAAAATCTTGATCGATGCGAATTTGGTTCACGTATCGAGTGCAAACAGCATGGGATCGTTCGCGTGGGCCCACCCACATGGGAGAAGAGGTCTCCCGAGATTTGAGCGAGATATTTGCTGCCTACGCTTATAAATAGTGACCCTGGATCTACAGAAAATGAACATTTTTGCTTCTCTATGCCGATACTCTACCGAAATCATTATTAATCTTTAGTTGTACTGTTGTAATCCCTTGTAAACAGCGAGTAAAATTCAATAAACATAAGTCATTTCATAGTGGACGTAGGCAATATGCCAAACCACTCTAAATTCGTGTGTTTCTATGAATTTTCTTATCTGTTGATTGGTGTGTTTGTTAGATCTGCCTCATTTTACATTTAGTTTCTTAATTTTATCTCTTCAAACACATCCGAAGAGTGTTGTGCCCAATTTTGGTACAAACAAGGTTAATACAATTCATTATTAGTTAAACCCTAATTAATTAAAAGTCAATTAAATAATCACTTAATTAAATAATAATTAATTAACTAATTAACTTAATTAAATAATAATTAATCATTAAATTACTTCTTAACTTCATTAATCACTAATTAAAACATTATTAATCACTAATTAGTCATTAACCTTCTTTAAGTGTTACTTAATCCTTAATCACTTACTTAATTATCAATCAAGTACTAATTATTTGTAATTAATTTATTAAATAATAAAATATTACTTTAACTAAACTTAATATCGTTTTATTCTACTAATTAAGTTTGAAAAAAACTTTTGCAATGCCATTTCCAAAAGAAAACGTTTTAAATGAAAATCAGAAATTTTAGGAACTACGTCCATAACGACTATCGCTATGAGCGCAGTTCGCTTAAACATACTTTAAGCGAAACACCTGCTTGATTCTTTTCTATTTCATGTTTGGAAACATAACTTTTATAGTTTTTGAAACTTAGAAACAAAGATAGAAACTTTGAAACAATTTCCAAACTTTTGAACAAGAAAACATATTTTTTGATTTCGAATCGGATCTCACGTCCGTCACAACACATAAAGTTGTTAACTTTGACTCAATACAACAAATTTGGTTCTTAGACCATAATCCATACAACCACATTACTGTACTCTTAACACCATAATGAATACATATAAAAATACATGTTTACATGCTTACTAACTTGACAATACCGCATTCAAATATCAAATTCAACACCAAACACCAACATCCATCAAATCAACATCGACCAATATAATAACCATTCAATTTACACATCATATTATCATCACAATAACACATCATAGTAAAGTCAAAAAAAACTTTTCCAAAATAAAATAGTTTACTCACTGAAACTCCACAGATACAAAGCGAACTTCGACTAAACTTTGGAAACAACACACGAGCTTCGAAGAGTGAAGATTTTTCCAATGTTTTGAGCTTCAAATGGGTTCAGCCTGATGGTGTGGGGGCTCAGGCTGGTGGTGTGGGGGTGGGTGTGGGCTTGGTTTCTTGAAGAATAAAGTGAAGAGATGAATATAGGAAAGTTCAAACTAGATTCGGGAGAGATTTAAAATGAAAAGTTAGGACTTTTAAATACTTATAAAACTTTGGAAGCCATAGAAATTTAGAGAGGAAGTTATTTAGAAAAATGAAGGAGAGAATGTAAATAAAAATGTGTGTGTAGGTGTGTATTTATAGATGAAAGAAAGTGGAGAAATTACCATTTTATGATTAGTTTAAAATATCCTAACATGTCATTATTTTGATAAGTCACATCACCACCTTCCTCCCCCTCATATGTCACATACCCCTTCTCTAGTCACATCCCCTAGACCATGATGGATAATAATGATGGTACTTAAAGAAATGACAAGAGATAATAATATGTATTTAGTATATATAAGTTAATTATTATTTTAAAACCATGTCTTGTCACATCATTTGCTAAACATAATTAACATATGATAATATACTATTAGTGTATTACTATTGATTAGTTAATTAACTCTTATATATGTGTATATATAGTGCAAAAAGACGAACAATGTTCCCGATAACTTTCTGGTGTCAAAAGGTCGAAATTTCGGAAAAAACTCTTTGGTCGCATTTTCCATTTTTCTACGAACTATTTAATTTGGTAAAAAAAAATTAAAAATGATTTTATTATCATCATTAATTAATTAAAATGAGTTCATTTATTAAAAAAAATCCATTTATTGACTATATAAATTTGCCTAGTTAAGCGACCAAACCCTGCGTTGTTAAAGTGCTCCTCAATGGTACTATCTAGCTGATATCATATGGAATCTCATAGGCCACTTAATACTTCCAAGTGGAAAATAGGCAGACTCTGGTCATTTAAGACCATAATTATGGCAGACCCCATCATTTAAGACCTATTTTCGGAAGCAGACCCTAGTAGAGATACGACCTAATGTGTCCCCTTGGTCATTTAATACTTCATCTAGGGAAAAGAGGCGGGCCCAACCACTTAATACCTAAAAACCCCAAAGAAGGCCCTGCGTCTTATGGCACATGCTCATAATGACGTCTCACATTAGTCCACTATTCATAGGAACTGTTAGCCAGATTACCTGGACAAATTTCCCCTACAGAATTTGGGACCAACCTCGCGTCATTACAAATATTTATCATAAGGATACATCACATCAATAAAAGTGTACACAGCTACTGGTAGCCTCAAAGTGAAGGACAGACTTCCGTCATCTAACTCTATTGACCTCGCATCCCTATGACTTATGTTGAATATGAAAGTATATGATTTTTGTTTGATGATAATAAACATATATATATATATATATATTCATTTAAATGTATTTGATAATGTACTATTTTATTTTTCACATAATTAAACAAATATTTGCTGAATAAAATAAATAACACAGAAGTTAAATTCAAACAGATATTTTATTCAAACAAATATTTTATTACAACTTTGAATAGTACAAATTTGAGCTCTCACTATATATATGCAAATTTCAATTACAATACAAATTCGATTACATCACAATTTATCATTTACATTAGCACCTCACTACATAGCACTCATTCACTTGTATTTATCTTCAACTTCATTCCAGATTGAATCCAGCATTTGAGCTATCTGCAAAAATACACACTGACGCAGTAAAATTGAAAAGGAAATATTTTTGCAGTATAAAATAAAATGTGTATTTTGAAAATAATATTTGCCTCGGTTATTTGGGTTGTTCATCATCATTTAATTTTGAATTCATCATAAACGAACAGCTTGTGACATGCACAGTGTATCACTGTACATGCCACAAGGTCGTGCACACCAATATACACTTGATAAAATTATAGGGATAGGTGAGCACAAGGTCAAACCCAATTAAAAGCCGGGTTCAACTCAAGTACAATACAAATAAAGTCACAACACGAGCACAAAGTCAAACCCGAGCTTTAAGCTGGATTCAACTCAGGTGCAATACAAAACTATGGGTCAAGATACATACAACACAGCCTCGACCAAAATTCGAATGTACACTTGAATCCAGACTGGTCAGAGAAACAAGAAATCAAAGTCAAATGCTTTCAAATGAACAAGACCAAAACAGGAAATAAAATGGGATATGTATATGCACATGCAATTTGGTCAAAACTATTCTGGGATGAACCAGATTACAAGATAACAAGTAAACCCAGTCCAATAAAAAGCTCCAGACTCGACCAAATCACTTCAAATGAAAAAAAGTATAGACTTGTATCAAAACAGTTCACCAGGCCTCAACATGAAGTTCAACAACAATGAAGCATGGTCAAACCAGACCACTCAAATGAACACAAATATACAAAATGACTCAAGTGACTCAATCCAATGCATATGAACTCATGTGGACAGTGCAACTTGAAGTCAACAAAACATCCAGATATGCTACAAAGAACAGTGCAACATCAACTCAATTCACAACCAAAGACACGCTAATCCAGACAGCATGTAGACATCAAGTAGATGAGCAAGGTTGCAAACATACATCATGAAACCAGAGTGCACAGCAACTATCCGGTGACTTCAAGCATGCACATATGTATCGATGAAGTACCACAAATAGTCAAGTCTAACATTTTAGTCTACATGATGAAAAAATATGCAAGTGAAGATAACAAGTGCACCAACATATACAACATATATATATATATATATATATGTAGTGAAACCAAGTGCAGAAAGCTGCATGAACAAGAGTGAAAACTACAGTAACTCGAAGCAATGACTCGGTTCAAACCAGAAAATACTACAAAGCATTTAACAGTTATAACAAAGTCAAGTAGCAGTTTTTGAACAAAGAACAAAGAATTGAAATGGTCAGCAAGTAACAGAGCAACTTGGAAAGCAATAATTCGAACAAGCCAAAAATGCAGATGAGTTCAAAAATCATGGAACGACAGTTTCAATTCAAAGTGGCCGAGTCAAAGGGAACAAAGAACGAAATCAACATCGTTAAAGAATTCAACACCGTGGTGGCCAAGGAAGTCGAAACCAAAGCCGTAACAAGCAAGTAAACAAAATATACGAAATTGAAGAAGTCATAAATACCCTCAAGCATTCAAACATAATCGAGTGGCCGAACAAAATTATTGATGAATTCAAATGAATTTATACGAACGAAAATATAGGAATTCAAATCCTATAAAACTCAATCATCATCGGCATGTAAAAACCATTCGAGTTCAAGCAATAACAGAGCAAACTTTATATCAATAACTCGAATCATCGATCGAGTTCAAGCATATCAACTAGAAAAGCAAAAAGGAAAATAACATACCAATTTTAATTCAAACTCGATCGAATTGAAGAAGCCGCAAGCAATCACTGATAGAAGAAAGAATTCAAAGCATCAGCAGTTAATTCAACTAACCAGCGACTTCAATTTTACAGAAACCCTAAAGTTGTGGAAAGAGGAACGAATGAAGACGAATGAGTAAAAAGGAAGCAGACATTATCTTTCAAGAAAAGGATACCGGCCTATATTACAAAACGAACAAGGGGGCTTCTTTTAACTTGGGTCGGTGTTTTTTTATTTGGGCTTTAATATTTAAAATAGGGTTCCTAGTTTTTTAATTGTTTTGTAATTTTTTCTTTTAAACGATTGTATTTTCTAGTCGTGTGACTAGGTTACGAACTACGGTGGTGTAGTTCGAGAATTCGCAACTCAGTGGCTGAGTTGAGGCAGGGTTTTGAGTGTAGAGTTAGGTTAGTCGATAGCGGGTGTCATGAGTTTACGTGTGTAAGCGTCTGACTACTTAATTTCTAGTAGAAACCTTGGGGGCAGCACATAGGCAGGGTTTTGCCGAAGCTGGGTAAATCTGTGTGTTCTATTTTCTATTTTTTATATTCTGCTTTTATCTATGCTGTTATTATTCTGCTGTGATTTGTGTTGAAATTATTTTATATACTTCCGCAATAAATTTTTATAATTAATAGTATCACCCTATTCACCCCCCCCTCTAGGGTGAAATCGATCCTGCAACTTAGCCACAAATCAATTACTCTCCATATATATACCCATCTCACCATTTCATAAATAAGGCCTTATAAGGAATCTTCCTCATTACGCCTTAAAATAATAATAAGGAAAAATAAGAGTTTCCTCTTATTTTCCCCTCATAATCAATTACCTTCCTAATGGAACAAATAAATGCCTAAAAAACTACACCATATACGCAATAATTATACGTTAATTACGTAAATAAAGATAAATAAATGTTTGCGCCAACTAGTGTTAAATATCAATTCTCTAACAAATTATTATTACAAGTCCTTTTTCTTCAAATTCCCAAGATTTCATGGGATTCTAATGTCCAAAATAGGGAATAAATATTCATAACCAAAACTACAACAACAGAGTTGTAAATAAAATAGAAATTCAATTTATTACACCAATTCAATGGAATATTTTAAACAATAAGAATTACAATCTAAAACACATATTCTATTCAACTCCTCTTTTACAAAGAAATAGATAAGGATAAGTGGTGTAAACTACAAATAGAATTCTTAATATAAACCCCTTATTTCATTGAAGGATCACAATTTGACCTAAAGAAGAAGAAGAAGTGGAATAGACTATGAAATTATCAAAAATTGCATAAATGAAACAAATTTCATTAAATTAATGTAAATAATTGGGAATCTCAGCATAGAATTGACATACCGAATTAAAAAGGAATTTTGGGGGATTTTATCTATAATACTTTTGGAATTCCAAAATCCCTAAGGCATATTTAAATCCAAAACGAAATATACTAAACAATTGTTGAAAAGAAATACCAAGATTTCCACTCATAGATTAGTCTTAGCTTCACTCAAATGGATTTGTAGCCTTCTAATCTCTTCCAGAATCTCTCTCTTTTGATATTTATATACATACACACACATAATATGGAAGAGGTATATATATTCATTATATTCAGAATAATTAGAGAAGAATATGATAAGAATAGATTGGAGGAAGAAGAAACAAATAGGAAATAAGTTGAATTCTTACCTTAATTCCCTATGGAGTTTCTAAATCTTATTAGAGAGATCAAGCAATGGCAGAATTTCGTCATATTCCCCAAAATAATATGAATAGAAGTGGAGAGGATAAGGTTCTATTTATAGGAGTTGAAATGCACGAGAACCGTAGGATGGAAATAGGTAGCAAATGAGTAAATCTGAAGCGTGCAACCAAATAAAATATAGCTTCAAACCCTGGCCGCCACTGGCAACTTTTTTTGCCAAGAAGTTGACCGCCTTTGGGCAACCGATCGATAGGTTATTTTATATAAGTTAACCGCTCCCCTATTTCGGGGAACGCTTATTTATTTCCATTACAAGATTATTTTATTCCCTAATTAACTTTTTGACGTTAAACATTTACTTAGGCCCCAAGCTAATTTTTAAAATTTAAACCCTAAATTTGATTTCTCGTTTGAATTTGAATTCAAGCTAAATTAATTTAAATCTGAAAACTTCAAATGCTTATAACTTCTTTGCTTGAGCTCCGTTTTCAGCATATTATATATGGAAACATATCAGAATTTTGCCATGAACGTAATGAAATAACTTTTGTGGTCAAATTCCAACTTTTATAAAATTTTCATATCCAACCCTTATCGTATTTAAATCAATTTACTTTATTTATTTGTGGTTTATATTACGGGGTGTTACACAACATTTAAATTTTATAAGCATAATTAGAAATTTAAGTTGTCATTCTATTATATTTCATATATTTATCTCTTCTTATGTTTCCTCCTTTTCTAAAGGACATATACTTTTCAATATATAATTTAGTGTCATGTGGTAGTTTACAATATACCCTTACTATAACATAGAGGTTGAAATGGTTATTGCCCTATATCTAGATAAGTGGTAAGAATTCATTGTGAATTTAAATATAGACTAAAAAAGTCATGTCTATGGATTTTTTTATTAGTATTTTTGAATATGGATCTAAGTTAAAGCATAGGTAGCTTCTGTTTTTAACTACAAATTTCATTTATGTTTATCATGACATGAGCACTCACTTCCAAAACCAAAATAATAATTTATTCTTAAAGATGTATGTAATTATGGTTATCGAATATCAAACTAGTGTCTAGTCTTTATGTGACCTGATATTAGTACCAAATCACTCATCTATTAGTCTTTACGTGACCTGATATTGATACCAAATCACTCATCTGTTAGCGATGAATTTTTATAAACTAAAGCTATCACTAATAACCTATAAAGCCATATGCAGTGTACTATCTTATGGAAATAAAAGTACCACTGAATTATTAGTTAGGTTGACACAAATGAGCTTATGAGTTGTAGACATATTAGCTAGCTTCATTAATTTTAATTTATCGATGGTTAATAACCATAACGGTAGCTACTAGGTACGACAATTAACATTTGCCACATGAAGCGATATCCACAATTAGGATTACTCAAATTATGCCTTATATAAACATTACAAATGCCTGGTAGGTGATAACTCAATTCTATAATGTCAATATGCTAGTCCATTTAAACATGATGTTAATAGTAACGACCCCGAAATTTAAATTAATTTAATTTAATAATTTATTGAATTTTTGAATTAAATTGAGTAATTAAATAAATTTTTGGATAAAAAATTTGTAAATTTAATTAGAAAATTGGAGTGAGTTTCCCCGATTCAAATATAACTGAATTTGTAAACAAATAAACAAAATAAAGTATATCTATACAACATATATGCAAGTTTTAAGGTATGAATGCAAAGACAAGTTCATTTTTTTCAAAAGAATAAAAGTGTCAGGCCTTATTATATACAAGTATGGTATAAAGTATAGATTGTACAAGGTAGTTAATGCCACTATCCTTAGCCACTGAAATAAGATTTTCAGCCTCCATTTTTTTTTTTTTGAATCTCAGCATAGTTGATAAAACAAGTATACGTGGTACAAGTAATAAATGCTAGTACCTCTAGCATGGTCGAAATCATCTCAACCCCATACCCACATGAACTATCAGCCCCCAGACTGTTTTACATCAGCCTCCAACAACACTAAACAAAGAAAAAAATGATGATGAAAGCGTACAAACAAATAGTTCTTTTATCACCTTAAAACAAAGCATATGAAGCAAAGCCTGCATGTATGTATATCATCTCGGTTTCATTTATTTCCAAGCTGAGACAAATTGTAACTAAAAACAAATTTCAAACTTAAAACAAAGATACAACCAAGCAGATCATCAAAGCAAGAACAAACACTGCTAGTTGCAAATTTCCAGGCCTTCTTGTCTCTGTTCTTTCAAAAGTCAGGTGAGCAACACACCTATTCTTGCCTATACTCTTTGATATTGTATTGATGATATTCTGGAATGATTGTTAATAGGCCTGGATGTTGTTTAAGTGAGAATGGTATGTATATATGTTGATACTTTTGGTGTGAATGGCTGATATAAACTCTGTGTAGTTACAGAGCTTAAAATCTAATCAAATCCCACTATCTCATTTTCAAATCTATGATAAACTTAGTAATTTAAGTTAAATAAACTTGTTTAAACTTAAAAAATCACAACCTGGAGATTTCTTGAAGCTTGACAGTATAACATAGGCTTTGAACATTAAATTTTACTATAAGAGGAAATTTTTTTGATAGATTCGAATACTTAAATTTGTTGATTTGATTATATAACTCGAATGAACATATAAAAATAGGATTTTTAAAATAATAGTGATGATTTTTAGTTAAGCATTTCCAGTGAAATCCACGTTTGAACAAAATCTGCATTTTTCTCCAATTCCTAACATTCGATTCAATTACAAATGCTAAAAATTGGTTCGAAGCAAGCTTGAACGTCAGTGACTTCATGAAAATTATCAAAGAAATTTTCCATTTCGTGAATTGGGAGTACGAGGTCGAAATAGGGTTTTTAACCCAGTTTGGTTCGATGAGGAAGGAGCGACGATTTCGTCGTTGATGTTGAATCGGGTTGCATCGCACCGAGGGGGATTGATTCGTGGGTGAGTAACGAAGCTATGGTCGGAATGATGGGGTAGCTGATAGTCGAGATCGATGGCGAGAGGCAGTTTTTGATCGAAGTTTGATTCCAGGTTGCAGTTTTTTTCAAGCTCGAACCCAAATTCTGATTTCGAGGAGATGGGGGATTTCGTTGGTCGGAGGATTGATGTGGGGAGAAGCGCCGACTTGCCTCGATGATTTGCAAGGGGCCGGAGGTGGCGGCGGCACCGTGCACGTGCACGGTGCCATGAAATGTTCCTGGTGAAAGTCTGGGTTGGGTAGGGGGTAGGCTCGAATTTCTCGAGTGGCTCCGTGTGTTGCTCGAAGCAGGCGAGTTGTAGACTCGAAGTGGTGTTGGGTTGACTCGAGTCAGTGGATTGTTCCAGGCTTTGAGAAAAGAAAAAAAACTGGCAGCAGTTTTGTTTGAGTTTTTTTTTAATTCAAAAGAAACTTTAAATTGTAAACTAGTTTTATTAAAATTTAAACCCATATTGAAGTGAATCCAGGTTAATTTTTGAATTTAAATTTAAAATGAAATCCAAAGGTAAAATTGAAATGAATGTTTTCAAATGTATAGATTAGAGAAGTTTTATCTCAATGAAAATTTTATCAAAGTAATTAAAAGTTAATTACTCTAAAGAACAACTAATTTATGTGGTTAATTAATTAAGGTAATTAATTTAAGAATAATTTATTAAAGGTCAATTAATTAAAGTGATTAAGAGATAATTATTAATTGGGGAGTAATTGATTTATTTATTTTTTTAATTAATTAAGAATTTATTATCAATTAAAGGGTAATTAATGATGAATTAAAGAATAATTAATTAAATGTTGTAATTAATAATTTAAGTGTTTAATTTATTTGTAATCAAGAATTGTAAATGATAATTAATTACAAATATGGTTAATTTAAAGATGTTTAGTAAGTTAAGTGAATTAATTAAAGGATAACTGAATAACTAAAGATTAATTATTTAATTAATTAAAAGTTGATTGATTAATTTAATAAATGATTAAAGGATAATCAATCAAATGATTTGAAACCAAGTAACGTTAATTAACCATGATTGATGACCCACCTGATTCAAATTAATCGGATAATGAAAATTAATCTTACCTATGGATATTTGGATTCTATTGGATGATTTGATTATTTGATATCCTTGATATGTGATGCTTTGTGATATACCCTGATTTATGTTGAGATCTGTAATTTCTTTATCTGTGATATTTATACATCTGTGATCTGTATGTGAAAGATAAGCGTTATAGTTTATATCGCTTATCAACTATATTCTGTATTTTGATCTGTGATGATTGATTGATGTTGCACTACTGTGTATAACCCCTGGATTACACCATACACACACAAATATGGATTTCACGTGGAAATCGGTTAAGTCACAGATAATTTAAAATTGATGTTTTTGAAATTGAAATTTTAATTTCAATTGATTTTGAAATTGAAAATTTGGGTTTAAAGTGAAAAGCTTTTGAAATAGAATTTCAAAGATAAAAGTTATTTTGAATAACTTAATCGAGTTTTGAAAATTTAAATAATTTGATTTAAATTTGAATTCAATATTTGAAATTGAACTCTATGATTCGAAACTAGGGATTTAAGATGCTGTACAAGTTATATGAAGTTAAACCATTTAAAAGTATAATTTTGAGAATTTGGATTTAACCCAAAGACTTTAACTTGTATAATGAGATTAGATTTTTCGAAATGAAAACTGTTTGTTTTCAAATAATAGAAGCTTTCATATAAGAAATGAAATTCCATTTTAATTAAAGGAATTTCAAGATTGAATTGAAAAATGGTTTTCCAAGTTATGAATAAATTGTTTTTGAAAGCTATGAATTGAATCTATTTATTTTTAACAAATTTAAAATGATGAATTGTTTAACCATTCGAAATGAAAATTGTTTTGAAAGATATAAGTTAAATCTTTGATTTAAAGATTTAACGAGTTAATCAAATTGAAATGGGAATTAATTTGGAAAATCTGTGATTAAATCTTTTATTTAAAAGATTAAAGTGTGGAAATTGTTTTAAACCGTTGAAGGTTGTTAAAATGAATCTTTTTGTTTAAAAGATTTGAAATGGTAATTTGTTAAACCATTTGAAAAGAAAGTTTGGGTTTAAGTTGTGACTTAATTGAAATCCCAATATCCGTATATTTTTAAATATTGCGCTCACTATTCGGTTTAGCCGGGAGAGGACCTTTGTGTCACATAACCCATTCCGAATAAGTGATTCGACGTTATGGATAGCATTTGAAGACCGGTGTTGAAGACCGGATATTTTTCGAAAATGAAAGGACAACCTGTCGAATGTCTCTGCACTGAGTTGCTCCGGTATAGAGATTTATATCACTCTTTTGTGATGGGAAGTCCGGACGTGATTGGAAATTATCCGGATTTGCAAGGGCTTCGTGAGAAGTGCCTTCGGTTCGGTTCGAACCCGGAACAGACTTGTATGGATACATGTCTGACATTACACTTTGAGATATAAAGCCGATTTCTTTCAAATACATTTCTGTTGGTGGCGGAGAATTTATTCTCTTAGCTTAACACCCTTCTCTGAGACGTACGAGCTCAGAGGTTATGTAGTTGAAATTTATCAGCGATATATCCCAATTTGGTAATGTGGCATGCTGAGTGTTGCTGTGTGATGATCAGTGTTTGATCATTTGTGATATGATCATTTGTTTGATCTTATATCTTTGTGATCATAGGTTGATCATCTGTTGACCCAAAGCGTGGCTTTTTGAAAAAGCGTAGCTTTGTGGACGAGACTTCGTCGAGCCTCACAACCCGGTAATGGTCGAAACAGGAATTGTGCGGCAAGGTTTTCAGGGGTAGCTCCCCTAGGGTATGACCATTCCTTCTGGAAAAGGGTAGTATCATGGTATGGAGCCCAGATACTTACTCATGTGGACACGCTTTATTTATGACGTGTGATGTTGGATTAGAGGTACCTCGGTTAAAGGTCCCAAAGGACCGGGGGTGGCATATCTGAGGTTTCTTTTATCCCTTGGGAAAAGGGGTTGTCGGCCTTGTTTGGCAGAGAACAGTTGGTTCTCGGAACGTCCCGTCAGAGGCGTTTCTTTCGTGGAATAGGAAGTTCCTTAGCCTGACCATTTGTTGGAAATCCAAACAAAACAATACGAGCCCTGTACGGTTTTAGTTGTATTACCTGCCATGGAATGTGGTGGTAACCTGCTATTGAACATGGTAGCTATAGTAGGCATAAGTGCGAAATGTCTATGCTGGCTAAGATTTATATTCTATTTTCGAAATTGTTTTCTGCACTATGCACTAGTAATAATATCAAATGATTTGATTTTTGCGTAGTAAACATCTTTGACTATCATAAGAAGAAATCTCCTCCAATTCTGCGTTTGCATTGTGTGTGTGGCGGGAGGTCTTATGGTAGTTTCATTTTCCAAAAGCATTTCGAATTGACTTTAAATTCTCTTGCTATTTGTTTTAAAGATAAACTGTTTTATTGCTCACACCAGTCCCATGACTGATCCGGAGTTTATTGTTCCTTTCCTAAACTCTGGGTGCTCATAATTTCCTACACGAGCAGTCTAGAGTTGGGGTTTTCAGATATTCAGGTTTAGTAGATTTTCTGGAGTTGGTTCAGTCTTTGGATCAGACTGCACTTGCTTATCTTTGTGCCTCGTTATTGAGAGTTCGAGCTATTTCTGGATCGTGCTTTGGAGATGAAGATTATCCGCTGCTGATGTTATCTATTTTTCTTTCCGCTGCAATTTATTGTATCATATCTCTGATGTATATAGATATTCATTGTATCATCATTGTATCTGGCTATTGTATCAGATGTTGTATATCTATATTCTTTTTATTCCGCTGTGATATTTACTTAACTGTGTTATAAGCTCCGGCGACTCGGATTTGAACGCTCGAATCTACGACATTCGAGTACGATGTAAAGTATGGATGTCGATTTTCGAACGCGAAAAATCCGTATCGTTACATTTGGTATCAGAGCTAAGGTTGAACTTTAGCTCAGGAGTATAACACGTTAAGTAGCTCATTAGAGATAGAGTGAAGTAAACTCTAGAATGAGTAATTCTCAGATATCCGTCTGAACGTCTCAGTAAATTCTCTTACTATCCACTGATAGTAGATATGAGTGCAAGGAGAAGACGAGATAGGGGACAGGGAAATACGACTATAAATGGTCAATACCCTGCAACAGTGGAAACAATCTTTCTCTATCAATTTTCTTTGATTCGTTCCAAATTCTTTTGATTCCTTCGTATCAGCTACAAGAAGAAGTTT
The DNA here is from genome assembly GCA_030737815.1 of Allium fistulosum. Lineage (NCBI taxonomy): Eukaryota > Viridiplantae > Streptophyta > Magnoliopsida > Asparagales > Amaryllidaceae > Allium > Allium fistulosum. The sequence continues at coordinate 1,508,368,208 of CM060903.1, forward strand.
CGATGGGATGATGGCTCTACGAATCGTTGTAGAAATCCTTACTTCGTGTCTTCATCGGTTTCTTATCAGTTTTTGGATTTAAACCTTAATGAATTTGAAATTGGAATTTTAAATTGAATTAGATTGACTAATAAAATATGAGGGTAAATTGAATTGAATCAATTAAAACGATATCGTTTAAAACCGAATTTGAAATTCTATTGTAATTTCTTTTGAATACCGAAGTCCGAAGAGGGACAAATTGGTATGTATTCTGAGATATTCCGACTTGAATTCGGAATCCGTATCGTGTGTTTGAGGAATTATAGGAGTTCTAATTTGTCTATCTCTGTATTGTTTTCGTGCCTGCGAATTTCGAGGACGAAATTCTTTTAAGGAGGGAAGTTTGTAACGACCCCGAAATTTAAATTAATTTAATTTAATAATTTATTGAATTTTTGAATTAAATTGAGTAATTAAATAAATTTTTGGATAAAAAATTTGTAAATTTAATTAGAAAATTGGAGTGAGTTTCCCCGATTCAAATATAACTGAATTTGTAAACAAATAAACAAAATAAAGTATATCTATACAACATATATGCAAGTTTTAAGGTATGAATGCAAAGACAAGTTCATTTTTTTCAAAAGAATAAAAGTGTCAGGCCTTATTATATACAAGTATGGTATAAAGTATAGATTGTACAAGGTAGTTAATGCCACTATCCTTAGCCACTGAAATAAGATTTTCAGCCTCCATTTTTTTTTTGAATCTCAGCATAGTTGATAAAACAAGTATACGTGGTACAAGTAATAAATGCTAGTACCTCTAGCATGGTCGAAATCATCTCAACCCCATACCCACATGAACTATCAGCCCCCAGACTGTTTTACATCAGCCTCCAACAACACTAAACAAAGAAAAAAATGATGATGAAAGCGTACAAACAAATAGTTCTTTTATCACCTTAAAACAAAGCATATGAAGCAAAGCCTGCATGTATGTATATCATCTCGGTTTCATTTATTTCCAAGCTGAGACAAATTGTAACTAAAAACAAATTTCAAACTTAAAACAAAGATACAACAAAGCATATCATCAAAGCAAGAACAAACACTGCTAGTTGCAAATTTCCAGGCCTTCTTGTCTCTGTTCTTTCAAAAGTCAGGTGAGCAACACACCTATTCTTGCCTATACTCTTTGATATTGTATTGATGATATTCTGGAATGATTGTTAATAGGCCTGGATGTTGTTTAAGTGAGAATGGTATGTATATATGTTGATACTTTTGGTGTGAATGGCTGATATAAACTCTGTGTAGTTACAGAGCTTAAAATCTAATCAAATCCCACTATCTCATTTTCAAATCTATGATAAACTTAGTAATTTAAGTTAAATAAACTTGTTTAAACTTAAAAAATCACAACCTGGAGATTTCTTGAAGCTTGACAGTATAACATAGGCTTTGAACATTAAATTTTACTATAAGGCGAATTTTTTTTGATAGATTCGAATACTTAAATTTGTTGATTTGATTATATAACTCGAATGAACATATAAAAATAGGATTTTTAAAATAATAGTGATGATTTTTAGTTAAGCATTTCCAGTGAAATCCACGTTTGAACAAAATCTGCATTTTTCTCCAATTCCTAACATTCGATTCAATTACAAATGCTAAAAATTGGTTCGAAGCAAGCTTGAACGTCAGTGACTTCATGAAAATTATCAAAGAAATTTTCCATTTCGTGAATTGGGAGTACGAGGTCGAAATAGGGTTTTTAACCCAGTTTGGTTCGATGAGGAAGGAGCGACGATTTCGTCGTTGATGTTGAATTGGGTTGCATCGCACCGAGGGGGATTGATTCGTGGGTGAGTAACGAAGCTATGGTCGGAATGATGGGGCAGCTGATAGTCGAGATCGATGGCGAGAGGCAGTTTTTGATCGAAGTTTGATTCCAGGTTGCAGTTTTTTTCAAGCTCGAACCCAAATTCTGATTTCGAGGAGATGGGGGATTTCGTTGGTCGGAGGATTGATGTGGGGAGAAGCGCCGACTTGCCTCGATGATTTGCAAGGGGCCGGAGGTGGCGGCGGCACCGTGCACGTGCACGGTGCCATGAAATGTTCCTGGTGAAAGTCTGGGTTGGGTAGGGGGTAGGCTCGAATTTCTCGAGTGGCTCCGTGTGTTGCTCGAAGCAGGCGAGTTGTAGACTCGAAGTGGTGTTGGGTTGACTCGAGTCAGTGGATTGTTCCAGGCTTTAAGAAAAGAAAAAAAACTGGCAGCAGTTTTGTTTGAGTTTTTTTTTAATTCAAAAGAAACTTTAAATAGTAAACTAGTTTTATTAAAATTTAAACCCATATTGAAGTGAATCCAGGTTAATTTTTGAATTTAAATTTAAAATGAAATCCAAAGGTAAAATTGAAATGAATGTTTTCAAATGTATAGATTAGAGAAGTTTTATCTCAATGAAAATTTTATCAAAGTAATTAAAAGTTAATTACTCTAAAGAACAACTAATTTATGTGGTTAATTAATTAAGGTAATTAATTTAAGAATAATTTATTAAAGGTCAATTAATTAAAGTGATTAAGAGATAATTATTAATTGGGGAGTAATTGATTTATTTATTTTTTTAATTAATTAAGAATTTATTATCAATTAAAGGGTAATTAATGATGAATTAAAGAATAATTAATTAAATGTTGTAATTAATAATTTAAGTGTTTAATTTATTTGTAATCAAGAATTGTAAATGATAATTAATTACAAATATGGTTAATTTAAAGATGTTTAGTAAGTTAAGTGAATTAATTAAAGGATAACTGAATAACTAAAGATTAATTATTTAATTAATTAAAAGTTGATTGATTAATTTAATAAATGATTAAAGGATAATCAATCAAATGATTTGAAACCAAGTAACGTTAATTAACCATGATTGATGACCCACCTGATTCAAATTAATCGGATAATGAAAATTAATCTTACCTATGGATATTTGGATTCTATTGGATGATTTGATTATTTGATATCCCTGATATGTGATGCTTTGTGATATACCCTGATTTATGTTGAGATCTGTAATTTCTTTATCTGTGATATTTATACATCTGTGATCTGTATGTGAAAGATAAGTGTTATAGTTTATATCGCTTATCAACTATATTCTGTATTTTGATCTGTGATGATTGATTGATGTTGCACTACTGTGTATAACCCCTGGACTACACCATACACACACAAATATGGATTTCACGTGGAAATCGGTTAAGTCACAGATAATTTAAAATTGATGTTTTTGAAATTGAAATTTTAATTTCAATTGATTTTGAAATTGAAAATTTGGGTTTAAAGTGAAAAGCTTTTGAAATAGAATTTCAAAGATAAAAGTTATTTTGAATAACTTAATCGAGTTTTGAAAATTTAAATAATTTGATTTAAATTTGAATTCAATATTTGAAATTGAACTCTATGATTCGAAACTAGGGATTTAAGATGCTGTACAAGTTATATGAAGTTAAACCATTTAAAAGTATAATTTTGAGAATTTGGATTTAACCCAAAGACTTTAACTTGTATAATGAGATTAGATTTTTCGAAATGAAAACTGTTTGTTTTCAAATAATAGAAGCTTTCATATAAGAAATGAAATTCCATTTTAATTAAAGGAATTTCAAGATTGAATTGAAAAATGGTTTTCCAAGTTATGAATGAATTGTTTTTGAAAGCTATGAATTGAATCTGTTTATTTTTAACAAATTTAAAATGATGAATTGTTTAACCATTCGAAATGAAAATTGTTTTGAAAGATATAAGTTAAATCTTTGATTTAAAGATTTAACGAGTTAATCAAATTGAAATGGGAATTAATTTGGAAAATCTGTGATTAAATCTTTTATTTAAAAGATTAAAGTGTGGAAATTGTTTTAAACCGTTGAAGGTTGTTAAAATGAATCTTTTTGTTTAAAAGATTTGAAATGGTAATTTGTTAAACCATTTGAAAAGAAAGTTTGGGTTTAAGTTGTGACTTAATTGAAATCCCAATATCCGTATATTTTTAAATATTGCGCTCACTATTCGGTTTAGCCGAGAGAGGACCTTTGTGTCACATAACCCATTCCGAATAAGTGATTCGACGTTATGGATAGCATTTGAAGACCGGTGTTGAAGACCGGATATTTTTCGAAAATGAAAGGACAACCTGTCGAATGTCTCTGCACTGAGTTGCTCCGGTATAGAGATTTATATCACTCTTTTGTGACGGGAAGTCCGGACGTGATTGGAAATTATCCGGATTTGCAAGGGCTTCGTGAGAAGTGCCTTCGGTTCTGTTCGAACCCGGAACAGACTTGTATGGATACATGTCTGACATTACACTTTGAGATAAAAAGCCGATTTCTTTCAAATACATTTCTGTTGGTGGTGGAGAATTTATTCTCTTAGCTTAACACCCTTCTCTGAGACGTACGAGCTCAGAGGTTATGTAGTTGAAATTTATCAGCGATATATCCCAATTTGGTAATGTGGCATGCTGAGTGTTGCTGTGTGATGATCAGTGTTTGATCATTTGTGATATGATCATTTGTTTGATCTTATATCTTTGTGATCATAGGTTGATCATCTGTTGACCCAAAGCGTGGCTTTTTGAAAAAGCGTAGCTTTGTGGACGAGACTTCGTCGAGCCTCACAACCCGGTAATGGTCGAAACAGGAATTGTGCGGCAAGGTTTTCAGGGGTAGCTCCCCTAGGGTATGACCATTCCTTCTGGAAAAGGGTAGTATCATGGTATGGAGCCCAGATACTTACTCATGTGGACACGCTTTATTTATGACGTGTGATGTTGGATTAGAGGTACCTCGGTTAAAGGTCCCAAAGGACCGGGGGTGGCATATCTGAGGTTTCTTTTATCCCTTGGGAAAAGGGGTTGCCGGCCTTGTTTGGCAGAGAACAGTTGGTTCTCGGAACGTCCCGCCAGAGGCGTTTCTTTCGTGGAATAGGAAGTTCCTTAGCCTGACCATTTGTTGGAAATCCAAACAAAACAATACGAGCCCTGTACGGTTTTAGTTGTATTACCTGCCATGGAATGTGGTGGTAACCTGCTATTGAACATGGTAGCTATAGTAGGCATAAGTGCGAAATGTCTATGCTGGCTAAGATTTATATTCTATTTTCAAAATTGTTTTCTGCACTATGCACTAGTAATAATATCAAATGATTTGATTTTTGCGTAGTAAACATCTTTGACTATCATAAGAAGAAATCTCCTCCAATTCTGCGTTTGCATTGTGTGTGTGGCGGGAGGTCTTATGGTAGTTTCATTTTCCAAAAGCATTTCGAATTGACTTTAAATTCTCTTGCTATTTGTTTTAAAGATAAACTATTTTGTTGCTCACACCAGTCCCATGACTGATCCGGAGTTTATTGTTCCTTTCCTAAACTCTGGGTGCTCATAATTTCCTACACGAGCAGTCTAGAGTTGGGGTTTTCAGATATTCAGGTTTAGTAGATTTTCTGGAGTTGGTTCAGTCTTTGGATCAGACTGCACTTGCTTATCTTTGTGCCTCGTTATTGAGAGTTCGAGCTATTTCTGGATCGTGCTTTGGAGATGAAGATTATCCGCTGCTGATGTTATCTATTTTTCTTTCCACTGCAATTTATTGTATCATATCTCTGATGTATATAGATATTCATTGTATCATCATTGTATCTGGCTATTGTATCAGATGTTGTATATCTATATTCTTTTTATTCCGCTGTGATATTTACTTAACTGTGTTATAAGCTCCGGCGACTCGGATTTGAACGCTCGAATCTACGACATTCGAGTACGATGTAAAGTATGGATGTCGATTTTCGAACGCGAAAAATCCGTATCGTTACATTAATGTTCTCTATTTTTTTCAAATTCATTTCATAACGATAACATTCCCTACTACGTCAACACCATGTTGTGTTGTGGCATGCTATGGTGCTATGCGCAAATTTCAATTAGACATAGATCATTAGTGAATATTATACATGTATTCATATATAGCAATAAAGTTTATGCTATATTAATAAGTTAGTGCTTGTGTTGTGTTTCTAATATTGTTAATTGTTTACTGATTTTGGGGTCAATTTGCTCATGTTGCCTTCTAGCTTCAAAGCTATCATTCTTTTATCTTTTACTTAGAAGAATCTTATGATATGTGAGAATATATATGATGCTTTTGCGTCATGTTCAACTTTATACTAATGTCTTTATGCTTTAACTTTTAGAATAAAGGATAGACTAAAATTGAAGATTTTTCAGCTACTACAATGAAGTATATGAAGCTTGGATCTAAGCCTGGATAAGGATAGACTGAAGCTGAAGATTTTTCAGCTGCTACAATGAAGTATATTAAGCTTGGATCAAAGGCTTACTATTTTGAGACTCTTGATGATAATATCATGTAAACTTATTTTCGTTCAATTCAAATTTTATTAGTCATGGCTAATCTTCTTAATAAACAACTCGTCTTGTTTATGCCTATTTTTCCTACATTATTCATTTATTCTTGATAAATAAATTACTATTGAGGATGCTAGTATTTTGATTTGATTTTGAAGCAATGTATTATTTTCTTTATTTATGTTTAAAATTTTTATTTTCCTTTATTCATGTTTAAAGTTTTATATTAACTTATAGGTAAATGGATATGTTTGAGCTTAAGAAATGACTATTCGTCTTGAAATGATATACATGAATGGCTGTATATGATTCATTCAGTTGGAAATCCACTTGAAAGCGAGGCTGAAAATCTTGAGAAGCGGCTTTTGTTGGTTTGGAGCATTATACTATCATCACCAATCTTTTGTCACATGAATATTAATCTATTAAATAATAGTAAAGAAGAAGAATTTCTAGCTCTCTTATTGATTTTAGGAGTTTTCTCTGTTCTCCTTAATTATCTCTTGATATTTTGAACTAAAATCTTTAAATTTATCGATTTTAGGTATGTAGATTTTAGGTATGTAGATTTAAAATTTTATAAAATTATTTACAATAATTCATCAATTACCTTCTAAAATTTTATATTCAAGTCTATATATTTACGTTAACTACATAATTAAACATTTAAACTATTTTAATAAGTTAAGTTAACTAATATTTATCAATATTTCTAATAAATACAAAATAATGATAATTTCAATACGTATACCACTATTGTACAACCAAAATGGTAAAACTAATTTTTTTTATTCGATTAAGATATATAAATCACACAAAAACTAATAACAAATTTAATTTGTAATTCAAATACCTTAATAAAATTTTCATACGTTGCATGGTAAAGTTCTACTTTTAACTTCAAATATCACATACATCGAGTTATGTACATAAACAATAATGACAATGTTAATTTGTAAATATATTGTAATCATCTATCTTAAAAATTTATCATACATTCATTTACAAAATTCTGTTTTTTGACTTCAAATAACTCCGCATTAAGATTCCTATAATATTTTTTTATAAAATCCTTCTCAATTTTTTCTACTATATACCTTTAAGTTCATATATTTAAACTAATTACATAATTTTGAATTTAACATATTCAACTAAATAATATTTGTTAATTCATTTAATAAATCATTAAGATATGCCAGTTTCCATATGTATACCATATTCATACCAACAGAAATGATAAAAAAATTCACTTAAATATATAGCCATATAAGCTACACAACATAAATTATACATAAATAACGATAACAATTTTAATTTATAGTTCATTTATTTTTCTAAATTTATTATACGTTACATAACAAAGTTCTAATTTAAACATGAAAAGTATAAATACTATATTTTACAATATTACTGTGTGCAAAGCATGGGTTACACGCACTAGTCAATATAGTATAACCGAGTCATGTAGTTTTTGCATTTTGCAATAAAGCTGTTTAAAAAGACATTTAAGAAACGTTTACTTGTTAAACATCATCATTTTTTTTCTTTTGCAAATGTACCAAAAATACAATTTAAAAATACTAGATGCTAACAATTGTCTCTATACTGAATGAGTTTTTGAAACACTTAAATAATTGGCAATTATTTTTTTAGTTATTTCAGTTTGGCATAAAAGTCAAATATTGAACTTATTTAATGTCAAGTTTGACTAGTAGATTGATTTTCTACCATATACATATTTGTTTAATTTTAATGTAAAAATTAGATATAAATGCTACCGTCATATATTTTCGTCTATATAATTCCAACAAATTCTCCTTACATTATTTTCATTGTGATGTCTCAATGTTAAAGTTTTGAATTTCGGATGCTAGAGGGTATTTTTACCTGATACTCTCCTTATTTGTGCTCATATATATGAATTTGAAAATTGCATTTTGGCTCGGGACTCATATATATCATGACTATTGGTTATTTTCTCTCACTGTAATCATCAAAACTAATTCATCTTGAAAAATTTCAGTTTCATTTCCCTCTCATCTTATGTTGGGTTGTATATTTCTGTAATTATTTTCAGACTTGTATGTTTTGATATTAAAGCTTGCATCATACTAAGGATGATTCATGCATATTAATCATTGAGGTTTCTAACAATTTTTTCTATTGTTGTAGGCAACAATTAACATAAACATCGAAAGCTACCTACCAATATGCACATTTGCATGTAACCTAACATCAAACAATCTCAATGCTTTGTCTATTTTTGTGGGCATTTTCGCTGAGTGCATGGTAAATATGAAAAGATGTTAACGAGTATAGAAACAGCCAGAAGATGTATGATAAATGCGCCATCATGTAATCACAAGGGAAGGCGAAGCGCTAGGGGCAAATTTGGCATAGTCAAAAAATATAGTCAAAAACACTTGTAAAATGTTCCTAAGGTCAAGACAAGCACCTAGGTCAAAACCGCATCTCAATCTGAGTTATGGATTTCAAGATATGATCATCATAAAAAATTACCACTCCTAACCGACTCGAGTCCCACCTTAGAGAGCTAATGCCTAATTCAGGAAAATGGAATATTCAGAGGCATCAAAATACTCTACTCAATGATACAAAACTATTGGTCAAAGTTTCATTTAATTTTTACTTGGAAGGAAGGAGTTATGGCATAAAAACATGTGTAGCACAATGGTAAAGATTTGTGCCTTTTAGTTAATCCACCTGGGTTTGAGTCCTGGCAAGCACTTTATTTTTGTTAGAACACGAGGAATGGTCCGGTAGAGATCTAAAGGCCTAACCATTTCCCTCTGTTTGGTGGTTGATGTGTCGAACCGAACCTTTTGGTCAGTACCCCAAGCCACCAAACAAGATCTTCTGTTCGGTGGTAGAAGTAACAAACAGAAGTTTCTGTTCGGTGCCACAAAGCCACCGAACAGGATCTTCTGTTCGATGGTTGGGCACCCATCAAACCATACATCAAAGCCATACGCCGGACCGAGGAAGAAGCCATACGTTGGACATGTCAGACTAAGGAAGAAGCCACATATTGGACCAAGGAGAAAGATACTCACCAAACCAAGCATGTCTAGCCAAATAAAGAAGCATACAAACTTGGCCAAAAACTTGTCCACATCAATCCTAACTGAATCAACACCCTCCGAACCAACTTCTTAACCAAACCAAGCAGTGTATATATGGAAGGAAATCTGGGCATATTGGGAAATAATCAAGCATATTCCAGATTCTTGGGAATATTCCCTCTAGGCCAGATATACAAGGAAACATCCTAATTAATGACATAACCTCTTCACTCCTATAAATACCAAGGCATCCAACAACAGTTAGCAGGATCAGATAGTTGGAATAGCCTAGCATTATAGCTAGCAGGAATAACCTAGCAGGATCAGCTATCAGGAACAGCCTAGTAGGATCAACAAGCAGGAATGGCCTAGCAGCAACAGCTTAGCAGGAAAAGCCTAGCAGGATCAGCTAGTAGGAACGGCCTAGCAGCAACAGCCTAGCAGGAATAGCTAGCCCAAACAGCCTAGCAGGAACATACTAACAGGAACCGTCTAACCGAAACTACCTAATAGATAAAACCGAACAAGAATAGGCAGCCAAGAATAGCTGAATTGGAATATCCAAACAGGCTTTCTTGAGCTATATCTTACTTTCTATTGAGCTTCAGACCATTGTATCTTATATCTCAGACATTATATCAAAGATCTATAAGAAGAATAATGAGAATGGATAGTGGATGTAGGAACATTCTGGATAATGAAATTTGTAGTTAAAAACAGAAGCTGGGTAAATCTGTGTGTTCTATTTTCTATTTTTTATATTCTGCTTTTATCTATGTTGTTATTATTCTGCTGTGATTTGTGTTGAAATTATTTTATATACTTCCGCAATAAATTTTTATAATTAATAGTATCACCCTATTCACCCCCCTCTAGGGTGAAATCGATCCTGCAACTTAGCCACAAATCAATTACTCTCCATATATATACCCATCTCACCATTTCATAAATAAGGCCTTATAAGGAATCTTCCTCATTACGCCTTAAAATAATAATAAGGAAAAATAAGAGTTTCCTCTTATTTTCCCCTCATAATCAATTACCTTCCTAATGGAACAAATAAATGCCTAAAAAACTACACCATATACGCAATAATTATACGTTAATTACGTAAATAAAGATAAATAAATGTTTGCGCCAACTAGTGTTAAATATCAATTCTCTAACAAATTATTATTACAAGTCCTTTTTCTTCAAATTCCCAAGATTTCATGGGATTCTAATGTCCAAAATAGGGAATAAATATTCATAACCAAAACTACAACAATAGAGTTGTAAATAAAATAGAAATTCAATTTATTACACCAATTCAATGGAATATTTTAAACAATAAGAATTACAATCTAAAACACATATTCTATTCAACTCCTCTTTTACAAAGAAATAGATAAGGATAAGTGGTGTAAACTACAAATAGAATTCTTAATATAAACCCCTTATTTCATTGAAGGATCACAATTTGACCTAAAGAAGAAGAAGAAGTGGAATAGACTATGAAATTATCAAAAATTGCATAAATGAAACAAATTTCATTAAATTAATGTAAATAATTGGGAATCTCAGCATAGAATTGACATACCGAATTAAAAAGGAATTTTGGGGGATTTTATCTATAATACTTTTGGAATTCCAAAATCCCTAAGGCATATTTAAATCCAAAACGAAATATACTAAACAATTGTTGAAAAGAAATACCAAGATTTCCACTCATAGATTAGTCTTAGCTTCACTCAAATGGATTTGTAGCCTTCTAATCTCTTCCAGAATCTCTCTCTTTTGATATTTATATACATACACACACATAATATGGAAGAGGTATATATATTCATTATATTCAGAATAATTAGAGAAGAATATGATAAGAATAGATTGGAGGAAGAAGAAACAAATAGGAAATAAGTTGAATTCTTACCTTAATTCTCTATGGAGTTTCTAAATCTTATTAGAGAGATCAAGCAATGGCAGAATTTCGTCATATTCCCCAAAATAATATGAATAGAAGTGGAGAGGATAAGGTTCTATTTATAGGAGTTGAAATGCACGAGAACCGTAGGATGGAAATAGGTAGCAAATGAGTAAATCTGAAGCGTGCAACCAAATAAAATATAGCTTCAAACCCTGGCCGCCACTGGCAACTTTTTTTGCCAAGAAGTTGACTGCCTTTGGGCAACCGATCGATAGGTTATTTTATATAAGTTAACCGCTCCCCTATTTCGGGGAACGCTTATTTATTTCCATTACAAGATTATTTTATTCCCTAATTAACTTTTTGACGTTAAACATTTACTTAGGCCCCAAGCTAATTTTTAAAATTTAAACCCTAAATTTGATTTCTCGTTTGAATTTGAATTCAAGCTAAATTAATTTAAATCTGAAAACTTCAAATGCTTATAACTTCTTTGCTTGAGCTCCGTTTTCAGCATATTATATATGGAAACATATCAGAATTTTGCCATGAACGTAATGAAATAACTTTTGTGGTCAAATTCCAACTTTTATAAAATTTCCATATCCAACCCTTATCGTATTTAAATCAATTTACTTTATTTATTTGTGGTTTATATTACGGGGTGTTACACAACATTTAAATTTTATAAGCATAATTAGAAATTTAAGTTGTCATTCTATTATATTTCATATATTTATCTCTTCTTATGTTTCCTCCTTTTCTAAAGGACATATACTTTTCAATATATAATTTAGTGTCATGTGGTAGTTTACAATATACCCTTACTATAACATAGAGGTTGAAATGGTTATTGCCCTATATCTAGATAAGTGGTAAGAATTCATTGTGAATTTAAATATAGACTAAAAAAGTCATGTCTATGGATTTTTTTATTAGTATTTTTGAATATGGATCTAAGTTAAAGCATAGGTAGCTTCTGTTTTTAACTACAAATTTCATTTATGTTTATCATGACATGAGCACTCACTTCCAAAACCAAAATAATAATTTATTCTTAAAGATGTATGTAATTATGGTTATCGAATATCAAACTAGTGTCTAGTCTTTATGTGACCTGATATTAGTACCAAATCACTCATCTATTAGTCTTTACGTGACCTGATATTGATACCAAATCACTCATCTGTTAGCGATGAATTTTTATAAACTAAAGCTATCACTAATAACCTATAAAGCCATATGCAGTGTACTATCTTATGGAAATAAAAGTACCACTGAATTATTAGTTAGGTTGACACAAATAAGCTTATGAGTTGTAGACATATTAGCTAGCTTCATTAATTTTAATTTATCGATGGTTAATAACCATAACGGTAGCTACTAGGTACGACAATTAACATTTGCCACATGAAGCGATATCCACAATTAGGATTACTCAAATTATGCCTTATATAAACATTACAAATGCCTGGTAGGTGATAACTCAATTCTATAATGTCAATATGCTAGTCCATTTAAACATGATGTTAATAGTAACGACCCCGAAATTTAAATTAATTTAATTTAATAATTTATTGAATTTTTGAATTAAATTGAGTAATTAAATAAATTTTTGGATAAAAAATTTGTAAATTTAATTAGAAAATTGGAGTGAGTTTCCCCGATTCAAATATAACTGAATTTGTAAACAAATAAACAAAATAAAGTATATCTATACAACATATATGCAAGTTTTAAGGTATGAATGCAAAGACAAGTTCATTTTTTTCAAAAGAATAAAAGTGTCAGGCCTTATTATATACAAGTATGGTATAAAGTATAGATTGTACAAGGTAGTTAATGCCACTATCCTTAGCCACTGAAATAAGATTTTCAGCCTCCATTTTTTTTTTTTTGAATCTCAGCATAGTTGATAAAACAAGTATACGTGGTACAAGTAATAAATGCTAGTACCTCTAGCATGGTCGAAATCATCTCAACCCCATACCCACATGAACTATCAGCCCCCAGACTGTTTTACATCAGCCTCCAACAACACTAAACAAAGAAAAAAATGATGATGAAAGCGTACAAACAAATAGTTCTTTTATCACCTTAAAACAAAGCATATGAAGCAAAGCCTGCATGTATGTATATCATCTCGGTTTCATTTATTTCCAAGCTGAGACAAATTGTAACTAAAAACAAATTTCAAACTTAAAACAAAGATACAACCAAGCAGATCATCAAAGCAAGAACAAACACTGCTAGTTGCAAATTTCCAGGCCTTCTTGTCTCTGTTCTTTCAAAAGTCAGGTGAGCAACACACCTATTCTTGCCTATACTCTTTGATATTGTATTGATGATATTCTGGAATGATTGTTAATAGGCCTGGATGTTGTTTAAGTGAGAATGGTATGTATATATGTTGATACTTTTGGTGTGAATGGCTGATATAAACTCTGTGTAGTTACAGAGCTTAAAATCTAATCAAATCCCACTATCTCATTTTCAAATCTATGATAAACTTAGTAATTTAAGTTAAATAAACTTGTTTAAACTTAAAAAATCACAACCTGGAGATTTCTTGAAGCTTGACAGTATAACATAGGCTTTGAACATTAAATTTTACTATAAGAGGAAATTTTTTTGATAGATTCGAATACTTAAATTTGTTGATTTGATTATATAACTCGAATGAACATATAAAAATAGGATTTTTAAAATAATAGTGATGATTTTTAGTTAAGCATTTCCAGTGAAATCCACGTTTGAACAAAATCTGCATTTTTCTCCAATTCCTAACATTCGATTCAATTACAAATGCTAAAAATTGGTTCGAAGCAAGCTTGAACGTCAGTGACTTCATGAAAATTATCAAAGAAATTTTCCATTTCGTGAATTGGGAGTACGAGGTCGAAATAGGGTTTTTAACCCAGTTTGGTTCGATGAGGAAGGAGCGACGATTTCGTCGTTGATGTTGAATCGGGTTGCATCGCACCGAGGGGGATTGATTCGTGGGTGAGTAACGAAGCTATGGTCGGAATGATGGGGTAGCTGATAGTCGAGATCGATGGCGAGAGGCAGTTTTTGATCGAAGTTTGATTCCAGGTTGCAGTTTTTTTCAAGCTCGAACCCAAATTCTGATTTCGAGGAGATGGGGGATTTCGTTGGTCGGAGGATTGATGTGGGGAGAAGCGCCGACTTGCCTCGATGATTTGCAAGGGGCCGGAGGTGGCGGCGGCACCGTGCACGTGCACGGTGCCATGAAATGTTCCTGGTGAAAGTCTGGGTTGGGTAGGGGGTAGGCTCGAATTTCTCGAGTGGCTCCGTGTGTTGCTCGAAGCAGGCGAGTTGTAGACTCGAAGTGGTGTTGGGTTGACTCGAGTCAGTGGATTGTTCCAGGCTTTGAGAAAAGAAAAAAAACTGGCAGCAGTTTTGTTTGAGTTTTTTTTTAATTCAAAAGAAACTTTAAATTGTAAACTAGTTTTATTAAAATTTAAACCCATATTGAAGTGAATCCAGGTTAATTTTTGAATTTAAATTTAAAATGAAATCCAAAGGTAAAATTGAAATGAATGTTTTCAAATGTATAGATTAGAGAAGTTTTATCTCAATGAAAATTTTATCAAAGTAATTAAAAGTTAATTACTCTAAAGAACAACTAATTTATGTGGTTAATTAATTAAGGTAATTAATTTAAGAATAATTTATTAAAGGTCAATTAATTAAAGTGATTAAGAGATAATTATTAATTGGGGAGTAATTGATTTATTTATTTTTTTAATTAATTAAGAATTTATTATCAATTAAAGGGTAATTAATGATGAATTAAAGAATAATTAATTAAATGTTGTAATTAATAATTTAAGTGTTTAATTTATTTGTAATCAAGAATTGTAAATGATAATTAATTACAAATATGGTTAATTTAAAGATGTTTAGTAAGTTAAGTGAATTAATTAAAGGATAACTGAATAACTAAAGATTAATTATTTAATTAATTAAAAGTTGATTGATTAATTTAATAAATGATTAAAGGATAATCAATCAAATGATTTGAAACCAAGTAACGTTAATTAACCATGATTGATGACCCACCTGATTCAAATTAATCGGATAATGAAAATTAATCTTACCTATGGATATTTGGATTCTATTGGATGATTTGATTATTTGATATCCTTGATATGTGATGCTTTGTGATATACCCTGATTTATGTTGAGATCTGTAATTTCTTTATCTGTGATATTTATACATCTGTGATCTGTATGTGAAAGATAAGCGTTATAGTTTATATCGCTTATCAACTATATTCTGTATTTTGATCTGTGATGATTGATTGATGTTGCACTACTGTGTATAACCCCTGGATTACACCATACACACACAAATATGGATTTCACGTGGAAATCGGTTAAGTCACAGATAATTTAAAATTGATGTTTTTGAAATTGAAATTTTAATTTCAATTGATTTTGAAATTGAAAATTTGGGTTTAAAGTGAAAAGCTTTTGAAATAGAATTTCAAAGATAAAAGTTATTTTGAATAACTTAATCGAGTTTTGAAAATTTAAATAATTTGATTTAAATTTGAATTCAATATTTGAAATTGAACTCTATGATTCGAAACTAGGGATTTAAGATGCTGTACAAGTTATATGAAGTTAAACCATTTAAAAGTATAATTTTGAGAATTTGGATTTAACCCAAAGACTTTAACTTGTATAATGAGATTAGATTTTTCGAAATGAAAACTGTTTGTTTTCAAATAATAGAAGCTTTCATATAAGAAATGAAATTCCATTTTAATTAAAGGAATTTCAAGATTGAATTGAAAAATGGTTTTCCAAGTTATGAATGAATTGTTTTTGAAAGCTATGAATTGAATCTATTTATTTTTAACAAATTTAAAATGATGAATTGTTTAACCATTCGAAATGAAAATTGTTTTGAAAGATATAAGTTAAATCTTTGATTTAAAGATTTAACGAGTTAATCAAATTGAAATGGGAATTAATTTGGAAAATCTGTGATTAAATCTTTTATTTAAAAGATTAAAGTGTGGAAATTGTTTTAAACCGTTGAAGGTTGTTAAAATGAATCTTTTTGTTTAAAAGATTTGAAATGGTAATTTGTTAAACCATTTGAAAAGAAAGTTTGGGTTTAAGTTGTGACTTAATTGAAATCCCAATATCCGTATATTTTTAAATATTGCGCTCACTATTCGGTTTAGCCGGGAGAGGACCTTTGTGTCACATAACCCATTCCGAATAAGTGATTCGACGTTATGGATAGCATTTGAAGACCGGTGTTGAAGACCGGATATTTTTCGAAAATGAAAGGACAACCTGTCGAATGTCTCTGCACTGAGTTGCTCCGGTATAGAGATTTATATCACTCTTTTGTGATGGGAAGTCCGGACGTGATTGGAAATTATCCGGATTTGCAAGGGCTTCGTGAGAAGTGCCTTCGGTTCGGTTCGAACCCGGAACAGACTTGTATGGATACATGTCTGACATTACACTTTGAGATATAAAGCCGATTTCTTTCAAATACATTTCTGTTGGTGGCGGAGAATTTATTCTCTTAGCTTAACACCCTTCTCTGAGACGTACGAGCTCAGAGGTTATGTAGTTGAAATTTATCAGCGATATATCCCAATTTGGTAATGTGGCATGCTGAGTGTTGCTGTGTGATGATCAGTGTTTGATCATTTGTGATATGATCATTTGTTTGATCTTATATCTTTGTGATCATAGGTTGATCATCTGTTGACCCAAAGCGTGGCTTTTTGAAAAAGCGTAGCTTTGTGGACGAGACTTCGTCGAGCCTCACAACCCGGTAATGGTCGAAACAGGAATTGTGCGGCAAGGTTTTCAGGGGTAGCTCCCCTAGGGTATGACCATTCCTTCTGGAAAAGGGTAGTATCATGGTATGGAGCCCAGATACTTACTCATGTGGACACGCTTTATTTATGACGTGTGATGTTGGATTAGAGGTACCTCGGTTAAAGGTCCCAAAGGACCGGGGGTGGCATATCTGAGGTTTCTTTTATCCCTTGGGAAAAGGGGTTGTCGGCCTTGTTTGGCAGAGAACAGTTGGTTCTCGGAACGTCCCGCCAGAGGCGTTTCTTTCGTGGAATAGGAAGTTCCTTAGCCTGACCATTTGTTGGAAATCCAAACAAAACAATACGAGCCCTGTACGGTTTTAGTTGTATTACCTGCCATGGAATGTGGTGGTAACCTGCTATTGAACATGGTAGCTATAGTAGGCATAAGTGCGAAATGTCTATGCTGGCTAAGATTTATATTCTATTTTCGAAATTGTTTTCTGCACTATGCACTAGTAATAATATCAAATGATTTGATTTTTGCGTAGTAAACATCTTTGACTATCATAAGAAGAAATCTCCTCCAATTCTGCGTTTGCATTGTGTGTGTGGCGGGAGGTCTTATGGTAGTTTCATTTTCCAAAAGCATTTCGAATTGACTTTAAATTCTCTTGCTATTTGTTTTAAAGATAAACTGTTTTATTGCTCACACCAGTCCCATGACTGATCCGGAGTTTATTGTTCCTTTCCTAAACTCTGGGTGCTCATAATTTCCTACACGAGCAGTCTAGAGTTGGGGTTTTCAGATATTCAGGTTTAGTAGATTTTCTGGAGTTGGTTCAGTCTTTGGATCAGACTGCACTTGCTTATCTTTGTGCCTCGTTATTGAGAGTTCGAGCTATTTCTGGATCGTGCTTTGGAGATGAAGATTATCCGCTGCTGATGTTATCTATTTTTCTTTCCGCTGCAATTTATTGTATCATATCTCTGATGTATATAGATATTCATTGTATCATCATTGTATCTGGCTATTGTATCAGATGTTGTATATCTATATTCTTTTTATTCCGCTGTGATATTTACTTAACTGTGTTATAAGCTCCGGCGACTCGGATTTGAACGCTCGAATCTACGACATTCGAGTACGATGTAAAGTATGGATGTCGATTTTCGAACGCGAAAAATCCGTATCGTTACATTTGGTATCAGAGCTAAGGTTGAACTTTAGCTCAGGAGTATAACACGTTAAGTAGCTCATTAGAGATAGAGTGAAGTAAACTCTAGAATGAGTAATTCTCAGATATCCGTCTGAACGTCTCAGTAAATTCTCTTACTATCCACTGATAGTAGATATGAGTGCAAGGAGAAGACGAGATAGGGGACAGGGAAATACGACTATAAATGGTCAATACCCTGCAACAGTGGAAACAATCTTTCTCTATCAATTTTCTTTGATTCGTTCCAAATTCTTTTGATTCCTTCGTATCAGCTACAAGAAGAAGTTTCGATGGGATGATGGCTCTACGAATCGTTGTAGAAATCCTTACTTCGTGTCTTCATCGGTTTCTTATCAGTTTTTGGATTTAAACCTTAATGAATTTGAAATTGGAATTTTAAATTGAATTAGATTGACTAATAAAATATGAGGGTAAATTGAATTGAATCAATTAAAACGATATCGTTTAAAACCGAATTTGAAATTCTATTGTAATTTCTTTTGAATACCGAAGTCCGAAGAGGGACAAATTGGTATGTATTCTGAGATATTCCGACTTGAATTCGGAATCCGTATCGTGTGTTTGAGGAATTATAGGAGTTCTAATTTGTCTATCTCTGTATTGTTTTCGTGCCTGCGAATTTCGAGGACGAAATTCTTTTAAGGAGGGAAGTTTGTAACGACCCCGAAATTTAAATTAATTTAATTTAATAATTTATTGAATTTTTGAATTAAATTGAGTAATTAAATAAATTTTTGGATAAAAAATTTGTAAATTTAATTAGAAAATTGGAGTGAGTTTCCCCGATTCAAATATAACTGAATTTGTAAACAAATAAACAAAATAAAGTATATCTATACAACATATATGCAAGTTTTAAGGTATGAATGCAAAGACAAGTTCATTTTTTTCAAAAGAATAAAAGTGTCAGGCCTTATTATATACAAGTATGGTATAAAGTATAGATTGTACAAGGTAGTTAATGCCACTATCCTTAGCCACTGAAATAAGATTTTCAACCTCCATTTTTTTTTGAATCTCAGCATAGTTGATAAAACAAGTATACGTGGTACAAGTAATAAATGCTAGTACCTCTAGCATGGTCGAAATCATCTCAACCCCATACCCACATGAACTATCAGCCCCCAGACTGTTTTACATCAGCCTCCAACAACACTAAACAAAGAAAAAAATGATGATGAAAGCGTACAAACAAATAGTTCTTTTATCACCTTAAAACAAAGCATATGAAGCAAAGCCTGCATGTATGTATATCATCTCGGTTTCATTTATTTCCAAGCTGAGACAAATTGTAACTAAAAACAAATTTCAAACTTAAAACAAAGATACAACAAAGCATATCATCAAAGCAAGAACAAACACTGCTAGTTGCAAATTTCCAGGCCTTCTTGTCTCTGTTCTTTCAAAAGTCAGGTGAGCAACACACCTATTCTTGCCTATACTCTTTGATATTGTATTGATGATATTCTGGAATGATTGTTAATAGGCCTGGATGTTGTTTAAGTGAGAATGGTATGTATATATGTTGATACTTTTGGTGTGAATGGCTGATATAAACTCTGTGTAGTTACAGAGCTTAAAATCTAATCAAATCCCACTATCTCATTTTCAAATCTATGATAAACTTAGTAATTTAAGTTAAATAAACTTGTTTAAACTTAAAAAATCACAACCTGGAGATTTCTTGAAGCTTGACAGTATAACATAGGCTTTGAACATTAAATTTTACTATAAGGCGAATTTTTTTTGATAGATTCGAATACTTAAATTTGTTGATTTGATTATATAACTCGAATGAACATATAAAAATAGGATTTTTAAAATAATAGTGATGATTTTTAGTTAAGCATTTCCAGTGAAATCCACGTTTGAACAAAATCTGCATTTTTCTCCAATTCCTAACATTCGATTCAATTACAAATGCTAAAAATTGGTTCGAAGCAAGCTTGAACGTCAGTGACTTCATGAAAATTATCAAAGAAATTTTCCATTTCGTGAATTGGGAGTACGAGGTCGAAATAGGGTTTTTAACCCAGTTTGGTTCGATGAGGAAGGAGCGACGATTTCGTCGTTGATGTTGAATTGGGTTGCATCGCACCGAGGGGGATTGATTCGTGGGTGAGTAACGAAGCTATGGTCGGAATGATGGGGTAGCTGATAGTCGAGATCGATGGCGAGAGGCAGTTTTTGATCGAAGTTTGATTCCAGGTTGCAGTTTTTTTCAAGCTCGAACCCAAATTCTAATTTCGAGGAGATGGGGGATTTCGTTGGTCGGAGGATTGATGTGGGGAGAAGCGCCGACTTGCCTCGATGATTTGCAAGGGGCCGGAGGTGGCGGCGGCACCGTGCACGTGCACGGTGCCATGAAATGTTCCTGGTGAAAGTCTGGGTTGGGTAGGGGGTAGGCTCGAATTTCTCGAGTGGCTCCGTGTGTTGCTCGAAGCAGGCGAGTTGTAGACTCGAAGTGGTGTTGGGTTGACTCGAGTCAGTGGATTGTTCCAGGCTTTGAGAAAAGAAAAAAAACTGGCAGCAGTTTTGTTTGAGTTTTTTTTTAATTCAAAAGAAACTTTAAATAGTAAACTAGTTTTATTAAAATTTAAACCCATATTGAAGTGAATCCAGGTTAATTTTTGAATTTAAATTTAAAATGAAATCCAAAGGTAAAATTGAAATGAATGTTTTCAAATGTATAGATTAGAGAAGTTTTATCTCAATGAAAATTTTATCAAAGTAATTAAAAGTTAATTACTCTAAAGAACAACTAATTTATGTGGTTAATTAATTAAGGTAATTAATTTAAGAATAATTTATTAAAGGTCAATTAATTAAAGTGATTAAGAGATAATTATTAATTGGGGAGTAATTGATTTATTTATTTTTTTAATTAATTAAGAATTTATTATCAATTAAAGGGTAATTAATGATGAATTAAAGAATAATTAATTAAATGTTGTAATTAATAATTTAAGTGTTTAATTTATTTGTAATCAAGAATTGTAAATGATAATTAATTACAAATATGGTTAATTTAAAGATGTTTAGTAAGTTAAGTGAATTAATTAAAGGATAACTGAATAACTAAAGATTAATTATTTAATTAATTAAAAGTTGATTGATTAATTTAATAAATGATTAAAGGATAATCAATCAAATGATTTGAAACCAAGTAACGTTAATTAACCATGATTGATGACCCACCTGATTCAAATTAATCGGATAATGAAAATTAATCTTACCTATGGATATTTGGATTCTATTGGATGATTTGATTATTTGATATCCCTAATATGTGATGCTTTGTGATATACCCTGATTTATGTTGAGATCTGTAATTTCTTTATCTGTGATATTTATACATCTGTGATCTGTATGTGAAAGATAAGTGTTATAGTTTATATCGCTTATCAACTATATTCTGTATTTTGATCTGTGATGATTGATTGATGTTGCACTACTGTGTATAACCCCTGGACTACACCATACACACACAAATATGGATTTCACGTGGAAATCGGTTAAGT
Source organism: Allium fistulosum (assembly GCA_030737815.1). NCBI lineage: Eukaryota > Viridiplantae > Streptophyta > Magnoliopsida > Asparagales > Amaryllidaceae > Allium > Allium fistulosum. The sequence continues at coordinate 1,508,390,187 of CM060903.1, forward strand.
CACAGATAATTTAAAATTGATGTTTTTGAAATTGAAATTTTAATTTCAATTGATTTTGAAATTGAAAATTTGGGTTTAAAGTGAAAAGCTTTTGAAATAGAATTTCAAAGATAAAAGTTATTTTGAATAACTTAATCGAGTTTTGAAAATTTAAATAATTTGATTTAAATTTGAATTCAATATTTGAAATTGAACTCTATGATTCGAAACTAGGGATTTAAGATGCTGTACAAGTTATATGAAGTTAAACCATTTAAAAGTATAATTTTGAGAATTTGGATTTAACCCAAAGACTTTAACTTGTATAATGAGATTAGATTTTTCGAAATGAAAACTGTTTGTTTTCAAATAATAGAAGCTTTCATATAAGAAATGAAATTCCATTTTAATTAAAGGAATTTCAAGATTGAATTGAAAAATGGTTTTCCAAGTTATGAATGAATTGTTTTTGAAAGCTATGAATTGAATCTGTTTATTTTTAACAAATTTAAAATGATGAATTGTTTAACCATTCGAAATGAAAATTGTTTTGAAAGATATAAGTTAAATCTTTGATTTAAAGATTTAACGAGTTAATCAAATTGAAATGGGAATTAATTTGGAAAATCTGTGATTAAATCTTTTATTTAAAAGATTAAAGTGTGGAAATTGTTTTAAACCGTTGAAGGTTGTTAAAATGAATCTTTTTGTTTAAAAGATTTGAAATGGTAATTTGTTAAACCATTTGAAAAGAAAGTTTGGGTTTAAGTTGTGACTTAATTGAAATCCCAATATCCGTATATTTTTAAATATTGCGCTCACTATTCGGTTTAGCCGAGAGAGGACCTTTGTGTCACATAACCCATTCCGAATAAGTGATTCGACGTTATGGATAGCATTTGAAGACCGGTGTTGAAGACCGGATATTTTTCGAAAATGAAAGGACAACCTGTCGAATGTCTCTGCACTGAGTTGCTCCGGTATAGAGATTTATATCACTCTTTTGTGACGGGAAGTCCGGACGTGATTGGAAATTATCCGGATTTGCAAGGGCTTCGTGAGAAGTGCCTTCGGTTCTGTTCGAACCCGGAACAGACTTGTATGGATACATGTCTGACATTACACTTTGAGATAAAAAGCCGATTTCTTTCAAATACATTTCTGTTGGTGGTGGAGAATTTATTCTCTTAGCTTAACACCCTTCTCTGAGACGTACGAGCTCAGAGGTTATGTAGTTGAAATTTATCAGCGATATATCCCAATTTGGTAATGTGGCATGCTGAGTGTTGCTGTGTGATGATCAGTGTTTGATCATTTGTGATATGATCATTTGTTTGATCTTATATCTTTGTGATCATAGGTTGATCATCTGTTGACCCAAAGCGTGGCTTTTTGAAAAAGCGTAGCTTTGTGGACGAGACTTCGTCGAGCCTCACAACCCGGTAATGGTCGAAACAGGAATTGTGCGGCAAGGTTTTCAGGGGTAGCTCCCCTAGGGTATGACCATTCCTTCTGGAAAAGGGTAGTATCATGGTATGGAGCCCAGATACTTACTCATGTGGACACGCTTTATTTATGACGTGTGATGTTGGATTAGAGGTACCTCGGTTAAAGGTCCCAAAGGACCGGGGGTGGCATATCTGAGGTTTCTTTTATCCCTTGGGAAAAGGGGTTGCCGGCCTTGTTTGGCAGAGAACAGTTGGTTCTCGGAACGTCCCGCCAGAGGCGTTTCTTTCGTGGAATAGGAAGTTCCTTAGCCTGACCATTTGTTGGAAATCCAAACAAAACAATACGAGCCCTGTACGGTTTTAGTTGTATTACCTGCCATGGAATGTGGTGGTAACTTGCTATTGAACATGGTAGCTATAGTAGGCATAAGTGCGAAATGTCTATGCTGGCTAAGATTTATATTCTATTTTCGAAATTGTTTTCTGCACTATGCACTAGTAATAATATCAAATGATTTGATTTTTGCGTAGTAAACATCTTTGACTATCATAAGAAGAAATCTCCTCCAATTCTGCGTTTGCATTGTGTGTGTGGCGGGAGGTCTTATGGTAGTTTCATTTTCCAAAAGCATTTCGAATTGACTTTAAATTCTCTTGCTATTTGTTTTAAAGATAAACTATTTTGTTGCTCACACCAGTCCCATGACTGATCCGGAGTTTATTGTTCCTTTCCTAAACTCTGGGTGCTCATAATTTCCTACACGAGCAGTCTAGAGTTGGGGTTTTCAGATATTCAGGTTTAGTAGATTTTCTGGAGTTGGTTCAGTCTTTGGATCAGACTGCACTTGCTTATCTTTGTGCCTCGTTATTGAGAGTTCGAGCTATTTCTGGATCGTGCTTTGGAGATGAAGATTATCCGCTGCTGATGTTATCTATTTTTCTTTCCACTGCAATTTATTGTATCATATCTCTGATGTATATAGATATTCATTGTATCATCATTGTATCTGGCTATTGTATCAGATGTTGTATATCTATATTCTTTTTATTCCGCTGTGATATTTACTTAACTGTGTTATAAGCTCCGGCGACTCGGATTTGAACGCTCGAATCTACGACATTCGAGTACGATGTAAAGTATGGATGTCGATTTTCGAACGCGAAAAATCCGTATCGTTACATTAATGTTCTCTATTTTTTTCAAATTCATTTCATAACGATAACATTCCCTACTACGTCAACACCATGTTGTGTTGTGGCATGCTATGGTGCTATGCGCAAATTTCAATTAGACATAGATCATTAGTGAATATTATACATGTATTCATATATAGCAATAAAGTTTATGCTATATTAATAAGTTAGTGCTTGTGTTGTGTTTCTAATATTGTTAATTGTTTACTGATTTTGGGGTCAATTTGCTCATGTTGCCTTCTAGCTTCAAAGCTATCATTCTTTTATCTTTTACTTAGAAGAATCTTATGATATGTGAGAATATATATGATGCTTTTGCGTCATGTTCAACTTTATACTAATGTCTTTATGCTTTAACTTTTAGAATAAAGGATAGACTAAAATTGAAGATTTTTCAGCTACTACAATGAAGTATATGAAGCTTGGATCTAAGCCTGGATAAGGATAGACTGAAGCTGAAGATTTTTCAGCTGCTACAATGAAGTATATTAAGCTTGGATCAAAGGCTTACTATTTTGAGACTCTTGATGATAATATCATGTAAACTTATTTTCGTTCAATTCAAATTTTATTAGTCATGGCTAATCTTCTTAATAAACAACTCGTCTTGTTTATGCCTATTTTTCCTACATTATTCATTTATTCTTGATAAATAAATTACTATTGAGGATGCTAGTATTTTGATTTGATTTTGAAGCAATGTATTATTTTCTTTATTTATGTTTAAAATTTTTATTTTCCTTTATTCATGTTTAAAGTTTTATATTAACTTATAGGTAAATGGATATGTTTGAGCTTAAGAAATGACTATTCGTCTTGAAATGATATACATGAATGGCTGTATATGATTCATTCAGTTGGAAATCCACTTGAAAGCGAGGCTGAAAATCTTGAGAAGCGGCTTTTGTTGGTTTGGAGCATTATACTATCATCACCAATCTTTTGTCACATGAATATTAATCTATTAAATAATAGTAAAGAAGAAGAATTTCTAGCTCTCTTATTGATTTTAGGAGTTTTCTCTGTTCTCCTTAATTATCTCTTGATATTTTGAATTAAAATCTTTAAATTTATCGATTTTAGGTATGTAGATTTTAGGTATGTAGATTTAAAATTTTATAAAATTATTTACAATAATTCATCAATTACCTTCTAAAATTTTATATTCAAGTCTATATATTTACGTTAACTACATAATTAAACATTTAAACTATTTTAATAAGTTAAGTTAACTAATATTTATCAATATTTCTAATAAATACAAAATAATGATAATTTCAATACGTATACCACTATTGTACAACCAAAATGGTAAAACTAATTTTTTTTATTCGATTAAGATATATAAATCACACAAAAACTAATAACAAATTTAATTTGTAATTCAAATACCTTAATAAAATTTTCATACGTTGCATGGTAAAGTTCTACTTTTAACTTCAAATATCACATACATCGAGTTATGTACATAAACAATAATGACAATGTTAATTTGTAAATATATTGTAATCATCTATCTTAAAAATTTATCATACATTCATTTACAAAATTCTGTTTTTTGACTTCAAATAACTCCGCATTAAGATTCCTATAATATTTTTTTATAAAATCCTTCTCAATTTTTTCTACTATATACCTTTAAGTTCATATATTTAAACTAATTACATAATTTTGAATTTAACATATTCAACTAAATAATATTTGTTAATTCATTTAATAAATCATTAAGATATGCCAGTTTCCATATGTATACCATATTCATACCAACAGAAATGATAAAAAAATTCACTTAAATATATAGCCATATAAGCTACACAACATAAATTATACATAAATAACGATAACAATTTTAATTTATAGTTCATTTATTTTTCTAAATTTATTATACGTTACATAACAAAGTTCTAATTTAAACATGAAAAGTATAAATACTATATTTTACAATATTACTGTGTGCAAAGCATGGGTTACACGCACTAGTCAATATAGTATAACCGAGTCATGTAGTTTTTGCATTTTGCAATAAAGCTGTTTAAAAAGACATTTAAGAAACGTTTACTTGTTAAACATCATCAGTTTGGCATAAAAGTCAAATATTGAACTTATTTAATGTCAAGTTTGACTAGTAGATTGATTTTCTACCATATACATATTTGTTTAATTTTAATGTAAAAATTAGATATAAATGCTACCGTCATATATTTTCGTCTATATAATTCCAACAAATTCTCCTTACATTATTTTCATTGTGATGTCTCAATGTTAAAGTTTTGAATTTCGGATGCTAGAGGGTATTTTTACCTGATACTCTCCTTATTTGTGCTCATATATATGAATTTGAAAATTGCATTTTGGCTCGGGACTCATATATATCATGACTATTGGTTATTTTCTCTCACTGTAATCATCAAAACTAATTCATCTTGAAAAATTTCAGTTTCATTTCCCTCTCATCTTATGTTGGGTTGTATATTTCTGTAATTATTTTCAGACTTGTATGTTTTGATATTAAAGCTTGCATCATACTAAGGATGATTCATGCATATTAATCATTGAGGTTTCTAACAATTTTTTCTATTGTTGTAGGCAACAATTAACATAAACATCGAAAGCTACCTACCAATATGCACATTTGCATGTAACCTAACATCAAACAATCTCAATGCTTTGTCTATTTTTGTGGGCATTTTCGCTGAGTGCATGGTAAATATGAAAAGATGTTAACGAGTATAGAAACAGCCAGAAGATGTATGATAAATGCGCCATCATGTAATCACAAGGGAAGGCGAAGCGCTAGGGGCAAATTTGGCATAGTCAAAAAATATAGTCAAAAACACTTGTAAAATGTTCCTAAGGTCAAGACAAGCACCTAGGTCAAAACCGCATCTCAATCTGAGTTATGGATTTCAAGATATGATCATCATAAAAAATTTCCACTCCTAACCGACTCGAGTCCCACCTTAGAGAGCTAATGCCTAATTCAGGAAAATGGAATATTCAGAGGCATCAAAATACTCTACTCAATGATACAAAACTATTGGTCAAAGTTTCATTTAATTTTTACTTGGAAGGAAGGAGTTATGGCATAAAAACATGTGTAGCACAATGGTAAAGATTTGTGCCTTTTAGTTAATCCACCTGGGTTCGAGTCCTGGCAAGCACTTTATTTTTGTTAGAACACGAGGAATGGTCCGGTAGAGATCTAAAGGCCTAACCATTTCCCTCTGTTTGGTGGTTGATGTGTCGAACCGAACCTTTTGGTCAGTACCCCAAGCCACCAAACAAGATCTTCTGTTCGGTGGTAGAAGTAACAAACAGAAGTTTCTGTTCGGTGCCACAAAGCCACCGAACAGGATCTTCTGTTCGATGGTTGGGCACCCATCAAACCATACATCAAAGCCATACGCCGGACCGAGGAAGAAGCCATACGTTGGACATGTCAGACTAAGGAAGAAGCCACATATTGGACCAAGGAGAAAGATACTCACCAAACCAAGCATGTCTAGCCAAATAAAGAAGCATACAAACTTGGCCAAAAACTTGTCCACATCAATCCTAACTGAATCAACACCCTCCGAACCAACTTCTTAACCAAACCAAGCAGTGTATATATGGAAGGAAATCTGGGCATATTGGGAAATAATCAAGCATATTCCAGATTCTTGGGAATATTCCCTCTAGGCCAGATATACAAGGAAACATCCTAATTAATGACATAACCTCTTCACTCCTATAAATACCAAGGCATCCAACAACAGTTAGCAGGATCAGATAGTTGGAATAGCCTAGCATTATAGCTAGCAGGAATAACCTAGCAGGATCAGCTATCAGGAACAGCCTAGTAGGATCAACAAGCAGGAATGGCCTAGCAGCAACAGCTTAGCAGGAAAAGCCTAGCAGGATCAGCTAGTAGGAACGGCCTAGCAGCAACAGCCTAGCAGGAATAGCTAGCCCAAACAGCCTAGCAGGAACATACTAACAGGAACCGTCTAACCGAAACTACCTAATAGATAAAACCGAACAAGAATAGGCAGCCAAGAATAGCTGAATTGGAATATCCAAACAGGCTTTCTTGAGCTATATCTTACTTTCTATTAAGCTTCAGACCATTGTATCTTATATCTCAGACATTATATCAAAGATCTATAAGAAGAATAATGAGAATGGATAGTGGATGTAGGAACATTCTGGCCAAACCCCTATAAATCTTTGTGTTCTTTACTTTACTGCAACTTACTTTCTGCATAACTTATATGTTGATCTGCTCTTTGAAAATCAATCATAATACAAATATAACCATTGTATTATACACCCCATATTTACAGCTCTACACCTAATTGATTGAAGGTGTTTGCCCATTTTTTATGCAAACATTTTTGGTGCTTTCACCGAGGAATGATTCTCAACATGCCTTTGAGATCAAATAACAAGGTTGGTGCTACTAGCGGGAATGCAGGGAACACCCCTGCACCCAACCAAGCAACCGCCAATCAAGATGATCATTTAGTAAGCACTTTGGTGCTAGTAGATGTAATTTCCAAAGGCAACCTGGATAGAGTTGTGGCCAAGCTAAATGAATGTTTCCCTGTCCAACATCAATCAATGGTGGACCGACTTATGACATGCTTGGGGCAGGCACAAATTATTGGTCACAGTACTTAAACACAAGGGTGATCCCATTGTTGGGGATCCAAAATACGAAGAGGGCCAGACTATGACAAAGAATTTGATCAAGAAGGTCTAAAAGCTGGAAGAAGGAATGTTGAAGGGAGGAAATGAGCAAGAGTTCAGCCCGAAGCTAGACCCAGGAAGCTGTTCGATGCCAAACCAAACAGGATGGTGTCGAACCAGGGGCAGCTACAACAAACTCTTCTTATCCTTTCATTGAAATTGTGGTCAGTGGAGGATAAAATGACCAGTTGGACCAATTTAAGAGTCATAACCATGCTCGTAACTAAAGATCAAGTTATCATAAGGAAGATGATAGAAATTGTCCCCCTCCCCGAATGGAAAGGTTTAGTATCATTGTCAGTAATCTAAATCGGAGGATAGGATGGCCTAAATAATTAGACAATTAGTTCAAACGTGAACAAGTGGAGTGAGGGATTGGATCTTAGCTTAGCAGTACCTTTTCCCTAGAGATAAAATTACTAGGGACCCTAGATACTTCAAAAAGCCTACTATTGAACCATATTAAGGGCTTATGGACCTTATAGTGCATTTACAATGGTATGCCTAGCACATACTGGTAAGCGGAGCTATAGAAGAAGCCTTGTGCAAGTGCTTTCCTATATTCTTATCGGACTTAGCTACTATGTGGTCTTGTGGTTGACCCTTATGCTCAATTCACTCTTATGGATGTTAAAGAAGAAGTTTATTAGTCAATTCCTTGTGATGATTAAACATCCAAAAGATGGCTACTCATCATCTGATGTGAAGCAAATGGGAGATGAGTCTCTATGACACTATATATCCCAGTTTACCACAAAGGTTGGAATTCGGAACGTGGACGAAAGGTTTTCCTTGATGACTTGTATAGTGGATTGCACCATGGAACGAAGTTTATAAGAGATCGACAATGGAAAAACCAACTTTTGGACACATTTGAGGCGCTGCATTTAGCGTATAGAAGTAGTTGGAGCTACGAAAAGAGGGGGTGTCGTTGCTTTCCTTTATTCATGTTATACTTAGAGACTATTTGGTTTAGTTGTTTGGGGCACTAATTTAGCACTTGGATATCAAGGAAAAGGATGTATAAAACTTACAGAACAATCTTGCATAGTTCAACGCTGTGTCAGCACCTATGTGTCTACTCAATAAATGGATTGTCCATGTAGTTATTGATTAAGGAATTAATAGGAAAACAGAGTTATACAGGGAACTTGAGAAGAATCCAAATGCCAACATAGAGGACTTGTACTACCTGGCCTACACGTTTATACTCTTGGAGGATTCTGATATTGAGGCAGGACTGACAAATGTCAACCAGGTTAGTGACAAAAAGCCTCAGGATAGGGGCATGCGAAAGATGGATAATAGGACCGGAGAAAGGAAACACCTTAGGAGACGGGGCAAATTTCCACATTCATAGCATATGGAGTCTCCTGAAAGAATCCATCTCGCTACTAGAAAGACCATGAAATATAATGAGTCAAGAACTAAAGATCTAACTATGGCAGAAATGGAAACCGGTATGCATCAGGTTAAGACCTAAGGTAACTCTAGTGAAAGTACTATAAACTATAGACTATAGTCCCTTGACTAAATTGAGTCCTTGTAGAGGAAGGGTATAAACCATTCTTGGGGGCACAGTATCAGTTTTTCCCATAGACATCAGAGCATATCCTCCTACTAGATATTCAAAGATAGATGTGTATAAAAATTGTGAAGAACGAGATAATTTGACAATGGAGCATAAACTTCTTTTCCCCAGAGGTAGGGTTCAACTCCATTAGAGACAATGGGAGTCTAGTTTCAGTTCCTCCAAAGATATGGGAGTGTAATTCTAAGCCATTCCATAATCAGGACCAGATATCTCTAGAGATGGTAGATCATAATCTTTTCAAAATTCCCTAGAGACAGAGTCAACTTTATATGAATATGAAGCATGATGCTACAGAGATTGAATACCCCTATAGATCAGGGAGACAACAATGCAAAGGTATGAGTTACTTTAATGAATAAATTTCAAATGATATTTAGTAAATATACCTAAAGCATAGGTAACACCATGCCACGGGACTATGTGACACTCGCGGAAGTGAGTAAAATACTAATGGCTGGGCAAGAACCAATGTTCATGACTCATATGGGTCTGACAGACCTCTTACTTTGCAAGCAAGGTCGAATGACAGAGTACATACACTAATAGCAGAATTAGAAATGGTAAAAGAATTAGGAATCTGGACACTATGTATCTATAGCAACTTGCATATGGCTATGAATCAATTATTTTAGGGGTTCTAAGTCAGCAAAGAACGGTTGGCATTCTATTTAAAAAGAAAAAAGGCGAAGGCTTTGCTTGATGCACAAGAATGCTATATGGATAAGCACACCACATGGGAGAAACATCGAGATGCCAACGATTTGGAAAAATTGGCTTGCTCAAGAGATGGATCACTTTTGGGTTGGTTCTGGTAGAAACTTCACTCTTAAAGTGGAACGAAGCAAGGAATGTAATGTGCAAGGCAATTCGATACACCATACAGGATGTCATCCTATGTAGAAGGGTTTTCACTAACCTCTGCTAAGATGTATGGCTGCAAGGATGCTAAGGAAATATTAGATAATGTTCATTAAGGCAGTCAAGGAGACCATACTGGGGAGCAAACCCTAGAAAAGGTAATCTCACAGGCATTGATCTAAAAATGGAGAATTTCTAATAGTTATGGGTAGAGTTGAGTATGCAATAGTGGTTGTGGATTACTTTATCGAATATGGAGTTCCGCTCCAAATGATCTCGGGCAATGGATAGCAATTTGATAGTTGGGAATTCACCAACTTCTATCAATGACATGGAATCAGGAAAAGCTTTTCTAGTGCCACACTTATAGGCCAATAGATAGGTTGAAGAAATCAATAAGGTTCTCAAAAATCTCACAGAGGAGCATTTGAAAAATGATAAGGGAGCTCGGATGGATGAGCTGTCATTGGACTTTATGTGTATTGCACCTCCCACAAAACTACAATGGGACATACCCCTTTTGCTTTGGTTTACAAATTATAGATTACGCTTCCCAACGAAACTATAGTCCTATCACATTGGAGAATTCACTATGACTTAGAGGAGAATGAGGAATTGCTAAACATGTCCTTAGAGCTAATGGAGAAGCGGTACAAGGCTGCTTTGAAAACTATGGCACTCTAACAGAAAGTGGTGAAACAATACAACTTTAGGACCAAGCATCGCCCACTCAGGGAAGGAAACCTAGTCCTGGAGTGCATTCCCTCAGCTGGGGGAATTCGACCCATCTAGGAAGGAATATATTCTATCTACGGAGATCTTAGGAATGGAACCTACATTCTCATCATCATAGATGGAACAATATCTAAGAAACATGGAATGCTCAAAACCTCTGTTTTGTTTTTGCGCACTGATTATAGCAACTACTTGGATTAGTCAATCGTCATGGTCTTTCCAAACCCATGGATATAGTGTGTGAAACCATGATAGATGACCATTGCAACCAAACCACCATGAGAACGACCATCCCACGCCAATAAAGTCCCCAATTTCTAGGACTATACAAACAAGGCCGCTGCATATTGGGGCAACCAACTCCGATGCATCATGGAAACTTAGCAAAAACCTTTGGTCGGTAGTGGCAAGTCCAATCAGCCCATAGTCAAGACATGGCCACCAAATGGGTGTTTGTCATTAACGATCGTCCCCAAACCTTTGACCGATAGTGGTGTGACAGATTAACCCATAGTCAGGACATGACCGCCAAATGGGTGTTCTCTATTGTCGATCGGCCCCAATCCTTTGGCCAGTAACAGCGAGCCAGATCCTCCTACGGTCAGGAAATAACCGCCAAGTGGGTGCTCGTCATTGACGACTGGCCCAAACTTCTTTGTCGATAACGATGAGCCCGATCATCCCATGGTCAGGACATGACCGCCAAGTGGGTGCTTGCCATTGATGATCGTCCCAAATTTCTTTGCTAGCAATAGCAAGCCTGATCAGCCCATGGTCAAGACAAGACTGCCAAGTGGGTGCTCCTCGTTGACGATCAGGCCAAACTTCTTTGCTGGAAATGATGAGCCCAATCCGACCATGTTAGGACATGACCACAAGTGGGTGCTCTCGATTAATGTTTGATCCAAACTTCTTTGTTGGCAATAGTGAGCCTGATCAGGCCATGGTCAAGGCATGACCGCCAAGTGGGTGCTCGCCATTGACGATTGACACAAACTACTCAACTGGTAGTGGTAGACCAAAGTGATTCCTACTCGGGTGTCCACAGCTAACGATCGGCTCAACCTTCTTAGGCGACAGTGATGGACCAGAGTGATCCTTATTCGGGTGTCCATAGCTGACAAACGACTACAAGGTTTTAGGATAGCTATGGAGAACCCGACTTACCGATGGTTGGGACATGGCAGCCACCTTGTTGGTTCACGCCCAACATTCGGCTTTGGATTTCTATCAACAATGAATAACTAAGTTTGCTCATAGTAAAATGTGACAATCGGTTGTATAGCCCAGTGCAAGCGGTCAATAATAGAATTGCTTGTGAAAACTATCAACAGACCGATACTAGGGCAAACTTGTTTAGTATGCATGGAATATGTATGTTATAATAAGCAAACTAGAATGCTGGAAGTGCATGAAAATAAACAAGGACATATGGGACTAGATTACAAATACAAGCCGCTAAGGTATGTTCACCTTGCCGAACTTACCAATGATTGATCCCGTGCAAATATGTCGGGGGCAAAGGAAGATTTATCGGAAGAGCCAGCAAAATGATATGTAACTACTTCAATAATATGCTAGTATGCTTATCGTGTCAAACTTGTCGGTGATAGGCCATGTACAAGTACATGAGAAAGCAATAGAAGATTACTAACATACTAATTGCATACTATACAAACACAATGCAATAATTAATCCTGATTAGGAAATATAAAGTATGGGTCAAAGGAAGCATCAGTTATAGAAACTGCTTACCCTACTAAATTTATTGGTGATTGATCCCATACGAGTATGCATGATAGCAACAAGAAAGGCTGCTAATGGAACAAGCAAATATGTGGAATAAACATATCATGGCTACTACCCAGAAAAATGGAGTTATGGACGTGCATAAATATCAGACGCAACAACACATAAACATCAGAAGAAGAGTAGCTTCACAGCACAAGCGCATGACCAACCCACATTCAAAATTTCAGCAGAGACCACTTACCTTGCCAAACATTCGATGATTGACCTATACAAGTATGCATGGTGGCGATGAAGGAGTCACTGGTGGAGTAACTTGGCAATCATGTAGGAAAAATACATCGCAACCACCCGTCTTAATTGGCCAAACTACAATCAATGCAACAAAATACACATCGTCGAGTCCCCTTGCCATTGGAACCACTGGGCGCCTCGACATTCTTGGAACATTCGTAAGACGACATGTGGCCCTCGGGACATAAAGGCAAGGAGGTTGACCTAGAGGGGAGCAGAAGCCTACCAGAGAGAGATGAAAATCAAAGGGAGATCATGTTAGATGATTACATTACCAAGAAAGAATGAACCGTGAATGTCACACTGATAAAGGATGTCTTGGAATGATCAATAAGCTTGTCTCCAAAGTGAACAAGACTCTCCAACATGTTAGCAGCGGAAAACTTACCGAAAGGATGGAAATAAGGATATAGATATTTGAGATTCGAGACAACCATCACATGAGAAAGAAAGGAAATTTTGGATGAAATAAAGCACAATTTGTATTCTATGAATGTATGCTTTGGAAGGCAAGTATTGTGGGCATTTTCACCCAGAGCATGGTAAATATGAAAAGATGTTAAGGAGCATAAAAATAGCCAGAATGTGTATGATAAAGGTGCCACATGTAATCACAAGAGAAGGCGAAACGCTAGGGGCAAATTTGGCATAGTCCGAAAATATAGTCAAAGTACTTATAAAATGTTCCTTAGGTCAAGACAAGCACCTAGGTGGATATAGGCACATTTTGGTCGAACCATTACAAACCTTTGTGTTATTTACTGTACTGCAACCTACTTTCTGCATAACCTATATGTGATCTGCTCTTTGAAAATCAATCATAATACAAATATAACAGCTATGTCATACACCTCAAATTCACAGCTCTACAACTAATTTATTGAAGGTGTTTGTCTATTTTTTATGCAAACATCCATATTCTTTTAGTGGTCTGCAGCCACACATCTATCAACTCAGTTCCACATAATTAGATACGGTTGCACAACTTGCATCAGTAACTTCGGTGACCTCGATGAGTCAGTGTCAGCTACTATTTCTGAGAATGGTAAAGGATTCAATATAAAAAAAATTAACATTTGAAGTGTACATAAACTAACTTACACATGTGTTTGTTCAAATATCGTTTGTAGTAGATGTGTTATTTGGAAATAGAAATTTCAAAGGTTGTGTGCTTCTTTGACAAGAGCAAATTATCTCGCATCTCCTCCTCTTGTTGTTGCTTATGCTCTTGCCGAAACTGTAACTATTATTATCAATTTTTGGCACATATCTACCATCAATACAATATAGATTTGGAGTATATATTATGGAATTAGTGCACAAGTTCCCTCTAGATGTTTACAGACTGTCTACCCTAAGTCTGATTTACAAATGATTTAGACTTAAATTTAGTCACATCTCCACCATCAATGAATTCATCTCTATTTTAGCCTGTGCAAGTCAATTACTGCTAGTGCTAGGCAAATTGAGAGTCTAACTCGGGTGAGTGTCAAATGCGTTTCTGAGAATTGGTAATGGAAGTCAACTTGTGATTTCTTTTGCTTATCTATAGCATGGATGTTGAATTTTATGTACTAGTATATTTTATCTTCTTATAAATTTGATAATATTACAGGTAAAAGCATGTGATGTGCAAGAAGCATTCAGAATAATTAATGTTGTAATGCAGCAATTCGCAATTGATCATGCCACTGGTGAGCTTCCAAGCATTTAAAACTACAACATCGAACTATAGATTTGAGTTGCAAACATAAATACTTCACAAGTCTACCCACCTAATTAAATGTTGCAGGAACGGTTGACATGTATCTTATAGTGATTGGAGTTTCAGCTGGTGAAAAAATGAAATGTGAAAATCTAGTTTCAGCAACTCACAATCTTATAAAAATTAAACAAGTTTATAAAACGTAACTAAGTTTTTCTTTAATTTTAACTAATTAACTATGTTTTATAAAAGACAACTAAGTTCATAAAAATTAAATTAGTTTTATAAAAATTTAACTAAGTTGACCAAGTTTATAATATTAACTAATTTTTTTAATTTCTTTCTTTTTTAGTGAAAGAGTAATTCTCATTGTGAGGAAAGAACTCGATATTTATTTATGATTTAACTGGAAAATCAAAGACCATCAACAAGCCAGATGGGTGACATTACATAAGTAAGTAGTAATGAATGTAAGATAAGAGATCATCACAAAGATGGCCAACAAAATGCAAGAACATAACAACTAAATCAGTAATCTAGCACATTAGCATAATGAAAAACCTGCTAATAAACTCTAATTGGTTGTAATTTGAAAGAGTTGATGCATATGGCATTGATAATGAATTAAAGCATGGACTTGTAATTGAGCTGAAGAATTGTTAATGAGCTGACTGCTGCATGATGAATGAGTAATACAGGTACAGACTAGGCTACTACAGGCAGAACGACTGCTATCTGATGAATGAACATGCTGAAACAAGCATGGACTTGACTGTAGTAAGGTGAATGAATATGTTGAAACATCAGAATGTTAGGTGTGCTAAATTCTGGAGTATGTTGAAACATGGACATCGAAAAGCCAAACATGCAAAAGCATACTAAAAAAGTTGAAATATGACAAAGCTTAGTGCTAGGTGGTGGGCAAGCTGAACATGCACAAAGTAAACACATTGAAACTAGCTGGGACGAGCTGGAACTAGCTGAAACGTGGACGCGAATAGTTGAAACATGGTAGACCGACATGGACAAGCTGGGACATGTTGAAACGAGCTGGAACATGCTGACACATGGATATGCATGAACTAAACATGTTGAAACTAGCTGAAGCAATCCATAACCTATTGAAGCATGTAAGTGCTTTATCTCCATTGAATGTGAGTTACTTGCACTACCAGAAACTAATATCAGCGTGTATAGGTAGAATTACGGTTGCAGTGTAAATGGTAGGGATGATCGTGCTTGTGTAGAGTTAGGCCTTAGAAGTTGAATGTATGTGGCTCATGCAAGAACAATGCATGAACATTACTTTTGAACCATGACTTGAAGAGGGTGTGGCAATGATAAGTGCATGAATATTGGTTGTCGCTGATGTATGGTGTTGCGAGCAAAACAACCTAAATTCCGACGCTGTCACCACTAGAGCAAACTGAAATGCGATACATGGTGCAGTGAGCTAGGACTATTAGTTGCACCAATGGTAGTAACAAGTTGCAGCATGACCTACTGTGTAACAACCTGAAATTTTGCAATATTGTAATTTAACATTTAAAAATATTTTAAAATTAATTTGAAATTTGTTATAAAAACAAAAGATAATTTAGGATTTTTTTCCTCGAATATTAACAAAATAAATTAAGAAAGCTATAATTTTCTTTGCTTGATAAACAAATAATAATGATTATTTCTTAGAAATTAAGAAAAGAATTTGCCTAAGAAAACAAGAAAGAATTATCAAACTTGCCTAATAAAAAAAATAGCATAATGACTGACCTAATTAAACAATAATATAAAACAAAATAATACAATGACCTGCCTAATAAAACAAAATAGCATAATGACTGGCCTAACAAAACAATAATATAAAACATAATAGTATAACTACTTGCCTGATAAAACCATAGTATAAAACAAAATAATATAATTACTTGCCTAATAAAACAAAATAATATAATTACTTGCCTAATAAAATAAAATTGTATAATTACTTGCCTAATAAAACAAAATAGTATGATTACGCCTTGCTTATAGTTAAACCCTTACCCCCTCCTTCATTCACTTATATCCTTCATATTCTTCCATAGCTCCATTGAAACCTCCACTCAAAGATCAAGAGGAAGCTTCAATTGGGTGAGTAAACTTCTCCCACTTCTATTATTTATTCCATTCCTTATTTTTTGCATAAATTAAAGTATAAAAACATCGACATAATTGAAACTAAAGTATAAACCATAAAATTGTGTAGAAATAGAGGGAAGTGTGTCCTCTCTTGTTTTTCTAAGTTATTATTGTTTTATTTTTGCAAAGGCTCTGTCATCACTGCATTATGTTATTTTTGCAAGAGTAAGCTATGCCATCATTGCACTCTATTATTTTATTTTTGCAAGGGTGGGCTCTGCCACCGCCACTTTGTTAATTCATTTTTGCAAGAATATGGTTTGCCACCACCGCACTCGATTATTTTATATCTACAAGGGTAGGCTCTGCCACCACTGTATTTTTTTATTTTTATTTGCAAAGGAAGGTTCTTCCACCACCGCATTTAGTTATTTTATTTTTACAAAGGTAGCTTCTACCACGACCGCATATTTAAATATGGTGTGAAATGTTTAATTATTTGCATATATTTTTATGAATAGTCGATTATATGTTATTTGAATAGAGTAAGAATATTATGATTTAAATTTGTAAACCTTAATGACACTGGATAAACGATAGTTAGGTGATAAATACTATTGTATATGAAAAAGTAAAATGATATATAATATGGTAAACCCCTTAGTGACATTGGGTTAATGACGGTTAGGTGGGATTATGGTCGAATTGGAATTTGAATATATTAAACCCCTTAATGACATGGGTTAATGACAGTTTGGTGAGATTACTGTCATATATACACTTATGAAAAATGTTAAATGTTATATATTGATCAATGAGTGTTATACCAGATAGAGTTAGTATCCATCCTAGTTGGATTGACTTAGGGTAGCACCTGGAGTGTGGCATCCTTGCCTCAATGTCACTAGTCTGACAATCTGTTGTACGACATTGAGTGTTATTACTGTTAGAACCTCTCTTGTTGGATTTTAATGATAACAGCTATACAATTACACTAAAGAATCTCTAAACTAACTTGCAGGTACACGAGGATCAAAAAGAGACAAACGAATAAACAAATTTGAAACACAAGTATTCAACATGAAGATACACAGTACAAAAGCGGATAAAGGTATATACGTGGAGACATAAGAAGAGATACAATGACGAAGATGACAAACAAAGTTTCATTAGTCATAATGTTTTGTGTTTAGAAGTATATGATTGTTAAAACCTCTTCAAAGAGGTATACACACACATAAAAATAATCAAAGTTGCAATTCAATTTTAAAAAACAGAAATACATAGAACAAGTCGACTAAAACCACTCAACCAGTCGACTAGTACAATATCAGTCAACTGGTCAAACTTGTTTGGTCGACTGATATACGTGTGCATTTTATTTTTTTACAAGATAACATAACTAGTTGACTAAAACCACAATTTCAGTCGACAAAAACCATAACCAGTCGACTAAAACCACAGTTTCAGTCAACTTAAACCATAACCAGTCAAATAAATAAGGGCAAAAATAAACTATTTCTTTTCTGTTTGAAAATTCATGTTTTTGACTGTAACCAGTTGACTGACTGGCACTCTACCAGTCGACTGGCGACATGTAGCTGCTATATTTCGAATTTTCTAAAGTGTGCTTCTTCCTTAATGAAGACGCACTTCCTTCCATGAAGAGTTGCAACTATATCTAATGGCTGCTACTTCTCATGAATGCATACAACTCTTCAAACATTATAAATAGCATTTTGATTCAAGATTCTAACATCAAATTCCATTACTTTACACTCAAATTCTCTTTGAAATCTTCTCTTGCATTCAAAGACTTACATTGCAATTTATGATCACTTAAACATTCAAGTTGTATCATTTAAGTGATCATCCACTTCTACTCTTCCACATGTACACAATATATCACTTACAAAGGAGATTATAGGAAGGTTGTACTATATCGAACCATCTGTGTTATTTATAGCACACGAAGTCAATTGTTTACTACTTTTGTAGTTGAAGTCCTATTGGCGATCTTTAAGCATAAAGTCCTGTTTGCCAGCTTAGGTGATTTTGTACGATATTGGTTCCTCCGGGTTAAGTGAGGGTTATTGTTCAAATCCAGAGGGAGTCTGAGATTGGATGTGGGATGGGAAGTCGATCATGTATAAAAGTTTCTGGGGTGATTTTTTTTATTTTCTTTACTTCATTTATTCCGCTGCATATATATTGGTGATTAGAAACTTTAATTAAGCTATCGGTATACAAGTTTTAGTTTAGTAGAACAATTCATATTACTCGATCTTTAGCAACTTTCATTTGGTATCAATGCCCGGGATTCTAGAGATCGTAACAACATCCTAGAACAAATAGCCATGAAGAGATCTAGTCAAGGCAATAAAAAGTGGAAGAGCAATAAAGAAGATCATATATGTTATATTGATTTCAACAGTTCGAAGATAAAACCAACAAAGAGCAAGCAAAATAGTGACGATGAGAAAGAAAAATCAAAGGAGCAAACAAGCAAATGCTTCATGGCTAAATATATATCATAATCAGTATGCTTAGATTCTTTATATAAAAATCTTTTGTTAGCACATGATGAGTTATTAAAAGATTATAAAACTTTGAATAAAGTTAATAGAATTGTAGTGACTAAGTAAAAAGATCGTGAGCAAGAAATTTCCACTTTAAAGGAGGAAAATAAATTTTTGGTAAAACAAACTAAATTTTTAGAAAATATGGTAGAAGAACTTGTTTTACAAAAAGGTTTTCTACAAAATGAAAATGAGCAATTAGAAGTTAAAAATAATGATCTTTTAAAGAAAATCGATGTTTTGCAAAATAAAAATATATTTTTGAAAAATTCTTTAGCTCTTTAATTTTGTCTCTTGAAAAAGCCAGTGAAGCTTTAATTAAAAAAAAGTAGAATTATCTAAAGAATGTGGGATTTTAAAAGATAATAGGAATATATTGCAAAAAGAAGTTTGCGGTTCTAAAGCAAATTTTGAAAGATCAAATGAAAATAATCATAAATTTTAACAATGCAAAGATATCTTATCTTCCTTAGTTATAAATTCGAAATCTCACGGTGATAAAAGAAGTTTGGGCTATAAACAAGCTAAGAGTAAAAATAGTACTAGATATGCATTCATGTGTACTAATTTTAGTGCTAGTATTAATAACCAAGATAGTCCTAAAACCACTTACTTTGTTTGGAAATGAAAGAAAATATTTTTCAAATACTAAGCTAATGACTAATAGTATAAAAACATGGATTCGTTCTAATATGATTGATCATGATAAACAACTTTGTATTAGCAACTATTATAAGAATGTAATTTATAATGAAAATCATATTTATAAAGGTTCAATCATACCCAAATGGGTATGGTTTCCTAAAGCTTAGGAAACGATAAGGGACTTGGGTATTGCATGCTTTAAATGTTAATTTTTTTGCTAATACCTAAGCTTATAAGTATTGGCTATTTATTATGATTAGCGGTCCTACTATAGCTCTAAAACATAGCAGTTTACTACAAAATGCTATAAAAGTTAGGATCCTCTACAAGCACTTTGATTAAAATACTATTGTTTTCAGGCTATCAAAAGTAATGTAAAGTAATTACTATTTGATAAAATTGTTTCATTATTTTTATTTCTTTTAGAGAGTACAACCATACCTATTTTGGTAAGGTTTTCACTCTATGATTAACTCTTGGAAGCCTAACGTAGTAAGTGGGTAACAAAAATGATTATTATTTATTATAGGTACTTGGAGAAACGAAAATGATGGATTTTGAATTTTAAGGATGTTCCATACGTTTGATGTAATTCTATGCTTACAATGAAATAAGGACTTCAGCAAATTCGGTAAAATCTAACTTATTTTGTCCTTAATTAATATTGGGTTAATCTTTTATTTTTAAGGAATACTAAGCTATTTCTAAAAAATAATACTCATATTTTGGACATAGTATAACCTAAATCTTTCTAAAATGTCCATATTTTTATACAATGTTCTCAAAGCTTTTACAGGAATTTATATACTCTCTATCTTTTATAATTTTGATCCTCTTTTTTTATAAAAAAGGGAGAGGGAAAAATTAAAGCATATTTATAAGGAGAGTATATAGATATAAAGAGAACATATATTAAAAGAATATATTTCTTAACAATATTTTCTAAGAAAGATATATTTACTTAAATGATTTTCATTTATACTTAGAAATATTTCAGTTAAAAGAGATTTAAATATTTGCTCTTTACAAGATATTTTATATATTACCTAAAAAGCAATATTTTTATATTCCCTTGTTCATTTTGATAATGACAAAGGGGAAGAAATAAATATACATATTGGTGGGGGAGATATTATATTTAGGAGGAGCTTTAATTATGTTATAATATCATATTATATAGAATAAATATTTTCAAAAAATTGTATAGTTGTCGTTATCAAAAGAGGGGAGAATGTTAGAAACTCTCTTGTTGGATTTTAATGACAAAGATTATACAAATATGTCAAAGAACATCTAAACTAACTTCCAAGTACATGAATATCGAAAAGTAACAAAAGAATAAATAAATTAAAGACACAAGTATTCAACATGAAGATACACGGTACAAAAGAGGATAAAAGTATATACATGGGGATACAAGAAGAGATACAACGACGAAGAGAAGATGAAGATGGCAAACAAAGTTTCATTAGTTGTGTTTAGAAGTATATGATTGTTAAAATCTCTTCAAAGTGTTATACACACACACATAAATCATCAAAGTTGCATTTCCATTTAAAAAAAACAGAAATACACAGAAAAGTCAACTAAAACCAATCAACTAGTCGACCAATACAATATTAGTTGACTGGTCAAACTTATTTAGTCGATTGATATACGTGTGCATTTCATTTTTTATAAGACAGCATAACCAGCCGATAAAATCCACAATTTCAATCGACTAAAACCATAACCATTCGACTAAAGCTACAGTTTCAGTCGACTAAAACCATAACTAGTTGCCTAAAACTAGAATTTCAGTTGATTAAATAAGGGCAAAATTAAATAGTTTCTTTTCTGTTTGATAATTCATGTTTTTGATTATAATCAGTCAACTGATTGACACACTAACAGTCGACTAGTGACATGAAACTGCTGTATTTTTGAATTTTCTAAAGAGTTCTTTTTCTTCAATGAAGAGGCACTTCCTTCCATGAAGAGTTGCAACAATATCTAATGGCTGCTACTTCTCACGAATGTATAAAACTCTTTAAACATTATAAATAGCACTTTGATTCAAGATTCTAACATCGAATTTCCTCACTTTACACTCAAATTCTCTTTGAAATCTTCTCTTGCATTCAAAGACTTACATTGCAATTTCTAATCAACTGAACATTCAAGTTGTATCATTTAATTGACTACCTACTTACATTCTTCCACATATACACAATATACCACTTATGAAGAAGATTATTGGAAGGTTGTACTATATCGACTCATCCATCTTATTTAGAGCACACGAAGTTAACTGTTTACTACTTCTATAGTTGAAGTCATGTTGGAGATCTTCGGGCATGAAGTCCTATTCGGCAGCTCAGGTGGTTTGTAAGGTATATGTTCCTTCGGGTTAAGTGAGGGTTATATTTTAAACCCAAAAGGAGTCTGAGACTGGATATAAGATGGGAAGTCCGAACTAGTATAAAAATCTCTAGTGTAATTGTTTTTATTTTCTTTACTTTATTTATTCCACTACATATCAACTACTAATTAGATACTTTAATTAAGCTATTGGTATACAAGTTTTAATTTAGTAGAACAATTCTAATTACTCGATCTATATTGACTTTCAATGGCTACATGAATTAAATGAGATGATTAATAGAGGAGTGTTGTCATGTAGGCTAGAGTAGACTAGGGAAGATTATACACAATATTGTAGATTGTGGGGTGCATCCACAATGTTGATTCATATGTGATATTCATTATCACTGGGTGTTTATTAGGTTTTTGGTATATTGAGTCATAGGTGGTACTGGGTATCACTGTGTGTCGATTCAAATTTTGGTAGTTGATCGAATTTATCACTATTGTATGATAATATGAAGTGGTATTAATTACTTATGATTAGGGAGGATCACAATTGAGTAGATTTGTGATCGTGGTCAGATCAAATAGAAACGGAACATTTTTAACATGATGTATATATGATACCTACATGGGGTTTGGGTAATTGACATATTAATATGATGATTTAGTTATATTCTCTTTTATTGTTTGATATTTGAGTTTACTCGTGACTAGTTTCTAGCCTAACTCGAGTTGTTATTTGTTTAAACAACCTTAGGTCAAACTGAGGCTGTATTTAGGATGTACTTTCACGATATCATTTCCATCTTGTGCTTTTTGGAAAGGAATGCATGCGGTCTAGATATAATATTCCATTTATTATATTTTGTTGTACTAGCCATAGAAGATGAGGTGATCTTTGATCAGATCATCCGAGACTTAAGGATAGTACTCTTGTATTTAAAAAGGACGGTGACCATGTGCATAGTTATATATGTATCTTTTTAATGGTGTCTCTAACTAGATATTGGCATCAGTTGTATATAAGGAGGCAGTATGTGTGTGTGAGAATTTTTTGAACACACTAATGTTATTGTTAACGTTTTATTTTATGTAATCTTTTTTTTATATTATTCACCCTGTAAAACTCGTGTATACTGCTTTGTCTCGAGATGAGATACGTGTTTTGCAGAGATTTAGGTATATGATATCATGAATTCATGGTTACACTAGGGAGTATATACGAGAGATTTCTCATATCATGCCCTTTACTTTGTGCATTCGAATGATAACCTTCCTTTAATAGCATGGATACTGGGTCGGGGCGTTGCATGCTGCAACCATGAAATAATACAAATATTAAAAACTGAGAACGAGATAGAGTGTTGTGATCTTGTAGTGGTTTTGGCACTATTAGGGAAAGTTTGAAGGTAGGAGGCTACCGTTTTATTTCTTGTTAGTTCATAATACAAAGCAATGGACCGAAAAGAGCAAGAACTCTGCAAATAAGCTCAAAGTGATGGGGATTGAGTAGAATTGACTGTTGCTGAGGCAGAATTAAATTCGTGACAATAAAGGAACAGCTGAATTGATGGGCATCAATTAATGTAGTTATACATGATAGAACAATAACATGTAAGCATTACTTGCCTAAGGTAAGCTAGCACAGGATTCAAATGAGATATGCATAATGATTGTGCACGCTAGTGCTGCATATCACTGAAACGTGTATGATACTGAGTATAACTGATAGGACTAAAAGACCTTTCTAAAATTGAATTGACATACTATAGTTGATATGAGATGTGCACGGTCGCATATTGCAGATGCGGGTCAGAGAGACTCCTGGTGGAAAAATGAGGTCCAATTGCTGGTGATGTAAGCAAATGCAACTGTGAAAGTGCAAGTGCAACATATAGAAAATGTACATTGTTAATGTGAACGTGTTTGGGTGCTGGAATTTACACCAAAGCGGATACATTCCCCTTTTATATATGTCTTTGTTGTCCAAAAAAAATTTCAACAAGATAAGATTTATTTTGTACATATATACATACAAACACACACATAGATATATATATATATATATATATCTGTGTGTGTGTGTGTGTGTATTTTTACAATAAGATAGACTTTGATTATCTGGCATGTTTTAAAGTTAAAGCAAACAATTAATGTTGATTTTAATTAAGAGATAGTTTTAAATCAAAATCACAATATTTTACATAAAATTCGATTTTGTAAACTTTGAATTAATAACACACACACATTACACACACACATACATATATATACACAATAATTAACTCGATATTTTAAAATCAAAACAATAAGTAACAAATGTATTCAATTAATTTGTAATTTAGAAGACATACCTTCAAACAATGAAACTAATCTAACTTGGATCCAATTATTAATTTAAAAAGAGATCAAAAGTTATAAGTTTATTTTGAAAAAGTCCATTTATAATTTTAAGTTGACCTAATTATTATTCTCATATAAACAATAACCAAAAAAAATTAAATCAACTTGTAATGTACATATTCAATTCTTAACTTTATAGCATGAAACTTTAAATCAATTAATAAAAAATATTTTCGATAAAATTTTGTTCAAACAATAGTTTCTAAAATAAAAGGAATTAGATGACTTAGGCATATATAAATTTGTGTTAAGGGATTCAAATCTAAATTAAATACAAAACGTTAACAAATAAACAAAAAGAAGTGATAGATCTATAATCATTCACATAGACAGCATATGAACAGCATACGAGAAGGACAAGAATGTGTTAAAAACATATTAACAAGATGAGCGTACAACCGATTCCAAGAATTCATGTCGAGATCTAAATCATGTTGCAAAATTCATATAGATAAAAGAGATACAAAAGTTAGGAATTCAAAGCATATAAACATGATGAATTTATGTATAAATAAAATAGAAGGTTACCTTGAGATGTAATTAAGAGAAAATTTCTTGAATAAGGAAAGGATTCCTAGATTCAATGAACCAATCTCTAGATCTTGCACCAATCGATAGATAACTACCTTTTTTATTTATTTTGTTTTTTTTTTTTGGAATTTTAGAACCCTAGGCCACCATAAAAATTCATCTATAGATGATGGGAGAGGAGAGAAAATTTTATTAGGAAAGAAAAATGAATTAGATGAAACAAACGAAGGGTGAATTTTTTTAATGGAATAATAAAAACTTCTCTTATTCCTTCCTTAAAACCTCCCATCTTTAATTCTCTATTAAATTTCAATAAATCCTCTCCTTCCTCTGCATGTATTGTGATGACCGCTCACATTTTTGATGCAAAAATACTCTGTAGAGTGCACTGTGATGGTATTCCGCCAATGTAGTATAATTATCAAGGATGAAATAATTAAAACAATCACAGAACCTGTCATATATCTCATGGAGCATTGGATAAAATATAATAGCAATGTAGATATAAAAAAGGCAAGATGGTAATATAACCAAATCAGCCATAAATAAGAACATCAGAGTGCATCAGGTTTACAAGATTATACAACTCAAAAATAATAGATTTTATACATTCCAGCTCTCCAAAATAAACTCATATGCACCGTCTTTAATAATATTAAGTACTGGTATATGTCCACAGTACTGCACAGCGGAATATAATCCATAGTAAGCTCTAAATATAGATATATGAAAGTGTAGCCTCCTGCTCGTCCATCGAACAGCTCCATGTGCTATTTCAGACTTATTATCTAGTCTACTCATTTGAGAGTACCCGAGATAATGAGAAGCAAAGCATAAAACCTCGAGACATAAACAATCTAGTGTGAATGATAAACAAACTCTAAAACAGTATAAAATCCATACATATAGTAAAAAGGACATAGGGTATATAAAACCATACATATAACAAGTTAGCATATAACAATGTTTATATGCTACACTATCAACATAGGGGTAAATATAATATCGGTTATGGGTACCTAACTCAGGAATAACTACATCATAAGAAACCCATCCATCAAACAGTTGTAATAACCCGCACCTTAACGGGCTGATATTCTGATTAAATCGAGATAGAAAAGTCCATTAAGGTACAGATAATTGGTGTTGGTATCCTGTAATAAACATAAGTATACCAAAGAGCTACCTATATGAACTCACAGCGGAATAATAGGATATAATAAAACATATACATATTAACTAAAGCTAACACCTTGGAACTAGTAACATTCTTCGGATATCTAGTGCCCCTATCCGTGTAGAGAATGAATGAGAGGATATGCCTTCTCATCATTCCCGCCTTATACCAGTACGAGTCCTTCTATATCTATCATGTGGGTTGTAACAAGGAGGGAGTCAGAACAATGTTCTGATGATTGGTAAATTATATACTTTACCCATAACACTAGTTTATGCCGATTGGTTTCCATTACGCGTTATATCTATTATTAATAAATTAGTCATTTTGATTTCATATACGTTTACGATACTTTCAACCTACCCTGAGGTATAATATAGATATATATGTGTGTGTGTGTGTATATAAGCATCACTATCATCAATTGACAAGGATACATCCCCCACTAGTATCTGTAACTATACACTGCACCCCGTGATCTCCAAGGAACCTTTTGTTGGTGCATAATAATGGCATTACAAGAAATTAGCCATATTACTAAATCGTCTCAAAGACCTATCCAAGGGTTAACTAGCCCACCTCCTAAGAAACAACAACAAACTAACTTTGAGGGAATTGCATATCCTATATAAATCCTACACTGGTAAGAAGTATAGTCCATCTCTGTAATGATCCGGAACTCGGCCTTCGAAAATCGGCACCCGTACTTCACTTGTACTCAAAATGCCTCAGATTCAAACGCCGAATCTGGCTCACCGGAGCTTATAACACAGTAAGTATAACAACACAGCGGAATAAAGAAATGGATAATATCATATACAACTCCAATGAATACAATATCCAGAATGATATACAACAATGATATCAATATGATACAAGAATATCAGAGATAAATAAAGATGCTACAGCGGAAAACAAAAGTGATACTCCAAGTGATCCGACAAAGAGAATGAGACCAATAACTCCAACATCAAGCTCGAACCACCATCACCTTTCACCAAAAGAAGCAAAGTCAGTCATCATCCGTGAACTCCAAAACTGAACTAGCTCCAACTAGTCTACTAAACCTGACTATCTGAAAAACCCAACTCTAGACTGCCCGTGTGGAAAATTATGGGCACCCAGAGTTTAGGAAGGGAACAATAAAATCCGGGTCAGTCATGGGACTGGTGTGAGTAACAAAAACAGTTTATCTTTAAAACAAACAACCAAATAATTTTAAACATTGAAATCCGCAATGCTTTTTGGAAAATGAAACTACCATAAGGTCTCCCGCCACACACACAATGCAAACGTAGAATTGGAGGAGATTTCTCCTTATGATAGTCAAACATGCTTACTACGCAAAAACACCTTTGATATTATTACTAGTGCATAGTGTAGGAAACATTTCGAAAATATAATATTAATCTTAGCCAACATACAACCATTATTGTATGCCTACTATAGCTATTATGTTCAATAGCAGGTTACCGCCACATTCCATAGCAGGTTATACAACTAAAACCGTACAAGGCTCATATTGTTTCTTTGGATTTTCCAACAAATGGTCAGGCTAAGGAACTTCCTATGCCACATGGGAACGCCTCTGGAGTGACGCCCCGAGAACTACCTAGCTCTCTGCCAACACAAGGCCGGTTACCCCCCTTCTCGGGTAGTAAACCTGAGATATGCCACCCCCGGTCGTTTGCGACCTTTATCCGAGGCGCCTCGATCACAAAGCAACAATCACACAGTAAATGAGATTGGAGCAACCACACAGGTAAATATCTGGGCTCCATACCATGATACCACCTTTTTCCAGAAGGAATGGACATACCCTAGGGTAGCTACCCCTGAAACCTTGCCGCATCTTTCCTGTTTCGACCATTTCCGGGGTGTGAGGTCCGATGAAGTCTCATCCACAAAGCTACGCTTTACACGAAAGCCATGCTTTGATCAACAAATGATCAACAACACACAGCAGCACTCAGCATGCCACACTACCAAATTGGGAGTATATCACTGATAACCTTCAACTACATAACCTCTGAGCTCATACGTCTCAGAGAAGGGTGTTAAGCTAAGAGAATAAATCTCCGCCACCAAATAGAAATGTATTTGAAAGGAATCAGCTTTATATCTCAAAGTGTAGTGTCAGACATACAACCATACAAGTCTGTTCCGGGTTCGAACAGAACCGAAGGCACTTCCAAAGAAGCCCTTGCAATCCGGATAATCCCTAATCACGTCCGGACTTCCCACCACATATGGAGTCTCTATACCGGGGACCAGTCGATGCAGAGACATTCGACGAGTTGTCCTTTCGTTTTCGAAAATATCCGGTCTTCACCACCGGTCTTCAAATGCTGTCCATATACGTCGTATCATTATTCGGAATGGGTTATATGACACAAAGTCCTCTCCCGGCCAAACCGAATAATGAGCGTAATATTTAAAAACATATGGATATTGGGATTTCAATTAAGTCACAACTTATTATCCAAATTTCCTCTTTAAATGGTTTAAACACATTACCATTTCCAATCTTTTACACAAAAAGATTCATTTCACAAAGTTCACCCAGTTTCACAAAGATCTATTCATAGATTTCCATTTCAATTTGGGTTTAACTCATCCAATCTTTAAAACAAAGATTTAACTGATAGCTTTCAAAACAATTCCATTTTGACCTTTTATACAAAAGGTACACCTTTCCAATTTAAAAACAAAGTTCAACAATCTTTCACAAAGATTTATTCATAACTCGGAAAACCATTTTCATTTCAAACTTGAAATTCTTTTGACACAAATTGGAAATTCATTCCTTATATGAAAGATTCTATTATTTGAAAACAAATAGTTTTCATTTCGGAAATCTGATTCATTTATACGAGTTAAAGTCTTTGGGTTAAATTCAAATTCTCAAAACCATACTTTTAAAATGGTTTAAATTCATATAAACACATTATAACATCTTTTAACCATAATTTCCAAACATGGAATTCAATTCCAAATTTTGAATTCAAATTCAAATTAAATTATTTAAATTGGAAACTTTACCAAGTTATTCAAAATAACTTTTATCTTAAAAACTCCTTTTCAAAAGCTTTAACATTTAACCCAAATCCATTTCCAAAATCAATTGAAATTAAAATTTCAATTTCAAAAACTTTAAATTTAAATCATCTGTGACTTAACTGATTTCCTCGTAAAATCCATATTTGTGTGTGTAAAAGTGTGGTCCAGGGGTTTCACACACAATAGTGCAACATCATTCAATCATCACAGATTCAAATACAGAAATATAGTTGATAAGTGGTATAACTATAATGCTTATCTTTTATTCAAAGATCACAGATCACAGATATATATATATTACAGATAATAAATTACATTCATCCCAGATAAATAACTACATTACAGGTCACACACAAATCAGAATATATCACAAAGCATCACAGATCAGGAAGTATCAACAATTCAATCATTCAGTCAGGTCCAAACATTCACAGAATAGAATATCACAGATCAGATAGGACAATCAATTCAAGGCATCTCATACAATACAATCATTCATAAGTAAGGTCAAGCATTCAATAATCATTTATAAGCAGGATTAATTAATTGTTTAATCCTAATGAATTCAATTTATTTCCAATTAAATTAATTACTTATGAATTAATTATCCAATCCTGATTATTTAATCACAAATCATTTAATATAAATTAATTAATCAATCACCTTAATTAATTATCCTTAATTAATTACAATAACAAATAAATTACTCCTTAATTAATAATTATTTCTTAATCACTTCCTTTAATAGATTAATTATTCTCAAATTAATTACCTTAATTAATTTATCACATTATCCTTAAATCAATTATTGCTTAATTATTTAATTAATTAAGTTCTTAACTGTAACTTAATTAATCTTAAATTACTTGATTAATTAATCCCTAATTATTAATTAAAATATAATCTTATTTAATTAATGATTCTTAATTACCAATTAATTATTCCTCAAATAATTAATCTTAAACCTTAATTACTGGATTTAAGACCCTTAATCACTTAACTAACCCAAATTATTAATTAATTAAATTAATTAATCCATTTTAATTAACTTAATAATCTAATGAATCACTAATCATTAATCTTTAAAAAAAATATTTTTCTTATTAATGATTTAAATTATCATTCACAAACACATTTGAATTCAAATTTAACAAACAATCTTTATTTTAAAATGAATAAATTTAGAAATTTAATTGGCTTAAATTGTTAAAGTTTTCAAAACTGGAAATGTTGTTACCCGAGTCAACCTCGAGTGTCACTCCGAGTCAATTGCCTATTTACTTCGAGTTTTCCCCAAATCAACCCGAGGCACCTTTCAATCCTTAAATTTTGTTTAAGTCTTTAGAGAAACCCGGTATACACTTGAAAATACACGAGTTCAAATTCGAGCCAGAACACAATCTCCCTGAGGCAAAACTCGAGACATCATCACCCAAACATCAACTGACACGATCGTCGACTTGTGCACGTGCACCATCGTCGGAGTCACTCTTCACCTCCGATGAACTCTCCTGCATATCGAACATCAATGCAGCAACCATCTCCAATCCTTAAAACACCATCACCAGTCTCGAATCAAAATCGAGATACCCAGAAGGCCTGGAACCCAAAACAGCCTCCAACAAAACCTACTCGTCCACACTTCTCCGACCACCAAAGGTCAGACGACTCTGGCCACACCCTGCCGACACACCATGCCACCATTTCCCAGAGTTTCGAGCAACTCGATCCACCATAGATGACACGGTCATCCCAATTCCAAACACGACCTAATCTAGGGTTTAAAACTAGATCACCACACCATCGACATCACGGTGGATTATCCACCTCCTTGCCATTTTTGCCGTACTCCCCGTACCTTCACCTGTCTCCAGTCAAGATCCCGAACACCATAGATCCCCTGGCCACCAAAATTTCCCCCAAAACCAGTTTCCACTCAACACTGAAATGCTCATCCATCCAACCACTAAAAATTTTGATTTTTGTTTTAAAAATCCTATTTTTCAATATGGATTCAAGTTATACACATGAATCAGAAAATTTCAACCTTTGGTTTTATCATATTATTAAGACTTGCTACTGTATTTCCATATTCTAGCATATCTCAATCTTTAAATTATTTGAACATATTTTTATATCTTAGACTTTTGTTTAAACTAAGTTATTCTGTTTGTAACCCAAGGTTTAACAACAAACAGGTAAAAGAATTGGGATTTCTATTTAGTATTTAAACTCTGTAATATGAAACAGAGAAGATGAATACAATCAGGCATGCACACATGAATACAATCATACATACAGAATTCTATACTTATATGTACACATGCAGGGTATCATCATCACAAAGATTTCACAAGCAACAACCATTAACTTATTTAAATTTTTAATAAAAATGATGTTTACTCACCTGTCTGGTTTTGAATAGAGGAGCGGATTTACTTTGGAAAACTGGAAGTTGTCTGGATGTTGAACTTTGATTTGTTTTTGTTTGAGATGATCTGATACTTGATTTTGAAGTTGATCTACTAGCTTTCAAATTTGATTTTAAACTTTGCTTTGAGTTTGAACTTGAACTTCCAGGTTTGAATTTGAACAAAAGCTGTTTACTTTGTTTTGATTAGTTGAGATGTTTTAAGTTTGTAAAATGGTGATATATTTTTTCTTCTCTGGTTTGCTTAATTTTTTTTGTTGAAGTTTAAGATAGTATTTGCTGGACGAACTAAAATGAAAAGGCTGATATAAAAATGAATTTACAGGTAATATTTTATTTTGTTGTACACGGTGATGTATAAATTAGTAAAAGATTTTTTTGTATTTGGTCAGGGATTTTTATTCAAATGGTGGTTGATGAGATATATGGTGTACTAGAGATATTTGTATTAATTAGGCTTGTCTTCCTTTGCAAGCCATTTCACTTGTTTACATTTCTTTCCTTTACAAGTTGATTCATACTTATCCAATTTGTTTTTCAAGTCTACACTTATCTTTTATTTGTTCATATTTGAATGTATTTCTTTCTTTTCTTTTTCTTTAGTAATATTGCTAAATAAATTTCTATTTTAATTTTGTTGTTAGATTTTATTTAAGTGTTTCTTCATTTTTATATTTTATCTTATCTAATTTGTATTTTTATTTTCCTTTCTAGTTTATCTTATATATATTTATTTCTATTTTTTTCTTTCATTTGCAAGTGTACATGTTTTTGTTTCTTTATTTTTTTGCAAGTGGTTCATGAATATATAATTGTTTGCTTCCTTTCTTTTTGTTTATTTTATTACTTTATAATGTAAATCTTTAATATGTTATTAGATTTTATTTTTCCTTATCTCATTATTTTATAATATGAGTAAACTTCTATTTTTACTTTATTTTATTTTTCTTTTATTATTTTATAGTTTATTCTATTTGTATTGTTTGTATTGATTTATGATATCAAGATTTACTTTGTATTGTATAAAACTATATAATTTATTCATTTCGTAATATAGATGAATTTTCTAGAGTTTAATTTGTTGTTAAAATTTTAACAATTATTTGTTTACTTAATATTTATCTTTTATTTATTGATTTCTATTTCTAATATAGGCCATCAATCCCAAATTTTATCATTACAAATTATTATTAAACCATTTACTTGAAATTTAAATCCAAATCACATATATAAAATATTTAAATTCATATGATTTAATATATTTCTATTTAAATTGGGGAAACTCGCATCAATTTATCGATTAATTTCACAATTTTTATTCAAAAATTCAATTAATTATCAATTTAAATTTAATTAAAATCCGGGATCGTTACAATCTCTAGGTGTAACCTAAGTCTTTCTAATGACTGCTCAGAACAAATGGCTATCTCGACCTAATATGTACAACACTACTTCTTAAATATATAGTACCAACAATGTTGACATAGCGCCGAGCTTTAGCCCACCATCCAATTTAGATTGAATAATGCAAATCAAGGAAATGCCCACCTAATTACTTATTACCTCATGTCAGAATTGAAGAAAACCCTAATTGACCATTTAAGACTTCAAATCTTAGGCTAAGCCACTTTGCTATATTCCCAAGCCTATACACGAATGTATATCCCCATGGGTCCTACAGTTGGAGATGTCCTACATCGGTACAATGTATACAGAATTGCAAGTAGCCTTTGCGGAGGGCAGACTTCAATCATGTAACAATATTGACCATGCATCCCAACTCATACTAATAACTGCATCATTTATAGTTAATCTAAATATTGGGCTAGACCCAATAATCCACACCCATTATAACATATTCTTGAGGCCATATAATTTCAACTCAAAAATAATTACGCCTCCTAAGTTAAATTATTAGTATTCATTTACTTGCTATAACTCTCATCCTATTTCATTAATGTCATTAAATTTCATTTACTGCTTCTTTCCAAGTTACGCATTAAGTATCATTTACTGGTGCTCTTCAATTAACACAACTAAGTATAATTTACCGCTCCTTTTCAGTTAATGTCATTAAGTATCATTTGCTGCTTCTTTCAATTAATATAATTAAGTATCATTTGCCGCTTCTTTTCAATTAATACCCATTTTAACTTGATTGCTGAAACTTCTCTAACTCTCTAACTCATTGTCTTAATTTTGTTTAGCGATTATTATTTGTTTTGTAACTTATATTTAATCGCATATATTCAATCGATATGGGATTATATTACTTTTATTAATAACACTTTAGTTCTACCTTTAGGGATTTCTACATTTTAATGCATTGGAAGAGTATCCGATCTAAGAAGGAAATGTTATCATTGTAATTCCATAAATTATCTAGAAAGAGGAATTGTGTTGTGTTCAAAATTATAAGGAATCACCTTTTCTATTTTTATTGAAACAAACAGTATAAAATATGGTAAACATCCCTATTTTGTGCATCTCTTTCCTTTGGGCATATTCCTTGTTATTTCAAATGACGCATTTTTATATATAATTGTAAAGTTGGATAATTTATAGAAATTTACATAGAAACATTCTACATTCCGTGAATTAAAATATAAACTTAAATCCCAATCATATTAGAAACATCTTCAATTCAAGTTCAACAACTTATAACATTCAAATAACGAAATCTGGAATTAAACACAATCATATATATATATATAACTTTTAGGGACTATTTCGCCCTTACACTCTAGATCTTGGTGTATACAACATTTAATCAAAATTAGCAATCTCCTGAATATGTAGGTAGGAATCATAAGTTCATTTTAAATATATTTAAGCCTATAATTCCATGAAGGCATAAAAGAATAGATTCACAAACGATATATATCCAATATTATATGAAACACATAATTTTCCACTCACCTCTTAGCTTCAAAATCTCCAGATCTAAATCTGTTCTCTTTATTTGACTCCCTTTCTTTCAACCAAAATATGTATCTAAAATGTATACATACTTATTAGAATTATATATTTGAGAAGAGATTGAATTAAACGTGGTCTAAATTTATAAATCTAGAATTTACCTCTTTTTGCAGAATCGATTTATCCTTATTCTTCTTTTTTTATTTTCCACTATTCTCCGTGTAAACACACACACACACTCACACACACACACACACACACACATATATATATATATATATATATATATATATAATTTCTAGATGTAGTGGAGGAAAGAAAATAACAGAGCTTCGCTCCATGATTCAGAAATATGAGAAGAGAAGTGAGGGACTAGGCCTTTATTTATAGGCGTACGATTCAATTCTATCCGTTAGATTTTAATTTATTAAATCCATGCTATTTAGCCTAAGCTAACCCTAGCCGACACAATACTATCGATCGACGGGTTAATAAGGACGGTCGACCATTAGGGATCGACCGGTCCCTATACCGTGTCGATCAGTTAATGATATTTAATTAACGTTGATTTATTTCCTTTGATAATTTATTTCCTTTAACATATTTTGAAGTATTTTCGATTTCAAATCTATAAATGTTAATAAATTTTCATTTGAACCCAGTCGTAAAACTTTATATGTGAAAGTTGATCAGAAAATTGCCGTGAATACAATGGTGCAAGTTTCGTAACCAAATTCAAATGTTTGTAAAATTCTGTTTGTGGGCTTTAAATTTTTTTTATTAATTCTTGTTAATTAATTACTTTTTATTTTATAGGGTATTACATTCTTCCTTCTTAAAAGAATATCATCCTCAAAATTTGTCAAGGACTGAATCATGTAACATAGCACGTAAACATTCAAAGCTATCCAACTAATTAGTGTAAAATATATTTTGTAGCTAATAGTGTACAAGTGCACGGTGTATTTCAACACATATGATATGTATGTTAAATAATACTAAATCGATGCCTCATATATGAATGCATTTTTTACAACAATTTCGAAAATATAGTGCAAACAATCTATATATATCGGTAGTTCTATATGTATGAAAGTTTCCAAAAATCAAAATCTTTGTTTTCATAGAATAACTTTTTTCCACACTCCTATGAGTAAGAGTATGGTTCAACCAATTTTGCATCTAATCCCTACCATCCAATACCTAACACACCATTTCTAACATCCAAAGTTTTTGAAAAATCTAGTTTCCCTAAATCTACGCTCTTATGCCCAAAAAGGAATTTAGATGGGGAATTTTATATTTCCACCCTTCTTTTGTATACCAATTCCATTGTACCTTAGTACCTTCTCTTTTACCCCCAAATCTTTTCCAACTTTCCCAAGTACAGTTCGCATAAGAAAATTTATTCTTAAATTTTAAAATAGAAATATTTTATAAAAAAGTTTTATTGTACTATCAACAAGATATGGAAAAAGAAATTCAAAGCTAAAATAGCTTTTTCCCTTGTCATTATCTATGTTTTACATACTATCACTCCTACCAAACAATAAAATCCATATTTTCTAACTCATCGACTTTCCTTACGCTAAGCATGTGGCATTTCTAAAATCAGTAATTTTCACGTTTTCCATTCGAAATCATTTTCAATTAAATTTGTGAAATAGTTGGAAATTTCTTAAAAAATAAAACTCATTTTTTGGAAAGTATTTATATTTTGAAAATCAAAAATTTTTGAATGAAAATTTTCAAAGTATTAGTTTTTACCTTTTCGAAACAAATCAAGCCACACTCTAACGTAATTTGGATTCAATAAATGGGTTAATGCATATGATTAACCCTAACCTATTATGCAATTAATAAACCTTTTCTTTTACTTTAGAACAACAAAAAACACACAAGTACATTTATAAATTTCAGCTTTTAAGAAGTAGGGATAATGATCCATGGTTTCGCAACAACCTTTCATATCTTCACCTACTTAAATTTATTTTCTAAAATTTTAATGTTTTTGGGACTTAATGTAACGATCCACTATTTTTTTGACCATTCAAATCGACAATAATCCACACATGTCAGACTTGAATAATGCAAAATAACATATTGTAATAAAATTTGGAGCAAATAAAATCATTCACAGAATCACAGACACAGAATTATCAGAATAACTCGCAGCGGAAATAAAATAAATAGTGGTTCATGAAGCCACTACAATACAAAGTCTCAAAAACAGATACAAAATACATAGTCTGAAAACAAATACAGTTCTGAAATAAGTACAGTAGAAATCCCAAATACATAAGTCTCTAATACAAAAGCTGAAATAGAACAACTGAAACTGAAATAGATAAACAACTAGATAAGCAGAATCTCCAGCGATTTCTGGCTCCAGGAAGGTGAGATCCAAAGCTGATACTCAGGCTGACCCGAGCGTAAATAAAACACAACCACTCGAGTCAGGACATACATACTTATACAATGTAAACCAACTCAAGTGAACTGTAATAAAATGCACAAGTAACTTAAAGAATGCTTGGGATCGCCCATTCTTTAAGGATCCGTTAAACTATCTACTATGTAGTAATATTCGCTATTATAATAATGTCTAATATAAAATAAACATACTTTTAAATAGCATTAAGGCTTTACATTTTCCACCTTAACATGTATAGTCCTAGTAGTCTATCCAGTATTAGCATACACCCAAAATGGGGGCTACCCTCGATACTCCACAGGCTACGGGAGAAATCACAACTTGTAGTAAAGCTCGCTATGGTAAGTGACACGGCACAACTAGGCAATGCCAGGGTAGATATACCAATTACGCATCCGGGCTGGTGGAAACGCATGGCACCCACTACCGCCCACCTCAAACAACACTCCCAAATCAAGGGGTGCACCCAATCAATCACAAAGTAATAGAATGGTATCGAAGAAGTGTGTCCGATCAGAGGTGCTACCTTATTGGCCCGTCGATCGCTCCTGTATTAGCCACTTTATGCCAACTCACGGGAGTTGGGTCCACGCATATACCTTTAGGATCGTCGCCACCATCCTACTTCATTCTGGAAACTCCACCGCGTACACAGTTGTTAAAGTGGTTTTCGGTATCGACAGAGAGTATGTCCATATCTGATCCCGGTCTCTTTAACAACTAATCGTTATTGTAACCCGTGGTTATAAATTTCAAAATAGTTTATATTTCAAATCAAATACTTCATTTAAACCATTTAAAAGTGAAGTCATTATTCCTTTAAATCAAATATTCAATTCCCAAAATTTTATCCTTTTCCGAGTTCATTTATTCACTTAATTACTTTAAAATATTCAAATTTCAGCTTTCACAGCATTTAGAAGATGTTGTGGTAAGTTACATTTGAAAACAATTCAATTCAGCAAAGATAGCATTTATAAACTGTTGTAATAGTTCAGTTTTAGTCGAAAAATAGTTCAATTCAGAAAAGACAGCATTTACAAAACTGCTGTAATAGTTCAGGGTTCAATTAAAAGATTTTAGTTCAATTCAGCAAAGACAGCGTTTTAAAAACTGCTGCAGTAGTTCAATTATATTCAAAAATCACATTTCAGCCAACTGCAGCACTTAACAAGTTCTACCATAGCTCTTTCATTAGTTTTAGTTTCAAGTTTAGTTCTTGCCAATACAGCACTTACAAACTGCTGTCATAGCCTTAGTTAATTTTAGCCTTTTAGTTCACTTCTGCAACTACAGCACTTACAAAGTGCTGCAGATTCTACTTAGTTCATATTTTAGTTCATTTCCAGAAACGATAGCATTTCTGAAGTGCTACTAAATGAATTTCCAGATTTTAAATAGAATTCCAGCCATAAATAAACTCCAATTTAAATCAATTTAACTTATAAAAATCACATTTTTCCACATCAAAAATAGTCATTTAAATGCTTTTTAACTTATGAGTTTCATAAAGTGAATTTTTTACAATAAAATCCAATTTTCCAAAATTTAAA
This sequence comes from Allium fistulosum, assembly GCA_030737815.1. Classification (NCBI taxonomy): domain Eukaryota; kingdom Viridiplantae; phylum Streptophyta; class Magnoliopsida; order Asparagales; family Amaryllidaceae; genus Allium; species Allium fistulosum. Next base: position 1,508,428,670 of record CM060903.1, read on the forward strand.
TTCAAGTGTACCATTTTCTTATTTTTTTTATTTTTAACAACTTATCTTAACACTTAAATTTAAATTTTCATTTTCATAAATAAAACTTAATTCCATTTTTCTTTTATTAACTTAAACTTTCATTTAAATTCAAATCCCAAATTTCCAAATTAAGTTATGTTTAAATCTCCATTTTCCCATTCATTTATTTACTTTTTAATACATAGAAAAATCATTATTTCTTTATTAAATCATTTTAAATTCAGTTTTAAATCAAATTATCGTATTTTTACATTTTAAAAATACTTAAAAATTTCCAGAAAACTTTATAAAATAACCACGGGTCTGTATAATATTTTCTAGCCTAAGTCAAGTGATACGGATAATATATCATTTCAATCCGTAATTTACAAAGAAAATCCGGGTTTTATCATTTCAAACCCGCAATCCCAAGTAAATAAAATTAAATAAAAATCGCTTAGGCTTATCATTTCAGCCCATAACGATCTTTTCCTATTCTAAAGTTTGTTCGGGTATGTATCATTTCAACCCATAGTGATTCTATTCTACAAGGAACTTGCAGTGTGATAAACAGAATAGAATAAACAGTAAAATAAAATAAAATATAACAGATGATGAGACAAGTTAATAACAGGGTTTAACATCATATAATTAACATCACAGGCAGGTATAACATGATACAATAGTTTATACACATTCACTTGTTGTCACTTCACAAATATATAAGTATAAATGTCATGTGTGAATACTCACCTTTTTATGCTGGAGTTTGCAAATAAAACACACAAATGAAAATCCAGAATGCACGATAGCACGACTTGATTTGAATGGAGAGAGAGTCAAGATGTTAATCTTGTATTCAACAACAAAACAAAGCAAAATATAAATATAAATACAATACAAAAGTTTATATTGAAACAAAGAAAATAGAATTAGACAAATGACTTCACAAAGCTTTTAAACAATTTTTGCTTGACTACAACTCAACAATTGCTCGACCATATGGCTTTAGGCTCGGCCACAACATGATTTAAGGTGCAAAAGGATCTGGTTGGACTTAAAATGGCATGGCTACAAAGGAATGGGAAGGGGTTTGGAGTTACAAAGCAAGGAAGGTCAAAAGGCAAGGCTAACAAGGGGTTTGGTTCAAAAATTGGGCTCGGCCAAAGGCAATATGGCTCGGCCATGGGCTGCTACAGGTCTGGACAAGTTGGTCAAAGGTCAAGTCAACAGGTGGTGGTGGTTCTAGGGTGGTGGCCGTGGCTACAAAGAAGGTGGTGATGAAGACAAGCTCGGCTATGTGCATTTTTTGGAGTTTTGACATTTTTTGTGGTGTTTTGCACCATAGGGTTTCACGGCCATCTATGGTCAGAGGAGTGGTGATGTTGGAAGCCGTGGATGATGAGGAGGAATTGATGTGGTGATCGGTGGTGATGGTGGTGGGTTATGGCCGAGCAAACAATGGAGAGATCTAGGCAAAACAATGGAAAATTTAATAGAAAATGAAGAAGAAAAGGTATAAAAAAGAAGGAGAGGCCATTACCAATTTTTTTCCAGAAATGTTTGGCCGAGATAAGTGATAGAATAAGAAGTCTTTCACGTAAAAAAATGAATAAAACTCACGGCCAAACAATGGAAAGGAACGGCCAAAGAATTGAAAAGTCTAGAAAGTGAGAAGTCAAAAGTTTTAAAGCTTTAGTCTCTTCAAATTTCCACTTTCTTTTTAATTCAATTTAAACAAATAAAAATCAGTAAATAAAAATAAAATACAAACAAAAATAAAATGAAAATGATAATAAATAATTATTCATAGGAAAAATAAAAATAAAATAAAAGAAATAAAGAAAATAGCTTTTTATATTGAAACTAGATTAAAATTTTCAAACAAAAATACAATTGACTTGGAAAATTATAACTACTCTTTTGAAAATTATAACTATACTTCTAAAATGTTTTAAAGATAAAATATTGACATAAAATTTAATTTAAAATAATTTAAAAATAATTGCAAAAATATAGGGTTGTTACACTCTCCCCCACTCAAATCTTTTCGTCCTCGAAAAGAACGAAACAAGAAAAATAAAGAAAACAAGATAGAAAAGCAAATAGTACCTGAAATAAACAATTCCGGATTCGAAGCACGTATGCTCTCCTCCGTCTCCTAGGTACAGTCTCGATCATCTGTACTCCACTGTACTTTGACCAGACTAACAGATTTCCTTCTTAGCTGCTTCATACCTCTATCGACAATACGAAGTGGCTTCCTCTCGACAGTCAGATTAGGCTCAATATCCAAACTATCAAGAGCAGAAGGCTGAACAATAAGAGATGGATCATGCAGATAGCGACGAAGATGAGAAACGTGGAATATATTATGCACTCAAGAGAACTTCTCGGGCAAATTCAGACGATAAGCCAAAGAACCAACTCTTTCCACAATGCGGAAAGGACCAATGAACCTAGGAGAAAGCTTCCCTCTACGACTAAAACGATTGACATTCCTTAAGGGAGAAACCTTAAGGAAAACCAAATCACCAACAACAAACTCCAAACTCCGCCTACGACGATCAGCATACTTCTTCTGCCTATCCTGAGCAATCCTTATCTTCCTCCTAATCTTCTCAACTCTCTCAGAAGCCTCTAAAATCATTTCCGGACCAAGAACCAAACGATTACCGGATTCAATCCAAAAAGATGGAGATCTACAAGGTTGTTCGTAAAGAGCAGCAAACGGAGACGTTTTAATGCTAGCCTGAATTCAAAGATAGAAATGAGATGGATAAAAGATTAGGATAAGATTAAAACAGAAGATAGAAATTATACCGGATAACTATTGTTATAGGTAAATTCGACAAGGTGGGGATGATTTTCCCAAGATCCTCCATAATCAATCACACAAGCACGAAGAAGATCTTCTAGAATCTGATTCACCCTTTCCGTTTGACCGTCTGTCTGTGGATGGTAAGCAGTGCTCAGATTCAGACGAGTACCCAAAGAATCCTGAAAGGCTTTCCAAAACTGACTAGTAAAGATAGGATCACGATCACAAACGATACTGAGAGGAACACCATAGAGACGAACAATCTCCCTCATGTAGATCTCAGACAAGCTAGAAGCAGAACGGGTAGACTTGACCGAAATGAAATGAGCTGATTTGGTCAATCTATCCACAATAACCCAGATACTCTCATTACCCCTCCTAGTCCTCGGTAATCCATCAATGAAACCCATAGAAACCTATTCCCACTTCCAATTGGGAATCTCAAGAGGCTGCAACAAACCAGGGGTCTTCTGATGATCTGCCTCGACTTGCTGACAAGTCGCACACCTACTAACAAAAATAGAGATATCACGCCTCATACCTCTCCACCAATACAACTTCTTCATATCCCGATACATCTTGGTCACTCCCGGATGAATAGAATGTCTAGACTGATGATTCTCCCGAAGTAACTCCTGTCTCAATCCATCAACATTCGGGACACAAATCCTATTATTAATCCTCAAAACACCTCTACCATCGATCTGAGCTCCACTACCATCAAGATTACTTCCTCCAACCCTACTACGAAAATTCTCCTTAATAAGTCGAAGCATCTGATCCTCATCCTGCTTAGCCATGATACGATCCAAAAGAGGAGAAGAAACAACAAGCTGACACAACATAGCCTTCTTCCGACTCAAAGCATCTGCCAAAACATTAGCTTTCCCAGGGGTATAGTTGATGTCGAGGTCATAAGAAGCAAGAAACTCTAACCACCTAACTTGTCTCTGGTTCAAATCCTTCTGAGTGAAAATATATTTCAAATACTGATGATCTGTGAAAAGCTCAAACTTAGTTCCCAAAAGATGATGCCTCCAAAGCTTCAAAGCAAAAAACAATAGCAAGCAACTCTAAATCATGGGCAGCATAATTGGCTTCATGGGTCTTCAACTGACGACTAGCATAAGCAACGACCTTCCCATCCTACATCAAAACAGCTCCCAAACCTTCACGACAAGCATCAGTGTATACCGTTAATCCCTCATTTCCATTTGGAACGGTAAGAACTGGTGCAGAAGTAAGCTTGTGCTTTATCTCACTGAATGAAGCTTTACACTCATCACTCCAAATAAACTTAGCATTCTTCCGAGTCAAAGCGGTGAGAGGTGCAGCAATCCGAGAAAAATTCTCAATGAATCTCCGGTAATAACCGGCAAGGCCCAGAAAACTACGGATATCAGTAGGAGTCTTAGGAGTTTCCCAATCCTGTACAGAATAGGGATAAATAAGGACAACTAGAAAGATAGAATAAATTGAATGAAACAAGGAAAGAGAAGGAAAGAAAGACTTACATTGATCGCAACGATCTTGACTGGATCAACAGAAACTCCATTACCAGAAATAATATGCCCGAGGAATCGGACTTCATCCTTCTAGAAATGGCATTTAGAAAATTTAGCCTTCAATTGATGATTTCTAAGAGTCTCAAGAACAGATTTCAAATGTGACTCGTGCTCTTCCTCAGATTTTGAAAAAATGAGAATATCATCAACAAAGACTAGAACAAATTTATTAAGCACATCACGAAAAACACGATTCATCAAATCAACAAAGAAAGCATGAGCATTAGTTAAACCAAAAGGCATGACTAACCATTCAAAGAATCCTTTCTCAGTACGGAAAGCAGTCTTGGAAATACTTTCCTCAACAACTCTGAGCTGGTGGAACCCTGTGGCAAGATCAAGCTGAGAGAAAACAGTGGCACCATAAAGCTGATCAAACATATCATTGATGCGAGGCATTGGATATCTGTTTTTCATAGTGATCTTGTTCAGTTCCCTATAATCAACACACATCCGGAGAGAACCATCGGACTTAGTGACGAAAACCACTGCTGGGCTTCGATAATGCTCTCTGAACCGGTAAACTTGGTACCACCAAGCTGAGAGAATTCCTTACACAGAACAGTAAATCTAACAGGTGCAGCAGGTGAAGAAGCAGAGGTAATAGCAAAAACACCAGATGGCTTGCCCTTCTGATACAAAGGACAATCATTCTAAAATGACCAGGCTGAAGACAGACATGACAGAGATTGTTCCTGGTACCCTGAGGTGGAGGAACAGCAGCACCGACTGAAGTAGGGCAACTATTAGCATAGTGTCCCTTCTGATCACACTTGAAGCAGGTAATGGTAGATAGGTCGATAGGGTGCCTTTGAGAAGGAGGAGATGAAGACAAAGGTAACGAGAAGACAAAGATAAGGTAAGATAAGGTAAGATAAAATCACTTGAATGAATATCCTAATTAAAGAAATTTCTAACAAGGTAGATACGAAAAGAAGGAAGTTTAGAAAATTTGCTTTAAAAACAAGAAAAATTTTATATCAAAATAATCTTTGAAAAATCCTTTGAAAAATCATTTTAAAATCATTTTATACTTTGAAAATACGTTCTCTCACAAAGAAATGATTCTGAGGTTGATTTCACTCATGCTAGTGTATTCCTACCCTATCTCTAATGAGTTTTTGCTCCATAGGTTAAGGTTTGCCTAAAACCAAAGCTCTGATACCAAATGTAACGACCCACTATTTTGGACCATTCAAATCGACAATAATCCACACATGTCAGACTTGAATAATGCAAAATAACAGATTGTAATAAAATTTGGAGCAAATAAAATCATTCGTAGAATCACTGACATAGAATTATCAGAATAACTCGCAGCGGAAATAAAATAAATAGTGGTTCATGAAGCCACTACAATACAAAGTCTCAAAAACAGGTACAAAATACATAGTCTGAAAACAAATACAGTTCTGAAACAAGTACAGTAGAAATCCCAAATACATAAGTCTCTAATACAAAAGCTGAAATAGAACAACTGAAACTGAAATAGATAAACAACTAGATAAGCAGAACCTCAAGCAATTTCTAGCTCCAGGAAGGTGAGATCCAAAGCTGATACTCAAGCTGACCTGAGCGTAAATAAAACACAAACACTCGAGTCAGGACATACATACTTATACAATGTAAACCAACTCAAGTGAACTGTAATAAAATACACAAGTAACTTAAAGAATGCTTGGGATCGCCCATTCTTTAAGGATCCACTAAACTATCTACTATGTAGTAATATTCGCTATTATAATAATGTCTAATATAAAATAAACATACTTTTAAATAGCATTAAGGCTTTACATTTTCCACCTTAACACGTAATAGTCCCAGTAGTCTATACAGTATTAGCATACTCCCAAAATGGGGGCTACCCTCGATACTCCACAGGCTACGGGAGAAATCACAACTCGTAGTAAAGCTCGTTATGGTAAGTGACACGGCACAACTAGGCAATGCCAGGGTAGATATACCAATTACGCATCTGGGCTGGTGGAAACGCATGGCAGCCACTACCGCCCACCTCAGACAACACTCCCAAATCAAGGGGTGCACCCAATCAATCACAAAGTAATAGAATGGTATCGAAGAAGTGTGTCTGATCAAAGGTGCTACCTCATTGGCCCGTCGATCGTTCCTGTTTTAGCCACTTTATGCCAACTCACGGGAGTTGGTTCCACGCGTATACCTTTAGGATCATCGCCACCATCCTACTTCATTCTGGAAACTCCACCGCGTACACAGTTGTTAAAGTAGTTTTCGGTATCGATAGAGAGTATGTCCATATCTGATCCCGATCTCTTTAACAACTAATCGTTATTATAACCCGTGGTTATAAATTTCAAAATAGTTTATATTTCAAATCAAATACTTCATTTAAACCATTTAAAAGTGAAGTCATTATTCCTTTAAATCAAATATTCAATTCCCAAAATTTTAGCCTTTTCTGAGTTCATTTATTCACTTAATTACTTTAAAATATTCAAATTTCAGCTTTCACGGCATTTAGAAGATGCTGTGGTAAGTTACATTTGAAAACAATTCAATTAAAGAAAGACAGCATTTATAAACTGCTGTAATAGTTCAGTTTTAGTCGAAAAATAGTTCAATTCAGAAAAGACAGCATTTACAAAACTGCTGTAATAGTTTAGGGTTCAATTTAAAGATTTTAGTTCAATTCAGCAAAGACAGCGTTTTAAAAACTGCTGCAGTAGTTCAATTATATTCAAAAATCACATTTCAGCCAACTGCAGCACTTAACAAGTGCTGCATAGCTCTTTCATTAGTTTCAGTTTCAAGTTTAGTTCCTGCCACTACAGCACTTACAAAGTGCTGTCATAGCCTTAGTTAATTTTAGCCTTTTAGTTCAATTCTTCAACTACAGCACTTACAAAGTGCTGCAAATTCTACTTAGTTCAGATTTTAGTTCATTTCCAGAAACGATAGCATTTATGAAGTGCTACTAAATGAATTTTCAAATTTTAAATAGAATTCCAGCCATAAATAAACTCCAATTTAAATCAATTTAACTTATAAAAATCACATTTTTCCGCATCAAAAATAGTCATTTAAATGCTTTTTAACTTATGATTTTTATAAAGTGAATTTTTTACAATAAAATCCAATTTTCTAAAAATTAAATTCAAGTGTACCATTTTCTTATTTTTTTATTTTTAACAACTTATCTTAACACTTAAATTTAAATTTTCATTTTCATAAATAAAACTTAATTTCCATTTTTCTTTTATTAACTTAAACTTTCATTTAAATTCAAATCCCAAATTTCCAAATTAAGTTATGTTTAAATCTCCATTTTCCCATTCATTTATTTACTTTTTAATACATAGAAAAATCATTATTTCTTTATTGCATCATTTTAAATTCAGTTTTAAATCAAATTATCATATTTTTACATTTTAAAAATACTTAAAAATTTCCAGAAAACTTTATAAAATAACCACGGGTCTATATAATATTTTCTAGCCTAAGTTAAGTGATACGGATAATATATCATTTCAATCCATAATTTACAAAGAAAATCCGGGTTTTATCATTTCAAACCCGCAATCCCAAGCAAATTAAATTAAATAAAAATCGCTCAGGCTTATCATTTCAGCCCATAACGATCTTTCCCTATTCTAAAGTCTGTTTGGGTATGTATCATTTCAACCCATAGTGATTATATTCTATAGGGAACTTGCAGTGTGATAAATAGAATAGAATAAACAGTAAAATAAAATAAAATATAACAGATGATGAGACAAGTTAATAACAGGGTTTAACATCATATAATTAACATCACAGGCAGGTATAACATGATACAATAGTTTATACACATTCACTTGTTGTCACTTCACAAATATATAAGTATAAATGTCATGTGTGAATACTCACCTTTTTACGCTGGAGTTTGCAAATAAAACACACAAATGAAAATCCAGAAAGCACGATAGCACGACTTTATTTGAATGGAGAGAGAGTCAAGACGTTAATCTTGTATTCAACAACAAAACAAAGCAAAATATAAATATAAATACAATACAAAAGTTTATATTGAAACAAAGAAAATAGAATTAGACAAATGACTTCACAAAGCTTTTAAACAATTTTTGCTTGACTACAACTCAACATTTGCTCGACCATATGGCTTTAGGCTCGGCCACAACATGATTTAAGGTGCAAAAGGATCTGGTTGGACTTAAAATGGCATGGCTACAAAGGAATGGGAAGGGGTTTGGAGTTACAAAGCAAGGAAGGTCAAAAGGCAAGGCTAACAAGGGGTTTGGTTCAAAAATTGGGCTCGGCCAAAGGCAATATGGCTCGGCCATGGGCTGCTACAGGTCTGGACAAGTTGGTCAGAGGTCAAGTCAACAGGTGGTGGTGGTTCTAGAGTGGTGGCGTGGCTACAAAGAAGGTGGTGATGAAGACAAGCTCGGCTATGTGCATTTTTTGGAGTTTTGACATTGTTTTTGTGGTGTTTCACATCATAGGGTGTCACGGCCATCTATGGTCAGAGGCGTGGTGCTGTTGGAAGCCGTGGATGATGAGGAGGAATTGATGTGGTGGTCATTGGTGATGGTGGTGGGTTATGGCCGAGCAAACAATGGAGAGATCTAGGCAAAACAATGGAAAATTTAATAGAAAATGAAGAAGAAAAAGTATAAAAAAGAAGGAGAGCCATTACCAATTTTTTTCCATAAATGTTTGGCCGAGATAAGTGATAGAATGAGAAGTCTTTCACATAAAAAAATGAATAAAACTCATGGCCAAACAATGGAAAGGAACGGCCAAAGAATTGAAAAGTCTAGAAAGTCAAAAGTCAAAAGTTTTAAAGCTTTAGTCTCTTCAAATTTCCACTTTCTTTTTAATTCAATTTAAACAAATAAAAATTAGTAAATAAAAATAAAAGACAAACAAAAATAAAGTGAAAATGATAATAAATAATTATTCATAGGAAAAATAAAAATAAAATAAAAGTAAATAAAGAAAATAGCTTTTTATATTGAAACTAGATTAAAAATTTCAAACAAAAATACAATTGACTTGGAAAATTATAACTACTCTTTTGAAAATTATAACTGTACTTCTAAAATGTTTTAAAAATAAAATATTGACATAAAATTTAATTTAAAATAATTTAAAAATAATTGCAAAAATATAGGGTTGTTACACTTAACATTATTTTTTAGTAGCTAATTCAATAAATTTTCTAATTTATTCTATAACTTTCAGCCTTACTTTACATTCATCGTTAGTTAAGTGTCCTTATGAGATTTTCTTATTTATATTGTTTTCCAATATAAGTAGCGGTCAAAGCTCTTTTAGAAAATCAATACAGTAATAATCAGGAACACATCTCATATCATATCGTACACATTTTATATACCTGGAATGTGACAATTAACGATTACAACCCTATTAACCTAAAAGAAACAATTGTTGGAAGCTACCCTTTAACATCAATTGGTATTAATGATGTTGTGACCCTATCATTTCTTACATAAATAAATGGACACTTTTAGTATGTCATGCTACTACAACCCATATGTCTTAACTTACCTATTTGGCTTCCAATAAAAAAGGTCCATCCATTACTTAAGTTATTACAACCAATTTTATTACTATCTTCTTTTAATCAAAATCCCTTGGTAGTAGATTCTGGTATTTATTTTCTTTATCATTGATCTTTCATGCGAGTATACTCTAGAACTCGGAGAAGTGTACTTTGATATCATTCCCAATTCCTTTATGGGTTCTTGTTATGGCTTTCACACATATCTAATAAAACGTTCCTAGGTTAATACCAATATTCCTAATAATCAACAGGGATTCCTTGCCGCAACGCTATGAGCATTTTTGGCTATTTTATTCATAGCCTGAACTTTTACCATGTCTTACCTAGACAGTTATCCCTATCTAATGCATATTAAAGTTGGTTTGACTCTTTACAAAATTATAAAACTTCACAATCATGAAGTACTAACCCAAAAATCTACATTTGAAAGTATAAACTTAAATTTTTTTCAACAGAGATTTTACTTCTTAAAAGTAGAATTTTTAATTCAAACCATTTATTAAGTTTTGCATTCTAAAAAATCAATTCTTATACCACACCATTTTTCAAAACTGCACTATTATAGTGTTTCTAAAACATATTTTGTAACTTTAAACAATAAAACTGGAGTAGATAAGGACAACTTTCATTGTATTATCTTCTTATTACTTATGCTATTTCCTAATAGCATATTAGGAGGGCTTCTAAAAGATATGTGCAATTACTACATATATTTATGGAAACTATTCATGTTTCTTTGTTGTTTCTAACTAGATTACTAACATTATTTTGATATAAATTCCTAATGTGATTTCTATTTATATTTCTAAATGTTATTACCATTTAAATTTCTTTTACCTAAACTGCTCTTATTTAAATTGCTCCTTCTTATATAGTTCTTTTTATATATAAACCTATTTGGGTTATTTTTCTTTGTATTCTCCTTATATAGGAATATTCTTCCTATCTTCATTATAGGGCATTATAAACCTTCCATTTAATTTATATTCTAAATCTTCTTCCTATCTGAGTCCGCCTATTCTTCTTTGCACAAAAGTATTTCTATCACTTTCTCCATCGGGCGCTTATGCCTTTCCATTTTCTTTACCCCATTTAAATCCAGTACCACTTCCTATTATCTACCCTTTAAAAGAACTTTTAAGACTTCGAACTTACAAATCAAAAAAATCCTTCGAGCTATACATACACTTTGTTTTTTATTTATCCCAAAGGAAACACCTCTTTATAAACTCTTTAATTAGAATATTTAGTCTAAGTAGTCTTAATTTCAACTAGAAATTATGTTTAAATAAAAAGATAATTTATGGCAAAAAATTTAATATTTACTATTTCTTTCAAAAATTAGGTTGTTATACTCTAAATAAATCCTTTGAAAATCATTTCAAATATTTTTAAGAAAAATTAAAACCTTTTATTAATCCTTTTATATAGGACAGACGTAGAAATGGATTTTGTTTATCCCTTCTTTTGGTCTTTTCTTCTTTTCACCTATTCTTACTCAGAATATATTAAAAATCCAGCTACCATCTTAGGTGATTATTACACACCTTCTTACGAGAACTTGTTCAATTCTTACTTCTGGATATCTACAACTTATAGATTCTTACTTCCCATCTATTTGGATATAACATACGTCACCAATCGACAATCTAGTGAGGATCCACAACCATGGGGTAGTCTAAGCCCAATAATGGAGTCAAACACCATCCATCTTCGGGAACCCTTTTATAGGTTGCACTCATGCTCTTCTTAAGTCAACGACACGATACGGCCTACATCTCGTAGGGTAATCGGGACAGGCGTATATTATTAAATCTATTTATTGTTCCAACTTATAGTTGCCTTATCCATATTTTCTGAATATGGTCACAAATACTTCTATAGTTGGAATTTGTAGCATTTGGTATATTATATATATATATATATATATATATGTATGGGTAAAAACACAACTATGTTCACTCACTGTATCCTAATTCATATGATTGACTAACATAAGCTCTGATACTAAATGTAACAATCCGCACCTTAATGAGCCCAATATTCTGACTAAATTGAAAAACTAAAGTCCATTAGGGTACGGATCGTTGGTGTTGGTATCTTGTAATAGACATAAGTATATTAGAGAGCTATCAATTTGAACTCACAGCAGAATAATAAAATATAATAAAACACATACATACTAACTAAAGCTAATACCTTGGAATCAATACCATTCCTCGGATATTTACTGCCTTTGTCAATGTAGATTATGAATGAGAGGATCTGCCTTTTCATTGTTCCCATCTCGTACCAGTACCTTCCTTCTAAATATATCATGTGGGTTGTAATGATGAGGGGGTCAGAACAACATTCTGATGACCGGTCAATTACAAACTTTATCCATAACACCAGTTTCTGCTAAGTGGTTTCCATTATGTGTTATGTCTATTGTTCATAAATTAGTCTTTTTGACTTCATATAAGCGTATGATACATTCAACCTACCCTGAGGTGTAAAATAGATATATACGTATATATATATATATAAGTATCTTTGTCACCAATGGACAAGGATACATCTTCCGCTAGTATCCACAACTATACACAGCACCCCGCATTCTCTAAGGAACCTTCCATTGGTTCCTAATAACGGCATTACAACTGATTAGTTGTAATACTAACTCATCTCAAAGACTTATCTAAGGGTTAACTAGCCCACCTCCTAACAAACAACAAAAAACTAACATTGAGGCAATTTCATATCCCATATGAAACCTACACCAGCAGAAAGTGTAGTCCATCTCTAGGCATAACCCAAGTCTTTCTAATGACCGCTCATGATAGGTGGCGCTCTTGACATAAGGTGTATAGCCCTACTCCTCAAATATATGGTACCAACAATGCAGATATAGCAAAAGCTTTTACCCATCATCCAATTTAGATTGCTTAATGCAAATCAAAGAAATGCCTACCTGGTTGCTTGGTACATTATGTTGGAATTGAACCAGACCCTAGTTGGCTATTTAAGACATCAAAACCAAGGCGAGCCCACTTTGGTATATTCCCCAAGCCTATTTGTGAACGTATTCCCTATGGGTTCATATTTGGAGATGTCCCACATCAGTACAAAGTATAAAAAACTTCCGGTAGCCCCTTGCGGAGGACAGACTTCCGTCGTGTAACAAACCACTCTAATAACCTTGTCATTTTGTAACAACCTGGAATTTTGGACACTTCGTATTTAAATAACTGAATTATTTAAATATGGAATCTTGGATTTAATGTCATTGAAATGATTTAATAACCTTGTTAACCCCCATTTAAATCATAACTTATTTTTGAAAATTGTTTACAAAAATAATTATTTTGAAGAAAAATCGATTATATGACTGAAAATCGATGAAAATCGGTTTATCGATAAACAACTTTTTGTTCAATATAAGTTGTTCGAACTCTTGTGCACTTGTCTAATGATCAAATGAACATATCAGTAACCAATTAATACTTTGATTCATAAAGAAAATAGAACTTTATAGAAACTTCTAAATGGATAAGATATATTAACATGTTAAGGGTATTTAAGTATTTTGTTAAAAGTGAAGGGATGTAAAGGAGAAATGATGGACATGTGTGGAGGTAAGGCTTCCATGACATGAGAGGGGGTGAGAACAAGCTTAGACAACACCATCTTGAGCCTATATAAGGAGGGGCATAACCTTGTAAATAATAAAAAAATTACAAAGCTAAAAGCAAGCTTCTTTAATGTCTTCTTCTTCTCTTATGTTCTAAAGAATTTTTTTGCAAAACATCAAGTCAAGTCAAGTCAAACTTTGCCACAAACCTTAGGATAATATTACAACATCTTCTACCTAGTTATAATTAGAAGAAGCAAATCCATGCTCCCCCCTCAAGTGATAGCTGCGAGCAATAAGGGCAAAATTGCCTCAAAAAAACAAGTTTAAGTAATTAGAAAGGAAGAAAGGTGATTGCAAGGTGATGGTAGGAAGTGTTCTTAAGTTTGGTTGTGCTTGAGCATGTGTTTGACTTGGATCTAAGTGAGTTGTCTCACTGTCTTGTTTGTATATGTTATGGGTATATGTTGTGTGTTTGAAATATAAATTTAAAGTGACATTAAATTAGTAAAGTTATAAACTTTGGACCCCTCCTGCTTTTGAAAGCAAATGACAACTTTATATTGTATAATATCACTTCTATTACCCTCTTAAACATGCACCATGGCCTTGACATGATGTTTAAATAATTTTTTTGGACTTGTGTGTTGAATTGAAGTAAGGTTGAAAGTGTTTGAAGCGAGAATAGTCGTTGTACGTGCACTTCGATAACCTTTAACTTTAACTTGTGTAAATGGAAGTTTCATGAACTTAAATTGGGGTAATTTGATTTGGTTATTCTCTATACATATTTTGGTTATTTATAAGTAAAGAAATCGTTTGGAAAGTTATAGAAATGGTGAACCAAAGTTGTGAAAGTTGAAGCAAAATTGTGGTTATAAATACACTTTATAAATATAGCCTATGTTTGAGGACTTTGATAAATAAATGAGAAGATATTCTTATGGTTTCTTTCCAATGTTTTTAAGTACCCTAAGGCTAGTACATACTATAAAAATTTAAAATCGTAAATCATTTGTTAAAGTGGTTAAAACTAGTCACAAACATCCGCAAGTAGTGGCGCAGTGGTTGAGACACTTGCCTCCTATTAACGAGGTCGTGAGTTCGATACCCGTCTGCCCTACTACCCTCAAGGCACGGAGGTGGATTTCCGTTAACCCTATAACATGGTTGGGAACATCAAACCTCTGTGCTGGGGCTGGCTTAAACCTACCTAGGGTTGGCGGACTCTCTTGGCAAGGAGCTCTTCCCACCGGGGTTGAGTTTAAAAAAAACTAGTCACAAAGATCGTATTTTTCAATGTTGTTTTTAACCAACTTTTAATAGCATTTATAAATGTTGTAGTAAGTCGCTTATGGTTTAAGGTGTTTAAAAATGATATATAAATTTGGTATTTTTCTCTAATCTTTTTAGAGATTCTTTATAACTTATTTTAAAGTATTTTACAGTTGGTTTGAAGCTTAAATATATTTTTAATAATTATATATGTAATTTCAAAGTAAAGAGGTTTTATGATATAAAACATGTTTTCATCAAATTATAAATTAGTTACTTTCAAGTAATATTTTACATAGATAGTTAAAACCTATTTACACATATTTTTAAAGTATTTATAAGCTTTGAAAAAAGTAATTAACTAGGCTTAACACTAAAAGCCGACGAGGTAGACTTATCTATTTGTGAGAATTAAGATTGATGTCGAGTAGGGATATGTGCAATAGAGCTCTAACCTACTAGTTTCCCTCCTGATTGAGGAATAGTTAAGTTGGAATGTCAAAAACATGTTAATATTGTTGTTTACTTATTTATTTGAAGAGTAATTAACTTTGCTTAACGTTAAAAGCCGACGAAGTAAGCTTATCTATTTGTGAGAGTTAAGATTGATGTTGAGTATGGATATAACTAATAGAACTCTAACCTCTGATTTCCCACTTAGCCAAGGAATAGTTAAGTCGGGAATGTCACAAGCATGTTAATCATACTATTACTTACTTGTTTATGAAAGTTATTAATACTATACTTAACACTAAAAGCCAAAGAGGTGGATTTATCTATTTGTGAGATTCAAGAATGAAGTGCCTAGGCAAGGCTTTGATGTGCAACCAGTGCTCTAACTTACTTGGCTTCACTCTTAGACGAGGAATAGTTAAGTTGGAATGTCAGAAATGATTGAACTATAAGAACCATGATTTCTATAAGCAATCATTTTTAATTAGATAGTTGATTAATTGACCATCGAATTTAACCAAATATTTTTTAGATCTTTAAAAGAATTTTTTAAAGGTAAGCATAAGTGAAATGGTTTTGGGGTTGTAGTGACAATGTTTAAGTAACATTAGTCTTAAACCTTTTGAATGGATTTGTGAAAGTACTTAGATCTTTAAAATGGATATTTTTAAGGAAATTATAAGTAAGGAATTTTTTAGAAAAAGATTAAAAAAGCAAAGGTTTAAATTAAGAAATCTTATTAATGATTTGTGAATATACTTATACCGTTTGAGATTTTGAAAGGCAAGAGCATGAACTCATTTTATTGACTTAAACCATATTACAAACAATTACAGTGCCACAAAATGATACCCTATTACAACCAACTTGACAGCTAATAATGATAATAAAAACAACCAATACAAACTTACATTCAGCAATTCTCAAATAGACCAAACAATATAAAACACTGCATATAAAACACTACAGTTTCAAGTCCATCTTCCAAGAGTTAATTGAATCCTTGCAAAACCTCAAAACCTATCTGTTTTAAAACCTATGTGTCGATCCCCATAGCCGAACCCACTTCCATTAGCATTTCACCACTTCAATTTCATGCCAACTTGATTACTGCACTTACCACTTTAATCCATGTGTTACTCCAACACAACCCCAACTGCCATTGGGTCAAGCCATCAAAACCCAATTATACGTCTACCACTCCTAACTTGCTTTGATGAGCATTTTCAACCATTCAGCATAAAAAATAACATCAGTATTCACGCCAAACAACATTCAAATATCATCGAATCATACAAACATACATCAATACATGGTAATTCACCTTAGAACACATCTATAACATAGCCTAACAATCATATAAACAATCACACATCAAAATAACATGATTAAATCACTTTGAACCCCTTTTGAATTAATTTTTACTTTAGGTTTAATTTAAAAACAGCAAAAAAACAATTTTTTAATTTTAAAAATAGATTCAAAACATGTCAAAACATATGAATACATATAAAAGAGGTTTAGAGACGATAAATCACTCATCCGACACCCAAAAATCAATGGTTTGCATGTAAAACAAGGTAAATCCATAAGTAGACAGTAAAGCCCCAAAATCTCTTCTTTAAAAATGTAGATTTGGAACCCTCTAACTAATCCCTTTTATAATCTACTCTTAATCTATAAGGTTGGATTGATTTGGAAGGGACTAGAGGTGGTTTTGGCTAAGGAAATATCTAATGGAGGTTTAGATCTAATTTGGAAAGGTGGAAATGTTTATGGAATTTGGATTGATTCAAAAATGGAATGACCTTGGGTTTCGTGTGGCGACTTGTGAAGAGATAGCATAGCATTGTGGGACGATTATGGCGACGATGATTTTGGAACTTTGATATGATGGCTCTGTGACTTACGATGGGTGTCTAGAGGCATACCGAAGATGGCAACTTGATGTGATTAGTGATTATGGCATCATGTGATAGACCGAGATGATGAGTTCGATGTGATAGCTCATGGAGTAGAGGCTGTGATGCTCATTAGTAGGACATGGTAGTCTATGTGTACCCATATTGTTGGATGATTGTGTGTATCTATCCCTCATCCATCTATTTGGGCATGAGTTATGCATCTGTGAGGTAGTTCTACTATCAGTACATGTGCTAAGGGATCGATGGATAACTCTAAGGTTGTGAATGCTCATTAGTTGGATAGGGTAGTCTATGTATGCCCATGGTAGTCTATGTGTACCCATAGTATTAGACGTCTGCGTGTCTCCAGCCCTCCTCCATTGTGTAGGCAATGAGTTGAGCGTCTATAAGAGTTATCGTATATCCAGAGCACTTGAGTGAGAGATGCACGGCTGTGTGATGGATGTTATATTTGATGTGTACTTGATATGTTGTATGATACCCATGTACCTCGTATTTTCTACTTACGATAGAAGTTTAGCATATATTGTGTTTATATGTTAACTCTTTGGATGCAAAGACAGGTCAGGTATGGTTATTCATACCATATACCCCTATTTACTAGATACGATTTTAATAGTATTTTTGAGATGAATTATCGTGTACACCATATTATTGAGGTTTTATGCTTTACTTCTTATTATCTCGGGTACTATTAAATGAGTAGATTAGGATAGGAGATTTGGATAGTGCATGAAGCTATATGCAACATGAGAAGAAGGCTATGCTTTCATATATCCTACTTTGGAGCTCACTATCGCTTATATTATGTTGTACAGTACTGTGGAGCTAAGTCAGTACATGTACTGCATTAATGATAGTTATAGAGTTCATTTTGGAGATTAGGATTATTAAACTCTACTAATTTTGTTTTGTATAACTATGATCAACTAACGTACTCTGATTATTCTGGTTCACTTAGTCATATTATGTCTTACCTGTTTTACATCTATTTGATCATTATATTTTTTCTATGCGTTGTGAGATGTTCTATAGATTTTGTGATTGGATTTTCTTTATTACACATTTGGCTACCATCCTACATCGGCCGGGTACTCCATAGTGCACTATACATGTATATTAGATACTCAAGGTTTAGGATGATCGTCAAATTCAGTATCGATGTTTAGGTTGCGTAGACGACCTAAGTTGATTCTTGGATCCAATAAAGATAAGAAAGGAGCTATCGCCTTGGAATGGATCGATCAATACACGAGAGAGCATACTTGTTATATTTTGGTTTTTAAAACTATGTAGTAGTAGTAGTATATATAAGTCACATTGCATTCACGAACACCACTAATTCCTTCTAAAGAAACTGATCATTATTACTACAGCTTGTGAGAATGAGTCGGATAACGATAAATGTTGTTAGGAACTCCATTTCTGGAGTTGAGGAGAGGGAAGGATCAGGGCTGCTAACCCCGAGTTTCAAAACATGTTTGTTGAGATGGTGCGAAACATGGCTCAATATGCCCAAGTTGCTCCTGTTGTGGCTGCTACTGGTGGTGCTCTAGTGCAAGCGCCGAGGGTTGACTTTTCCAAAGTGAACAAAGATTCTTCCACTCTTTGATGTAAACCATTTCTTAGAACAGAATCAGCCATCGAAATATAGGATTGGTTGGACATCTACAAATTCATCTTCGAGGATATAGAGTTAGAGGATGCGACGAAGAGGAACTTGGCCTTTGGACAGCTTCAGGGATGACTATTGAGTGGTGGAACGCCATCAAGATTACTGCTCTTGATGATTAGATTACTTGGGAGCAGTTTATGTCAAGGTTTAAAGAGAAATATATACCAACCGCCCAGAAGTCGGTATTCTTCCAGAAGTTTGCTGATTTGAGATAAGGGATATGTCTATGTCAGAGTACGTGGCCAAATTTGACATGATGTCGAAGTACGATCCATCTTTTATCGATACTCCTGTGAAGAAGAATGAGAAGTTTATTATGGACATGGATGATTATCTTCGAGAAAAGCTACTAGGACATATCAATGAGTCCTTTGAGAGTCTGATAGAGAAGGCACTTCAGTATGAAAAATCGATATCCTATTGTTATGGAAGTATTCGACTCGCTCGAGGTCCCGCATCTGTGAGGCTGATAGAGAAGCTACTTAGAATGAGTTGTCATCCGTGCCTATAGCAAGGGATTATTCAAACATATTTAAGGAGATAAGCGGATTACCACTATATAGAGAGAGGTAAGTTCCATGTAGATTTGGAGAAGGATGCCAAACCTATTGTTATGCCATTGAGGTATATGGTGCCGAGAGAGCAAAGGAACTAAAGGTGCAAATGAATGACATGTTGCAATGAGGGTTCATTCGAAGGAGTATATCTGAGTGGAAAGCACCTATAGTACGCCACTAAGGCGGATGGCTCTTTGAGATTGTGCGTAGACTACCATGAGCTAAATAAGGTGATAAAGAAGAACAAGTATCCACTTGCGCATATTGATGACTTCTTCGATTAACTTCATGGTGCCAAGGTGTTCTCTCAGTTGGACCTTGCGATGGGGTTTCATTAACTAAGAGTGGCAAAGGAGAGTATGTCGATCATAGCATTTCATACATTATGTGGATTTTATGAGTGATTGGTTATGACATTCTAGCTAACCAACGCGCTGACATACTTTGTTAATCTTTTGAACCGTGTTATTAGGGATTAGTTGAATATGTTTGTACTTGTGTTCATGGACGATATCTTTTTTTATTCGAGGATGGAGGAAGACCACAAGGATCATTTGAGGATGCTGCTCGAGGTGTTGAGGAAGCACGGATTGAAGGTAAAGTTTTCAAAGTGTTATTTTTGGATTAGGGAAGTGTAATTTTAGGTCAACTTGTTTTGAGCAGGTATTTGTAGATCCTACAAAGGTGGAAGAAGTATGGAATTAGGAACGACAAAAGATCTCTACAAAGGTGAGAAGTTTCCTTGGATTGGCGAGATACTATAGAAGTTTTATGAAGGACTTCTCTAAGGTTGCAACGTCGTTAACCAACTTGATGAAGAAGAATCGGACTTTTATATTGGACGTAGGTGTGAGCAAACATTCGTGAGTCTGAAGAAGAAGTTGTCACACGCACTATTGTTACTCATTCTAAGTAGGAATAAGGAGTTGATGGTATACAAAAATGCCAATGGACTGGACTGGATGTGGTGTTAATGAAGAGAGGAATAGTTGTCATCTACGCTAGTCGACAATTGAAATCACACAAGAGGAAGTATTCGACTCATGATTTTGAGCTGGCGGCGATAGTGTTCACTTTGAAGATACATAGGCATTATTTGCTTGGAGAGAGGTTTGAGATATATACGGACCATAAATTTTTAGATTATCTCTTCTCCCAGAAGGATCTTAACCTTCATCAACAGCGATGGTTAGAGTTCTTGGCCTTTTACCACTTTGACATTTCCTATACACCCGATAAGGGAAATGCAATCATTGATGCTTTGAGTAGGAGACATGTCAGCTTGGGAGTGATGTTCCTAGAGTGAAAACAGTTCGCTGGCTATGATTTTATACCTCGATGTGAGTTAGAGCCAGAAGTGTTGGATAGCTTGACGATCAGACCTACTCTGATTGAGCAGATCTATACTAGTCAAAGGCGAGAAACTAGACTAGTGGAGATCATGAAAAAATAGAGAAAGGAGTAGAGTCTGAGGAGATGAAGTAGTGTAGGCTCGTCCATGATGGTTGGCTTTGTAAGGATGGAAGATTATTTGTTCCTGATGTTGATGGGTTAAGGGATGAGGTGCTACGAGAGTGCCATCATTTGAGATTGACTATACATCCCGACGGTAATAAATGTACCGTGATATAAGGTAGAATTTTATTGGGAAGGGATGTAGAAGGACATTGGTGCATTCATCTCGAAGTGCATGAATTGTCAGTTGGTAAAGGTAAAGCAAAAGAGGCCAAGTGTTTTGCTGCAACGGCTTAAGATTATGTAAGCGGAGTGGAACTATGACTAAGTTATAGGATGCGAGGTCAATCAAAAGCACATAGAAGTCTGCCCAACTAATCTGGCTACCAGCAGTGTGACGTTGGGACCAATATGAGACATCGTCTATAATAAGTACCCAAGGTGGACATAAGGTTAGTCCTAATTCTGTAGGGTAAGTTTGTCCAGTTAATCAGGCTACCAGCGCCTACGAATAGTCGGATTGTGGAACGTCATTTTTTGGGTTACGGGTCATAATACTTAGGACCTGCTTCTGGGTCAACGGTTTTAAGTGGTTGTTGTAGGGTCCGCCTACTTCCCAGATAGTCAAGGTTATAGTTTAGGTGTGGTAGTAGGGAATCTCAGGAGGGGTATGCTTAGGGGTCGAGGTATTAAGTGGCTAATGTAAGGTCTGCCTCTTTTCATAAAGAAGTATTAAGTGGCCCAATGAGATTTCATGCGATGTTAGTTAGGGTGTACCAGAGAGGGGTCCGCCTTGGGTTAGGTATTAAATGACAGAGATCTACCTAGGTAATAGGTATTAAATGGTTAGAGTTGGACTAATTCCCATTAAAGAGGAATTAAGTAGCTCGGATACTTTCTCTCACATTATTATAGTAATGGACTGCAAAAGCGTAAGTTGTAGAGTTGGACTGGAAGAGCCTTCGGGCTTATAGTCGGAGATATCTTACGTAGAATATATTATAGGATTCATAAGACATATTACTTATCTAAATAATACTGCTCAAATACTATTATGGTAAAGCCTAAGATTATTATTCGCCGGACATTGTTGTTCTGACCCCATCCTTATTACAACATACATGTTAGGAAAGACGATGCTGATTTGGAAGATGAAGGTGGAGGCGGAGTCTTGTGGCAATTATCTATCTATTTATGTTTTTGATATATTTTGATACACACATTTTCAGACATGATGTTATTGTTTTAGATATTGTATTTTTGGATATTTGAGATGATATGTTGTATTTTATGAGATTTGAATCTTTATGGGTTTTATTCCTCATATTATATTTTATCCTTTCCATTGTGAAATTTTAATAGCATAGATAGATAGCTCTGTATATTATTCACTGTATCCATTTTATCGACTAACAACCAGCTTTGGAATGGGCCTAAGGTTGGATGAGCTTTAATTGGGTCGAAAATTAGGCCAATTTCAAGGAGGTATGTTACAGATCTATATGTATCAATCCAACGGGTTCATCAACTCTTTTGTTGCTCCCACTGAATTGGTACTTTTTCTTTAATCATTTGGGAAAGAATTCATTAATACCATATTATTCATAATCATATATTTAAAAATTGTATCTCAAAAATATGGCTTAGTCCATAATCCCCAAAAATAATTCTGGAATTTTAGATACTTCTGTATTAAGTAGCTAATGCAATAAATACCATTGTTCTAATGGATTTATCTCACAACGAATATTCAAAACATTCATATAAAAATAAAACTATCTTCACTTTCAATCAATACCGAAATCAATTATTATTTTATAAATAATATTAGGTATATTTAGGAAAATAATTTTTTATGCCTTGATGCATCCATCGATAAGTATTATATAGCATGATCCCACTCATTTCGCCATTACTATAATAACATATGAAATACGAAGCCCCATTTAACTACTAATTATGGACTATTTGTTTCTTTTACTATAACTATTTTATAGTCGAGAGTTTTCGATCAAATATTTTAAACTCGCAGAAATAACTTTTATAGAAAATAATTTTCTATACGAAAAATACATCTGGAATAAAAATTACATTTATCATTCTGTATTAAGTATCTACTAATATTTTCAACAATTCTCATCTCCAATATCACTTCATAAAGCAGAGTTGACTATTCACTCTCTTCTTCATAACTGTGCCTAAGTTACATCCATTCTTGTACATTCACTTTCCTTTTCTAAATGGTCGAACCATTTAAAAAAACAAATCCTCACTGTAATCAATTGTAATGAATAAATGGTTCCATATTATGGTTTATTTGCTTATTTCCAATAAACTAATTTCATTGAAGTTTTGTACGTTACAAACTACGACCGTTCACCGTATAATATTTGTATGTGATTGAATGTGGATCAAATATCCATATTATTATATTTCTTAAGAGTCCAAAACTCATAAAAGAAAATATTTAGTCTCAGACAAATAAACTCTTAAGCGACTGAGGCTTGATGTTGTAGTGGTTTTGTAAGTTGGCTCTTGCGTGGGTTTTGAAGTGAAAACATGCCAAAAGGTTTAAAGGGGAGTATATTTTATATTTCTTATCAATCTAATTTATTTTAATTGTATATTTTAATTGTATATTTTAACTGACAAATAATTTATCAATTATAGTAGTTGCATAAATTTATTGATATAGATTATTTTAACTTTATATAGCGAATGTTTTTACAATATTAGAAAGGTTAAATGTTACTATTTCATTAATAAGGCTTCCACTGAATTTTTATGTTTCTCAAAATCCTAATAAAGACATAGAAATTTTTTATTTCTACAGTGGATGTTAAGACTCCCATGCCTTGAGATTTTGACCTTGAGGAATTATCAACAAATTATAGACCCACATGCGATGGATAACACTTTATCGGTTGTATCATATACAACTCCTAACTTGTGGTCCTTGTCCTGGTATCATCCCGACCTTGAGGAATATCAACAAATTGAGAATAATTATTCACTCATACCCACCATTTCATGACAGCCTAAGTATAAATGTACGTACCTTGAGGAATATCAACAAATACGTACATATATCTTACCTCATCCATTCAATATATTAATAGTACTACACATAACATCCTTAACTTGAGAAATATCAACAACAACAGAGTATACAAGTAATCTATTAATATATAAATGGTAGACGACAACTTTATATTAAAGATTTATGTATTTCTTTTGAAATACACTTATGATTCAAGTGTCGGAAACATTTGAAATCACAATATACGTACTATACATATGTATTTATTCTTTAAATCTAATTAGGGTTTTTTATTGTACCACCTTTTATTATTCATTCATATTATATGATTTTTAATTATTATATAACTTTTATAATTTACATCAATTATATAATAGTCTTATGTATAATTTTATACTAATATTATTAATTAAATCTTATTTAATTACTTTTAATTATTATTAATTATCATGTTTAATTAATCTATTTTATTTTATATAAAATTTCTAAAATTTTACATTACTCATCTTAAACAATTTAAGATAGTTAATCAACTATAACATTTTTGGTTTGTTTATGTGTACATATCAATATATGCATAAATTTTAATGAATTAACTTTTAATTAATTGTTTTATTCAATTAAACATTTTGTATTGCATATGAATACTATAACACTTATAGCTATGCACATATATCTTTATTTATGTGTGTTATATAATCTATTAATTTATTTATTTAATCAAGAAATTAATAATTTTAATTTTGAAATTTTCATATACACTTATGTTACCTTAAACAATTCAAGATAATGGAACACATATCATTATACATGTTATATATGATTTAATTGATTAATATTTAATTAAATTATTTAATTTTATTAACCTAATAAATAAATAAATAAATTTGAAATTCAATTATAAGTTTTCAAAACAATTTAAAAACATATTATAGCATTTATAATATGTTTCTTATTTTAAATTTAACCTTTTAAATTTAAATTTTGTTTTAATTTCAAAACAGATTTTGAAAATTAGCTTAAGACCCAAATTCAAGTTAGGCCTTTTCTATTAGGGATAACCTTTGGGCTCACTTCACCTTTAGGGCCAAGCAAGTAGCTAGGTAGGGCATGCTACTTGATTACCCTAAGCCAGCCCAGACACTACTTTTCTAGACATCTTGCTTAATGAGTAAGCTTAATTAGTTGGCCTTAACATGGCTAATTTGGACCACATGGACTGTTTGGCTTTGATACCATTGTTGGAGTCAAACTAGCCGAAAGTGGGTGAAATAGGTAGTTTTCAAAAAAAAATCGTCTTTTGAATCATTAGGCCTATGAAGTCTAAAAGATTATTGCATCCAATCTAATGAAGTTTTGAATAAAATCATGTTTTATGTAATTTGGTTAAAAGGAAGTTTAAATTTAATTTAAATTTGTATGTATTATAATGAATATATCAAATACATTTATTTGTGTGAAGAGTAAGTGCAGCATATTAGTAGTGTATATGTGTGTAAATAAACATGTATTTTAGAGATGGAAACATTTTATTTCTCTCTCTTAACATGTATAATTAATTAACAGAAGATGAGGCTACATTTGTAGAGTGAAAAACTTTTCATTTCTCTCTCTTTAATTAGACTAATTGACATATTAAACGTATTCATAACTAAATTTACACATGCCTTTATATGTGTGAAGTGTAAGTGCAGCATATAAGTAGTGTACATGTGTGTAAATAAACAAGTAATTTTTTTAAATAAGGAAACATTTTGTTTCTCTCTCTTAACATTTACAGTTAATTAAGGGAAGATGGTGCTATATATAGAGAGAAACCTTTCATTTCTCTCTCTCTATCTCTCTCTTTACTTAGATTAATTGACATATTAAATTGCATTTATAACAAAATTTACACTCGCCTTTGTTGTCCAAATTTTTGAATTTTATACAACTAAATATATATCCATATATATAAATATTTTAAATTTAAGGTTGACTATTTTATACACTTTGAAATTAAAATATAAAACAATATCTAATTTAATAAGAGTTTGAAATTAAATTAATGATTTCACATAAGGATCTATTTTATAAACTTTAAGTTAAAAAGACATATAATTATATGTATGTTTAAAATTAAGGTTAACAAAATAAAATCCAACCTTAACAAAGGGATCAAAAGGCATATGACATTTTGCATAAAAGTCCACTTATGATTTTTTTTAAATAAAAGTATGCAGTAATGAAAAGAATTATATTCAAAACAACAACCAAACAAAACTTATACTCAAGTTCCAAATGATTTCAAATAAATAACATGTATATTTTGTTCAAGTTTGAATATATATGTAACAAGAAATAAAATTACATTAATTAATTCAACATTAGATTTCAATTAAATTGTTAACTTTTTGTTAAACTATAATTTCCAAAGCAAGAACATAAAGGACAACTTGGTCGCATATAAATTTGTTGTAAAGTACAAACCTAAATAGTGTGAACAATATGAATAACTAATTAAATAAAACATAAAATGTTATAGATCTAATATTAACAAGGTGAACATGTGATTAAAAGGGGTATAGTATAAAATAATATCTAAATCACAAATAACATCATGAACAAATATTATAAATTGACAAAAGGAGATTTAATCCATATTAGATAGATAAGCATAAATTTAGATGTGGTATGTAAAAGATCTAAATCATATGAACAAGATGAATATATGAATAAGTAAAATCTAGAAATTTACCTTACGATGTAGCAAAAAAGAATGCACCTTGAACGATGAACAATTTCTCCTAGATTCTTAATCGACCTCTGGATGATACAAAGATAAAGAGGAAAAACCACCAGTGTAAAATAGATTTGATTTGTATTTATTTTCTGGAAAAATTAGCCATGGAGGCTCTAAATTTTTTGGCCATTTGGGAGTAAGGAGAGAGCCACCAGTTTAGTGAAAATAATGACAAGTAAGAAGGTTATTAGTGCTAATTGAAGAGAGACCTTTTTCCTTTCTTGTATTATTCTTTTCCCCCTTTTTAAGTTCTTCTGAAAACATATCATCTCCACCCTACCCCCTATTATGGCCAGCTGAACATGGAGGCATAATGGGCCTCAAATGATCCCAAGCTCACTTAGTATTTATTTCATT
Organism: Allium fistulosum; assembly: GCA_030737815.1. Lineage (NCBI taxonomy): Eukaryota > Viridiplantae > Streptophyta > Magnoliopsida > Asparagales > Amaryllidaceae > Allium > Allium fistulosum. The sequence goes on from CM060903.1 coordinate 1,508,455,754, forward strand.
TAAATCACATTTAAATAATCTATTGATATCATATATCGATACATGCATTTATAACTTTTATTTCACACTTTATTAAATGCTAATGGTATTCAAACAAATGAAATTTAGTAATCAATATTTCATAAATATTAGTTAATTTAATTAATTTATAATGGTTATAAATTAATTAAACCATGTCGTTTATTCAGAGTATTCATCATTATGGCTGTGTCAATCAAATGTGTAAATTCAATTAGCGATTAATATGGTACTATTTGAATATTAATGTTCGTACATCACCTTAGCTAGCAGTGTGACATTTTAGATAAATTTATTACTTGCACGTCTTTTTGGTAAAATCCAATTTTACTTATTATAAGTAGTCCCTAGCAGTAAAGATTATTTACACCAATTCTCCTCGTCAAAACTATATTACATTAGGACTTATGGAATTTGGTTTTTGACAAAATTCCAACATCGTCCACATTCAATTTTGTAAGTCCAAAAATGAAGTCCTTGGTTTAACAGTAAATTTATTATTAACTATACTACTTTGGTCAGAGATTTTGACTTTAAGTCGACTATAGTTGACTGTGATACTAATCACATATAACTAAGGAGATGAGTTCTCTATTGAATAGTGCTTCACTTTCAATGCTTCAAATCAGATACAACTACAGTCAGTTAATGGCAATCATGCCATAATTAAACTATAATCAAAATGGAGTGTCCCAATTGAAGTTCAACGATATTCTCAAACCAAGAGAACCGTGTAACATCATCACTTCAAGACTCTCTATTTGACCTTAGTTATATTAACCAATAGAAAACTCTTGAGTGAGTTATTCCATGGTTATCTAATAACTATCAGTACGTAACTCATTAGCGCCTCTAATAGCCACGAGAAATACATTTCCTAACATTTGAATAGGTTGCGTACTCTAGTCTCAACGGATGAATCAATATCCTTCTCGAAACATCATGATTAGGAATATTTTAAAAAATATGTTACTTTTAATGTGATAAAATTCCTATTGTTGCAACACTTTATAATTACTATCACATAACATATCATTTAAGGATTTTCCATCTATATACTTTAAACTAATTGCTTAATTATTTATATCACTATATAGCAAGTATATAATAGAAAGAAAAACACATTTTATTTTAAACAAGATTGGTTACAAAGTTATATATATGTATCAAATTATATAATTACCCCTATGACATACCCTTAACTCTATCATAGCATATAAATATGTAAGATTTTTTTAATATATATGAATATAAACATATGCAAATTTGACAGCAAATGAAATTAGAAATTCATGAAAAAATATGGCACAAATATATACACGTGTAATGACATAAATGAACACATGAATCAGTAAATATTGATTAGATATTATCTATATTGTGGCCTTCATATTTCACCTTGAATGTCGAATCAAAAACACCTTGGATCAAATCCTATCTCTTTCAAAAATGCAGCTAACTAAAGAGATCGCCATACCTTTTCTATTATATGTGATTTGATTTAAATTGTGAGGAGGAGATCAATTCCTTGTGGCCAAAACAATGGAGGAAGGGAAGCCAAAATGTAAAGTAACAAATGAAGGGGATGATGAGTTTAAATAAGAAAAGAAAAGAGTGAAAAGGGGGATTTAGATCTCCTTCTTTACCTCTTCTTCTTACTAATTCAAAACTCATATTTCAAACAAATATCACACCCCTCCTCTCCTTGTCATGGCCGACCATGCCCATGGGTCTATGCGCCTAAATACATTTCCAAATTTAATCAGTATTAGTACTTTTAAATCTTATTTTAACGTTTACCGATATCATATATCAATACGTACATATATAACTATTATATATGCACATTATAAAATACTAACTGGTTCAAATAAATCAAATAAAATTTTTAATCAATATTTCACAAGTATTAAATAATATAATTAATTTATAATAATTATAATTTAATAGAATCGTGCAGTATTTCAGAGTATTCAACATTGCGGTTGTGCGACTCATTGATGTAAGCTCGGTCGGCGATTAAGATCAAACAATTCGAATATTAATGTTCACATAACCTTAGCTAGTGGTGTGACAGTTTGGTCGAATTTATGGCTTATATAATTTGGTAAAATCCAATTTTACTATTTTAAGTGGTCCCCGGTAGTAATGATTATTTACACCAATTCTCTTCATCGAAACTATATCACAATAGGATTATGGGATTTGGTTTTGGTTAAAATTCCAGTATCATCCATAATCGACTTGTATAATCCAAACATAAAGTACTTGGTTCAATAATAACAATTATTATTAACTGAATCACTCTAGCCAGAGACTTTGATTTTGAGTTGACTATAATTGACCGTGATACTAACCTCATATAACTAAGGAGACAAATCCTTTATTAAATAGTGTGTCACTTCCAATGCTTCACATAGACCCAACTATAATCATTTAATGGACTTCTTGCCATGATTTAACTATAATCAAAGTGAAGTGTCCACATTTCAAGTTTACCGGTATTCTCAAGTCGAGAGTACCGTGTAATATTGCCACTTAGATATTGTAACACCCTGTAATTTTAACAACCAAAAATTTAAATATTTAATCGTTAATTAACGAAGCGCCTCTTGTACTCAAGTTTAAGAGACGAGTGAATTAGGACTCAAAACACCCATAGTTGAGTTCGCTTTTCTATCGTAAGAAGAATGAGCATAAACTTAACAATGTTTAGAAGTCGATAAGTTTTTATAGTGAATAATGATTTCTAGAAAGGAGTGAAAATTGAATTGGGTTAAGCTCGCTAGCTTTACCTAACTTAGCTTATATGTAGCTAAGCTCTTCATTCTATTTCGTTCAATGTTTCATTTCTTTTACATCTCCTAATTACTTCCCTAATCACTCTCTTAAGCCTAGCCCTAAATCAGCCAAATCATGCTTAAATAAAATTCCTAAATTAAAACAAAAATCACTATAATTCCTCATAAAACCCATCAAGGAATTAGCATGAAATTGTGATTTGGAGCTTTATCGAAGATTTCAAGAGAGCGTTGGAGTTGGTTTTGATGATTAGAACTTGATTTTGGGAAAAGCAAGGTGAATGGGATGATTCTCCACATATATTTATATGTTAATCATCATATTTTCGTTTATTGATTCATCTAGAATTATATGAAATGATTTGGAGATTGTTTGAGTTGATCTGGGCTTATGTTCGTGTTATAAAAATGATTATATTAACTCATTATTTGTTTAAGACCCTAACAACTATTTTTAAAATAGTTAGTAACCTAAGAATTTTAGTTTATGTTAATTGAATGATTATATGGAATGTTGTGATAGATTATAGGCTAGTTACCTGAGATAATTAAATGCATATCATTAGTTAGTAATAAAGAAACTAATTTAAATGGTTTCGGAAAAGTTAGAAAGCTAATTAAGTGAGTTTTGAACTCTACACTTATTATTAAAGCGATTAGAGAGTTAATGAAGCTTAATTAGTATTTATAAAATGGTTATATGATTTTATAAATAAAGTATAGGTTTTATAAAATGGAAATGATATTTTACAATATAGTAATATGATGTATACTTAATTTTAGTAAAGCAATTAAGTATTTAATGGCTTAAAATTGATTTATAAGCTAATAGTATATTTTATAAAATAGTTGTAAGATTTTATAAAATAGTATGAAATCATATTAGACTTTTATTGGTAAGATTTATTAAATAAACGTAAGATTTGATTGAGTAATAAATGAATTACTTATTTAGATATACATGTATGTATATGAGTATGGGCAAGTATACATATACGTGTATTTAAAAAATACAACAATCAAAATAATTTGTGGAATAATTGTTGTGTATGTTTGTTTGACTATATGGATGTATTTGTGTGAATATATGCATATTGATGTGTATTAATACATTTGTATATAAGAGTGTTAAGGGCGTCTCACGTAGCCATAGCGACCATAGTGTGCGCTAAGTTGCGTGAGAATATACCGGATCAAGAAATCACTTCGGTAAAGTCCTAAACGTGATTTGTGTTGTAGTGTGTCTGTGTATGCGGGCATGAATGTGCACGAAGGAGTGTGCTAGCACATGTGGGCATCATGTAAGGCTAGATGGCCAGTTGAGTGCGTTTTGGCGTGATTAGAGGAAATCGGGTCGTTATAATCGGTTGTTGGACTCTACGCTTGCAAAGAGTGGATTTTGTGTCGAAATAGATTTTCGAAAACATAAGGAACCACTTCCAAAACATCAACCAATCGACTTCGGGGAGAGTCCGATGGGGTAGTGGTAGGCTTGGAAGGCAAGGTAGCTCATCGGGTTAAGCAATGGAGGAGACGACGTAAGAAACGATGGATGGTCGGGGTTAATGGCTCACTACCAGGCTTTACTGCCCGGGAGCAACTCCCACTAGTCCACCGGTGGGGACCTATCCTAGGTTGTAATGCCTAGGTAGGAGGATTTTATCGGGGAATTCTTTCCCTGGTTCGGATGTGGTTCTTCGTGAAGCCTTGGCACGGCTTCGAAGAGGCTTCGGGCTACTCGGAGAAGTGGGTTGCAATGCAAAGCATGGGATCTAGACGTGGATGCAAGGCGATGCATTAGTGATCAAGAATGGTCGATAAGGTGTTCGGGCAAGCAGCGAGGCAGCAATCGAGGCAAGGAGCTCAAGGCACTGACTATTCCCATACGGGAATAGTAGGAGATCGAGATAATGATCGAGAGCCAATCGAATGCGAGATCAGACGGGGACTAGATTTACCGCCATGTACGATAAGTGTGTTCGATTGGAGGGAGCACATAATGGTGAGGAGTCGGTTCCAAACTCAGGCAGATGTACGAGCATATGATGGCAGCGATCGGTTCCAGATCGGGCAGATGTGTAGAATTATGGTTTGCGTAGACTCTATGGTTTGAAGTATCATTGTGCTTGAGTGATCCGTTGGGATCAAAGCAACTGCACGACGAGGTAATAATGGGGTAGGCGATTCGATTGAGTTCGTATTGCGGTTCTAGTTCTATGCATCTGTTCGTACGTTCTTTTATGCTTTTGGACTAAGCCTTCATGGGGTTACAGAGCGAAACTTAAGGGGTACTTATACCCAATAGCAGTAGCGTAGATATATGTGCTAGGGAGCACGGTAGTGGTGGGTGTTTTCATTATTGCCAAGAGAGCAGCCCAGGTCTGTATGGGAGCACATGTATAGCAAAGAGGTCATATGTGGACACTTTGTTCCATTGCCAGACTCTCAACGGTGGTAATATATCTAAATCTAAAGGTCACATAAGGTGTAGTTGCTTCATTTATATATTTTGTTCAGTACAGGACAATAGTGGACATTCTCTATTTGACATTGTTATGTTGCGCTTGTACTATGCTAGTTGATTATATTATTATTATGTGTAGAATAGTGTAGAATTATATCACGACACTCTTATTACCCTTACTCTTGTATATTGTTATGCATCAGTCATATTATATTAGTTGTGCTGACTCATTGATTATAGGAGAAGAGTAGGTTATGTTATGATTCCATATTTTTGAGATGGGTTTACTGTACTTATTTATAAGTAGTCTTGATTATCCCTAAGCCACATTTATGTAGAGGCCCGGCTGTGTTTAATTATCTCCTATTTGTTTGTACATAGTCCTGATATATAATATTTTGAGATGATTCCCCTCACACCAGGCTTTAAGTCTGACCCACGTTTTGTCTTTGTCTGTTTATGTCATGACAACTCTTGGGTACTAGATTAAGTAGTTTGGAAGTCAGGTGCTTTTGAGGTTATGCTATTAGGATGCGCAGTAGAGCATTTTGGAGGCGTGGCATCGATGTTTTGGATATATATACTTGATATTTTATTAGTACATAACGGACCTTTTTTGTATATGAGACTTATTGTATCATATACTTATTCAGAACTCTATGTTTTTGGGAGTTAATATATTCTAACTTTTTGTATCGATATTTATTTTTCTGAAACGCAAGCGGGGTAGGCTGGTCCTCTACTAGTGTATTGAAAAGAAATAAAGTACAAATAGATATAGGAAAAAGGAAAACAGGCCACAGCCCAATAAATACATAGAACAAAATGAAGAGGAAAAAGCACTAAAAGAAATGAAATTGCCCTAAATACTCAATCAATGTGAGAATTCTAGGCATTTTCATTCTATGCATCGCAACCGTTGAAACAGTGCCATATATTGTCCTTTGGAAGAAAACGTCGTCGGATGCTTGCTGTCTAAGGAAGACATGGCTATTTCGCTCGCTCTAGATTATTGAAATAATTTTTTGAGAATAATAAGTAGCACCCGATTCTTAGGAACTTTCCACCATGTTTGCTTAAATATCCCGTAACACTCCTCGTTGTTGTTCCTTGGCACCACCACGTACCCCCAAACATGGAGCAACTGCTCCTAAATTTGACGTATATAATGACATCCAAAAAACAGATGATGGCGACTTTCCATAGCTTGAGAGCAAATGCGGCATGCACAATCGACTAAGAGGCCTCTAGCTATCAATTTGTCTTGGTTTCAGACATGCATCATGGGTGATTTTCCAGAACATGAGTTATCCTTTTCTGATCCATATCAGTTCCACGTACGTTTGTGACATCTATCAATTTGGCAATGAAACCGTTGGATCAATGCCTTGTATATCGTACCAATGGAGTGTAGTTTGTTCTTCTCAGTCCACACGGTGTAGGATTGGGATTCGGGAATAGTAACACGGGCTAGTTCGTTCCACATCTAACTGATGAAAGTGCAGTTAGTATATGGAAGTGTAATATGTCCCTCATTAATATATGCCTTGGCCAGAGCATTTTCATGAATACCCGATGCAACCTTCTCAGCATGGGTGAAAATATTGTCCAGGATAAGGCCCTTACCTGCTCAGAGCATGTAATAGAATTTGCGACATGCGGTATTGTTGGACTATTTAATCAAAGGTAGGATAGTGCTTCTTAAGTTGAGAATACTTCTCAACATTCAGCTAGAAAATGGCGGAATATGCATAGTCCAAAAGTTGTTGTCTTTCAGGTTGTATTTCAAAGTTCATTCAACCCATATTGATTTCTCTCCGGGGAGAAGAGAGTTGATATTCTTGGAAATGGCAGCTTGGTTCCACACATGTAGGTTGAGAATTTTAAGACCGTCGTTCTTCCTAGGGCAATTTTTTTAAAGCAATCGGGATAGGCTTCCTAGAAAAACAACTTCCACCCATAAGAAGTGACTGAGTTCTTTGTTAATCATGGAAATAAGTTTTTTCGATAATATAAAGGTCCTAGAGTAATATGATGCCATGGCAGTCCCGATAGATTTGACGATAGTCAATCGGCCAGCTTGAGATAATAGGTGTGAAGGCCATCGATTAAGTTTGCTCGTGATGGCCTCATACATAAAAAGGCATTAGACGGTGGAGATTCTTGAAGAGGTGAGAAGAATACCAAGGTATATAGAATTGTTAGGCATGTATTACAAGTTTGAGAGGACTGTGATAGGATCTTCTTTATTTAGACCCCCTATTATGATATTAGATTTATCATAGTTGACCGATAAGCTGATAGAGTATTTAAAATCATTGAGGGTATGTTCTAAGGTAGATGCAGATCGAGCATTGGGCTTGGTAAAAAAGACCGGGTCATCGACGAAAAGGAGTGCAACAACCCAGGGGGTTTTACATTTCGGGCGCAAGTCCATCTTCTTGTGATCAACCTGTTTATTTAGCATACAGTTGAGGACTTCCATGATAGTAATAAAGATGTATGGGGAAATCAGGTCACCTTATTTCTGGCCTAAACCAAAGTATCCTGATGGTTTTTCCATTGAGGGTAATGCTAAACATGGCTGTAGAGATACTTGTGTAGAGCCATGCAACAAAAGTCATAGGAAACCTCATATTCAAGAGTATAGCTGCTAGGGCCGTCCAATCTAAACTATCGAAAGCTTTTTGGATGTCGAGTTTCATTATATAATGAGGCGATATGTTCTTAGTATTGTATCCCTTTAATAATTCATGAGTTAATAGGATGTTGTCACTGATATTCCAGCTGGGCAAGAAAGCGGATTGGTTAGGGGATATAATTCTAGAAAAGACGGTCTTCGTTCAAGTAGAAAGGATTTTGGTGATGCATTTATATATCACGTTGCAGCATGATATTGGTCGAAAGTGTATTGATATTTATCGATTGCTTCAGCTAGTGCAATCTCTTATATATTGTCATCATATTCTGCTCATGTATATTCAGTATATTATATGTTATCATTCCGTTGTGAGATCTTATTGATGTCTTGGTTTGGTATTTTGTTTTAATTTTACCTTGAAAATCTATCTTTTGCAGTATTCGAAAGTTAGGCGATGTTGTAAGGTGCTTATTTTTAGGTATTATGAAGGGTCGGTTATTACATTGGTATCAGAGCTTAGACTCAACACTTGGACCACTATGCCAGTTTGTGTTAATCAATCTGGTGGAAGGAGGTACTTTGAGAGAGTGTACTTGTATTTTTTATTATATTATACTGTATTCACCACTTGTCTTCTAGACTTTGATTTATTTCTACCGCTAATTACTAAGGTATTTTCGTCAGGCTATCAGTATGAGCAGAAAGAGTGCACGAGCGACTGTAGATGGGTAGTTTGAGATGCCTGATTAGTTTAGAAACTATTTAGCTACCGTCAGGGATGTTCCACCACCCGTGAGCATTTCTAATAGATGTGGTTGGCATCAGAGGTAGTGTTGCCCTTGGAGCACTTTTATTTCTAGCTTCACCAGCTTTATACTCTTTGAAGCTATGCTGGGATTTCCTTGGCCTTAGAGGGAAGCTATATCTTAGTCCTGAGACTTTTTCCGAGGTACAACCTTGGACACATGCATGAGAGGGCTTCCATCGATATAGGTCTAAAGAATGTCCTTAAAAGGAAGATTGCTTCTCAACATTTGAGGAAGGAAGGCTTTGGCTGGGTAGGACATAGTGTTAGGGTGGCTGGTGAGCAGCCCCATGACTTATGGTGAATATAGCATCGTTTTGGGTCTCAGTTCATTTCTGAGATTTAGAAGGGCATGTAGCTTGAGCATTTCATCCAGGTTAGGCATAGCGGCTTGTCAGGGAGTATGTTGGCCTATTCAATCTTGTGTATTTGGGGATTGAGGTAGTCGGTACTCTGTTGGTATGGGCAAAGGAGTTTTCCTTAAGTCTTAAAGCATTTGTTGGGGGTTCATTGCTTAATCTTATCCCTAGTAGGGACCACATTTGAAAGTCTCATTGGGATGGTTCTCCTCGCGAGAATGCCCACGAGATTCCATTTGAGGTAGCGAAAATGGAAAGCAACCGAAACTCCAACTGAAGGGCAAAGACCAAGATACAAGGAGGATCAAGCTTATTTGAAGAAGAAAGCTGGCTTATTATGTCACTCCTATGTCGTGTAGGGGCATTTCACTTGGAGGTGTCATCTAGTTAAACGAAGCGAGAGTACTTCAATTGCGATTGGCATGATTACTCAAAGAAGGACCATCCTACATTTTTGAAGAGTAAGTGATGATGACTTATGTCTTACAGGCATTACCGGGTCCTAGCAAGCCTATTGCTCAGGGGAAATGGAAGGAACTTATATAGTGAGATATGCTCAATTTTTGGGGAACTCTCTTTTATTCCTTTCGACACTTGAGCGGTATATTTTATCTATTCCTAGTTACTTGGTACATAGGCTAAACTTTACATTATTCAAAGTAGGTAAATTCTTTGGTAAAAATAAACCTTGTATGAGTAACCTTAGTTACAAAGCTGAGGTGAAGCAACCAAGTGTACAACTTGATGCACAAGCTTTCAAGTTAAGTAGGGTTGGTCGATGACGTGTGACTTGGACTTGTATCTAGGTAGGGTTTGGTGGATGCCCAATAATGAGAAAAGACCTAGGGATGACAAATAGGCATTTGCCAAGAATCGTTCATGCTAAACTTGTTTTTCTTTAAGTTAGTAAACCTTAGGCGATGGGAGTAATCACATGTGCTGAAAGGATATTTTCTAAGGATCAGACCATTTACATACTAGTTTCCAATCCCTACATCGAGCGCAAGGTTTCTAGGCAATTTGCACTAGTTAGGCAAGGGTTTTTCACTCAATTCTTAAAGGTAGGCATTTGAGTCGGATTCTTGAGTTGGCTGGGAGATTTTCGAAGCATGAATCTGGTCATGCGAGGGAATTTCAGTACTCGCACCAAGGAACCGGATCATAGTTTGCATGAGAGGAGTCAAGTGGCCAAACCAAATTTAACAAAGAAATCTTGTGAGCAAACAAGTGATCATAATGTAGGTCTTGTCATTTTGGACAGTCTTTAATTATTGTAAACTTTAGTGTAGTATTGCTAAGGTTGCTTGGGTTGTTCGGATGAGGATTTCTCGAGTAGTTTTATGGAGATTCAGATGATCTTCTAAGTAACGAGATGATACTTTCTTAGACGAGCATCATAGTCCACTTAGTATATTATCCCTATTGACATTATGCGGTTGGGGTGGGTTTGAACCTTAACAACCTTAGGCATTTGTTGATCGTCATTAAATGATAGTTTAATTTGTAGAGTTTTCTCCTTTTGGAGAATGAGTTATTTTTAAAAGAGAAGGAAAGTTAAGGCATTAATCACTAGATTTATTCGAGAGTTATGGGAATCAATGATCCAACATATCGTGTAAGTTTTCCTTTTCGCGGTGGGAGGTGTGATAGCCTTTTGTTTATTATATCCACAAAAGGAGTTACACCACTTAGGCATTTTGTTCATTTTGGATGTTAAACAGACTCATTGGAGTTTATGGTTAGACATACGCACTTGACTATTGATGGGTTACAGTGCGTGTCAGTATAGACTCTTTCTAAATGCTTTATTGTTTTATATGCTTGCTTTTGCTTGTTAATTGGTTGTTTATGTATTGGTTGCATGCTTGTTGTTTATTATTATTTATTGATAGTTGTCGTTGCTTTATGTTGTTTGTCGTTAATCATGTTTGCTTGTTACGGTTTGATGTTGTTTGTTCTTGTTTGATTTTGTTGTTTGCTGATTTTATTGTTGTCGATTTTTGTTGTTTGCTTGCATGCTTGATGATTTGTATGCTAGTTATTGTTGCTTATCATTGACTGCTATTATTTGATGGTTGTTGTTGCTTATTGGTGTTGATTGTTACTGATTGATTGTTGCTTGTTTTGTGTGTTTAATCGCTTGTATGGTAGTTACAATTTCATAATTAAAGTATATTCGAAGAGCGATAGCGATCTGAAATATATCGCATATCATCCATACCCACTCTGAGATCGAGATGGGATCTATACGAGTCTACTGCCTTTTGATATGACTCAAAGTCTGTGGTATACTTTTATACCGAGTCACTCGAGTTTACTATCCAATTGATTATCATCTATTATTATAGTAGTATCGGTTACTACACTAAGGTTATACATGTTTGAATTATGTGTTGCAATTTTGTTAGTGCATAATCTTATTTGTATAGTACAATTAGGTACTTGAGAGCTAAAATATAGCTATTTAAATACTCATTTGTTTAGATTTGCATTTAAATGGTGAGAAGCTTTCTTAAAAAGAGGTACGTATTTTTGGAAAATGTAGGATAACGTAGGTTATCGCATATTCCCTAGTTGTGTGATGCATTCTAATTCAGAGTTTTTGTAATGTTAATGGCATAAAGGAAATAATGTTGGAATTTTCCAAAATTAAGATTCAGGAAATTTGGTTGGTCCTCTAACTTTCTCGTACTCATAGGAATTCGAAGATGATATTCTTTCAAGGAGTGGAGAATGTCACACCTCGCAATTTTAACGACTGGATATTTAAATATTTAATCGTTAATTAACGGAGCTCCCCTTGGCTCGACTTTTAGAGACGAGTGAATTGGGACTCCAAACACTCCTAGTTGAGTTTTCATTTTCGTTATGGGAAGAATGAGTATAAACTTGACTATGTTTGGAGTCAATAAGTTTTTATAGCGAATAGTGATTCTAGAAAGGAGTGAAAATTGAATTGAGCTAAGCCCACTAGCTTTGCCTAACTTAGCTTATATGTAGCTAAGCTCTTCATTCTATTTTATTTAATGTTTCATTTCTTTTTCCATCTCCTAATTACTTTCCTAATCACTCTCTTAAGCCTAGCCCTAAATCAACCAAATTATGCTAAAATAAAATTCCTAAATTCAAATTAAATCACTGCAATTCCTCTCTACCAATTCCCCACAAAATCCATCGAGAAATTAGCATGAAGTTGTGATTTGGAGCTTCATCTAAGATTTCAAGAGAGCTTTAGAGTGGTTTTTGGTGATTAGAGCTTGATTTAGGGAAAAGCAAGATGAGTGGGATGATTCTACATATATATTTATGTGCTAATCTTCGTATTTTCGTTTTTTGATTTATATAGAATTATATGAAGTTATTTAGAGATTGTTTGAGTTGATTTAGGCATATGTTTATGTTATAAACATGATTATATTAACTCATTATTTGGTTAAGACCTTAACAACTATTTTTGAAAATAATTAGTATCCTAAGAATTTGATTCTAGGTTAACTGAATGATTATATGGAATGTTGTGATGGATTAGAGGCTAGCTGCAAGAGATAATTTAGTGCATGTCATTAGTTAGTAATAAAGAAACTAATTTAAATGGTTTTGGAAAAGTTAATATGCTAATAAGCTAGTTTTGAACTCTACATTTATTATTAAAGTGAATAGAGGGTAATGAAGCATAATTAGTATTTATAAAATGATTATATGATTTTATAAATGGAGTATAGATTTTATATAATGGAAACGAGATTTTGTAAAATAGTAATATGATGTATACTTAATTTAATAAAGTAATTAAGTATTTAAAGGCTTAAAATTAATTTATAAGCTAATAATGTATTTTATAAAATAGTTGTAAGATTTTATAAAATAGTATAAAATCATATTAGACTTCCATTGAAAAGATGTAGTAAATAAAAGTAAGATTTGATTAAATGATAATTGAATTACTTATTTAGATATACGTGTATGTATATGAGTATGGGCAAGTATACGTATACGTGTATTTGAAGAATATAACAATCAAAATAATTTGTGTAATAATTGTTGTGAATGTCTGTTTGACTATATGGGAGTATTTGTGCGAATATATTTATATGGATGTGTCTTAATGTTGGAACTGGGTCAGCCTCTAGTGGAAGTTATGGGTGAATTTCAAAAAAAATTACCCTATTAGATCTTTATTGGGCCAATGAAGTCTAATTTACTTAGAATATTTCTAAATTTAATTTCAGTAAAATCGTATATTTCATTTAAATTCATAAATTGTTGGTAGAAATAATTTAATTTATTTTCAATTTATATATAAGTATACATATGTATCATATACATATGTGTATGTGTGTGCATGTGTAACATGATATTCCGTGCAAGGTATAATATGCCCGTATATAGATGCTGGGATTTACATCGCAACGGACATGTTAGCCCATCCTATATGTATTGTATATTATCCAAATATGTGTATATATTTATACTGATTATATATGAAAACCCAAACCCAAGAGAGTGTGTGCGTGTCTATAATGAAAAAGTATTATAGATATATTTATACGTAAAATATTATAGTGTTAAGTATTAAATAAACATATATATATATATATATGCAAGATATAAGTTTATTTTCTTATTAAATGTGTGTGTATATATATATGTATATGTATGTATTAAAGTAACATGATTACATATATATATAACAATATGTATATATAAATATGAATATAATAATTAATGTAAATATGAGCTAGTATAGTTCATATAAATATATAAATTGCAAAATTAAAAAAAAACATTCCAGATTGAATACATAGCGGTACCAAATTTAATTATAATTTTATTATATTAATATATATATATTATAAATTAATTAGTTAAACAATAATAAATAAATGATAGAAAATAGTTATGTATTAAATACTTTAAATTTTAAAATTTAGAAAATCTGGAATCATATTTTATAGCTTATGAAGAAATTTCAGATTTTTCCAAGTCAAATTTTTTTTATTATTAATTAAATACTTTCTGTTGAATTTAAAATGATTTTTTAAAAATATAAAAGTAGCTAAAAAAAATCTGATTTTTTGAGAGAGAGCTTCAATGATGACAAAATAATTTTATAAAATTTAAAATTGAATTTTGGAAACAAAATTTATTTTATATCAATTTATTACAATGATTATAGGATGATAAAAAAATATTTCCGGCCACTAAAAATCATAATTGATGTAAATATACATTTGAAAAATATTAGTTCAAATATTTATGTGATATAGTTATATATTTTAATACAAATCATATAAATAAATTAGTTACATATTAATATATGTATACATTAATTAATAAAATATTAATAAATAAAATATAATGGTTTTCGCTATGTGTATAAATTTTCAATGAAAATTTTGTTTTTTTATTTGATAAACATATACACATAACCAATCAATATGTGACAACATCAATAGCTATAGGAATCTCACCTAATAAACAATACAATAATCACAATACACATACATAGATATATATATATATATATATATATATATAATATATATAGTTAAACAAAGGTTATGCATCATATATAAAACTAAACGCTTACCTCAAACTAATGCCCTTAAGTCCACCTCGCAATGACGAGTTCTCCTCTCTTTGAAACCTTCTCGATTCGACAGATTGCAAGTCCTTGAACCGTAGACCCTTTGTCATCAAATAGATGTTAATTTAAATGGATTTGATTTGAGTTTTGTTGGAGCTTTAGGAGGTGTAGTTCGGCCAAAGTGATGTAGATAGAAGGTAGCAAAAAAGTTCTTGCAAAGACCATCCATCACACACCCTTTTACCCTATTTTTGGTCGCCCACTACACGATAAGTTTGGGGTCGAAATATGCCTCTAACATCAGAGGCTAATAGCCCATTTAAGCCCAAGTAAATATATTTAATTAAATCCAATTTAATTCCTTATCAATATCTCATATCGATCAATATATTTATAACTATTATAAATATCTACAACAATATTTATTCCTCAAATCATATTCAAATTTTATAATTAATATTTCATAAATATTAATTAATTTAATTACTTTATAAAAATTATAAACTAATTAAATCGTTTGATCTAAAGAGAATTCATCATTTCAGTTATGCGACCCGCAAACGTAAATTCGGTCAGCGATTAACATCAATGATTTGAATTTTAACGTTCATGCATCACTTAGCAAGTGGTGTGAAATTTTGGTCAAATTTATCGCTTACTTAGTTTTGATAAAATCCAATTTCACTTTATTAAGCGTTACCCGGTTGTGAGATTTATTTACACCGATTCTCTTCGTCAAAATTATATCACTTTGGACTTATGGAATTTGGTAATGGTCAAAATTCCAATATATCATCCATATTCAACTCTATAGTCCAAACGCAAAGTACTTGTTCAATAATAACAATTATTATTAACCGAAATGCTCTAGCCAGAGACTTTGACTTTGAGTTGACTTGAGTTGACCGTGATACAAATAACCGAGGAGACGAATCCTCTTTTGAATAGTGCTTCACTTCCAATACTTCCACTCGACCCAACTACGGCCACTCGATGGATGCCATGCCATGGTTTGACTATAATCAAAGTGGAACTTTCATATTGAAGATTCACAGTATTCTCAAGTCGAGAGAACTGTGTAAATCAGTCATATCGATATTTTATGTTTGACCTTAGTTATATTAACTAATAGAAAACTAACGAACGAGTCATTCCATGGTTATCCAATAACGATCAATACGTAAACCCTAGGTTCCCCTAGCAGCCATGAGTAATGCGCTGCCTAAAATTTAGAGAGTGTTACGTACTCTAGTCTCAATGGATACTTCGATATCCAGTCTCGATGCATCTTGACTTGGAACATTTAAAATGGTATATTTATTATTATCGTGATAAATTACTCACGGTTACAATACTTTGTAACTACTATCACAAAATATATTATTTATGGATTTTCTATTAAATATACTTTTAATTAAATTAATTATTTAATATAACCACATTGTACCAAGTATATAATAGAAAGAAAATACCTTTAATTTCGAAAAGATTGGTTATTGAGTTAGATATATGTAACAAATTACATAATTGCCCCAGAGCATATCTCTAACTCTATCAATCTCCCACTTGCACTTGGAGTCAATTATGGAATCTTATTCCAACTTCTCCAATCAGTTTCCTCAAAACTGATTGGGTCAGTCTCTCAGTGAAGGGGTATGCTGTTATGTTTCAATTGTCTACTATGTCAATCAACTCTCTCGATGCTAATAAACTATCTTTATCATGTAAAATAATTTGTAGTTCGTCTCTCGACTTTCAGTGAGCTCTAAGTTCTGTTATGAACTACATAGTGACATTGTTATCATATAACGATGTTGTGGGATTCTCAACATTTGGAATAACCTTCGGCTCAGTTATAAATTTGTGTATTTATATTTAGTACATTTCTTTATTGCCGCCTATTTAAGGTAATGTACATAGCCTTTTCCATTGAATCAGCTACAGTCTTTCATTTGGAACATTTCCAACTAAAAGGTTCCTAACTTGAATTTATTATTGACATATTATACTCAATATTGCTTATGAAACTTTGAGCCCAAACACTTCTTCACAAGGTGTTCGTCGTTTCTGTAAACAATCCTCTAGTATTTCATAAATACACAAGAACACTCTAAACTATCATTCAGTGATATCAATTTGGATTTAAAATTTGCTTCGCGTATCAAATACATGAACAAATCACGATATCATAGATAACATAACATGTATGATAATTCCAATTGTCATGTATAAGGAATTCATCTCACATGTTGCGTATTAAAAATTTAATAAGGTGCCTCTGCATATCGATTTGGGACATTCCAAATATCTTTTTATACACATTATAAAAGACATCATTCACACATCCAACGTTGAGTATTAAAACAGCTAAGGCCGATTTTAATACAGGTACATCGTTAAAATCAGTAATGTGTTGTTTACTTACGGTTTAGAAATATTAATATACCTTTTAACGTCTTTCTTACGAACATATGCTTCCGCTACATTTTGATGGATAATCAAACTATTTTATATTTCTATCAAAGTATTTGTTCAATTCTGATGCTTATAAAATGATACTTTCTATCATTTCTCAGATCATATCCAAAGACTTACGATATCAATATCGCTCCCACTGACTTCGAGACTTTTTTTGCTATTATGTGTAAACAGCTTACTCTAAATCATTATTTAGAATTTTCTATTTCAATAACTACTTACAAACATAAAGTTATACTAAGTGATAATTTTGTGAGTAAATCCAAATTAAGTTAAGTACGTTGAATATTGAATCTATTACGCTAATTTCAACAATTGAAATTTACAATGTTATTCTTATCAACGTTGCTCATTATATTCCAATTGCATTAGTCTTGCTCTCGAAGACACATTCCAGGCCGATGGATCATATTCCTTTCGGTACAACTACCAAAATCATATTTTGATAATCTGCTTGGAATCTATTTTGGATCTGTGCATCATACCATATCATAGAGTCAACACTCTTAATGGCTTAATTAAACAACCGAGGATTTTATATCTTCGACATTGATGAGGAACTCATAGTTTCTCTTCAATGTATGAGAATACGCATTAGACACTCTAATGCAATATGTTCGTTTAGGTTAGTTAACTTTGTTTCATCTCATGTTATCAGTTTTATCTTTGGATCATATTCAACTCCATTTTACTACCAATGATTTCTCCAAGAAATTCCTTCACTATGAAGTTGGTATTTCTTGAAACAACATTTGTTTCTCAATGAAATGTAATATGTATTCATAAACATTTTATGAATTGCCTTTTATTTAAAATTGATTTAGTTTTTTTTACAAAAACTTATGTTCAAAACATAAATATGTCATCCAATGATAGTCCTTCCCAAACTTCTTTTGGGGGGATTTATACAAGATCCCTACGAACAATTATTACGTGCAGACTTTCGACTCACATAACCTACCAACCCTTTAGCTTAGGATATGTTGGGGTTTCTTTTAAACCCTTATCTTGTATGATTTTGTAAATTATTATTTAGATGAAATAATATTAACCTCGTGTACTACTCATAAGTACATGACCTTATAGAAAGAAATTAACTCAACTTCACTCACGATTAATCGTACTTTGTCCAACAATGTTCGATTACACCTTGTCCATACATCATTATGTATCACATGGAGGAATGACATTTGAGATTAAATCTTTATCCATTTTTAGGTACGTTCGGAACTCTTTCCAATATACTCACCCATTCGATCAAATCAAATCATTTCTATCATATGTTATTTTATTTGTTTTCGTTTTATACTCTATGAATCTATCTTAGACATATTACATGTATCAAATACGCAAGTTCATGTCGACGATAACTCATCGGTCAATATGACGAAGTAAGTGGAACCAATTTGGTATTAATAGACTTACGACTTCATACATCTATATGTATCAATCTAAAGAGTTCATGAACTCTTATGATGCTCCTACTAAATGGGTGCATAGACCTTAATTGTTTCAGATATAATTAACCACTATCATATGATTCATAATCATATAATAAAATTATTTCTCAAAACTACGGCTTTGATTGCATCATATAATAAAAATAGTCATTATTTCATAAATAATGCTTGGTACGTTTTACAAAAACAGTTTTCGTAATATGATGCAATCACTGAGTGCAATATGGCATGCTCTATTTTCGTCATTAATATAATAGCGTATTGAATTTGGAGGTCCATCATTCACTTAATATATATTATTTATTTCATATACTTAACTAGTTTACAGCGGAGGGCTCTTTGATCAAATATCTTGAACGCAAAGAAATAAATATCATAGAAACTAATTTTCTATATGAAAATACATTTTGGAATAGAAATCATATTCTTATTCCAATGTTAAGTACCAATTACTATTATT
Organism: Allium fistulosum; assembly: GCA_030737815.1. NCBI lineage: Eukaryota > Viridiplantae > Streptophyta > Magnoliopsida > Asparagales > Amaryllidaceae > Allium > Allium fistulosum. The sequence goes on from CM060903.1 coordinate 1,508,474,827, forward strand.
ACAATTCTCATTTCCAATGTCTCTTTATGAAGCAGAAGTGACTATTCACTCTCTTGCATTGTTTTTCTTTCTAAATGGTCGAACTATTCAAAAGAAAACCCTTACTACAACATCATAACGAACTCTTTACAAGGATGCATTTGATCATCCTTAACATTAAAGGACAATAAATATGATGCACCTTACGTAAACTGATCAAAATGACGTTTCATCGATCGAGTTCTTAGATCTATATTATAGTTTTGGTCTTGTGTAACATCTAACACAATGCAATCCTTCTGTAATCAATCAAATTGTTTATTGTTTATTTCAAATGAACTAACTTCATCAAAGTATCGTACATTATGAATTGTGACTATTCGTCATATAACACTTATATGTGATTGTATATGGATCAAATAACTATAGCCTTGTATTGCTTTTAGAGTTCAAAACTCATAAAATGCAATATGTGGTCTTTACCAAATAAAAGTGCAAGTGACCAAATTACGAATGTATATAGTAGTTGAAAAATCAGGCGCTTGCATGGGTGTTGAAACGTTAACATGCAACAAGCATTTGTTGATAAATATATGTTATATTTCTATTTGTCAATTTTCAAATCAGTTCGTTTGTATATCTTAATTAATAAACATTTTATCAATCATATGAAACGCATAAATTTACCATTGTAGATTATTGTAACATTACATAGCATATGTTCTTACAATATTAGAAAGGTTAAATGTTATCATTTCATTTTTCTAATAAGGCTCCTACTAGTCTTTTTTGTTTCACCAAACCCTAAGTTGAAACATAGAAGTCTTTCGACTTCAATAACGAGTGTTAGGACTCGTCCGCCTTAGAATTCTAACCTTGAGTCTGCTCAACAGTCATAGCTCCACGGACGATGGATAACTCCTTATTGGTTGTATCATATATAACTCTTAACCCTTTGGTACCTTGTCCTAATTCCACTTCGACCTTGAGTCTAATCAACAAATCAAAATAAATTATTCACTCATACCTACCATATCGCGATGGCTTAAGTATAGTATATATACCATGAGTCTGCCCAACGAATACATATAGTTATCTTACCCCGTCTATTCAATATATTAATAATACTATACATAACATCCCTAGCTTGAGTCTGCTCAATAACTAAGGAGCGTGCAAATAATTTATTAACATATATGGTAGAGGACAACATTACATTGAAGATTCATAATCTTTAATATATTATATAGAGTGATATCGACTCATGGAATAATGTATTTATTATGAAATACCCTCGTGATTCAAGTGTCAAACACATATAAAATCACAGTATACATACATTTACATATATATATTTATTCCTTAAGTCTAATTAGGGTTTCTTAATGTTCCACCTTTAGTTTATACATTCATAGTATATAAGCTTTATTATTATATACCTTTTATATTTTATATTACTTATGTGATAGTCTATATATAACATTGTATAAACTTAGTCTTATTTGATTAATTTTTTTAATTAATTTAACATTTTAATCAACTTTATAATATATTAATATAACATTTATATTAAATATTTATGACATACTATAACCTTTATAGTATTTCACATATGCGTATATTATTTAATTAATTAACCATTTAGTTAATTTGATCAATTAACCTATAATTAATTAATTAAACTAAACAATTTTAATTAAATTATATTAATTTAAAAAATCATATTATATACATACATGTATACTTATGATGAACGTTTTACTATATCATTATATATATATATATATCAAAATATATAATACATGTATATATATATATATTTTTATTAATTAACTTATTTAATCAATTTATATATTTTAACAATCTTATTAATAAATCCAAAATTTTGAAATTAATTTATTCTATTTTTCAAACATTTTGAAATTTTTTGTTATATTATAACTTTTATAATATATGTATATGTTATTTTAAATTTAACTTTTAAATTTAAAACGTTTTATTTTAATTTTCAAACAATTTTGAAAATTAGGCCAAGGCCCGATTCGAATTAGGCCTCTTCTATTAGGGGCAACCTTTTGGGCTTACGTATCTGTTCGGGCCAGGCTGGTAGCTAGGTAGGGCAGAGTACTTAATTACCCAAACACAATCCTTCGACACTACCTTTCTTAGACACCCTACTAACTGGGTTGTGAGCTTAATTGGTTATCCCTGACATGACTAATTAGATTGCATATGATATTGGGCTCTGGTACCATTATTGGAACTAGACCAGCCCGCAATGGAAGTTACGAGTGAATTTCAACTTTTTTAACCCTATTGGATCTTTATTGGGCCTATGAAGTCTAATTTTTTTAGAAATTTCTTAAATTAATGTAAATAAAATCATATATTTCATTTAAATTCATAAATTATTGATAGAAATTTATTTAATTTATTTTCAATTTATATATAAGTATACATATGTATCATATACATATGTGTATGTGTGTACTTGTGTAACATGATATGCATGTAAGGTATAACTTGCCCGTATATAGATGTTGAGATTTACATCGCAACGGACATGTAGCTCATCTTATATGTATTGTATGTTGTCCAAGTATGTGTGTATATATAATAATTATATATAAAAACCCAAGTGTCTGTGTATATATTATATATATTATGAGAAAATATTATAAATATATTTATACATCAAATATTATAGTGTTAAATATTAAATAAACACACACACACATATATATATATATGCAAGATATAAGTTTTTTATTTATTAAATATATATATATATGTATATGCATGTATTAAAGTAACATAATTACATATATATAACTATATGTGTATATAAATATGAATATAATAACTAATGTAAATACGAGTTAGTATAGTTTATATAAATATATAAATTACAAAATTTAAAACATTCCAGATCGAATACATAGCATATCCAAATTTAATTATAATTTAATTATATTAATATATATATATATTATGAATTAATTAGTTAAACAACAATAAATAAGTAACATAAAATATTTATATATTAAATATTTAAAATTTCAAAAAATCAAGAATGATATTTTATAGCATACAAATTTCTTTTAGATTTTTCTAAGTCAAACTTTTATTTTTTATCAATTAAATACTTTTGGCTGAATTTAAATGATTTTTTTAAATATAAAAATAGTTTTAAAATTTTAATTTTTTTGACTGAGATCTTATATGATGACAAGTTAATTTTATAAAATTTTAAATCAAAATTTGAAACATAACTTATTTTATATCAATTTAACAATTCGTAAAATGATTAAATAATAATAAAAAATATTAAATAATTACCAAAAAATTATTTTGGGTCACTAAAAATCATAATTGATCTAAATATAGATTTGAAATTATCAGTTCAAATATTTTAGTTAACATTTAATATATGTATATATTAATTAACAAAATATTAATAAATAAAATATAATGGTTATGGCTGTATGTATCAGATTCTCAATGAAAAATTCTTTTTTTATTTGATACACATATACACATAACTAGTCAATATGTGACAACATCAATACCAATAAGGATCTCACCTAATTAATAATATAATAATCATAATATAAATATATAAACAATGTATCGTTATAGAGAGGTTATGCATCATGTATAGAACTAAACATTTACCTAAAACTAATGCCCTTAAGTCCACCCTGTAATGATGAGTTCTCCTTTCTTTGAAACCTTCTTGATTTGAAAGATTTCTAGTCCTTGAACTGCAGACCACTTGCTATCAAATAGCAATTAATTTGAGTTTTGTTAGAGCTTTAGGAGGTATAGTTTAGCCAAAATGATGGAGATAGGAGGTAGCAAAAAAGTCCTCGCAAAGTTAGGTTTAGGGTTCCCTTTATAATGGTTGAATCATAAAAAAAAGTGGATCACATCACTTACCTTTTCTCAACAAATCTTAACCATCCATCACACACCCTTTACCCTATTTTGGACGCTAGCTACACCATATGTTTGCTGTCGAAATACGCCTCTAACATCATGGGCTAATAGCCCATTTAAGCCCAAGTAAATATATTTAATTAAATCTGATTTAATTACTTATCAATATCTCATATCGATCGATATATTTATAACTATTATAAATATATACAACAATATTTATTCCTCAAATCATATTCAAATTTTATAATTAATATTTCGTACATATTAATTAATTTATTTACTTTATAATAATTATAAACTAATTAAATTGTTTGATCTAAAGTGAATTCTTCATTTTGGTTATGTGACCCGCGGGCGTAAATTCGATCAGTGATTAACATCGAACTATTCGAATGTTAACGTTCACACATCACTTAGCAGGTGGTATGACATTTTAGCCAAATATATCGCTTAGTTAGTTTCGATAAAATCTAATTTCGCTTTATTAAGTGTTACCCGGTTATGACATTTATTAACACCGATTCTCTTCGTCAAAACTATATAACTTTGGACTTATGGAATTTGGTAATGGTCAAAATTCCAATATCATCCATATTCAACTCTATAGTCCAAACGCAAAGTACTTGGTTCAATAATAACAATTATTACTAACCAAAATGCTATGGTTAGAGACTTTGACTTTGAGTTGACTTGAGTTGACCCTGATACTAACCCCATATAACCGAGGAGACGAATCCTCTCTTGAATAGTGCTTCACTTCCAATACTTCCACTCAACTAAACTATAGTCACTCAATGGACGCCATGCCATGATTTTATTATAATCAAAGTGGAACTTACATATTGAAGATCCATAGTATTCTCAAGTCGAGAGAACTGTGTAAATTAGTCATATCGATATTTTTTGTTTGACCTTAGTTATATTAACCAACAAAAAACTATCGAGTGAGTCGTTCCATAATTATCCAATAACTATTGGTACGTAACCACTAGGTTCCCCCAACAGCCATGAGTAATACGCTGCCTAACATTCAGAGAGCGTTATGTACTCTAGTCTCAATGGATACTTTGATATCCAGTCTCGATGCATCTTGACTAAGAACATTTAAAATGGTATATTTATTTTTATTGTGATAAATTATTCACGGTTACAACACTTTGTAACTACTATCACAAAACATATCATTTATGGATTTTCTATTAAATATACTTTTAATTAAAATAATTAATTAATATAATCATATTATATCAAGTATATAATAGAAAGAAAATACCTTTGATTTCAAAAAAGATTGGTTACTGAGTTAGATAACTGTAACAAATTATATAATTGCCCCTAGGGCATACCCCTAACTCTACCAATCTCTCACTTGCACTTGGAGTCAATTATGGAATCTTATTCCAACTTCTTCAATCGGTTTCCTCAAAACTGATCGGGTCAGTCCCTCAGTGAACGGGTATGCTATTATGTTTCAATTATCTACTATGTCAATCAACTCTCTTCGATGCCAATAAGCTACCTTTATCATGTGGAACAATTTGGAGTATGTCTCTCGACTTCCAGTGAGCTCTAAGTTTTGTTATGAACTATATAGTGACATTGTCATCATATAACAATGTTGTGGGATTCCTAACATTTGGAATCAATCTCGGCTCAGTTATAAATTTGTGTATTTATATTTATATATAATTTTTTATTGCTGCCTATTTAAGGCAATGTACATAGCCTTTTCCATTGAATCAGCTACAGTCATTCATTTGGAACATTTCCAACTAAAAGATTCTTAACACATATTATACTCAATATCACTTATGAAACTTTGAGTTCGAACACTTCTTCACAAGGAGATCATTGTTTTTGTAAACAATCCTCTAGTATTTCATAAATACATGAGAACATTCTAAACTATCATTCAGTGATATCAATTTGGATTTAAAATTTGCTTCATGTATCAAATGTATGAACAAACCACGATAACATAGACAACATAACATGTATGATAATTACAATTGCCATATATAAGGAATTCATCTCACATGTTTCGTATTTAATAATTTAATAAGGTGTCTTTGCATATCGATTTGGGATATTCCCAATATCTTTTTATTCTCACTTTAAAAGACATCCTTTACACATCCAACGTTGAGTATTAAAACAACTAAGGCTGATTTTAATACAAGTACATCATTAAAATCAGTAATGTGTTGTTTACTTACATTTTAGAAATATTAATATACCTATTAACATTCTTTCATATGAACATATGATTCCTCTGCATTTTGATGGAAAATCAAACTATTTGATATTTCTATCAAAATATTTTTTCAATTCCGATGCTTATAAAATGATATTGTTTATCATATATTAAATCATATCCAAAGACTCGCAAAATCAATATCGCTCCCTCTGACTTCGAGATTTTTTTTGGGTTATTATGTGTAAATAGCTTACTTTAAATCATTATTTAGAATTTTCTATTTTGATACATACATACCAGTCTCGATGTAAACATATACATCGATATCTAGTCTCTATGCATCTTGACTACGAACATTTAAAATGGTATATTTATTATTATTGTGATAAATTACTCACGGTTACAACACTTTGCAACTACTATCATAAAACATGCCATTTATGGATTTTGTACTAAATATACTTTTTATTAAATTGATTAATTAATATAACCACATTATATCAAGTATATAATAGAAAGAAAATTACTTTGACTTCGAACAAGATTGGTTATTGAGTTAGATAATAATTGCCCCCAGGGCATACCCCTAACTCTATCAATTAATACATTTGTATATAAGAGCATTACAGGCGTCTCGTATAGCCATAGCGACTATAGTATGCACTAAGTTGCGTGAGAATATACTAGATTGAGTAATCCTCCGGTGAAGTTTGAAACGTGATTTGTGTTGTAGTGTATTTGTGTATGCGTGTATGAATGTGACGAAGGAGTGTGCTAGCACGTATGGGCATCACTAAGGCTAGATAGTCGGTCGAGTGCATTTTGGTATGATTAGAGGAAGTCGGGTCATTATAATCACCCGTTGAATTCTCCACGTGCAAAGTGTTGATTTCATGTCAAAATTAGTTTTCGAACACATAAGAAACCACTTTCAAAACATCAACCGATTAACTTCGGAGAGAGTCTGATGGGGTATAGGCAGGCTTGGAAGGCAAGGAGGCTCATCATGCTAAGCGATGGAGGAGACAATGTGAGAAACAATGGGTGGTGGGGCTTAATGGCTCGCTGCCCAAGCTTTTACAGCCAGGGAGCAGCTCCTGCCGGTGGGGACCTGTCCCAAGCAGTAATGCCTGGACATAAGGAATTTGTCGAGGAATTCCTTTTCCAGTTCGGAAGGGTCTTTTTGTGAGGTCTTGGCATGGCTTCAGAGAGGCTTCGAGCTACTCAAGAAAGTGGGATGCAAGGTAAAGCACAAATCTGCGTGTGGATGCAAGGAGATGCATTAGTGATCGAGAATGGTCGATAAGGCATTCAGGCAAGTAGTCGAGGCAACAATCGAGGCAAGGAGCACAAGGCACTGATTATTCCCATATGAGAATAATAGGAGATCGAGATAGCGATTGAGGGCCAGTCAAATATGAGATCGGACGAGGATTAGATTTACGGTGACTTACTAAGTGTGTTCGATTGGAGGAAGCACATGACGGCAAGGAGACAGTTCCATACTTAGGTAGATGTGCGAGCATGTGACGGTAGTGATCGGTTTCATATTAGACGTGTAGACTTATGGTTAGCATAGACTTTATGGTTCAAAGTGTCATTGTGCTTGATTGGTCCATTGGGGTCAAAGCAAGTACACATCGAGGTAATCATAGGGTAGGTGATTTGATTCGGGTCGTAGTGCAGTTTTAGTGCTACACATCCCTTCATATGTTGTTTTATGGTTTTAGACCAAGCCTTCGGGAGAGTCCAGAGCGACGCTGAAGGGGTACTTATACCCAGTAGCAGTACCATAGATATAGATGCTAGGGAGCACTATAGTGGCATGAGTTTTCATTGCTGCCAAGAGAGCGGCCTACATCTGTATGAGGGCACTTGTAATGCAAAGAGTTCATATGTAGACGCTCAGTTCCATTGTCGGACTCTCGAAGGTAGTAATGTATCTAAATCCAAAGGTCACGTAAGGTGTAGTTGCTCCATTTATATATTTTTTTTAGTATAGGATGATAGTAGACATTCTTTATTTGACATTGTTATGTTGTGCTTGTACTATACTAGTTGATTTATATTATCATTGTGTGTAGTATGGTGTAGACCTATATCACGACACTCTTATTACCCCTACTCTTGTATACTGGTATGCATTAGTCACATTATAATACTAATGCAGACTCCTTGATTATAGGAGAAGAACATGTTATGGTATGATTCCTTATTTTTGAGATGGTTTATTGTACTTGTTTATAGGCAGTCCGGATTATCCCCAAGCCATGTTTGTAGAAAAGGTCGACTGTGTTTAATTGTCTCCTATTTATTTGTATATAGTTTTGATATACAGTGTTTTGAGATAGTTCCCCTCACACTAGGCTTTAAGTCTAACCCGCATTTTGTCTTTGTCTATTTATGTCATGACAACTCTCAAGTGCTCGATTGAGTAGTTTGTGAGTCGGGTGCTTTTGAGGATACGCTGTCAGGATGCGCAGTAGGATCATTTTAGAGACGTGACATCGATATTTTGGACATATATACTTGATATTTTAACAGTACATGATAGACCTGTTATTCGTATATGAAACTTGTTGTATCAAATATTCATTTAGAACTCCATGTTGTTGGGAGTTGATATATTTCGATTTTCTATATTGATATTTATTTATCAGTTGCTTCCGTTAGTGCGGCCTCTTATATATTGTCATCATGTTATGTTCATGTATATTCAATATATTATATGTTATCATTCCATTATGAGATCTTATCGATGTCTTGATTTGGGGTTTTGTTTTAATTTTACCCCATCAATTTGTCTTTTATGGTATACGAAAGTCGGACGAAGTTGTGAGGCGTTGATTTTTAGGTATTACGAAGGGTGGTTTATTATAGATATTCTCGTTTGACATTAGTCATATTAACCAATAGAAAACTATCGAGTGAGTCATTCTATTGTTATCCAATAACTATCGATACATAACCCCCTAGTACCCCAGTAGCCATGAGTAATACACTGCCCAACATTTGGATAGTGATACGTACTCTAGTCTCAACGGATGCATCGATATCCAACTTGATACACCTTAACTTGGAATGTTTAAAACGATATGTTTATCTTTATTGTAATAAATTTCTCATGATAAAAACACATTGCAACTACCATCACAAAATATTAATTTATGAATTTTCTATTAAATATACTTAAATAAAATAAATAATTAATGTAGCACATTATAACAAGTATATAATAGAAAGAAAAGGATCTTTTATTTTGAATGAGATTTCATTACAGAGTTAATGATTTATAGTAAATTATAGAATTGTCCCTAGGACAATACCCCTAACATTATCACTTAAAACTAGGCACAGACTTCCAAATCAAATTGGTACCTTGACATGGCGGAGTTTGTCTTAACGACTCTCGGATGTATGCGATGACATCTCCACGCACGGTTGTAGCAGGCGACGAGACCCACGACAGTTGCTAAAGGCGAAAGAGGATTCGTGAATTTCAATTTTGTGAAGGTAGTTAAAAACGAAATCATTTTTTACAAGTTTTTAATCTAGTTTGAAGAATAACGAAAGGGGTTCAAGATATCTAAAGGCAACAACATAAAGATTGAAGAGCATTGACCGGTAAAGGGATTTTCCAAATATCAAGGAGAATTTTTTTTAAATTCCCTTACTTTTTATATATTTGCACTCTTAAGTTTAAGAGGTTATTTTATTTTGTATTTTCATTTTATATTTTGAATTCTAGATTTATAGGATTGAGCTATGGTATAGTTTAGGAATTCTCGAATTGGGAATAAAGAAGAGACAAGATTACTAGGCACAAAATTAGTATATTCAGATTAGTTGAGAGTGCGATTCTACAGGTGTTTTAAGCATTCAAATATATAATTATAGTAGCAACATTGAGGGCAACAGTAGTCACTAACGGTTAGTGGCCGAAGCTAGATATATCTTTGCATTCTTTATTTTTCGCATTTAAGTTTCTGCATTCTATTTTTTTTCTATTTATCTGCAAAGTTTTTAAATACCCTATTCACCCCCTCTAGAGTATATTGCATGATCCTAACAAGTAGTATCAAAGAAGGTTGTTAAGAAAAATCTGATATCATGTCTCACCTTAGTTATAGATTTAGCGAGAGTCGGTTCATTTTCAGTCCACCCTCTTTTGATGGAATAGATTTTTCAAATTGGAAATTGAAAAAGGAATGTTATTTAAAATCTGTTAATTTTAAAATGTGGAATATCATTTAAAATGGATGTGATATGGTAGATAAGAATAATATTTCATTTAATGCTAACATTATGATTATTATTATCTCTTTGATCGATTGAGCTGAATTTAACCATATATCTCACTGTTAAATACACAGGAAATTTGGAACATTCTCGATACAAGATATGGTGAAAAAGTAAACAACGATGAAGAACTCCCTACGTTGATACAACAATAGTTCTACGTTTGACGGGATTCACTAGAGATAATTCAGATGATGATGGTAAGGACAAAAGAGACAACGATCAATGGATAAAGGGAGAAAAATTATTTTTCATCCTCTCGAATTCCCTATCTCAATAAAGTATATGATTGGTTCGAGGAAAATCTCGAGTGTAATGACCCGGTATTTTCAACCATTCGCATCTGCACATGTCGGACTTGAATTTCTCAAAATATCAGATTGTTGATTTATATTTGGCAAACTCAGCATATATAGTAAATAAATCAATCACAAAATCACAGACACAGAGTAATATAACAATAAGCAACGGAATAGATAAATAGTAGTTCATGAAGCTACTATAAAAACAACAAAGTTTGAAATAAAATACAACAGAATATATATCAAGTAAAATGTTGTCTCGAATACAAACAGATGAAAAATCTGAACAAAACCACTGGATAGCTGAAAGCTGAATAGATATAGATAGATCTCCAAGCGAAGCTCCAAACTCCAAAGGTGAGTCTCAATGTTGTGTCACTCAGTCTGAACCGAGCGTAAAGCAAAACACAAAACACTCGAGTTAGGATTAACGTTCTTATATCAATAAATCCAACTCAAGTGAAATATCAACTGAAATACAAGTAACTCAAAGGATGTTTGGGATACCCATCCTCTAAGGATCCGTGGAACTATCTACTATGTAGTACAATACGCTATTATAATATGTCTATAGTAAAGTAAAAGTATTAAAATAGCGTTAAAGCGTTACCCATATCCCCCTTAACACTTTTTATATATTCACATAGTCTATACAGTACCGTAACCCCCCCCCCCCGTAAACTGGAGGGCTATTAGAGGGCACTCCATAGGTATGGTACAAAACAAACTCGTAGAAGGCGCGCTAAGGCATGTGAACACGGCACACAAGGAAATGCTAGGGTAGATATACCGTTTGTGGATCCGGACTGGTGGTAATGCATAGCAGCTACTACCGCCCACCTCGGACTCACTCCCATATCAAAAATCGAGGGTGGCCACCAAAACAATCACAAAAGAAATAGAATGGTATCGAAGAAATATGCCCGATAGGAGGAATGACCTCACTTGGCCCGGCATGGCTCCTGATTTTAGTCACATCTAAGCTGACTCACGGGAGTCAGGGTCACGTCATACCATATAGAATCGTCGCCAAACCATCCTACTTCATTTCTGGAATCTCTACCACGTACACAGTTGTTAAAGTGGTTTTCGGTATCGGCAGAGAGTATGACAATATCCGATCCCGGTCTCTTTAACAACCAAACGTTATTATAACACCATGGTCATTTCATTTCAAATCATTTTTCAAAACCAAAATATCATATCTATTTCAAACCCATATCAATACGATATCATTATTCACTTAAAATAATATTCGTTTCCAAAATCATAACACTTTCCAAAATTATAACACTTCTGAAGTTATAACAATTTTTTTTTGAAACCATAACACTTAGGAAATCATAACACTTGGAAATCATAACACTTTGAAATCATAATACTTTCCACTCAATAGTTTAAATAAAGAAAATAGTATATGTAATAAAATAGATTATAAAATAAAAATAGTTTATATAATAAAATAGTTGTATATTAAAATAGTTATAAATTAAAATAGTTTATATTAAGATAATTAGTATACTAAAATAGTTTATATTAAAAATAATTCGTAAAGTAAAATATCTTTATATATTAAAATACTTTATATAAAATAAAAAATAGTTTCCTCAAATTTCACAAATCAATTCAGATCAATTCGAACTCCAAAATTCAATTTAATTTAATCTCAATTCACGAATTTTAATTCAGTTCAAAACCATTTAAAATTTATATCGATTTCAAATACATATATATACTACATTTTAAACCATTTCAATTTCAATAGATTTCAAAGCTTAAATTCATTTGTATTTCAAATCCAAATTTACCATTTATTTAATATTGAAAAATTCACTTAGTCAATCCAATATCATTTAAATAAAACCTTAAACTACAATTTATATAAACTAAATATTCTCTTCAATTTATTTGAAATATTCATTTAATCACTTTAAATCAAAATCAAGTTATAAATCATAACTTTAAAATCTCAAATTTAACAAGTTTCAAATCGGTTTTATTTAAGAATAGATTTCAAATTTATTTCTATTTCTCTTTCCAACTTAATTTATAAAAATTATTATAAAATCTATATTAAAAATATAATATCTTAAAATCAATATTTATTAAAACCACATATATTTCTTTTCAAAACCTTGGAAATCATTTTCAATATATATATATATATATATATGTATATATATATATATATATAGTCCAACGGTGCCTGTATATAATTTTCTATCCTATGGTCAAGTGATACGGATATTTATCATTTCAATCCACGATTTAAATATATAGGGGTGTATATCTTTTCAACCCACAATCCCAAATTCAATTCAATGAAAATCGCTTGGGTTTATCATTTCAGCCCATAACGATTTTCTCCTATTCTACAGATCGTTCGGGTATGTATCATTACAACCCATAGGGAATTTTATACTAACAGAGAACTTGTAGAGTGATAACAGATATGATAAAATATAACAGGCATATATCATCAATATAAGTAAGAGAAAATGGTGTCAGATATCACAGGTGAACAGATACAGATAATAGCATATATATATAGCAATGTAAATAACTAACAGCAGCATATTTCAATTGTCGTTTCAATTGAAATCAAATTTAAGAAATATAAGAATGTTAATCGTGAGTGATTGCTCACCTTTCGAGGCTAGAGAGATTTGACAATGAAATGGGTTACGAATCCAGGCACGAATTCCAAATCAAAGCAAGATTGGCACGAATTCGACGAATAAAGCTGATAATAAGGATCGATGAGAACAAATGAAATCAGTTTTGATATAAACTGAAACAAAATAAATATTATATCCATATATATCCCTAAAATTAATATAAATTTTAAACTCATATTTTAAAATAATATATATATTACTAAAGAAAAATCCAAATATCAATATTTGTTATAAAATCAATATAAACAATTTATTATAATATATATATAACTTAAACAAAATTTGAGGAATTTAAAATCTATATATAACATACTATGTAACTTACTCAACTAATATTTATAACTTGGCATACATAGTTCATAGCTTATAAAGAACTATATAGATTCACATACAACTTTTTTAAAATTAACATTGAATAACATAAGTCAACAAAACAAAATAACTACTATATATATACTAATAACATATGCGAAATGAAAATAAACAAACTACAGTTGATATAAACTAACATATAATAACTATAACGCATCTCCAACTTATAATATGCAAGCTGACATATGATAAAATATACACCTATATATATACTGTAGCCTTTATGAACATATATACACATACTGAAACATATAAACTAACATATTAAATTTATAGCTATATATATATAATTTATAAACTAACATATAATTTATTTTTAACCAAAATGTATAACTTATATATTATAAATTAGCAGGTTATAAAACTTAAATATACTAACATTATATACTATATATACAACAATGTCTGTACATGTGCAGGCTACAAAACTGACCTATCTGGACTACATATATGCAACACTATATAGACCTGTAAGCCACGAAATCAATATATATATATATATATATATGTTACCTTTTTAAAACAATTACCAAAATATATATACCAAAGTAAACCCCTTTTTCCATAAGACAGAACCCAAGATATATATATATATATTAAAAATCAAGATATCCCTAAATATATATCAAATCATATAGCTTAAGTACATCTTCAAATTTAAAATAAAACTTTTAGTATATATGAAAAGTTTGACCTTGAAATATGAGTTAGTTTTAAGCATATCAATATATATATCGATTCTGAAGTGCTTTTCTTTTACCAGGTTTAAAACAAAGGAAATCCAGGACTTTATGTTTATTGTATACTTTTATTTTCTTATTCAATACAAAAGATTTTTACTAGTATAATACATATAAACATATAATTTAAAACTCAACAGAACCCAATTATATATACATTTGTATAAAACATAGGCTGACCATGGCTTGGGAAGAGAAGGAGGAAAGGTGGCTGATATGCTGTTTGAGGCTGGTTACGTGGATGTCATGCAGCAAGGTGGCCGAGGCCAAGAGGGGTAAGGAGCAAAGCGGGAAGAGGTTGCCATGGTGGGTTGCCGCATGGAAGTATGGAGTTTGGTGGAATGATTCGGCTAAGGAGAGGGGAGGGAAGTGAGAATCGGCCATGGCCGAGCGAGAGAGAGTGGAAGGCAAAGCAAATCGGGTCGGTGATGGAAAGATGGCCTTGGATAGGCTGTGTTCGGCGATTGGTTGAGGGGAAAATGGTTCGAAGAGGGATGAGCGGCCATTGATACGGTAGGGAAGGAGGAGCAAAGCAACTGAAGCAGGTGACGTATATATAAAAGTAAGTTTAAAAATATAATAACTCTCCAAAATGAAACATAAAAAAACAGAAGTTGAACCGAAAGAAAGAAAAAAACAAACATACATCAATATAAGTTGAAATGGTGGAATAGCAATCAATTGGGCACGATTAAAATTCAGAATTATTAATGGTAAATGACTATTGACCGTTGGTTTCCAGAGTAGGTAACGAATCAACAAAGAATTCAAAAAGGTTTGAAAACGATTATCAATACGGTAATCATTTTACTGCTTTCGTTGTATCTCGAATTTCGAAACACACGAATGAATATACCGTAGAGATCAGCACGACAAGGCGATCAAAACGGTATACAGATATCAGTGGTACGATCATCCTATCAGAAGTCGATAATCGGTACCGAAAATGCTGCAAATTTGCCAAAAATAAGATAAACGGAGCAACAACGGTCCAAATTTGATGAAACGAAAGATGACTCTTACTCGGAAGATGATTTACAAATTTATTATGTAAAAATATTCAGGTTTGAAAAATATTTTATTATCAACCATTTTAACTGATTTGAATTAAAATAAAATTTACACAAGAAAATAAACTTCCATATTATCAGATGAAAATTCACCATTTGCTATGTTTAAATAGGCGTATTCCAAATATTAAATTTTTATTTCAAAATTTTACTATTTAAAATTTCACAAATTTCAATTAAATACGTTATTAAAACCTTTAAAATTTACGGGTCATTACATCGAGATTCAAGCGACTGTAGATGATATAACTAGTAAACGTGTTCCTAATCATGTCAACATATTTTATTATCAAAATCTAGTCATCATATGTCATAAATTAACTAACACCGTTGATGAGCTTGTACTGAAAAATAACAAGTTGAAAAGTGAAAAATCAAACTACGTCAAAAAATGATAAACTAGAAAAGAAGCTTGAAAACATTAATAAAATTGAAAATTCTGATTGCGAAAAATATTTGAATTATGAAAAGGAATTAGTTTGCTTCAATGACAATTTCCAAAACTTGAAAAGAAAATTCTGATTTTGAAGGAAAAATGAAACTGAATTGATTTGTAAAAGCAACATTTTACAAAAAGAGTTGGAGAATTTTCAGATGTTTGAAAATTTTAAATGTGAAAATTTTGAAAAAGAAATTTGAGTGAAAAACAAGATTATTCTAGATGGGATAGAAAAGAAAATCGAATATATTAAAAAGGTTATAAATCTTAAATGCGAAAAATGTGTAATTTTTGAAACGAAATTGAATGACATTAAAAGAACTTTCAAAATTCATAGAAATGAAAACATGGTTTTGAAAAATATTAAAACTAAAATTATTTAAACGAATAATGAATTGGATTAAGAGATTAAAAATAATCAAGGATTTGGAAAATTTTGAATTTGAAAAAAGCCAAAATTTTGAAGTTGAGATGCTTGAAATTAAGATCAAAATAAAAGAGCAGGAAAATGAAACTAAGGTCTTAAAGTAAATGATTTTTAAAAGAGAGAATGTTATTAGTCATTGTTCTAAGATAATAAATGAGAACACTTTTTAAAATCCATGGTTAATGAACTTGAGTTAATTCTTCGAAAAATTTCCACTAGAGAGAAATCGTTTAACATGTTATTAGAAAATCAACTCTTTGCGAACAATCGAAAAGAACTTGGATTTGAAAAAGTGTCACATAATAAACAAACAACTAGTAGCACCTCTAAGAGGAGAAATGTGTTCCCCAAAAGTGCAAAATATGACAATATTAGATATAGTTATAATAATTGTGGAATTAAGAACATAATAAACGAATCAAACAAATTTGGGTTCCTAAGGGTACAGTTATTAGTATTAATAGTTTGTTATATAAATAAATTTGGCTACCAAAGATTTCAACCACAAATAAATGCGGTCCTACATCTTTCTTTAGGCCACTCGCTTCTTCTACTGTGTAGGTACAAAGATGGGCTAAGAAGCAACTATGATGGAAGAATATTTTGAGTTGTTATATATAGATTTGATAAGCGATGATTGCAATGTTTCTTAGTCTATGAAAGCGTGGTGGAGATCCACGCACTTTGGATAACAACGGTGAACACAAATGTAATTTCAAAAATAGGCAAATGTATGATTTTATACCTTATTTCCTAGTTTTCTCTCTTTGCTTTGAGTTCTGGTTTCCTGACACTGCTGTCGTAAAATTGTCATAACTTAAGCTTTGAAACTTCGATTGGAAAATTCAATATGTTCTCGAAAATAGACATGAATCCTATAAGTTTTATGTTAGAGTTTTTTCAGATCATGAACTTAAATAACTGAAAAACTGCAAATATTTAGTACATTGTTCGAAAATTATTTCAGAACTTTCTAACATGGCTATAGTATTTTGACCATAACTTTTACTCTGATATTCCAATTTATAAAATTGTGTAAGTTTTGAAAACCCTATAGAAAATTCTACAATTTTCATTCCCTGAGCTATAGATGATTCATTAGAAATTCTTGATAAAATGCATTCAAATTGATATCATGGTTAACAAACATCACATAATTGTTTTAACATGTTTGCAGTTAATTAATCATAACTTAAACACTATAATTCTGATTTCTAAAATGCTTGAAGTTTTGATCTGCTTGTCATTTTACTTGAAACCCATTTTGTTGATTATAAATTTTGAATATATGAAACTTTAATGTTTTGTGATAAATCAAATTGTGGACTTAAAATTTTTGAATAATGGTTTAAAAACACAATGATTGATGTTGGAAAAATGAGGATAACATTTTGATATACATATGACTGAGATATTTTTCTATATGATATTTTGTTTAACACTTTGGATGATGACTAACAAATCATATGTTTAAGAGTTTTTTTGGCTTTTTGTGCTTCTATTGATTTAGATGATTTTGCTGAGAAATTCGAATGTTGGAGCCAATTTGATTGACATCGTGGAGTATGTCACACGCTTGTTTGATAAAGCTTTTTTTTTTATGCTTGAGATTGATGATGGGGGTTTAAGAGGGCAGACGTAAAACCATTTTTTGAGGTACCATTGTTAGCCGCCCCCGATATGTTGAGAGTATCAAGTGGTATCATTGTTCGTCACTATGGACAACATAGATAACAGGTGGTATTTGAGGTATCATTATATGCCACTATAGGCATCTTAGAGTATAAGTGCTATCATGAAAGTGTAGCTCATTTTTTCTTGTTAGAAAATCTGGTATGAATTTTAACTTTTGTGACTCCTCGAGTCTGATATTTTTAGTATCTCATATATCTTACGGACTAACTGGTATTTCACACATTTTATTTCATGCACATATGGAGAGCTTACATTCTTGTTTTTTGATTTATTTTATATAGAAAAATAAAAAAATGTTTTTACCTTCTTTTTTTCAAAATTGAAAACTCAAAATTATGTTTATACTTTTTTTTTTCCTTTGGTCTCTATATTTATTCACGATATTAATATTTTTAAAATGAGCCATTTTGGCTAAATCTTTGACGTGGGTTTTTTGATATGAAAGTATTGGTGAGAAAAATCATTATTTTGAAAATGTTGAAACTTCTTAAGATGATTTTTTTTTAATGTTTGAAATGATTTTGAAAACAAGTTTGTGAAATGAAAATTTGAAATGAATATTCTTGATATGAGCCTTTGGTATTCTACACTTGACATGACTTTTGCAAATGATTTTTATGAAATGAATTTTTTTAACTTTGCAATGAACTTCTTGAGATCAGTTTTTAATACTCGAAACTTGAGATGATTGTTGTAGATGAATTTTTGTTAATGAAAAATTTAGTCTTTGTGATAAAATCGTTGGAGATAAGTCTTTGATTTTTTTTTCGATGTATTAATGTGTATACCCTTAGATCATAACTCATCTTTACACAAATTGCTCTAAAACAAATTCATATACTTTGGTTAAGATTAGAATATAAAATTGAAAATATTTTTGAGATATTTACAAAGAATTTACTTTTGAAACGATATCACAATCGACTGAACTTTCTTATGTGATTTTCAGAAGTATTTATATCGATTACATAGATGATTAAAAATATTACATTTTGTAGTTCATTAAATAATGACATTATGATATTTTTTGATAATAAAACATACGTTAAAGTTTCTATTTTTTATTATTGCATATCCCACATCATCTCTGAATCTTCCATTTGATATTCGTATTCCGTCGACTTGTATTTTTTAGTTTTACGCTTGCGTTGGCTAAAATGACATAACCAAAATGTGGTAAAAATTGGTTGGCGTAAAAGTGAGTATAGGGGACAAGTCATGTACATGCTTCATATGAAAAGTAGAACACATAATACGTTATAAAAATTAAATTAAAATGATTAAAGAGCTACGCATGAAAAATGGATGCGGTATGGATGTATAGTTATATCACCTAAGGGTATCCGACCTATATTGAAAATTCTTTAGCTCCGGTGTATATATATTTATCATGCAATGTTTTTCCCTCATCCAGTGGTCCTTACGGCAATGTATGGATGCAAGTATATTGATCTCATTTATAATGAGTGTGACGACCCACATTTCGAAAGGTTTAAATCGACAATAATCCACACATGTCCAACTTAAACAATCCAGAACGTAGATAATCAATGGGGTTAATTAAGAAAAATAAGAAAAGGAGAAGAAAACAAACACAGAATCTCACAGCGGAACGATAAAATATAATAATCAAATAAACAGTTCATGAAGCTGTTTACTATACATTTGATTATAATTTATACACATCAGAGTTATATATATACATCAGGGATAAATAATCAATACGGCAGAATAACATGATGCAGGGGACAATAGTAACAGTAATATACCAAATCTTCGTCTTCATCCTCAAGAGAATAATCTTCAATACGCTGAAAAACTCAGGACTGACCCGAGCTTAATGGAAAACAAAACACTTGAGTCAGGACTAAAATACTCTTATGTAAGTCAAATCAATATCACGAAAAATAAGTGTAACGGCATCAGAGATGTTTACGGGATTTTACATCTCATGTCCAGTGTATAACGTGCGTGCAATAACTTAAGAAATGTTACGGGATTTTCCATCTCCTAAGGGTCCGTTAAACTATTTATATATAATAGTATACGCTATAATAGGTAATGTCTATCAGTAAAATAAATATCAAAATGGCGTTAAGGCTTTACATTGATCCACCTTAACACATTTTTATAGCATGTAGTCTACGCAGGTCCTGTAACACAACCAGTAACGTCGGTAGCCAGTGAGTCCCCTATAGGTACAATACTAAACCAAAGTCGTAATGGGCTTGTATAAGAATAAATATGACAAGG
This sequence comes from Allium fistulosum, assembly GCA_030737815.1. Taxonomy (NCBI): domain Eukaryota; kingdom Viridiplantae; phylum Streptophyta; class Magnoliopsida; order Asparagales; family Amaryllidaceae; genus Allium; species Allium fistulosum. Next base: position 1,508,495,220 of record CM060903.1, read on the forward strand.
CACGTGAGGCAATGTCCAAGGTAGGATTCTACCAGTTTACCTTTTTTGGCTGGTCGTAACCCATCCGTGGTCGACCGCGACTATCAATACAAACAAAAGGTGCACCCATCGAATACGAAATCACAATAGTAATACAAGGGATCAACGTCGCTAGAGGTAGCTAACCTCATTGGCCAGACATGGGCTCATGTTTTAGTCATTTTAATTATGACACGAGTGTCAAAGCTATCCATCATCGTTCTCTTACTTCGTTCCAGTAAACGTTCGCCAATTCAACCACTACATTATTGATATCATCCACCGCGTACGCAGTTGTCAAAGTGGTTCCAATATTGACAGAGAGTATGCCAATAAGAGGCCCCGTTCTCTTTAATAAGCAAACGTCATTTTACACACCGGTTGGTACTTTTACATTTCGAAGACAATTCGTACTTGATATCAAAATATCATATTCGCTTCAAAATCAAATCCATTTCGAAATCATCATATTTACTCAAAATATACCATATCATTTTACCTTAATATCTCGATTTCGCTTCCAAAATTGTTTCGAATTCCAATTTAGGTTATAACTTCATTTTAACCTCATTCGCATTTAAATCCAAGATTTAAATATAAACATTCCACCCTTTTTGTCCAATTTGAATTTTTTTAGAAAATAGTTTAAATAGTTTTAAAATAATTAAATAGTTAAAATAGTTTAATAGAAAATAGTCTAAGTATAAAAAAATGGTTTATATAATGAAATAGTTTGGAAAAACAAAATAATTTGAATATTTAAAGAAGATAGATTTAAAAAATTTATACTAGAATAATTCATTTGAAAATAGTTTCAAAATCAAACTGGTTCACTTTCTAAATTTTCCAATTCAAATCAGTTTCAATTTACATTTTGATTTAATCGATTCAATTCCGATTTCAAGTCGAATTGATTTCGATTCCAATTTCAATTCAAATAATTTAGATTTTGATTTCGAATCAATTCAATTTCGCTTTCAATTCCAATTGATTTCGATTTATATTCCGACTTGAATAAATATCAATCCAATCCCAATTTAATTTCAATTCCAATTCCAAATTAATTTCAATTCAATTCTCAGTTTAATTTTCAACTCAATTCTTAAATTAATTCAATTCCAATTCCAAATTAATTTCAATTCAATTCTCAATTTAATTTTCAACTCAACTCTCAAATTAATTCAATTCCAATTCCAAATTAATTTCAATTCAATTCTCAAATTAATTTTCAACTCAATTCTCAAATTAATTCAATTTCAAATTAATTTCAATTCAATTCTCAAATTAATTTTCAACTCAATTCTCAAATTTAAACCGTTTCGATTTATATCAATTCCGAGTTCGATTTCGAAACAGCGATTCAAAACACTTAAATCAAATTTACCTTCAATATCCAATTAAAAATCCAAATCTCCAAATATAATTCAATTCCGACCTCAAGTTTGAAATATCGTTTTATATTACTTTACTTAGCAATATCCAAAGTTCGAATAGAAGTTCAATCTTTTAAAACAAATCAAAATTTTTAAATCATTTAATTTAACCAATCCGGTGTCCGTATATAATTTTCTATCCTATGGCCAAGTGAATAATTATTTCAATTTAATTCAGGGATGGATATATATCATTTCAATCCAAAATAAATGTTATAGGGATATATAATTTCAACCTATTTCTTAATTTATTCGAAAAAAATTCAATTTACAGTTTTATATACTGTCAATCAATCTAACAGGGTCATACGAGATATATAAATAAATGAACATCCAATCATCCAATATTTCAACCAATTGACATCCATCTCAATTAATCATCCAAACAGTCAATTATCACAACAATCAAACCAATTATTAAAAATCAGAAATTTTACTAGCAGTTTAATTCTAATTCAATTTAGCTGTCAATACAAATTCTATCAATTAATTCGGATGTTAATTTAAATGTCAAATAAATTTATCAAACAACTATCAATAAATTTAAATCACTTCATGATATAAATTTAACTAACATAAAAATTATTTCAGTCAATTGTGAGCATATAAACACTCACCTTTCTATTTGAAACTAGAAAAAAAATTCAGCTTCAAATAAATTTCAGACTAACCCCACGACGTAGCCTTCGTCGATACGATTCCAACGCCCCTTGTTTCGTCCAAAACGGGCCTCGTATGCAAGAGTTACGCGATAATTAGTTTAACGATTAACTAAAACATAATTAACTAATTAATAATATAATTAAATTCATAACTCACATTCTTTTATCATCTCAGGCAAGTTCGAACCCAATTGTCGCGACCTATCTCCACCGTACGCACGCCGAGACAACGATCGGACCATGATCGAAGCACGCCGCTCGACGCCCCCTCCCCCTTCACCAGCAACGCGGCCCCCCACAACACCTCGATTCGCAAGCAATTCCCTAAAGCATGCGCAACCTTCTAGGCTCGATCTTGACGAATTCGTGATGAAATAGAACAATTCAAATGTTGGATTTGAAGAGGAGGTTGGGATCTACAACTTTCATGTTGGAAGTTTTTGAATTTGACGAAAGATGAAGGAGATCGGAGGGAAAGAAGTTTCGAAGATTCTCTGCCGTTGAAGATAGGCGGCTATGTTTTAACTAGGGTTTCCGAAATAAATTAATAATAAAATTTCTCGTTATGCGTGTCGTATTCATATAGCTAGGTCCAAAATAACCCGAACTCCAATCGAACCGTGCCGCCTGACATTCATAATGTTTTACCCCCATTCCAAACACAATGGAACTAGTCCTGAGGCCTAATTCGATCATATGCAGAAGATAGCTTTTCAAAATCAATAAATTATAATCGAATTCCTTAAATTGATCTCTACGCGTTTCAAGCTCGCACAGCCAAACGACAAGTCCGATCACAACGAAACTTGAAATCCTACAATAATTCACTAGTACGGATCTGATGAAACTAGTTTCATCGAAATCCGAGACAGTAACCAAAATGGCTATTTTCTGCTCGTTAATTATAATATAAAATTTCTAATTTTAAATTATTCACTTTTAAATTTAATTTTGAAAATAAACGATCTTCATTCATATTTAAATAAAATTTAAATCAATTTCTGATATCATTTCCATTCACATTAATTCAAGAATTCAATTATTCAAATAATTCCCAAAATTAAATTTAAACATTTTAACTATTAGTAAATTACAACAATAAATCATTAAAATTTTATTTCTACCCATTTTTATCTAATCATCACATTAAATTCAATAATTTAAAATAGTTAAAAATACGGGTCGTTACAATGAGTTAGGAAAAAACCGCCCTCGTGTAAATACTTCACTCTAATTTTTTCGGATTGAAGTTAGAACAGTTGGGTTTATTATCATTTGAGCCCCGCAACATATAAGCATGCTTATTTTGTCACTCTCTTTCCATTCATAGGATATGATTTTGATCAATATTGTATATATGATTTGGTTTGAATTTTCATTAAATATTTAATTGTCATATTTTGATCGAGCTTCATCATTCACCAACGCTTTCTCACTCTACTAATTTGATATTTATACTTTTGATGAAAATTAAAGGGGGAGAGAGCAGTTAATGTTTGGTGACATTACGAACTCATTGTTAATAGTGAAAGAAATACCACTGTTTAATATTTTATTCTCGGAGACTTATGCCACATATGTAGGGAGAGCATATCAATAGGGAGAGCATGTTATTTATATACATACACACACATACACCCACACACATACACCCACACACATACACCCACACACATACACCCACACACACACACATATAGCCATTGTGCTATAATTGTGGTGCTTTTGTTTTTATGATATTGAGTACACACTCAACACTTGTTAAACTTATCAAATCTTAACTTGTTATTTGTTACCATCAAAAAGGAGATATCGTGAAGTACATGTCCTGATGATAACAAATGTATATTTATATTTGATTTTTTAGAGTGCGTTGCAGATAAAAATATCAACAAAGCACAATTATGTCTTCAATTAATTCGTCGTATGTTATCTTTCATATAGTTGATGTACGCATATCACATATCAAATACACCTGCACTTTGTATGTTAATCGTAACGTATGTTTGCTATTGTCAAAAGGTAGAGATTGTAAAATATTGTAGTCAATTTCAGTTTGATGTTAATAAATATATGTTGTATTAATGTGTTGTTTAGCGCTGTGCATTTATAGAATAACAAAAGTTGCTATGTATTTTTTGACCATAATAGTCCAAATTTCATACACACACATATCAGTGTGTATGTATATGTATGTATACAGTTCACTGGCAAAATATGGTTCAAACTTGATAAAGATATTTGCTTATTCGACCAAAGCAAGAAAGAAGATCATTACATATATTGACCAAAGGAGAAACAAATCTCAAATTGCATAAATATCTCCAAACAAAAAGGAAGCAAATATCATCATGGAGCAAAGTCATCAAATATTACATGTAATCATTCAAAAAGGGAAAATATCATGCAGAAATTTACATGCATATTTTTTAAACACACATCCAGGTGTGGCGCAGTAGAAACATATGATCACGTCTTGATCAAACCAAAAGTGATACCAAATCCAGCTCAGAATTAATATCCAATACAACCAGCATCATACAACAAACTGCAAATCTAGGTATATTATTTCGTTCATCATCAGAGCCTTATCACTGTACTCAACGAATATTGCCTCATCAACTATCTCCATTCCGAGTTAAATATTTGCAAGCATATCGCAACCAAACCCAACATTATCCGCTCATCAACATCAGATGGATACAAACAACAAACGCCTATATAATTTCCATACAACATTTTGTGCATCAGCATAATCAAAAAACCAGCAGATTACTTTGAGATAGATATCAACTTGCATAGCCAATGAATCAAACCAAGAGCAGTTTTTAAATTTCAATTCATTATAGATGCAATTATGCCAATCAAACTTGCAATTACCTGGCCAACAGTAGAACCATTGAGCATACAGACAATTGTATAAGAAGGTTGTAGGAGCATTCAACTATAGCAATTAATATTACCAGTCTCTAAGGCAACAAGATCACTGACGTCATTCACTACAAGGAAAACAGTGTATTCCAACGGAGCCTTCCAACGGCCTTCAACGTCCTTGACCAACGGCTTCCAACGTCCAGTGTTTTCTCGTATAATTTATTAGTTAAAAACTGCAGGACGTTGGTAGACGTTGGAAGCAGCCGTTGGCGGCCGTTGAAGGACGTTGCAAAACCGCGAGCAAAACAGAAAACCTGCTTCTTCTTCCCCCATTCGGCTGAACCTAATTTCCCCCCCAAAATTCCCAATTTTCCTCCAATTCCGCCCCCCCAAGCTGCTCTGACGATCAACGGCCCCTCCGACGACTCCAAGCCTCCCTCTCGTCCTCTCTAACTCCCTAATCTCATAAGAAAAGGTATAAACCCTAATTCCTATATTTAATTAAATTTGTTAAATTAGTATATTAAATGTTTGTATTGCCTTATTGTATGTATGTAACAGCCCAAAATTTTTAACAAATTTTTATTTAAAAATAAACATCCTGTAATATTGATTTGAATTAAAAGTGTAAAAATTAGTGTGAAATGGAAAATTTAAACTTTACATTTTCGTTACGTATATTTACATCCGTTCTTAACTTATATTAAACAATCAAATTTTATTAATTATGGTAATAGCTATTTAATTTTTGGTTTACAATGATACGTTATTTTATTGAAAGAAACCGTTAGCATTTTTCAATTTTATTTAATAAAAGAAACAAATAACGGTTGTACGCCACTTTGGGCATTACACTTTTACGTTCGTTGGTTCTTTGTCCATTGATTTTTTTTTCTTGGGCTAACAGTGCTAGTTCAGCCGTATAGTTTCAGTTTGAAAATTTCAAAAATCTTGCCTTACTTTGCCACGTGAGAATTATTCCATTCCCTCTTTGCATTCCATACGTTTCGTTCAACTTAAATGCCTTTCTTTTTACCGTTCCAACTATTAAGCGTTTAGTATATTATCCCTTACGTTTCGTTCCAGCTTTTAATAAATTAAATTGCCTAAATTCTTCAACCGTTCAAAACTTTTTATTTCTTGCCTTTCCTACTTCAATCAAGTGAACAGCTGTTTATATTTTCCACATTCACAAATATTTCCAAACCACAAAACTTTCTCTGTAGCTTTCTTTGCAAATCTCGTGAGCATCTCAAAGGTAAAGCACATGCCTTCTTTCCATTTTTATTTTTGTATTTTCGTTGATCTGCTTGCAGTGTCTTGCTTTATCCCTTGACCTACTCCATACCATTCACCGTGAGAACCTCCTACCCCATTCGCCACCAGCCCACCACCACGACCCACGTCCCTCTCCAGGCCGAGACCACCCACGTCCCCTCTCCAAGCCGAGACCAGGCAACCCCATGCCGAGACCAGACCACCCACGTCCCTCTCCAGGCCGAGACCAGCCACCACTAACCCATGCCAGACCCATCGTGAGCAGCCCCTAACCCACGTCACCTCTACCCCAGTCCACCACCCACGTCCCCATGCCAGACCGAGAACCCACGGCCCCTCCAACCCCTTCGCCAGACCATAACCATGCTGACCAACCCATGCCACCCGAACTATGTCAGACCGAGCCTGTATTTGAACTAGAGCAGTGAAATGTTTTGTTATCTTGGTATTTTGTATTTTGTCTATTCTATTCCTGAGCCTCTATTTGAAAAATGATGAACAAAATTTACCTCTGTCACCTTTGTTTTGAGTCATGATTTTTTTTGCCTCTGGCTTTGTTTAGAAAAAAAAGGAATGAGAAAAAGTTTCTTTTGGTCACGTGTTTTGGTATCCTAGTCTGTTTTTTTTTACCGACCTTTGTTTTGAAAAAAAAAAGTTGTTTTGTCACTTTGGCAAACTTTGGAGTTATATTTTCTAACCGACCTTGGATTTGAAAAAAAAAGAAATGAACGTGTTGTGGTCGAGCCTTTGTTTTAAAGTTATAGTCTATTTTAAAAGTGGTCGAGCTATTCCTTTCTAGTATTCAACTTGTTTCCTTTTCGTTTGTTTGTTTCATTTGAAAATTTGTTATTCGTGCAATCTTAGATTTTGATTATTTATTTTGCTTTAGATTTGAATCTAGTTGGCGCATCCGCTAACAACTGATCGTGCTTTCCGCGTGCTTTCGATAGACATCGTATTTCTTTTTTTTCGAATCTCCAGCTCCGTAGAGGTGAGTAAATCTCACACGAATATTCATACTTATATGATTGTGAAACGACCGCAACTGAATGTGTAGAAAATAAATAAATAAATAAATGATGTTATAATTACTTGTGATTTATTTATATTTGATGTTAGAATTATTAAAACTGCATTACGTATCATCTGTTATATTTTGTTCTTATTTTACTGTTATTCTATTCTGTTAAATCACACTGCAAGTTCCCTATAGAATAGAATCACTATGGGTTGAAATGATACATACCCGAACGGACTTTAGAATAAGGGAAGATCGTTATTGGCTGAAATGATAGGCCTGAACGATTTTCAATTAAATTTTATTTACCTGGGATTGCGGGTTTGAAATGATAAAACCCGGATTTTTCTTTGTAAACTACGGATTGAAATGATATAGTATCTGTATCACTTGACTTAGGCTAGAAAATATTATACAGACCCGTGGTTATTTTTCTGTATTTTCTGGATATCTTTAAATATTTTTAATATTTGTAATAATATTAAATTAATTTAAATTGAATTTTTAAATGATTTATTTAGAATAGAAATGATTTTTCTATGTGATAAATATAAATAAATGGGAAAATATTGATTTTTAAAATGTAACTTAAATTTGAAAATTTGACTAAAAAGAAAAGATGGAAACTTAAGATTTATTAAAATAAAATGAAAAGTAAGTTTTAAAATGGTGAAAAAAAATGGAGAATAAAATTTAAGTGTTGAAATAAATTGTTTAAAGAAAATGGGAATTTACCCACTTGAAACTTAATAAGTGAACTTGGTAAAGTTTGATTTTTATTTGTAAAACTTCTCTTTAGAAATCATAAGTTAAAGGTTTTAAATGGACATTTTAATGTGGAAAATATGATTTTTATAAGTTTAAATAGTTTAAATTGAAATTTATATTCTGGAAATTAACTAATTCTGAACTAAGTGGAATCTGCAGCACTTGTTAAGTGCTGTGGTTATATAAATGAACCAAAAGACTAAAATGAACTAAGTCTATGATAGCACTTGGTAAGTGCTGTTGTAGCAGAAACTAAAATTGAACCTGAACTAATAAAAGGGCTACTGTAGCACTTGTTAAGGGCTGCAGTAGGCTGAAATATGATTTTGTTTAAAACTAAACTGTTATAGCAGTTTATAAATGCTGTCTTTGCTAAATAAAATTGTTTCCAAATATAACTTTCCGCAGCACTTTTTAAATGCTGTGAAAGCTGAAAATTCTAACGTTATTGTTTTAAGTGAATAAACGAACTCCGAAAAGGCTAAATTTTTGGGAATTTAATATTTGATTTATAAGGATAATGACTTTGTTTTAAATAATTTAGTTTGAAGTATTTTGATATAAATTGTTTTAAATTTATAACCACGGGTTATAATAACGATTGGTTGGCAAAGAGACCGGGATCGGATATGGACATACTCTCTGTCGATACCGAAAACCACTTTGACAACCGTGTACGCGGTGGAGATTCCAGAATGAAGTAGGATGGTGGCGACGTTCTTAAGGTATGTTACGTGGACCCAACTCCCTAGAGTTGGCATAAGGTGGCTAAAACAGGAGCGATCTCGGACCAGTGAGGTAGCACCTCTTCTCGGACACATTTCTTCGATATTATACTCTTACTTGTGATTGATTAGATGGCCATCCTCCGATTTGGGAGTGTTGTTCGAGGTGGAACGGTAGTGGCTGCTATGCGTATCCATCAGTCCGTGTGCGTAATTGGTATATCTACCCTGGCATTGCCTAGTTGTGCCGTGTCACCTACCATATCAAGCTTTACTATGATTATGATTTTAAGATCCGACCGCGTTAAGGTTCTCCATCCCCTTAACGCTATTTTCTATATGATTATACTTTACTTATGTAGACACTATTATAATAGCGAATATTACTACATAGTAGATATTTTAACGGATCCTTAGAGGATGGGCGGTCCCAAGCATCTTCTAAGTTACTTGTACCTTTACTACAGTTCACTTGAGTTGGTTTACATTGTATAAGTATGTATATCCTGACTCGAGTGTTTATGTTTTATTTTACGCTCGGGTCAGCCTGAGTATTAGTTGGACTTCATCTTCATGGAGCTAGGACTACTGGAGATCATCTTTATCAAGCTGCTATCTGTTTTGCTATTCAGTCTTTTATTTTAGCCTATGTAATTGAGACAAATGAATTTGGGATTTTCTGTGGTTATTCAAACTGTATTGGTTTTAGACTATGTAATTTGTACTTGTTTTGAGACTATGTATTTTAGTGGCTTCATGAACCACTATGGTTATTTTTTTTTAAATTCCGCTGTGAGTTATTCTGATATTTCTGTGTCTGTGATTCTGTGAATGATTTTATTTGCTCCAAATTTTATTACAATCTGATATTTTGCATTATTCAAGTCTGACATGTGTGGATTATTGTCGATTTGAATGGTCCAAAATATTGGGTCGTTACATTTGGTATAAGAGCTTTGGTTTTAGGCAAACCTTAGCCTATGGAGCAAAAACTCATTAGAGATAGGGTAGAAATACCCTAGAATGAGTGAAATCAAACTCAGAATCATTTCTTTGTGAGTGAACATATTTTCAAAGTATAAAATGATTTTATTTGCTCCAAATTTTATTACAATCTGTTATTTTGCATTATTTAAGTCCGACATGTGTGGATTATTGTCGATTTGAATGGTCCAAAATACCGGGTCGTTACATTTGGTGCTCATGTCTCACAATCTTCCTCTGCAAATTCCAAGAAGAGAAAGCCCAACTTCCACCAGCAGAAGAAGAATTGGCTCAAACATCCGGGCTTGGGATCTTCAGCATCTTCTCCTTCCCAGAGACACCCTATTGATCTTTCCACCATTACCTGCTTCAAATGTGATCAGAAGGGACACTATGCCAATAGTTGCTCTACTTCGGTTGGTGCTTCTGTTCCTCCACCTCAGGTTTCCAAGAACGATCTTTGTCATGTTCGTCTCCAGCCGGGTCATTTTAGGAAGGACTGTCCTTTATATCAGAAGGGAAAACCATCTGGTGTATTTGCTGTCACATCTGCTTCATCACCTGCTGCACCTACTCCTGCTCCGAGCGGTGATCAAGGTACTTTTCAAGGCACCTTTACTTTATTTCATCATCCTGTTCGTGTTTTATTTGATACTGGGGCTTCGCATAGTTTTATTTCTGATGATCTGTGCAATAAGTTTGAACATCTCCTTTCTCTTGAGTATGCTTTTGTCCCTCTTTGTGTTTCAAATCCTATTGGTGGTCCCGCAAATCTTAATAAGATTTGTAAACATGTGAAACTCCACCATTCCGATCATCGTTTTAGTGGTGATTTCTATATTCTTGGTTTTGATACTTTTGATTTGTTGCTTGGAGATGATTGGTTAAAGAATCACGATGCCCATATCTCTTGTAAATCCCGAATCGTTTCTCTTGAGGATGATCGGGGTAATTCTTTGGTTATTCAGTGTTGTTTGCCTCATGATTGTGCTGGTAGCTTTATCTACTCATTGGATTCTTCTCCTATTGATCTTCAATCGACTCGTGTAGTCAATCTCTACCCGGATGTATTTGGTGAAGCTACTGCTTTACCTCCCAAGCGGGAAATTGATTTCCGCATTGATCTCATTCCTGGAGCTTGACCTGTAGTTCTTCCTCCTAGAAGAATGGCACCCCGTGAGAAGGTTGAGTTAGGAAAGCAAATTGAGGACCTATCTTCCAAGGGTCTGATCAGACCTAGCTATTCTGAATGGGGAGCTGTGGTGGTTTTCGTCACCAAGTCCGATGGTTCTCTCCGGATGTGTGTTGATTATAGGGAGTTGAACAAGCTCACTATGAAAAATAGATATCCAATGCCTCGCATCAATGACATGTTTGATCAGCTTTATGGTGCTACTGTTTTCTCTCAGCTTGATCTTGCCACGGGTTTTCACCAACTCAGAGTTGCCGAGGAAAGTATTCCCAAGACTGCTTTCCGTACTGAGAATGGATTCTTTGAATGGTTAGTTATGCCTTTTGGTTTGACTAATGCTCCTGCTTTCTTTGTTGACTTGATGAATCGTGTTTTCCGTGATGTGCTTAATAAATTTGTTCTAGTCTTTGTGGATGATATCCTCATTTTCTCTAAGTCTGAAGAAGAACATGAGTCACATTTGAAATCTGTTCTTGAGACTCTTCGAAATCATCAGTTAAAGGCTAAATTTTCCAAATGCCATTTCTAGAAGGATGAAGTCCGATTCCTCGGGCATATTGTTTCTGGAAATGGAGTTTCAGTTGATCCAGTCAAGATCGCTGCGATCAATGTAAGTCTTTCTTTCCTTCGCTTTCCTTGCCTCGTTCAATTTATTCTATCTTTCCTATTATCCTTCTTTTTCCCTATCCTGTGCAGGATTGGGAAACTCCTAAGACTCCTACTGATATCCGTAGTTTTCTGGGCCTTGCCGGTTATTACCGGAGATTCATTGAGAATTTCGCTCGGATTGCTGCACCTCTCACTGCTTTAACTCGGAAGAATGCTAAGTTTATTTGGAGTAACGGGTGTAAGGCGGCATTCAATGAGTTAAAAGACAAGCTTACTTCCGCACCTGTTCTTACCATTCCAAGTGGAAATGAGGGATTAACGGTATACACTGATGCTTGTCGAGAAGGTTTGGGAGCTGTTCTGATGCAGGATGGTAGGGTGATTGCTTATGCTAGTCGACAGTTGAAGACCCATGAAGTAAATTATGCTGCCCATGACCTAGAGTTGCTTGCCGTTGTTTTCGCTTTGAAGCTTTGGAGACATCATCTGTTGGGTACCAAGTTTGAGCTTTTCACAGATCATCAGTCTTTGAGGTATATTTTCTCTCAGATTGATTTGAATCAGAGACAAGTTAGGTGGTTAGAGTTCCTTGCTTCTTACGACCTCGACATCAACTATACACCTGGAAAAGCTAATGTTGTGGCGGATGCTTTGAGTAGGAAGAAGGCTTTGTTGTGTCAGCTTGTTGTTTCTTCACCTCTTGTGGATCGTATTATGGCTAGACAGGATGAGGATCAGATGCTTAGATTGATTAAGGAGAATATTCGAGGTAGAGTTGGAGGTAGTAGTCTTGATGGCAGTGGAGCTCAGATTGACGATAAGGGTGTATTGAGGATTAATAATAGGATTTGTGTCCCGAATGTTGATGGATTGAGACAGGAGTTACTTCGGGAGAATCATCAGTCCAGACTTTCTATTCATCCAGGCGTGACCAAGATGTATCAGGACATGAAGAAGATATATTGGTGGAAAGGTATGAAGCGAGATATTTCCATTTTTGTTAATAGGTGTGTGACTTGTCAGCAAGTCAAGGCAGATCATCAGAAGACTCCTGGTTTATTGCAGCCTCTTGAGATTCCCAATTGGAAGTGGGAACAAGTTTCTATGGATTTCATTGATGGTTTACCGAGGACTAGGAAGGGTAATGAGAGTATCTGGGTTATTGTAGATAGATTGACCAAATCAGCTCATTTCATTCCGGTCAAGTCTACCCGTTCAGCTTCTAGTTTGTCTGAGATTTACATGAGGGAGATTGTTCGTCTCCATGGTGTTCCTCTCAGTATCGTTTGTGATCGTGATCCTATCTTTACTAGTAGGTTTTGGAAAGCCTTTCAGGATTCTTTAGGTACTCGTCTAAATCTGAGCACTGCTTACCATCCACAGACCGACGGTCAAACGGAAAGGGTGAATCAGATTTTAGAAGATCTTCTTCGTGCTTGTGTGATTGATCATGGAGGATCTTGGGAAGATCATCTCCATCTTGTCGAATTCACTTATAATAATAGTTATCAGGCCAGTATTGAGACGTCTCCGTTTTCTACTCTTTACGGACGACCTTGTAGATCTCCTTCTTGTTGGATTGAATCCGGTAATCGTTTGGTTCTTGGTCCTGAGATGGTTTTGGAAGCTTCAGAGAGAGTTGAAGAGATTAAGAGGAAGATGAGGATTGCTCAAGATAGACAGAAGAAGTACGCTGATCGTCGAAGACGGAGTTTAGAGTTTGCTGTTGGTGATTTGGTTTTCCTTAAGGTCTCTCCCTTAAGGAATGTTATTCGTTTTGGTCGTAGAGGAAAGCTTTCTCCTAGATTCGTAGGTCCTTTTCGCATTTTGGAAAGAATTGGCTCTCTTGCTTATCGTCTGGATTTACCCGAGAAATTTTCTGGAATACACAATGTCTTTCATGTATCTCATCTTCGTCGCTATCTGCATGATCCATCTCTTATTATCCAGCCTTCTGCTCTTGATACTTTGGATATTGAGCCAAATCTGACTGTTGAGAGGAAGCCACTTCGTATCGTCGATCGAGGTACGAAGCAGCTAAGAAGAAAATCTGTCAACCTGGTCAAAGTGCAGTGGAGCACTGATGAACGGGATTGCACCTGGGAGACGGAGGAGAGCATTCGTGCTTCGAATCCGGAATTATTTATTTCAGGTACTTTTGCTCTACTGTCTTATCTTTCTTTGTTTCCTTCTTCGTTCCATTTCGTGGACGAAAAGTTTTGAGTGGGGGAGAGTGTAACAGCCCAAAATTTTTAACAAATTTTTATTTAAAAATAAACATCCTGTAATATTGATTTGAATTAAAAGTGTAAAAATTAGTGTGAAATGGAAAATTTAAACTTTACATTTTCGTTACGTATATTTACATCCGTTCTTAACTTATATTAAACAATCAAATTTTATTAATTATGGTAATAGCTATTTAATTTTTGGTTTAAAATGATACGTTATTTTATTGAAAGAAACCGTTAGCATTTTTCAATTTTATTTAATAAAAGAAACAAATAACGGTTGTACGCCACTTTGGGCATTACACTTTTACGTTCGTTGGTTCTTTGTCCATTGATTTTTTTTTCTTGGGCTAACAGTGCTAGTTCAGCCGTATAGTTTCAGTTTGAAAATTTCAAAAATCTTGCCTTACTTTGCCACGTGAGAATTATTCCATTCCCTCTTTGCATTCCATACGTTTCGTTCAACTTAAATGCCTTTCTTTTTACCGTTCCAACTATTAAGCGTTTGGTATATTATCCCTTACGTTTCGTTCCAGCTTTTAATAAATTAAATTGCCTAAATTCTTCAACCGTTCAAAACTTTTTATTTCTTGCCTTTCCTACTTCAATCAAGTGAACAGCTGTTTATATTTTCCACATTCACAAATATTTCCAGACCACAAAATTTTCTCTGTAGCTTTCTTTGCAAATCTCGTGAGCATCTCAAAGGTAAAGCGCATGCCTTCTTTCCATTTTTATTTTTGTATTTTCGTTGATCTGCTTGCAGTGTCTTGCTTTATCCCTTGACCTACTCCATACCATTCACCGTGAGAACCTCTTACCCCATTCGCCACCAGCCCACCACCACGACCCACGTCCCTCTCCAGGCCGAGACCACCCACGTCCCCTCTCCAAGCCGAGACCAGGCAACCCCATGCCGAGACCAGACCACCCACGTCCCTCTCCAGGCCGAGACCAGCCACCACTAACCCATGCCAGACCCATCGTGAGCAGCCCCTAACCCACGTCACCTCTACCCCAGTCCACCACCCACGTCCCCATGCAAGACCGAGAACCCACGGCCCCTCCAACCCCATCGCTAGACCATATCCATGCTGACCAACCCATTCCACCCGAACTATGTCAGACCGAGCCTGTATTTGAACTAGAGCAGTGAAATGTTTTGTTATCTTGGTATTTTGTATTTTGTCTATTCTATTCCTGAGCCTCTGTTTGAAAAATGATGAACAAAATTTACCTCTGTCACCTTTGTTTTGAGTCATGATTTTTTTTGCCTCTGGCTTTGTTTAGAAAAAAAAAGGAATGAGAAAAAGTTGCTTTTGGTCACGTGTTTTGGTATCCTTGTCTGTTTTTTTTACTGACCTTTGTTTTGAAAAAAAAAGTTGTTTTGTCACTTTGGCTAACTTTGGAGTTATATTTTCTAACCGACCTTGGATTTGAAAAAAAAAATGAACGTGTTGTGGTCGAGCCTTTGTTTTAAAGTTATAGTCTATTTTAAAAGTGGTCGAGCTATTCCTTTCTAGTATTCAACTTGTTTCCTTTTCGTTTGTTTGTTTCATTTGAAAATTTGTTATTCGTGCAATCTTAGATTTTGATTATTTATTTTGGTTTAGATTTGAATTAGTTGGCGCATCCGCTAACAACTGATCGTGCTTTCCGCGTGCTTTCGATAGACATCGTATTTCTTTTTTTTCGAATCTCCAACTCCATAGAGGTGAGTAAATCTCACACGAATATTCATACTTATATGATTGTGAAACGACCGCAACTGAATGTGTAGAAAATAAATAAATGATGTTATAATTACCTGTGATTTATTTATATTTGATGTTAGAATTATTAAAACTACATAATGTATCATCTGTTATATTTTGTTCTTATTTTACTGTTATTCTATTCTGTTAAATCACACTGCAAGTTCCCTGTAGAATAGAATCACTATGGGTTGAAATGATACATACCCGAACGGACTTTAGAATAAGGGAAGATCGTTATGGCCTGAAATGATAGGCCTGAACGATTTTCAATTAAATTTTATTTACTTGGGATTGCGGGTTTGAAATGATAAAACCCGGATTTTTCTTTGTAAACTACGGATTGAAATGATATAGTATCCGTATCACTTGACTTAGGCTAGAAAATATTATACAGACCCGTGGTTATTTTTCTGTATTTTCTGGATATCTTTAAATATTTTTAATATTTGTAATAATATTAAATTGATTTAAATTGAATTTTTAAATGATTTATTTAGAATAGAAATGATTTTTCTATGTGATAAATATAAATAAATGGGAAAATATTGATTTTTAAAATGTAACTTAAATTTGAAAATTTGACTAAAAAGAAAAGATGGAAACTTAAGATTTATTAAAATAAAATGAAAAGTAAGTTTTAAAATGGTGAAAAAAAATGGAGAATAAAATTTAAGTGTTGAAATAAATTGTTTAAAGAAAATGGGAATTTACCCACTTGAAACTTAATAAGTGAACTTGGTAAAGTTTGATTTTTATTTGTAAAACTTCTCTTTAGAAATCATAAGTTAAAGGTTTTAAATGAACATTTTAATGTGGAAAATATGATTTTTATAAGTTTAAATAGTTTAAATTGAAATTTATATTCTGGAAATTAACTAATTCTGAACTAAGTGGAATCTGAAGCACTTGTTAAGTGCTGTGGTTATATAAATGAACCAAATGACTAAAATGAACTAAGTCTATGATAGCACTTGGTAAGTGCTGTTGTAGCGGAAACTAAAATTGAACCTGAACTAATAAAAGGGCTACTGTAGCACTTGTTAAGAGCTGCAGTAGGCTGAAATATGATTTTGTTTAAAACTAAACTATTATAGTAGTTTATATATGCTGTCTTTGCTAAATAAAATTGTTTCCAAATATAACTTTCCGCAGCACTTTTTAAATGCTGTGAAAGCTGAAAATTCTAACGTTATTGTTTTAAGTGAATAAACGAACTTCGAAAAGGCTAAATTTTTGGGAATTTAATATTTGATTTATAAGGATAATGACTTTGTTTTAAATAATTTAGTTTGAAGTATTTTGATATAAATTGTTTTAAATTTATAACCACGGGTTATAATAACGATTGGTTGGCAAAGAGACCGGGATCGGATATGGACATACTCTCTGTCGATACTGAAAACCACTTT
The DNA here is from genome assembly GCA_030737815.1 of Allium fistulosum. Taxonomy (NCBI): domain Eukaryota; kingdom Viridiplantae; phylum Streptophyta; class Magnoliopsida; order Asparagales; family Amaryllidaceae; genus Allium; species Allium fistulosum. Next base: position 1,508,512,178 of record CM060903.1, read on the forward strand.
GACAACCGTGTACGCTGTGGAGATTCCAGAATGAAGTAGGATGGTGGCGACGTTCTTAAGGTATGTTACGTGGACCCAACTCCCATGAGTTGGCATAAGGTGGCTAAAACAGGAGCGATCTCGGACCAGTGAGGTAGCACCTCTTCTCGGACACATTTCTTTGATATTATACTCTTACTTGTGATTGATTAGATGACCATCCTCTGATTTGGGAGTGTTGTTCGAGGTGGAACGGTAGTGGCTGCTATGCGTATCCATCAGTCCTGTGCGTAATTGGTATATCTACCCTGGCATTGCCTAGTTGTGCCGTGTCACCTACCATATCGAGCTTTACTACGATTATGATTTTAAGATCCGACCGCGTTAAGGTTCTCCATCCCCTTAACGCTATTTTCTATATGATTATACTTTACTTATTTAGACACTATTATAATAGCGAATATTACTACATAGTAGATATTTTAACGGATCCTTAGAGGATGGGCGGTCCCAAGCATCTTCTAAGTTACTTGTACCTTTACTACAGTTCACTTGAGTTGGTTTACATTGTATAAGTATGTATATCCTGACTCGAGTGTTTATGTTTTATTTTACGCTCGGGTCAGCCTGAGTATCAGTTGGACTTCATCTTCATGGAGCTAGGACTACTGGAGATCATCTTTATCAAGCTGCTATCTGTTTTGCTATTCAGTCTTTTATTTTAGCCTATGTAATTGAGACAAATGAATTTGGGATTTTCTGTGGTTATTCAAACTGTATTGGTTTTAGACTATGTAATTTGTACTTGTTTTGAGACTATGTATTTTAGTGGCTTCATGAACCACTATGGTTATTTTTTTTAAATTCCGCTGTGAGTTATTCTGATATTTCTGTGTCTGTGATTCTGTGAATGATTTTATTTGCTCCAAATTTTATTACAATCTGATATTTTGCATTATTCAAGTCTGACATGTGTGGATTATTGTCGATTTGAATGGTCCAAAATATTGGGTCATTACAATGTATAATCTAGTTTATTGAGGCATAATTTATGTTATTAACTTATGTATTGCAAGATTATATATATTTAAGTTTGTGTTAACAATAGAATAATGTGCATACATTAGTTTTAGGTTTGTTTGGAAACGTTAGTTGTTAGTGAGCATACAATTAGTTTATGTATTTTAGAAAATTTAAAAAACGATATTTTATATTCATGAAACCCTTAGAGTGTCTTTCGGCCCCGTCTGATAAGTATTGTATATGATCGTTATGTGGATATTCGTTTTTTACAGAACGGACATCTATATTCACCGTATACAATATTTATTAGATTTGTCCCTGTATTGGACAAGTTACGAACACAGTAACGTAATTAAATCTCGTAAAACATTTCATTTTAAATGGTTCATAGAATTTCGACGGCGCTTCCTTTATGTTCCCTGTGTACACGCAAATGTGTACTGTTCAGGGAACTAAAGCGAAGTGTTGCCGAAATTTTGTTGAATCGTTTAAATTGAAATGATTTACGTGATTTAATTACGTTATTGTATTTGTAATGGGAGGTAGGATGACCCATCGACAAAGTGTCAATTCACCAATAATATTGTTTTAATAAAATGTCAATTTTTTAAATTTATATCGTACTTTTTAATTATATACGTAGGTAAATGGACAATTATTTTACTGATCGAAGCTGGATGTACAAAAAAAGAAGGATCGAAAATGGAGGCTCAACAAGTGAACAGTTTAATAACGGTGTTTGCGTATTTATTGATTTCGCTTTGAGTAATAACAGAAACGACGAAGAAATCCGTTGTCCATGTACTAAATGCAAAATGTTAAAGCATTTGATACCATAAATGGTTAGAGTTCATTTGCGTCAATACGGTTTCATGCCGAACTATTTGGTTTGGGATCGTCATGGAGAACCGTTAGCATCTACTCATGTACAAGCTGAGGAGGCAGTGTGTACTGAAATTGATACGACGAATCTCATAGAACATATGGTTGAAGATGCTGCACGGTCAATGTTTCCTGTTCCTCAATTAATTGATGACGATGGTAATGCTGAAAAAGAACCAAATATTGGGGCAAAAAATATATATGATTTATTAGATGCCGCAAAGAAACCCATTTGGAAAGGCTGCACAAGCGGAACCCAATTATCAGTAACTGCTGAATACATTGCGATGAAATCTAAATACAACTTCACAGAAGCTGGATTTACAGCTGTTGTACAAGCTGCGAAACGGCATATGCCTCCCAATAATTTAATGTGCGAAAATCATTATGAAGTAAAAAAAATGATGTCAGCTTTTGGTTTACCGTATCATAAAATAGATGCATGTCTAAACGGTTGCATGCTGTTTTGGAAAGAAGATATCAACCTTAGAAATTGTAAAATATGTAATCAAGAAAGGTACAAATCAAGAAAGAAAAAAGGAAAGGAAGTCCCGTATAAACGTATGCATTATTTACCAATTACTCCTAGACTTCAAAGGTTATATGCATCTTCTATAACCGCGCAACATATGAGATGGCATAGTGTTAGAACACGGGAAGAAGGTACGTTAACACACCCAGCTGATGGGGGAAGCATGGAAGCATTTTGACCACAAATATCCTGATTTTGCATCCGAGAGTCGTAATGTTCGACTTGGTTTATGTACGGATGGATTTTCACCATTTTCTCAGTTTGGTTCTAAATATTCGTCATGGCCTATAATTGTCACACCTTATAATTTACCTCCATGGATGTGTATGAAAACTCCATATATGTTTCTCACATTTGTCGTCCCTGGTCCTAATGATCCGACACAAGGAATCGATGTTTATTTACAACCTTTGATTGAAGAATTAAAAACACTGTGGTACGAAGGAGTAGAAACATACGATATTTCCAAAAAAAAACTTTCACATGTATGCTTCTTTGATGTGGACAATCAGCGATTTTCCTGCTTATGCAATGCTTTCAGGTTGGAGTACGACTGGTCGTCTAGCTTGTCCGTACTGCATGGAAGATACACGAGCATTTTCTTTACCTCATGGAAAGAAAATTTCATGATTTGACTATCATCGATGTTTTCTTCATATTAATCATCCTTTTAGAAGAGATAAGAAAAACTTTACAGCTAATAGACATGAAACTTTGAGACCACCTACGGTTTGGTCAAGCGAAGATATTTATGAACTTGTAAAGGATTATCCAAAGATACATGAAACCGGAGAACAAATTGAAATTCAAGGTAAATCATCAATTCATAACTGGTGCAAACAAGCATATTTTGGGAGTTGCCTTATTGGAAAAATCTCCTGATTCGTCATAATATTGACGTGATGCATAATGAGAAAAATGTGTTTGATAATGTTTTCAATACAATTTTGAATGTCAAGGGGAAGACGAAAGATGATTTGAAATCATGACGTGATATCGAAGTAATATGTAATCGTCCTGAGCTTCATATAAAGCCAAATGACACAAAAAAGCCAAAAGCTTGCTATGAGCTAGACAATAATCAAGTTAAAGTACTTTTAAAATGGGTGGAAGGACTAAGATTCCCGGATGGTATATCTTCTAATATTCATAGATGTGTCGACTATAAGAACAATAAACTTAGCGGGATGAAAAGTCATGATTGTCATGTTATGATGGAAAATTTATTACCCGTCGCTTTTAAAAAACTGTTGCCCGTAAAAGTTTGGACTGTTGTAACAGAACTTGCTCTTTTTTATAAAGAGATTTGTTCTACTACATTAAAAGTTGATCGTCTACGTAAACTTGAGGAATAAATCCCGATATTGCTCTGCAAAATGGAAAAAGTATTTCCTCCAGGTTTTTTCAATGTTATGGAACATTTACCTATTCATCTTCCATTAGAAGCACGTCTTCGAGGGCCTATGCAATATGGATGGATGTATCCATTTTAAAGGTATTTAAATCATCTTAAAAAAAAGGTGAGACAGAAAGCTCGAGTTGAAGGTTCGATTTGCAAATCATACATCGAAGAAGAAGCTCGTTTTTTCTCTCTCATTATTTTAGTGACCATGTGAACATATCATTTGAAAGTGCTACGCGTAATGATGAAGGCATTAATCAAGATGATTGTCAAACGACCTTATCAATTTTTAAAAAACAAGGTCGGCCTACTGGTGCTTGTGTGGAAATATGGTTGGATGATAGAGATTATCATGTTGCACACACATATGTTCTTCTCAACTGTGCTGAAGTTGCACCGTTTGTTAGGTAATTTACTTATATATATATATATATATATCATCAACACGTGTGTATACACAAATATATGCACACACGTGTGTCTTAATCATAATGCAACATTTGTTATTATATTGCAGTATTTACGAATCACAACATCCTAACGGCAATATCGGCAAAGAATTCGCTTCTTGGTTTTCTAAGTACGTTTTTGATACAACAAGTTGTGTTGTAGACGAAGGATTGAAACATTTAGCTATGGGACCAAAAAGGATAATGAAGACCTATCCAATATTCTTTGTCAATGGATATAAATTTAATACCAAAGAATACGGTGCCGAAAAATTAACTAACAATACTGGTGTATTTGTTAAAGGTAATGATGATCCAAATGATCATATACATGATTTTTATGGCGTGCTAACCCAGGTTTTGCAATTGACGTATTTCACACGACCCGCGGAAGAAGTATTTTTGTTTAAATGCAACTGGTTCAGCAACGTTCCAGGTTCTGGAATCAACGTGCACCCAAAATATAATATTATAGAAATAAAACATACTTCGCGTTATTATAAATACGATCCTTTTGTACTTGCCAACAAGCTCTTCAAGTTTATTATGCTTCTTACCCATCTCTAAGAAGAGATAAAATAGATTGGTCGGCTGTTTTTAAAACAAAGGCAAGGTTTACATTTGATGGACGGAATATTCCCGAAGAACAAGCTTACCAAGCAGATATCGAGGAAAATAGAGGAATAATAATAACCGACGATCAAACAGATTTTGGACCTCTAAACGATGAATCAAATGCATTAATTGAAGCATTTGAGAGTACAAAGGAACAAAATATAGAGTGCGAAACAGAGTCTGAATCCGAAAATGACGAGGACTGATAACCTATCTACATTTTGAGAAGGTAAATTTATATTTTTTTAATTAAACATTATCCTATTTTCATTAAAAATGAAATGGTATGCTAATATATGATATGTATCACATCTCGTTTTTACGTTACGCCATACTGTATGTTTTACATATAGTCATTTTATTTTCTGTTATAATGTTTGTTTGTAACATGTATTATATAGGTATGTCGTCACGTAGACATACCGGTGGACATTCTGGGTCTCCCTCTTCCTCACAGAGAGGGTACGCTCGTCCGGATGGTGGTGATGGCGGTGGTCCATCACAAGAGCTACAGCGTCATGTGGTGTGGCTAAAGCCAAAAGCAGATCAAAGGTAAGTATTAAATTTCAAAATTAAATTTCATTTTCGTACAATCTATTCTGAAAATATATAGTAATCATGAAATATTAATTTTTTTTTCTCTATTTAAACACAGTGGTTTCTCTTCGGAGCCGACTCAAGTAGTTCTATCTATATCTCGACGGGCATACATGAGTCGTATGACCGAATGTTGGCCTAAGTGGACATTGATTCCAGATAATGTTAAAGAGACTATTTGGCAGGATTTTTTGGTATGTCACTTTAATATATTAGGAACATGTTATATCAATTCATGTTTACATTATATATAAAAGCTGTATAACTCTTATTTTGTCAAACGTGCAGGCGGAAGTGGATCTTCAGGACGCTGATATTTCATTCGTATATCGCCACTGGTGCAGCAAAGTCGCAAAGAACTACCGAGAAATAGTAAACAGCTTAAAAACAGCGAGAAAGAAGCCTCAGTGGATGAGCGCAGCTGTGTGGGATGATTTTGTGACATGGTGGGGAAACGAGGAGTTTCAGGTAAATTTATCATATGTTTAATTTAAATTCTTCTACGCAAATACTAACTAGAAATGTTAAACAATTTTTGTTTTTAAATTAAATTTACAGAGGCAGTCGAAGAGGAACTCAGCCAATAGGAGCAAGAACCCTGTCACACATCGTGGTGGTTCCAAGACATTTCAGCATCACCGAGAGGACTTGGTATATTTATTAATTACGATAATAATTTAAAGATTTTAAGTTCTAAGTTGTAGATAACGTAAACATATATATATATATATATATAATATATATGTATATGGACATATTTCAGGAGAGACAGCGTGGTGGTGCTTCTGTGAGTTACTGGGATGTTTTCACGCATACTCATGCGTTGAGTCAGGTCGACGAAGCAGGCACCGTTTCATACTCCTGGGATCACGATGCCAAAGCGCAGTCCGCATATGTAAGTAACATAATGACTTAACACTTATATAAGTTAATTAAAATAATGTTATCTAAATTCAACTTATTTTGCATAACAGCAAAAGTTTCAGCAAGCACGGACTTCCATTCTCGAGGGCTCTGGGCACGACGAGTTGACCGCCGATGAGGAGGACGCTATTTTTGAGTCTGTCATGGATCCAGCGGCACATGGCAGACGCTATGGTTTTGGGAATCAATCGGTAATAACTTTAACTTAAATTTTAAAATAATTATTCTGAACCAACTGTTGCACATTGTGATGGATTATAGTAAACAGGAATTACAGTTATTAAACACTGATAATTTAAATTTTATTTACAGGTTAAGACGGCTCAGATTGAGTATCAGAGGGCTCAAGATAAGGAGGAGATTGCATAGCTCAGAGCCCATGTCGCCACGCTTGAGGAATGCAATATCCGCACCGAAGCCAAGACGGAGGAGCTGAACAGGCGTCTTACGGAGTTTATGGAGCAATACGGCCGGTTTTCGTCTTCTGGTGGTTCTGGAGGAGAGTGATTTCAGGTATGATTTGATTTGTTTTGCTATGGACATGTATATTTGGAGAGTGTGAGGATTTGATACATTCTGATGTTTTGGATGTTGGTTTGGATGTGATTTTTGAGATGTTGACGTAGTAATTTGGTTATGGTTGGATGTTGATGTTGGATTGGACGTTTTGTTGGATGTTGGATGGTTCTTGTAGTTTTTATTGATTTGTATTATGTATATTGATTAGTATATATGCTTATTACTTGGATTTACTATTATGATTGATTATATGTGAGATATGTTGTTGTATATGTGCTCGAAATTGAGCTTTTATGAGATATACGATGTTGGAGGTGGCTGGAAGCATGCATTGTTGGTTCTGTTTAAAAAAAACACCCAGATTTCCAACGTCCACCAACGGCTTATTGGCACATTTATTCCAACGTCTTTCAACGTCTTCCATCGGAATTTCCAACGTCTTCCAACGTCTCTCCAACGTCCAATTTGGTCAACATCTTCTACCACATGGACAAATTGAACGTTGGAAGACGTTGGTATAAGCGCGTTGGCTCCGTTGGTGGACGTTGGTCGCCGTTGAAATGTATACCAACGGTTTTTCCAACGTCTACCAACGGCTTTCCAACGGCCGCCAACGGCTGGCCGCCGTTCGAATCCATTGTGTTTTTTGTAGTGATTGTGAATCCTAACATTGAAGCGAGATCTGCTAGTTTCATCAATGCATTAGCTTCAACATCATCAGCCAGTCGCAAGGGTAGGTTGTGCAAGACACATGAGCAGACAATCTTCGGTAACTCTACTTCGATTCAGATCCATGGTTTGCATCATTTAGGTGGTGGTCTTTGAAATCGACAAAGGTATGCGAACTCTAGTTCCAGATCCAAGCGACGACGTCACCATAGCAATTCTAGATCTAATGGCCAGCAAAGATCGAATAGGCGATAAGGCTTAGAACCGGCATGAACTTCCAGATTGAATCGACAGCTTGATGCAGCGAAATTTGTCTTGATGGCTCTCAGGTGTAGGCTGTTGGAACTGTGCCAGCGAAAGCGGCTTGATGGGATGAATTTCAATTTTTTTTTCATTTTGAATCTTAATTAAGTTTATGAAGCCTAAATTGATTTTAGATCTAATCTAAATATTTTAAATAAAATCTTCATTTTATTAAATTATGTTTAAAGAGATATAATTTTTATGCTTTAGATCACAAGTATATCAAATATACTTGTTTGTGTGAAGTGCAATGTTGTAGATAAGAAGTGTACATCATTAATGAGAATATATATAGATGTTAGGATTTACACAACAACGAACCAATTTCTAATTTACATATGTCTTTGTTGTCCATAATATTAAATAAATAAATGTATGTATGTCTATTAGAAATATATACGTATTAAAATAACTTTAGATAATTTTATGTGATTTGAAATCCAAAATTAACATCAATAAATTTGATTTCAATTAATGAAAGGTTTAACATTAAATGTTACATTACTACACAAGATCTATTCTATAAATTTGAATTGTAACAACACAGGTAAATTTTCATGTATATATAATTACTATTTGTCATTTTAGATTTAGAACAACATATATTACATATGCACACACGTATAAGTTGGATTCAAAAATTAACGAATCGAATTAAACTTATAGTTCATAAATTAAACTAGAGTTTAGGATTTTTTACAAAACAATAAACTTAAAAAGGAGACAAATGATTTAAAATTTGCACAAAAGTCCATTCATAAAGTTTAAACCAAACAAACAAACTTTCCTTTTTACGCGAACAGTATTCAAAATATTTGCAACCAAAAATAGTCGTATAACGGTAGAAATCATCAAGAAATAATAAATAATTGATATATACAATTTATTTACAATCATGTACGTAAATTTTATAAAGGTATAAAATATATCTAAATCAAATTAGCTTTTATTTTTATTTTATTTTAAATTATCAAAACAAAAGAAAAGAAATTTGAACAAGTCATGTTTATGTAAATTTGTGATAAGAACAAATAGATCTAAACAATACATAGAACAATAATAAATTAGCAGGTAGCTTGTGCAAGCCTTATGTTAAGAAACTGTTTCAAGCCTTATGTTCAAATTAAACTTTCTGCAGCTAGCTTGTGCAAGTTTTGGACTGATTCATGGATAAGCAAAGGTATCATTCTTGAACAGTTATTCACAACCCAGCAGAAGTTTCAATCTGGCATTGGTAACAATGCCCTGGCAGTTGATCACATTGTTAATGGTAAGCTTGTGCTGCCATTTTCTAGCAATCAGATTGTCAGGTCATTTTGGAGCCTTTATGATACATGTACATATGATTTGTATGATCATGACTCGGTTTTGTGGAATGGACGGGCTCATACCATTTCCAGTGTTTATGAGGCCTTGCAGGGTTTGGATACTGTGCCTAAATGTAGGTGGAGGAAGGTTACTTGGAATGCCGTCTCATGTAGCAGTGACAACCTTCTGTTCTGGAAGCTGACTAATAATGCTCTAATGACAAGGGACAAGCTTATTAGATATGGTATGTCTGTGCTTCCCTCTTGTGAGCTATGTACTCATCAATGTGAGAGTGTTCAGCACTTATACTTTGAATGTCCCTATGTTCTTAATATCTGGACTAAAATGATAGGCAGTTTTCAGAGGGGTGTTACTTCACCTAACATTATCAACCATTGGAATTTTATTGAGAGCGCTACTACGTGGAGGGATGACATTAGGCTGTATTTTTTCTTCATTTTGAAAAAGTTATTGATGGTAACTTGGAAAGAAAGAAATAAGAGGTGTTTTGATGGAATTTACAGAAGCAAGGAAGTAGTTTGGACTGTTTTAAGGCAAGAGATTTTGTTGGGGATAAGGGCCAGTGTCCACAAGTTCCTTGATTATCAATTTGAGCCTTGGATTCCGTAGTTCCTTCCATGCTTGCCTTATCGTTGTTGTTCGTGTCTCTTGTGTGGTCTTTGTGCTTTCCTTTTCTCTTTTTCTTTTCCATGGTGTGTTTTCGCTTTTTCTGTAATCTCTTCGTGCTTTAATAAACCTGGTAGGGGCCCAGTTTAACCCTACTTAATCTGCAAAAAATAATAATAATAATAATAAATTAGCAAATGTTCCATATCAATTTGAAATGAAGAAATATTATGAAGGGATGAAGAATATATCCATATCTGAATTAAAACAATACATTAGTCAAATGTTTAATTGAGATGGAAGAGGGTTTTGATTCATATATACAAAATGAACAATTAAACACATGTTGAATCTTACAAATCCAAGCATATGAATGATAAAAGATATAAATAAATTCATTTAGAATTACCTTGAATGTTGCCTATAATCACACCTTGAAATGACGAACCAAAAGCACCTGAACTCAAGTTGAATCAATCTCCGGATCTTGCAGGGATCAAGATGTAAAAATCACGTTTGTTATGCTTTTATATTTTATTTGATATTTGATTTTGGAATTTTTTATCTTATTCCCCCGTGAAATTCAGCCATGACAAGATATGAGAATAAGAGAAAAAAGTTTGAATTAATGAATCGGATAAAGGAAGCAACAAAAGATCATTTGAGAAATTGGTTCATTTTCTTCTTTTTATTTTCCTTTGTCTCTTCATTTCAAAAATTGAAAATTCATTCTCTCCTTATTTGGTCGGCCATATCAAGGAGGGTGCAGGCCTCAAAATTTTTCCAAAAACAGTTGATATTTAATATATTTAAATTTAATTTAAATATTCTACTTATATTATATATCGATATGCGCATTTATAACTTTGATTTTCATACTTTGTTAAATACTAATGATATTCAAACAAATTGAATAAAACTTTTATGATTAATATTTCATATATATCAATTAATTTATTTTGTTTAAAAACCCACTTAATATTTATTCTATTTAAGTCCAATTTAAATATTCTACCAACATCGTATATCGATACGCACGTTTGTAGCTTTTATATGCACACTTTATTAAATAGTAATGGTATTCAGACTAGTCAAATAAAAATTAATGATTCATATTTCATAAATATTAATTAATTTAATTTCTTTACAACAATTATAAATTAATCAAATCACGTGGTTCATTCAGAGTTTTCATCATTTTCGTTGTGCGACTCAAAGGTGTAAATTTAGTCAGCGATTGATATCGAACAATTTAAATATTAACGTTTACACATCACCTTAGCTAGTGGTGTGACAGGCTTAATTTATCGCTTAAACATCTTTCGGTAAAATCCAATTTTACTTATTATAAGCGGTACCCGCTAGTAACTATTATTTACACCAATTCTCTTCATCAAAACTATATCATATTAGAACTTATGAGATTTGGTTTTGGTCGAAATTTCAACATTGTTCACATTAAACTTCGTAAGTCTAAACGCAAAATCATTGATTCAATAATAACAGTCATTATGAATCGTATTACCCTGGCTATAGATTTTGACTTTGAGTTAACTACAGTTGACCATGATACTAATCTCATATAATTGAGGAATCGAATTCTCTATTGAATAATGTTTCACTTCTAATGCTTCAATTCAAAACCAACAATAGTCCTCCAATAGACGCCATGCCATGGTTTAACTATAATTAAAGTGGAAGGTTTGCATTGAAATTCTACAGTATTCTCAAGTTGAAGGAATTATGTAATATCATCACTTCGAGACTGTCTGTTTGATCTTAATTATATTAACCAATTGAACTCTTGAACGAGTCATTCCATAGTTATCTAATAACTATCAGCACGTAACCCCTTGGTGGCCCCAACGATCATGAGTAATATACTGCACAACATTTGAAGAGCGTTACGTACTCTAGGTTCAATGTATGAATCAATATCCTTTCTCGAAATATCTCAACTATGAATATTTAAAACAATATGTTTATTTTCAATGTGATAAAGTTCTCATGATTACAACGCATTGTAATTACTATCACATAACATGTCATTTAAGATTTTCTATTTAATATACTTTAAATTAATTACTTAATTAATTATACCATAATATAACAATTCTACAATAGAAATAAAACACATTTTATTTTGAGCAAGATTGGTTATCGAGGTAGATATATGATTTTTTTTCATAATTTCCCATAAGGCATACCTCTAACTCTATCACAAGCCATAACATCTCTAGGCATGGCTACAGCAGGCGACGAGACTCGCGACGGTTGTTAAAGGCGGAAGAGGAATCATGAATTTCAATTTTGTGAAGGCAATTGAAAAGAAAATCGTTTTTTCACAAGTTTTTAATTTGGTTTGAATAATAAAGAACCGGTTTGAGATATCTAAAGGCAACAACGTAAAGATTGAACAGTGTTGACCTGTCAAGGGCATTTTTCAAATATCAAGGAGAAAGGTTTTTTTAAAAAGTCCCCTGTTTTTTTATATATTTGCACTCTTATATTTACGGGGGCATTTTATTTTGTATTTTCATTTTAGACTTTGAACTCTATATTTCTAGGAATGAGCTACGGTGTAGTTCTTGACTTCGGGATAAAGTCTAGGCAATGTTACTAGGGATATGATTAGTATATTCAGGTTAGCGGGGAGTGCAAGTTTACAGATGTCGTAAGCGTTCGAATATATAATTATAGTAGTAACTCTGGGGCAACAGTAAACATTAACGAATTAGTGACCGAAGTTGGGTATATTTTAGTGTTCTTTATTTATCGTATTTACGTTTCCTCGTTCTATTTTAACTATTTATCTACAAAATTTTACATATCATATTCACCCCCTCTAAGGTATATTACACGATCTTAACAACTATATGCCATACATGTATGTCATCTCGCCTATGCATGAATATATTATATATATTCATAGTTATACACCAGTTATGTTTACTTAGTATAGATTAACTAAATGAAAAATAAAATATGGTCTAATAAATAATTAGATTAGATCTAATTTTAATTAGTAAATCTCATAGGCTCATCAAATCCAATTAGGGAACTTGTTTTTAAAAGTTGCTCATTTCACCCATTGTCAACCGTGACTGTTCTAACATTTTGATAGTAGCAGTTTTGATCGTCAATGTTCGTAGCAGTTTTAATTGGTTTATATGAAATATTGTTATACCGATCAATATATTATTGAGAGTTTAATACGTTGATTGTAAGTTCTCCACAAAAGTAATATTACACATATACTCTTACATTTATTCATTAATGTCTTAAATGTGAAGATTATACTTCCAATATGATTACTAGGGGTATAATTGAAAGAGAAAAAAATCATTCCTTCAAAGTTCTCTAATTTAATTTGGTCTTCTTACCATTAAAATTATACTATCAATTTTCATCGGTTTTATAATCGGTAAGAAATGGCGAGTAAAACAATCTTACGATGAAAACTGAAATACATAGTCATTCAAAACCAGTCAAAACCACCAGAGTAAAACTCCCAAGCGAAACCTTAATCTCAAACAAAAGTAATTTAAACATACATAGTTCGTTTCATTTATATTTTGTTTGATTATCCTCATTACAAAAGTTTCAATTTATTCCACAAATTAAATATATAATTTTAACCACTTTCAGGAAAGACGAAAACTATTGCAAACCCTAACCCTAAAGGTGATTTTTTTTAACTAATCTTGATTTGAATATTCTTCCTTTATTTACACTCATGAAGATTGATTATGAGAATTGCAAATTAATACATGATACTTTTGGATTTCATGAATTGAATAATAAGACCGACTATTAAGACACAAAATAAAACACAAAATGGGGGCATAACACATATTGATCATTGGATCTCACTAAAAGCTGAATTCAAAATAAGATCCAATGGTTGACATCTCCCGTGTTACCAATTGTGTCATTTGTTTGCGTCCAAATAGATTTTCCAAAAAAATAGGATAAAACGGGTATGAAATAGGGTGCTAAAGGAAATTAGCAACGAGGTATTAAATGAGTTTTATTTAAATAGGCATATTCTCTCTTTCATATAGAGACTAGGGGTAACAATTTGGATTTTTTTACGAAATTGGTTAAATGTGCAAGGAACTTGCTGAAGTCGGCCAAACTCTTCTACAATTTTTGTTAATTGAATGAAATTAGTATGAGATTAAATATAAATATATGGTTATCTTCAACTTTTCAATTTGAGATTAAAGAACAAAAGAGCGAAGGAAGGATGAGGAAAGGAAGAACATCTAGACTATGTTGATTGACGTTGAATGGCACTTTTGAAAATAATAATTTTTAATCTCGACCGAGGTGGAAAAAAAGTGGAAATTAGGGACATATTCATCTTTTCAAAACTTGTTTGTTTTACATACTTCTTTTTCATAAACTATTTTCTACATCCCTATTTCTTGGTTTTTTTTCTTTTCTACTACTCTCATTTTCAAATTTAAAAACGTTCACTTCGACGTATATTACGGCAATTATGAGTTATGAACGTATATCCCAAGAACGTATGTTAATGTTAGTAAAATTACTCAAATACCCATGTGAATTTCACATTTTAAAAGAAATAGAGATGTAATTTATAAAAAAAAATTAGAATGGACATAATGCTAATTTTTTGCAATAATAAAGATGTATGTCAAAATTATTCAAAAGAAAAAAGGGAATTAGGCACAAGGACAAACTTTAGAAATAATTTAGGCTAGAGGACATCAAGTTTTATTTTTGGTCTGAAGAACAAACTTTGAAAGAAAATTAGACTGAAGGACAGTGCTAATTCTAACTAGCATTATATTTAGTTTTTACATTATACAAAATGCTAGTTATAAATAGCATTATATTCAGTTTTACACTCTACAAAATGCTAGCTGTATTTAACATTTTCCTTCAGTCTAATTTTTTTTAAAATTTATCCTTTAGCCTAAAAATGAAATTTGTTGTCATTCAGCCTAATTTTTTTCCAAAGCTTGTTCTTCGGCCTATTTTCCGCAAAAGAAAATTGGGGCCTGGCTGTTTTCCCAAAACAGCGGGGTTAGCAATAGGAAAACGTGGGTCGTAGATGTAGATGGATGTATTGTAAAAATACAAAGATTAACAAAGGGTATTAGTCCTGTTATAAACAGCCTTATAAATTACGAATTGCAGCTTAGACATAAGAATAAAAACTCTCTCGAAACTTTAACAATTTCTTAACAAAATCCCCAATTGAGAAAACCCTAGTCGGTATCTTCTTCACTTCCTTCTCCATGGACGATGACGGTGCCCTCAGTTTCGATTTCGAGGGTGGACTCGATGCCGCTCCATCTGCCGCCGCGGTCCCATCAAACCCGAATCCTATCAATCCTGCCACAAACCCCAATCTTATCTCTCAATCGGGTTCCGGATCCGCAATTCCCACTGCAGAAAACCCAGTACTCAATTTCAACAACAATTTCAATAATAGCAACAATCATAATCAAAGAGGTGGTTATAATAGCTTTAGAAAGACAGTGTGCAGACACTGGCTTAGAGGACTGTGCATGAAAGGAGATGGCTGTGGGTTTTTGCATCAATATGATAAAGCTAGGATGCCAGTTTGTAGATTTTATAGGCTGTATGGTGAATGTAGAGAGCAGGATTGTGTTTATAAGCATACAAATGATGATATAAAGGAGTGCAACATGTAAGGTTCTTTGTTTTTTTTGTTGTTTTTGTGTTTAAGATTATGATGTTTGTTCTGACATCGTTTAAAAGTTTGATTTTCAATGATAGTTGTAAGTAGCTAAGAGTTTCGATCGATAATGTGAGCTGAGTTTAATTCTGCCAATAATGGTTATATACAATATTTTGGGTTGGTCGAACATATTCATGTAATTTGCGTGGGTGTGGGTGGGTGTGGGGGTGGGGGTGGATGTGTGGGTGGGTGTGTGTGTGTGTCCGTCCTATAAAGAGCTCAAATTTAGGGCAACAAAAAGAGCTTTGGAGGGTGGGAACAACTTATTTTATAATTACTTAATATATTTTCGAATAGCATCTTTTAAGTATTTTTAAGTGAATATTAAACGTAATATGGGTTGGGTAAATTAGTTGAATTTGTAATACAATATATAGTTGTAAAGTTGAAATAAGTCACAAGTACTGCTGTTGCTTGTGACTTATCAACTTCTAAGCAAATTATTTTGCCTACTTACAAGTCGTTGGCAAAAGTATGAATAATAACAAGTAACTGAACTGTTTTTACTATTTATAAGTAGTTGTCAAACATGCTCTTAGTATATTTAATCAGTTTTCTTAATGTAACACCACCTGTGTATGCGGTGATTGAGAAACCATTTACTCAGGGCCATTAAAAAAAAATACACGTCCATATACTAATATGCTAGGTAGAATGATTTAACACATCTACAATCTTGAAAAGAAATATGAAAAGTTGTTCACATCTTTCCGGTTGCCAAACATCAGACTAAAGCTTATTGTTTGAAATTATTTTCCAACAGTGATATAACATGATGTATAGTTAAATAAACATAAAAATCAGCTTCGTTTCAAATTTAGAAGTATTTGATAGCAAATAAGAACCAGGTTCAAGTGTGTGGTGATGTAGGATGTGTAAATTGTAATATATTCGCTTATGTCATGTTTATACTTTATTGTATTGCATCTATCCCCGTACCTGTCTAAATGGTTAGTTTTATGTTGTGCAATTAGTTATCCAAGACCCATAGGATGTAAGCGGTGCTGAGATGGGTGCTAGTTCGTGCCTATAAACATTATTTGCAACTGGGTCGGTATTGCTCATTTAAATTAAGAACTGACAGCTTAACCCAACCTTTCAGTCGTAAGTGTAAAAACTTTCGATTTATGCATTCATGTTCCTCGTCTTCTTAAAGTTCCCTTACTAGCTTCATATTGACCAGCAAATGGTGGCACAGCAGATCCCTTGCCTCGTGCAAAACAAGATATATTATATTTCTTACTCCTGTAGGAAATTATTGTGGTGGTTTTTCTTTTGTAAAAAAAAAGAAAAGAAATCTTTCATGTATGAGTAGTCACTTTTGTTATCTTCTTGATAATAAATTAATATTTAATACTACCTTATTGATTTCATAAAACATTTGCGGAAGATTCTAGTTCTAACTTTTTTTTATACTATAGATTATATATTAATATTATGGGATTTGCTTGTTAACCTACTACTGATATCATTTAATGCCATGTAAAATATTGTAAAACTTACATATTTTGGTGGCTACATTATAAACAATTCCATATATTCAATTAGTTACCTTAATTGCTTCATCCTTCACTCACTTCTTTATGCACAACCTTCATTGAAGTGCTACCTTCTCTTTGAGCTACCACATGCTTCAGGTCTGCACAGACGCTAGTCTTTTTGTAGTGCAGTATTAGTGTAGATTCTAGAAAATTAGTCCCTAATGGAATTACAAAGGAATTCACCATCCTTGGCATATAAGTTTATGCTGATTGAGAGTAATTGATTATAATAGTCAATAGCTTTACTTGGCTCGTATTTTCATCTGTTTCTTACTTAAACATGGTTATCAAAATTTGTGTGCGTATAATCTGATCGAACCTTTCCTCTAACTGTAGGTACAAGATGGGATTTTGCCCAAACGGACCCGACTGTCGGTATAGACATTTGAAATTGCCTGGACCACCTCCTCCCGTTGAAGAAGTTTTTCAGAAGATTCAACAGCTTGGTTCATACAACTATAATGGTGGGAATAGATTCTTTCAGCATAAGAACAATGGATACAACCAACAGTCAGATAAGTTTCAAGTTAATCAAGGTTCAATGGTCTCAAATCAGCCAACAGCTACAGCTGAACCGGGTATGCAGCAGCAACAATCACAACCTCAACAAAATAATGTGACTCAAGCACAAAATATTCCAAATGGGTCATTAAACACATCTAATAAAGCTGCATCACCTCTTCCTCAAGGACAATCTAGGTGTGTCTGGAGTTTATAGATATTTAGAAAAATAAACTTCCTGAAGCTAAATTGTATTATTAGAATGACATGAAACCTATAGACAGCGGCTCTTATATTTTTGACATTGTGTTATTTGGGTTTTAATAAACGGTTGTATATCCATATTTATTGATTGTGAGAGGGCTTTATCAGACTCAAATATGCCTCATGGTCAATAACTTGGGAATTAAATTTTCAAGGTTGGCATAAAATACTATTCAAATTTATATACTGTAAAATAGGAGTCCTGCATCGGAGGAATTGCTAATACGAAATTATTACAGAATACAGAAGTATTGTGTTCTTTGTAATAGCTTTATCTTGGGGCAGCAAAAGATTTGTTGTCATGTGCTAAACAGCTATTGAAAATTTGTGCAAATGTTATAGATATTTTTCCAACTCATTTACACAATGCACCATAGATTGCTCATTTTATGGTCATTTACATTGATATACACCATTTGCTTAGTTTATGTATCAAAGTTGTGTTATTTAAACCTGGTTTGCTCATGCAACTATGGCCTCCGAATTGCACCTTTTATAACCATGTAAAGGTTATAGGTGGTGTTGCATATGTGTAGACCACTCCAGATATTTTGAGCCAAATTCTATCGAATGATGTTAGTCAATCTATATTGAACAGACCATCCATAAAGTGCCTATATTTAGTGGAAATGCAGCGAGTATGTATAGTATTTCTCTTGAATAAAGTAATTCAAGGATTGAACCAGAACATAGCTTATGCTCCTCCAGTATATTAATAAGTGGAGCCTTTATGTAGGGATGTCAATTATAATCGAGATCCGCAAGCCTGAACCAAGTTGATGGGTCTTGGGTTGGACATGGATAACAGAAAATACCATAAAGATCCGAACAAACCTAAACATCTGAGAAAAAACATACTAATATATGCATCTATTAATGTCAGTGCTGACCCAAACCAAATCCCCAGTTGGGTTGGGTTGGATCTGGATTTTTTAAAATGCATAGTTTGGACTTAGGAAAACCTGATCCAACCAGACCCAAAACCTGTCGGTTCAGATCTAGGTTGGGTTCGGGTTGGATCTAATTCCCACCCCTGATTCTATGATTATATTTGAACATTTGTTTACCGTCACATTTTTTTGTCTACATTTACAACTCTATTTGATGTACCACCTCAAGCTATACCCAGTAAGGTGTTTATAGTGTATTGATCAAGTTAACTTATATTTTGTAATTCTAACCATTTGTCCTGTAGAAAGTGTCAATGAGGCTTGATAAAAGCTGATCGGATCAGCTCATGCTTGATCAGTGATTTTTTCCCCTTTCTTTCTTTTCAATACACGTGTTTCAGTAATTTCATCTTGACATTAAGCTTCAGTTCATTTGTTGTATATCCAATCTATGAGTTCGTTATCTTTACCGTGTGTTTGTTTCATATGGAAGTTTTTTTTTCTTTTTTTCAACAGATGTATGATTTTTCGAATGTTTTCAGTCTAGTATTTTTTTTCGTGGATTGAACCTAAGATCGTATATGTATATTAACTTTCCTGAAGTTACTGGCTTTTAGCTATCATAAAAATTCACAGTATTATCATGTAAATGTTTATTGTCAACCTTTTGAACCGACAAAACTCACTGTTGTAGATCTTGTAATTCTAAAGCTGATGTATTTTTTGTGTTCCTTTGTGTGTTATTGGCTCTTCATATTGTATCTGTAAGTTTGCTATATTTTTCCTGATGTTGATCAATTGCAGTGAGCTGTTTTCTGATTTCTGTCTTCTTGAAACATTGGGATACCAGGTATTTTATCGTTAAAAGTTGCAACCGTGAAAATCTAGAAATTTCTGTTCAGCAAGGTGTTTGGGCAACTCAGAGGAGTAATGAAGCTAAACTGAATGAAGCTTTTGAAAACTCAGAAAATGTCATATTGATATTTTCAGTCAACCGAACCCGCCATTTCCAGGTGTGAAGCATATTAACTTTGTTTTCTGTCAGTCTGACTTGTTAAGATAAATCCTAAATTTGTATTCTTTTTGCGAAGGGATGTGCAAAAATGACATCTAAAATTGGTGGTTTTATTGGTGGAGGGAATTGGAAGTCTGCACATGGTACAGCACATTATGGCAGAAACTTCTCAATTAAATGGTTAAAGGTAAATTTCTGTGTGCTGTGACACAATAATCATATTAGATGTGTGTTTTATCAAATGGTGAAAGTTTGTATAGTTTCCATTGTTGCAATCTTGATTTTGCGCATTATGGCAAAAACTCTCAGTTAAATAGTTAATGGTAGATCTTCTGTGCGCTGTGACAAAATAATATCTGATATGTGTTCCATTAAATAGTTAAATTTTGTGTTGTCTCCATTGTTGCAATCTTGATTTTCTGCTGCATTTAACGGGCAGTCAATATGTAAATTTTGATATACCATATTGGTATAGCTGCTTTGCTGTTATCCTAGAATATGCACCCTTTTATTGTTCACAAGACGGCTATATGTTTTTATGTCCATAATTGGATTTCAGATTTCAAGACGCCTCATTGCTGTCTTTGGTGTTTTGACGATAATCAGTTTCAGTGTCCACATTGGAAATTAGCCTAAGCAAAAAAGAAAGCTGCATTTATATGATACATAGGGTCTTTCTTGTTGTTGGAAATTAGCCTAAGCCTAAGCTAAATTGCTGCGATATTTTATTAATATTTCTCAAGGTTTATGAATGTATAGCCATTTGCAAATCAAACTAGCATTCGGTGTAACTATAAATATGTACATTGGCTGGTAAGACCTTACTTAGGGATATAAATCGCTTGACATATTATTTTTATTTCCCAAGCTTTTAAGTGTTAAGAACCATGTTGAATCTCACAATGTGAATCAGATGGAATTTCGGTATTGGTGCACATGTTTGAATGGAAAAGGGAAATTGTGTGCACTATGATTTCTGTGGGCTAGATTTATACGCTGTAAGTCTTTATTTAGTTCCCACTATCTATCATCCATAATATAGTCTAGGTCCATATATGTGGTGTATAATTCCAGATGTTTAGTGTTTGATAGTTGGTCAAAGTTCCTCTTATACACACATGTGTGGATCATTAGGTCGGTCAAACTTGAAAATTGGTAGAAGTTGAACCTTAAAGCTGGGTTTAGGTGCTTTGTTAGCAGACTATATAATTACAAACTGTTTTGCAGTGATCTGTAAGGATATATGTGATAAAATAGGTCTTATGTACATTGGAGAGGGCATACATAAAGATGTCTAGGTCGTATATATGCCAAATGGTTTATTATTAAAATTTACCTTCTACTTTAAAAACAGTTCTATGTGTGTACAGATTTTCAGTATTTATCATTTAAAATTTGTACAAATTCATGCAAGCATTTTGGAATCATGAGATGTTAGAAGATAAATGGGCCTGAACACTGTACTATATGCACTGCATTCGCAGATTCTGCAATATACTGCACATCTAGGTTCCTCTGTTGGAACGAACTATGAACACATTTTTTTGTGAGACACTTTATTAAGCGTAATTTAGCACTTCCACTGCGAGGGTTCCAATCATTATTTTATCCCCACTTATCTTGTAGGGCATATACTAGAATAATGATGCATCATGGTTCATCATAAAATGTATTTCAGATTTATTCTGGATTTTTTTCTTTCAAAGATATAGCAAGAATGCACGTCATCAGCATAGGCTAAAGATTTTATGTTATTAGAAATTATTTAAATAGGTTCCCATAACTACAAAGTAATCCTTCACATACCGGCATCTGATTCTAGCGTGCACATAAAGTCATCAAGTTTACTGGTTTGACTATGTTATGAAAGGTGTGCCTTGGCGCAGTGCGGCATTTGCGGCTTTTGCACCTATGGTGCAACACACATCTGAAGGTGCATGGTGTGAAAAAGACATTCCTGTTTAATCTATGCCTATTTTTTGTTTTATTTTTATTTTACGGTCCAAAAATGCTTAAATATCATTTACTGAATTTTCTTCCATATGTTGTAATTGTTATGGAAAATTTGATTATTTCATGTTTTGTGTGTGTGTGTTATATCTTCTCAAATCAACTCACTATGCTGTTTTATCTTGTAATATAACATTATAAACCAACTAATATTGATGTTTGAATATATTATATATTTATCTGTTAATGATATGATGTAAATCTCATTTAGATACGTTCATGTCTCGTGCAATTTTGATTATAGAGTTTTGTACTTCGATACAATCAGAATGTATAGAGTTTTGACCAGCATTACTGTCCCAGTGATTAAGCACTTCGACTTTGGTGACAGAGGTCACAGGTTCGAAACTTGCGTAGCGTGATTCGAACATAGATTGACATGTGGTATGTCCTATACTATTTAAGACTTGTAGTACTAATATGTATTACCATCTAAGTACCCAATTTTTTATTTTTTATTCAAAAGAAAAAAAAAACCAAAACCAAAATGCAATGTCAAATAAACATCTTAGAATAATACAAAATGAAAACAAATGTACCAAATTAACACCACACAAAGCAAAATTATAATGAAATATCCCATCTCATCATTTTTTTGTTACCTGTGATATATAAAATTAGATGTATGTTTATAACTTTGGGATTTAACTGCTAAACAATAACCATATGCTTTGAATTTGAAATTTAACTTGTAAACATATGATTAAACATTTATACTTGAATGATTGAACTTATACATGTATTTTATTTCAAAAGTAATGGTACATACCTACATACAGTTTGTGTTTTTACAATGTACATTATTCAAAAAATGAAAATGATTTCATTTTGGAGAAAAATGAATTATTTATTTTGACAAATTACATCAAACGAATAACAATGAATTATTCACTTTCTATAGCTAGTCAACATACCATGTTTATTTGCATACCATATTTAGTCTGTCGAGCAAATTAGATGGACACAAACCAAACTTGCTACAGTTTCTAGTTTGAGTGATATTTTACCTTTTAAATTTTGGTTTTATATACTTGAAATTTTATGGTTTCAACAGTACGTTTAATGATTTCTTTTTGCGAAATGACAAAATCTTTATTGGATATCTTTCAGCAAAAGAAATCATATGAATGCTAGTCTTTTTAAATTACTTATGATGTGCCTGCGCGCGTGTGCGTGCATATATATTCTGTTATATGCATAGTAATTTGAAACGATGTGTACATTGTCTGTCGTCTTTGTGCGCAAAGTTTCTAGGAAGATTTTACGTGTTTGTGTGCCGTGCACTGTAAATAACCGTGGCTACGTAGGCAATTAGTATAATTTGATATGGAGATGAATGGCGTTGTATGACTTTCTAGGTACTAAAGCATTTCATAGTTCACATAGGCGTCTTTAACCAAGTGAAAATATTTGTGAGGCTTATGATCGCCTGCTGTGCTGGCACCGCTTTAAATGATCATTGATTTGCGAAATATCAGCTTGAACTTATTGCGAGTGCAAGTCTTATACTGGCATAAATCAAACCGGAGTCCTGATAATTTAATTATAGTATTAGATGTTTATGCTTTGCCTAGACTCCTGGTCTGCTATCATGTGTTCTATTATTGTTTGTACCTGAGATTTGCTAAAATAAATTAGTCTACTTTCAGATATAAAGGCAAAAATGTTAACTGGACCATAATTTATTGTCACCATTAGTGAAACTTGCAGACGTGTAACCCATCCGAGTCTTGAAAGAACTCTTTAGGGGACTTTGTTGCTTTACCTGATGAACCGTTAACAACCAACTGCAATGACCATTTGTATATAAAAAATAACTGACATCATAAGCAAGGTTTTACGAAGTATGTTATTTGATCATTCCTGGCATAGGGCTTGATAGTCTATGGAATTGATGGAAATTTAATGTGAACATTATTCATCTATCCTTTTGTGTTGTACGTGTCGAATATTCTTCAGTTTTATATCAATTGTTTCCTACTATGTCAAGTGTGTGGTGTCATATATTTAGAGGCATGCATTTGAATTAGAAGCTGGTCTACTGAAATAAATCAAGAGAAAGCTCAGTGACCCCTCTCACACCCTTTCATAGTGGATTTTTGCCCTTTCTGCCATATATGTCAAATATCCCGCCTTATTTAACACATTTCCTTCTTATAGATGATAATTTAATTACAATATGATATGAGTATTCTACAACTCTATAGCTTATTGATATGGTATTTAATGCAGCTATGTGAGCTATCATTCAGTAAAACACATCATCTGAGGAACCCATATAATGAAAACCTACCAGTGAAGGTATGATCTTTCATCTTTTAGTTGAACAAAAATTACTTCAAATGTTTATTACTATGAAAATGGACAACTTCTTTTCATTTTTCTTATTTACTGTGTAGTCTTAGCACAACTGCTCGCTTTTGGTTTCACATATTTCAAAAAGCTATTTTTGAATATTAATACTGGTGTTTCACTCCGTCATCAACAATCCAAGCTGAAATTGCTTACCCAGTACATTAATGCAATACCACTGCTTGCTATGTGTAAAATTGCCTTAAGTTCAATAATAACGATGTTCTAGTCCTCCCAATGAGTAATTGATTTTCATAACGAAATCAGACCTACACGATTATTCTTAATCTATGGTAACCTAGAAGATGCTTGGCTAAGCTTCTTTTTCTTATAAGATGTTTATTTGAAAAACTCAAACAGAACTTGTTTTGCTTCTTTTCAAGAAGTTAAGAATGCAACTTTTCATTGAAGTATCTTTTAACTGAAACAAAGACCTTACAAAAACACCCTTTCTAGTACCGTAAATCTTTTTTTTAAAGAAGCCTGTTGATTAGACTATAATAAATAGGCTTTCAACGCTTAATGACTTCTAAATTTAATTGAATCGTAATTGCATCAGCAATTTGAGAGTGATATTAGATCAATATTTTTACTTTGAACTTCTAAAGAGGATGCCAATAATTTCCCTTTGTGCATGCACTATGTGGTGATTGATTTGACCAACCCTGGTTATAATGTTTGTTTGTTTCTTTTTTACTTTCTTTCCATTTGCTTTGTTTTGTTTTGTTTTTCTTTTGTATGTTTGCATGTGTGTGTATTTTTGTATGTTTGTGTGTGTACACTAAACCTATACAGTATAATGTAATTTTTTTTCATTGCTGGTCCATTTCTTTGGATGATTATCTATACTCTTTGATGGCAGGATTTGGCAAAATCAAAAGCAAAAACGATTTCGCTTTTTTTCAAGTGTCTTTTGATTTTAGAACGTAAATGAACCGAGAAAATATGTGTCAGTATATTAGTTAGTGTAGTTGAAATGTTTTCTTCCAATAAAATTAAAAATAATAATACTATAAGTTTATCTTTTCGTATAAATTTGACTTTTGGAATTTTGCTTTTAAAAAGTCAAAAAGTAGCTTTTTGAAAACTACTATCTAACAGTGGAAAATCTTGTTTTTTTTAATTAATTGATACCTGCATATTTAATAAATAAAATTACTTTTGTTCTGTTTGATGTGATATCAAAAATTCTAAATGACTATATGTACTTTCAGATAAGTCGAGACTGCCAAGAACTGGAGCCTTCTATTGGTGAGCAATTAGCTTCTATGCTTTATCTTGAGCCGGATAGTCAACTTATGGTAAACTATTTTTTCTCTTCATTTTGAAAAGCATCTCATGTTTGATTTCAGCGACTAACCATTAATTTCTTAACATTAACCCAACTGTTTTACAAACATTCATATAGGTTTACCTTAACATATAAATTTACAGTACTTAAAAGCCAGTCGTTTTCTTTTTCATTTTTAGAGTTTGGTCATATGGGGGGGGGGGGGGGGGTTTCGTGCTGAAAGTCATTCCTTACTGACATATTCACTTAATATTTTGCAAACATGCAGCAGCTTCAAAGTTAAGCATACTACAATTTTCGTATCATATTAGTTAAATTGTGTATAACTAAAACTATTAGTTGATGACAATATTGCTACCGTAGCCAACTCTTTATCTTTATGTTGTGTATATCCTTATAACCTGTTTTGCGCCCAAAAATTGGTGGGGATGATCTTAAGGCATATAAGAACATATCTACAAATTTGGTTTGATTTAACTTGAAAAATTGTGGTGGGGTTGATGAGATGTACGGAAAGAGATGTAGCAGAATCCTTCTTTTATATATACACCAAACATACATATATGTAGTGGCTATTGGGATGAAAATTTAGTTACAAACGTTAATATAATGGATTTCAGGCGGTAGTTCTCTATGACATCTAGAAACACAATGTGATCTAACGATTGAGATCTACTATATCACAACTTGTGTCTAAATAGAATTTACCATATTATATAAACGTATGCGTTTGTGTTAAAGTCTATTGAGACAAAATAAAAACACAACCAGTAACAATTAATCTTAATTGTTAGATCTTCCTTTGATAAACTTCAAATGTAAATACAATAAACCCAACAGCCGAAAATATATTCGCATATTCTGTTTCTATCTGTGTCCCAAATTGCAATAGCTAATACACACACACAAACGTACATACTACAGTATAAAACTTTTGCACGTATGATTTGAATCCAGCTTAGGAGTTTAGTTTTAACTTTATATTTTGAAAATTTGTTACTTATCATTGATATTTTAAATCTTACCCTTGTAGTGAGCAACTATTCATTATTATTTGAATTTAATATAATGTTTTATTCAGGGTGCGTTTGGCATACATCCCTGATAAAGTTTGCAAATACACAAAACATCCCTCCGTTTTTTTAATAAGTTTTCGGTCCCTGTTTTCAAATTCACGTGCGCAAAAAGACCTACATACCCTTTACGTTTTTAACATTTCAAACGCTTATAACTTTCTATAGCAACATCGGATCCGCAAACCGTTTTCACCAAAAAATCAAAAAAATTATGATCTTTAAAATGAGATCCATTGTTGATACCAAAAAAATCATATTTGCAGTAAGGGTGCAATTATTCCATATATTTGCAGAGAATTCTGCAAATTTTGAACATCATCGATATTTCTTCAAATGTGCAACTATACCATATAATTGCAGACTTGTTTGCAACTATTGCATATAATCAAGTCTTCAACTATTGCATATAATTGCAGACATTTCTGCAAATATAATTGCAGACAATTATGCAATTATTGCATATAGTTGCTGAATTGTCTACAACTATTGCGTATAATTGCAGATATTTCTGCAACTATTGCGTATAATTGAAAAATAATAAAATTTGCACAATAGCTTGTTCTGCCGTTGTTTTTACATATGCATAATGCCACTCGTTAGAAAGATAATAAAATTTGTGATTTAATGGTGAAAACGGTTTGTTAATCCGTCGTTTCTACAAAAAGTTGTTGCGTTTTAAAGATTGATAATTAATGGAGTGCAAATTTATATCTTTTACATCTACATATGAAGAATCAACATTGCTGCAATGGAGGAGAGAGGTATTGTAGGGAAGAAAACTGTAGTATTTGAAAATAGAGATGTAATTTATATCTTTTTTTAGGAGGATGTTTTGTGTATTAAATTCGATTTTAGAGATGTGTCCTTTATTTTAATTTTTATTTATATATTTTTTGTACATCGTGATAAATTTTTGTGCATTATTCACAAAATTAATAGTTATCATTCTTTTATATAAGTCTATAATTTAAAAAATGTGCGATAAATTTATATTTAAATGATAATTGAAATAGCATAAATTGGTGTATATTTTGTTAGTGACTTTTCAATTGGGAAGTGTTAATGGGAGAGATGATTTGGCTTAGGAAAGTGAAAATAAGTATATTTTTAGTTAAATAATTTCGTTAAAGGGAGAATCAAATTATTGGTTCTTCCCTTTTAAAAATAAAAGAAAATAATCAATTTGACATATTTATAATTAATTCTTTTTTTTTACATATTTTTCTATGCAGATTCTATTCATACACACCGTAAATTAGTATATATACACAAAAAATTTGCTAGTCATATAAACCACTTTTTGCTTTATGTACACCATACATATTACTAAACCACCATCATTTGGAATAAAACAACACTTATCTCATTTCATTGACACTCTCTCGTGCATTAATCACCTACTTAAACACTTCTCTCACTCATTTATCATTTCATCCACTTAAACACTTCATTCACCCATCCACACACACCATTTTTTTTTAATTTTCTCATAATATAAATTAACTTTTCCTCTCTCTTCATTAACTTTTTCCTCTTCCTCTTCAAATGATGAAATAAAAGTTTCTTCATCCAGAATTTTTACGTCTAGTCTTTGTTTTTCATCTAGTTCTTCGTTAATAAATATGAATCCTACTAGTTTGGTTATGAAAATGGTGTTATTGACTTAAATCGTATGTATATTTTTATTTTTTTTCCATAAATTATGTAACCCCAACTAAGACATAAAGAATAATTTGCAATTCAAATTTGATGCTATTGTGAAACATAGTAAAAAAACTTATGTTACCACTGCAATCAAAAATATTTGATCAGTATTACTTTTGTTGCTTTTTCAATAAGAAAAGAAAAAAGAACGATGAAACCAATTGTAATAGAAAACAATATGATGTAGTCAAATATATTTAGTTTCATCATCATTTCCTATAACATTAACGAAGTCGCAAAAATATTACTTTACATGCATATTCTAAATATAATCAGATATCATCAGATATCTTAGCTTATCAACTTATGTTTGATGTTTACATTTCATTTTATTTTGATGTGTTTACTTCTAAATCCTCTTTTTAAGTTTAAGGTGGGTTTCTGAAGTAATTTTTATGATTTAATTTTATTAAATATTTAAATGGTGTTAGTGAGTATTTAGGTGGGTAATAAATAGTAACGTCCTTAATTAATCTAAAGATCCTAAATCTTCCAAATTCACTTTTGCAAATTTTAAATTTAAAGTTCTAATGCTGTAAATGGAATTTAAATTTGTTTAATTACTCATATATAGCAATCTGAAATTAATTTTTGAATGCTGAAATGTTATAATATTCATTCTGATGTTAATTTTAAACTTGATTCAAGTAAAAGTTAGAGAAGAATTTAGTACTTTGAATCATATTTTAATTTTTTTTATTTGAAGTGAAAAATGTTAAAATTAACTATGTATTAAACAACTTGAAACTTTATGGATAGAATTTGTACTTGAAAGGAATTTAAATTAAATTCAGTTGATGATGTATAGAAATTTCAGTTACTATGAATATATGATTCTTTAATGTTGATTTTAATTTTCTTGTCAAATAAGGAAGTTATTTTCTAAAATTTTAGTAAAAACCTTACGGCGTAGGTAAAGCAGTTTATGGTGTATGAATAGAATTTGTCGTCTTTCTATTTCATTAAATCTATTTTTTCTTTTTTCTTTCATATCCAAAAACCTAAATCCTTCCAAACCAAAAAAATAGATACCAGAAAAAAAAAATTAATGAAGGACTATCTCAGTTTTCATTTAAATCTCCATCAACATAATATGACGTGGGTATTGATATCTTTTCTTCTATTAAAGATTTCAGATGTTCGAACAAAACTATGCAATTTATCTACTTTTTAAAGATTTCTTTTATCTGTTCAAACAATATTAATATCAATATTTTTCATGCATTTAGATTTCAATGATACAAATGGATTATCAGTTGAGAGAGAAGAATTAGGCAATTCTGAAAAATAAAGCGGAAACTGGAAAGCATATTGTTGGAAAAATGAGTGATAATTTTATATTAGAAATTAGATCCAAATCATTACTCACTTTAACAATTCTCTTTTAATATACATTGTTGCATTAGTCTAAAATGAGTAAATCTAATATAAATACCATACAATAAATGGTGTACTTATAAGCACGACGTCCATCTAAATTTACTAGTTGGTAACAAATAATCAAGGTGTGTGTACTGACACGTGCATGAATTGCTACAGGAAATGCTAGCGGCTGCAGAATCAAAGCGGGAAGAAGAGAAGGCAAAAGGAGTAAGCACAGACGACGCCGTAGGGAACCCGGACATAGTCCTATTTGAAGAAAACGAAGACGAGGAGGAAGAGGAGGAAGAGAGCGACGAGGAAGAAGACGCGTCACAAGCCCACATGAGAGGAGGGATGAACATGGGGCCCATGGGAATGGGAAGAGGAAACATGATGATGTGGCAGCAGCATCCACCGCACATGATGCCTCCCATGGGCCCCCGCGGATTCCCTCCTCCCGTCGGATTCGGTCCCCCTCCCAACCTCTTTGGCGTCCCTCCTAGAGGCGTCTTTCCTCCTTATGGGCCTAGATTCATGTTTATGTAATAGGCTGGATATTTAGTAGATAGTTGTCATTACGGTCTGTTTTGAAAATCATACGGTTGAACCTAGGCTATAGATTTGTAGACTGTTGATGATATATGATTCCATACCATAATACATGGCTTGTTTGTTGTTTTGTATGATGTATACTTTACCTGCCTTATATGTATATGGCAGCTCTACCTGCAGTTGAAGCAGCGTATTTTTGTTTTGCTCAAGTTGTATTTTTATATGTAGTGATTTATGGTAATATGCTTGATGTATGTTTGTTGTTTCTCGTTATTATGATAAGAAAAGCTCAGACGAACAAGATGCTGCATCGTTAAAATGTCTGTTTCCATTAATGCCAATAGTTTTACAGCGACATAACAGAATAAAATTTAGTTGCAGAAGCAGAAGAAATATGCCAAATCATCAATGTAAACTCATGAAAGCGTTCATCCGCAGCAAAGCCATTTGCTCTGCATCCAAAGTTATAAAATTATGTAAGATGAACCTGATATTAAACTTTACGTTTTAAAACAGCCGTAAATAGAGATAATGCTCACCCATTTTCTTTGGCAATCAGAGGAGGCTTGGTAATTAGTGGGCTGGGCTGCTTCTTTGCTAGCCTTGTTTTCATCACGGATTTTGTCAAATATAAATGTAAACTTAGCTGCGGATGCTGGATTGTTTACATCCCACTCTCCAAATTTCGGCAAAGCTGGCCCATTGTTCTGTATTCATTATGCGTAAACGTAGACGAACGTGTATCAGTAGTCAATAGTCAGGTTCAAGGCCAAACGTACCTACCAACTGTACAGAATTTTCATTTTATAACAATGCACATCGGAAAGTTATAAATAAAATTTGTGCATCAGTAACTTATGTAAAAGCCATATTTTCTTGGATTTTCCAGTAAAAGTTTGATTCATCTGCTAATTAACTTATAAAGTAAAGAGGCCTATGGACACAGGTGATAATGATAATACTCTCGGATGTATAGCTCATCATCATCATCAGTTAGGTAATAAAAGAGTACTTTTGTTCATCATATAGTAGCTAGGTTTTACTTCTAGTTCAAATGAGCAGCATTAGCCACTGTAGTTTTTTATTTTTTTATAATATTATTATGGACAATTGATGATATTGTATATCCAATGGCATTTAAGTAGCAATTAGATAATCCAATGACATTAAAAGTGAGTCACGTTTGTAATGAAATCTCGAATGTGTTTAAATTTGCAGTAAATTTGAAAAAAGCGACTTCAGTATGAAAAATAATAATAACAAAAAAAGAAAGCAAGAAGGTACCATTGTTGTGATAAACAAGTGTGTGCCTATCTTAGAGCACAGAGGCAATGAGTGAGAAAGGAAATGATGGTCCAGAAGGTAGAGCTGTGAGCCTCGACACACACGCACTGTCACTGTCTTCTCTCTGTGTTTGACAGACCTTTTCTGCTCTCTCGCATGTCTACTTAAATACATATTAATCATGCAAAGTGTTCAGTACGCTTTATAATTTATGCAAAACTATCTACTGTTGGTTGATTATTAAATGCTAATAAATGGTTTATTGGTTGAGCAACTTGCTGACTTTGTTACTTTTGAACGTTACCAATGGGGGTATATGCTTGAAGCAACAGGTGTGGATGTTAAGGTGGGCTAACGGCCTTTTTTTGCACCGTTACCACGGTTAGCGTGCAACAACAGAGCAACTATTGAACAAGCCCAATTAATGGCATGGAGAAATTAACCGGTGGGCGTCGAAAGTGTTGGACGCCAACGGTAGAAATTCTTACTAGTAATTTTTCTCCTCATCTATGTAAGTTACACTACACTAACCTTCTCCTCCACACTTCAATTACCGTATTCAATTCAAGATGGAGCAAAAACAACAATAAAAAAAATAAAATGAAAATATGGTCTACAACAGCAACAATGCATTTCATTTGATACGGAGCTGACGCATATAAGGCCGTTGACAATAACAAGAAAGGATTTTAGAAAAAAAAAGTGAAAACACTAAACAGTGTTTGGAAGAAATATCATGGAAAAGTAGAGGCAACGAATGATCCGTCCGACACAAATACGAAGCACTTAGAATACAATGGTTGGTTTGACATAGTTCTTACAATAAAATTGGGTCAGGATGAGACCATATTAAAAGAACCATATGTGTTACGGAGGAACGATGGTCTAATTATTATTTTTCATATATATATATATATATATATATATATATATATATATATAGTTTAAATAAGTTATTTATAAGAAATTTGCTACTATATAATTTTATTTTAGGAGTTTGGTGCTAATATTTTGAAGTGTTCGAAGAGAACCGATAGACTCCTATGAATCCACCATCTATGACTACACACCTTTCAATCTGAAATCAATATTTAATCAGGGCTTCGCCTCTGGATTCAACGATCATGGTGGGGCAAGTATAAAATGAAGTGTAGAAGAAAACTAGATGAAACATAAGGTATTTACTCTTATTGATCAGATATACGAGAGTCAAATGAAGAAATCTCGTTCTGGTACTGAAAGCCCTAACACTAATACAAGTCCAAACAATTTAGACTCTACCAATTCATCTTTTTCTTACACTGCTCTTGCTAATCAGTTGAAGATTATTGGTCAGCTTGACATTGGCGAAGCATTAATAATTCTTATGAATAAAGAAAAGAGAAATGCTAATGCTTTGGACAAAGATACTACGAAGAGCTAGTTGGCTATTGAAATAACACATTTATTTTTATTTGCATTGTTTATGTATTAGGTTTTCCTTTCTTTCAGTGTATCTATTTTTTTTTTAAATTGCAGTGTATTAGTTTTTATTTTAATTTACTGCCTTTTTTCCCTGTTAGTTTATAATTTAATATTCTATAATATGTAAAATAGGTAAAACCAACCACAAAAATAAATATAAACTATCAATTCACCTTTTCCATACCCTTTCATAACACAAAAACACAATCTCTTTCGGCTAACTTATCCCTTTTAGAATGCGCCTTTCACGGAACAAAAAACACACCCTATGTCACTGTACTCATGTTTGCTAATTTTCTTAGATAATCCAACCTACAAGACAAAAATGAATAAATAAATCTCCATATCTTTATCGATAACGACCCGTATTTTACGTATTGGAACATCGTAAAATATTATTTTTAAATCCAAATTGGGTCAAATATGGTTATAACTTTGGAAAATGTTGAACACTAACAATTTTTACCCCTAGAAAATTTAATGGATGATACTGACCCTCAAAGCTTTTAAGATCTATAACTTTTGATAGAAGCCGAATTAGGATCTAAAATCACTTCTATATGAAATATATTATGATTTCTCTTTCCCTGAAGTGGTCATATTAGCTTTATGGACTTATTGTTTAGTGTATATGACTATTTGAATTTAGATAGTTTTTGAACAAATCAGTAGGCAATTATTAAGGCCTGGGTTAGGCCCAATAGCCCATTTCGGGATTTATGCCTGATGGAGCTGATGGGACAACCTCCATTCGTTATTCTACTCTTCAAAAATAGTTCTAATCCACCTTTAATATATTCCCTAGCCAAAATTAACCAAAAACCTTACTTTAATTGGTCAAATCAGGTCATTAAAGTGAGATTAGTGTATTTACTGTTTAGGGTGCATTGGAATCCGTGAAGCTACTATTTATCTCAGAGATATTTGTGCATTTTTGGATGTGAGCGGTTTATCCTTCCCACTTTGCTATGCTTGTCTATATAGTTAGGAATTGATAGAGTTAAGCGTGTGTCCTAAAGACAATTATGTAAATGTTACATATATTTAACTCGATTACCAATCTTATTCATAATAAAGGTGTTTGATTTCTATTATATAACTTTGTTATATTATAATATAATTAATTAAATGATTAATTTAAAGTATATTAAATATTCCTTAAATGATACGTTATTATGTAATAGTAATTACAATGTGTTGTAATCATGAGAATTCTATCACACTGAAAAATAACATATTATTTTAAATATACCTAATCAAGATGTTTTGAGAAAAGATATCGATTCCTCCGTTGAGATTAGAGTACGTAATGCTCTCCAAACATTAGACAGTGTATTTTACTCATGGTTGTTAGGAGCACCAAGGGGTTATGTACTAATAGCTATTTATAATTATGAAATGATTTACTCGGTTGTTCTCTGCTTGTTAATATAACTAAGGTCAAACATAAAATCTCGAAGTGACGATGTTGCACAGTTCCCTCGACTTGAGAATATCGTGGAACTTCAATGTGGACACTCCACTTCGATTATAGTTAAATCATGAGACAACGATCCATCTAGCGACTATAGTTGAGTCCGAGTTGAAGCATTGAAAGTGAAACACTATTCAATAGAGAATTCGTCTCCTTGGTCATATAAGGTCAGTGTCTCGGTGAAACGTAGTCAATTCAATGTCAAAGTCTCTGTCCAGAGTACTATGGTTAATAATAATTGGTATAATTGAATAAAGAATTTTATATTTGGACTAATCAAGTTGAACGTGGAGGATTTGGAATTTTGATCAAAACCAAATTCCATAAGTTATAATTTGATATAGTGTTGACGAAGAGAATTAGTGTAATTAATCATTATTAATAAGTACTGCTTATAATAGTAAAATTGGATTTTTACGAAAAAGATGTATAAGCGATAAATTCAGCTGAAATGTCTCACCACTAGCTAAGGTGACATGTGAACGTTATTATTCGAATTGTTCAATGTTAATCGCCGGCTGAATTCACATCATCGAGTCACACAACGGTAATGATGAGTATTCTAGAAAATCATATGATTTAATTCATTTATAATCGTTGTAACTAAACTAAATTGATTATATTTATGAAATATTAATCATTATATTTGATTTGATGTTTGAATACATTAGTATTTAATGAAAAGCATAAAAGTTATATATATATATATGCACGTATCAGTATAGACATTGATAA
Source organism: Allium fistulosum (assembly GCA_030737815.1). Lineage (NCBI taxonomy): Eukaryota > Viridiplantae > Streptophyta > Magnoliopsida > Asparagales > Amaryllidaceae > Allium > Allium fistulosum. The sequence goes on from CM060903.1 coordinate 1,508,547,259, forward strand.
GAGCTTAAAATTGGATTTTAAGCAATTAATTACTAAATGTTTTTAGAAATTTTGAAAGCCATTATAGACCCCTTCTTTGCCGACCATGTATGGTAAAAAGTGTTAGGAAATCAATTCTATGGTTTTGATGATAACAACTATACAATGGAAATCGAATATGCATATATATATATATATATCTATATTTACAGGTAATTGGTAAAGTAACATCACCAAAGAGACAAGAACAAAGACTCAAAAGAAATATCAAGAGGCTACAAGTCGAGAGAATTGGAAAAGAAATGATACAGACACGGGAAAAGCAACATGCACAAATTCAGACGTCTGAGTGCACTTACCAGACGTCTGACTGAATTCTCTGTTTCGCATATCAGTCAAAACCAGACGTCTGGTACATATACTCAGACGTCTGACAAGCAACTCTGTACAAAAAAGATATGAAGACCAGACGTCTGAAATTTTTTCCAGACGTCTGATTTTGAACTCGGCTGTGTATATTCAAAGTACAACTGTCATATTTGAAAAGACACGATCGCTCCTCTTCACTGCAACTCTTCATCACCATTGGAAGCGACCTTAGAGCACTTGCTAACAAATGTAACTACACAAAGGACCTCTCTACCACTATAAATAACATCAGAAATTCAAGAGATTTCTTCACCTGATTTACTTGTGCTTTCTACTCTTATACTCTAATATACTCTTGATCTCCAACAATCTATACTTGTACTCAACACTTCCAAATATACAGTTCCTCATAGATAACACTCCCTAGATATATATATTAGAAGCATTTGCACTATATAGTCAAAATCCGTGTAATAGAGAACACACAGTTGACAAAGAAACTCCGCTATTTTAAACCTGTTCCTCTGGGTGAAGTGAGGGTTATTCGGTTAAAGGAAATTCCGAAGAGGAGCTTTGGGACTGGACGTAGGACGGGCGGTCCGAACTAGTATAAAATCCCTGGTGTGATTGTTCCTATTTGCATATTTTAATATTAATACAATATAGTTTAAATTAGCCACATACTTGTCATTTGTATAATCGATCCACCATATTATTGACTTTCATTTGGTATCAGAGCAAGGTTTGATCAAATTACAATAACACGTTTTTGAATCATTCTTAATATGACAAGTATTTTTCAAGAAGGACAATCCACAGCACGACCACCACTTTTTAATGGTTCTAACTATGCATATTGGTCAACACGTATGAGAATTTTTATGGAAGCTAATGGTCTAGAAATTTGGTTAGCCACTCAAAATAAGTATGAAGCACCTACTACTGCTATGAACACATGGACTGATGCACAAAAGACCTCAGCATCAAACAATGCTAAAGCTATGAATGTTTTATTTTGTTCTCTAGATAAAAATGAATTTTCACGTGTCGTGTTATGTACAACTGCATTTGATATTTGGCGTACTTTACAAATCACACACGAAGGTACGACAAAGGTCAAACAAACTAAGATTTCAATTTTGCAAAACCGATTTTTGTCATTTAAAATGAAGCAAAATGAAACTATTGTTGATATGTATTCTTGATTTCAAACTATCCAACATGATCTTATGACATTAGGAGTTAAATTTACCGATTTTGATTTAGTTTCTCGAATACTCAACTCTTTGATGCTAGATTGGGAAAGGAAAGTATTACCTATTGAAGAAGCTAATGATCTCTCTACTTTCAAAACTGAAGAGTTGATAGGAAATTTAATGTCATATGAAGCTAATTTGCAGGCACGAAAAGAACTAAATTCGGAAAAGAAGAACATAGCATTTCCAGCAACCAAAAATGATGACTCTGATTTAGACGAAGAAGAGATAGTCTTCATTGCCAAGAATTATAATAGATTCAAGAAATTTAGAAAGATGACAAAATTTCAAAAAGAAGGGAAGTCCAACACAATAAACTTATCTCAAATTAAGTGCTATGAATGTGATCAATAGGACATATGAAGAAGGATTGCCCTAAACTCAATAATGATAAAAAGAAGAACAAATTTGAAAAATTCAAGAAGAAGAAGGCTTTTAAAGTAACATGGGAAGACTCGGATTCTTCATCATCTGAAAGTGAGTGATAGTGATGGAGAACAAGCCAATGTGTGTTTTATGGCACAAACTGATGAGGTATGTCTGGAACTTAGCTATGAGGAACTATTAGAACTTAGCATGGAATTAGATGATAAATTTAGACAAATTAAAAAATTAAACAAAGAATATATAGCTAAAATAAATAGATTAGAACTTGAAGTAGGAATGTTGAAAGATGAAAAAATTATCTTAGAAGAAGAACTAGAATTATCTCAAGAAAAAATTCAGAATAATTTGATAGAAAGTAAGGCTATTACTATTGATTTTGAAAATACTAAAATAATAAAGGATAATTTACTAAAAGAAAAGGTCAATTTGAAAAGCAATACTGAAATATTGAAAATTGAAAATTTAGAATTAAAAGAAAAATTAGATAAAATCACGAATAATGTTTCAAAATCCAATAAAGGGAAACAAGATTTGGAAAATCTAATCAAAACTTCAAAACCATCAGGAAATAGAAATGGAATAGGATTCAAAAATATTTCTAAACAAAAAGGAAATGATGGAAAAAATATTTTGTATGCAAAAACTAAAAATTTATCTAAGTCTAAAATGAATACCAAAACCATGAAGATTTGGATTCCTAAGACAAATAATAATTTGATTAAACAAAAACATATTGATAATTTCTTAGAGAATGTAGTTTATAATAAAAATTATACTTACAAAAGTACCAAACCATCATGGTATGGCTACCTTCTCCTAACAATTAGGACCCTAACAAAAATATATGGGTACCAATTAAAACATCTTTTATTTTGCAGGTACCCAGAATAAAACATAAGGAGAAATGGATACTAGATAGCGGATGCTCCAAGCATATGACTGGAAATTCAAAAATGTTATCAAATATAACATACATCGATGGTGGAACGGTAACCTTTGGAGATAATTCAAAAGGATATGTCATTGGCACTGGAGAAGTCATCAATTATGGTATTACTAACCCTCCTGTTATTTCAAATGTTTTATTAGTAGAAAATCTAAAACACAATCTACTAAGCATTAGTTAATTATGCGACAAAGGTTTTCAAATAAATTTCGAAAAAGATAGATGTAATACTTTAGATAAAAACAAACAACTTATATTTGAAGGTCTTAGAAACAAAAATATTTATGTATTAAACATGAATATAAATAAAAATTCAAATTTATGTTTAACCGCCAAACATAATGATCCATGGTTACGGCATAAACGTTTTTGTCACATCAATTTGATAAGTATTAATAAATTGGCAAAATATGAGTTAGTTAGTGGTTTACATAAAATAAATTATAAAGTAAAAAATTTATGTGACGATTGTCAAATTGGAAAGCTAAAGAAAACTTCTTTTAAATCTAAAAGTAATATTTCTACAAAACAACCATTAGAATTATTACATTTAGATTTATTTGGTCCAGCACAAATACGATCTATAAATCACAACAAATATGTTTTCGTCATAATTGATGATTTTTCAAGATATACATGGACCTTGTTTTTAAAACATAAAAGCGATACTTTTGAAATGTTTAAAATATTTGCTAAAAGAATTAGAACACAAATGGACTTGAAAATTAAAAATATTCGAAGTGATCACAAAGGAGAATTCGAAAATGATATTTTTACTAATTTTTGCAATAAGAAAGGAATAAGCCATAATTTTTCTTTTCCTCGAACACCTCAACAAAATGGTGTAGTAGAAAGAAAAAATCGTACGTTACAAGAATGTGCACGAACACTACTAAATAGTAGCGGTTTACCAAAACACTTTTGGGCAGAAGCTATTGCCATAGCTTGTTACGTATTAAATCGAGTAACCATACGCCCGATGACTAAACAAACTTGTTTTGAAATATTTTTTGGAAGAAAACCTAAAGTATCATACTTTAAAACTTTTGGTTCAAAATGCTTTATATTAAATACAAAAGATAACTTAGGAAAATTTGATCCAAAGGCCGATGAAGGTATTTTTGTCGGATATTCTGATCGTAGCAAAACATATAGAATTTTCAATAAATGAAATAACACTATTGAAGAAAGTTTACATGTTTTGTTCGATGCAAATTTATTTAACAATCATACTACTGATGAAGAAGAGACTATTCCAATAACAAATTCAACAAATTTTATTAATAATGAAACAAACATGCAAAATAACACTTTAATATTATCCCTTAAGATTCTTAAGAATCATCCAAAAGATAATATCATTGGAGATCTCAATTCTAGAGTAACTAGAAATCAACTTAATCAAATAAGTCATGTAGCATTTGTGTCAAATCTTGAACCGAAAAATTATAAAGAAGCTTTAAAAGGTAATTTTTGGATAATGGCTATGCAAGAAGAATTAAATCAATTTGAACGTAGTAACGTTTGAGAACTAGTTCCAAGACCAGAAGACCAATCGGTTATAGGAACAAAATGGGTATTTAAAAACAAAGCTGACGAGAATGGAAATATTGTAAGAAATAAAGCACGTTTAGTTGCTCAAGGTTATAATCAAGAAGAAGGCATCGACTACGACGAAACTTTTGCACCTGTAGCAAGACTCGAGGCCATACGAACCTTACTCGCTTTTTCAAATCATCACAATTTTAAATTGTTTCAAATGGATGTCAAAAGTGCTTTCTTAAATGGTTTTATTAAAGAAAACGTATATGTTGAACAACCCCCTTTATTTACTCATGAAAAATATCCCGATCATGTTTTTAAATTACAAAAAGCTTTATATGGTTTAAAACAAGCTCCTCGAGCTTGGTATGAACGACTTAAAAATCACTTAATCTCATCAGGTTTTCAAATAGGTAAAATTGATTCAACCTTATTTATTAAACGAGAAGATAATGATATTCTAGTTGTGCAAATTTACGTAGACGATATTATTTTTGGTTCAACTAATGAAAATCTATGTAATCAATTCTCAAAAATTATGAAAAATGAATTTGAAATGTCTCACATGGGAGAATTAAATTTCTTTTTAGGTTTACAAATAAAACAACTTGAAAATGGTATTTTTATTCACCAAGAAAAATATTGTAACGACTTATTACGACGCTTTGGAATGGATAAAATTTCAAGCAAACCAACACCGATGAGTACTACTGTTCATTTAGAAAAAGATGAAAACGGAAAAAACTTTGATGAAAAATTATATCGAAGCATGATTGGCTCTTTACTCTATTTAACGACTAGTCGACTCGATATTATGATGAGTGTATGTCTTTGTGCTCGATTTCAAGCAAAACCAAAAGAATCTCATCTAAGAGCTGTTAAGCGTATTCTACGTTATCTATCTAGTATTAGAGATTATGGTTTGTTTTACCCTAAAGGATCATCATTTGAGCTAGTCTCATATAATGATGCAGATTTCGGAGGGTGTAGAACATATCGTAAGAGTACTAGTGGAACATGTCACTTTATCGGACAATCATTAGTTTCATGGTTTAGCAAAAAGCAAAATTGTGTATCTTTATCTACTTGCGAAGCCGAATATATCTCAGCAGCTCTAGCGTGTGCACAAGTAATATACATGCAACAAACACTTATGGACTTCGGCAAAAGTATCAAAAAATCTCCAATATATTGTGATAACACAAGTGCAATAAATTTATCAAAAAACCCGGTCAATCACTCGCGAACTAAGAATATAGATATACGACATCATTTTTTACGAGACAATGTTGAAAAAGGAAATACCTTATTAGAATACGTAAATACAGAAAATCAGATAGCCGACATTTTTACAAAACCATTAAGTGAACAAACTTTTATTAAACTCCGACGTGATTTAGGGATTTGCTCCCTTCATGATCTTATTACTAAGTAATTCTTGCTTCATATGGCTTATTTTTAGTCAAGTATTCTTCTATCCACAAATTATAATCAGTAATTCATACACCATCAGTTTTTTAGATAGTTAGTTTCTCTAAAAATAAATTTTATAACGTATATAAAAAGCTATACTTCAAGAGAAAAATATATAAATACAATTCTTATTTTTTTTCTCATCAAAACAAAATATAGCCATGTCTTCTGATAACTCGTATATCTCCATCTCAATGCCTATGCCAGATAGCTCGGTTGATACACCCCAGTGACTTCCTACACCCACACCAATTCATGAACCAAAGCATAGGTGGACTTCATATCATACGGGATTTACTCCCGATAACAAGAAGACTAAAAGATCTCTGTTTGTATCTCCTAACACAAAAGAGAAAATTAATGAAATTCATCATTATCAGAAACAACAGAAAGATCTTCAAAGAGAACTATATTTTGAGCAAAAAGTCACAGCACGTCGCCTAAGCTTTTTGGAACAAGTAGCGATGAAATTTTGTTCGTCACGTAAGAAAGATGTCCATGATCCACTCCCAAAACCTTGTAGTGCTTTAGATCCCTCATCTTCATATCGTACTCCTTCAGATCCGTCACCAAGACGATTTTCTGGCTCTCCAAGAACCCACGAACGTGGTAATATATGGTCTCCTCTTAAACCATGGAGGGATGACAACTCAGGAGATCGCAAAACACCATCGCCTTCTAAATAAATTATTTTGTATGTATATATAATTATTTGTTATTGTTTTTATATATCACAATAAAATTACTTGTTATAAAGATTCGAGAAATAAGCAAAACCATCAAATTTTAAGCTATTTTTAGCCACACTGCTTATTTCAGACGTCTGCCTCTTGTATTCAGACGTCTGATACAATGATATACGTCTCAAAATTAAGAGCTGTGCATATGTCAGACGTCCGATACACCCCCCAAACATTTGAAATTTTGCTCTGTCTGCTTCAAATAAAAATCCGAACATTTCAGACGTCTGAACTAAGATCCAGACGTCTGCCATAGTTCTCTGTGTCTACGAATTTTCAAATTCGATACAACTAGACGTCTACATAAAAAAACCAGACGTCTGATTTAATCTGCTGCATTCAAATTAGGGCAAACCAGACGTCTGATCTCCAATATAGACGTCTGATTCCCAATCGACTGTTTATAATCGACCAGATAACTTCATTTTTTTTACTTTTACCTCAAAATTTTTATACCCTACGATTTTCTCCAAGACAATTATCCTTCTAAATATTCGTTTTTAATCAAAACTAGTCAAAATGCCTCCTCGTACAAAGAATGTCAAGATGTTAAAGAGAAAACAAGACCAACCGGCTTCATCTTCAAATCCTCAAGTATGCTCTGATGATCAGATCGAAAAGTGGATGAATAAAGCACCACATTCCATCAAAAGGTACGAAGACATCCAAAAGAAAAAACTCCACATAGGTCCATTCTATAATCTTCTTAAATTCCCTATGTATGACCTCGATGAATTATGTGAAACTGCCGGGTTAGAAACCCTAATTTCTTTTACCCCTAATGATGTTCAAATAGATCAATTAGCTATATTTTTATTCTATGCAAATTTAGACAGTACTTCAGTACGGAACACTGAAGATAAGGATAACTGGCTCTGGTCTAGTGTATATGGAAACACGATTAGATTAACTCCAGGATTAATAGGTCGCACACTAGGATGCTCTGACACAGGAGAAGATCTATATAATATTCCGGATATGCGTTTCAAGCCAAGGAACAATATAACTCACCAAATTTGGGAGGACGAAATGCCAAAATTTGCATCCAAGTTTCTACGTCCAAAAGCTCGACTTCTAACCCGAATGATAATTAACACAATTATTCCTCGAATGGGTAGTCACGAGCAAATCACCGAATTAGAGCACAAAGCCCTATATGCTCTGTTTAGTGGGATAAGAATAAATTTGGCCAAATTTATCTTCGACGAGCTAAAGCACTTTTGGACTCGATCAAGGCCGTCAATTATTTATCCAACTTATATTATGAGGCTTCTTCGTTCACATAATATCCCATCCTATCTATCTACATTCGAAGAAATCTCGCCTAAGTATGCTTCCACCAAGTTCTTTTCTCTGATGCATCTACCAGAATCCCCTCCAGAGTTCATGTCATTCGAAGATTGGACGCACAATCGTCACTCTAGAAGAGTTGAGCCTCCTCCTCAACCTCACATTGATCCATCCCAAGAGGAGGAACAACATCAAGAAGTCACTCCTCCTCCTCCTGCACCCTTTGATTATCCGGGACAAGAGGAAATAATGGAGACTCAAACGAATAAAAATCCAAACGAAAGCATTCGAGATCTCACTCTACGAAACCAACATATCCTATCTAAAAATCAAAAGATTTTGGCTAAGCGAATTGACAACTTCGAACTATCATTTGCTACACGCCTGGCCACTGTTGAGGAATCTCTTTCCATTGTCTTGAAGGTTCTTAAAGAAGTACTACAAAGAGTTCGCGGTCCAACAGCACCTTCTGATGATTGGCCAACCCCAGTATCTTCTCCTCCCGCAAAACATTCAAAACTCTCTGAGGATGAACCACTCAAAGAAGCTTTGACATCTCCTTCAAAAGCTAACACTTCTAAAGAAGAACAATCAAAGGAAGATGATCAACATAAAACCTCTTCAAAGGATTCATAGATTTAGGTAATCCTAGATCTTATGTTTTTAGATTTTCGACTTTTGTACAAGTCTATGCTTGTAATCATATTTTAAGTTTAATGAAACTTTCTTTGTTTGTTTTTAACGATTGGATTCAATTTTATAATTCTTTTTGATAATGCCAAAGGGGGAGAAATATAAGTATAATCATAAAACAATCAAAATAAGCACATATTCAGGGGGAGATTTATAATCTATATATAAGTACATTGAATAGTTGTCATCATCAAAAAGGAGGAGATTGTTAGGAAATCAATTCTATGGTTTCGATGATAACAACTATACAATGGAAATCGAATATGCATATATATCTATATTTACAGGTAATTGGTAAAGTAACATCACCAAAGAGATAAGAACAAAGACTCAAAAGAAGTATCAAGAGGCTACAAGTCGAGAGAATTGGAAAAGAAATGATACAGACACAGGAAAAGCAACATGCACAAATTCAGACGTCTGAGTGCACTTACCAGACGTCTGACTGAATTCTCTGGTTCGCATATCAGTCAAAACCAGACGTCTGGTACATATACTCAGACGTCTGACAAGCAACTCTGTACAAAGAAGATATGAAGACCAGACGTTTGAAATATTTTCCAGACGTCTGATTTTGAACTCGGTTGTGTATATTCAAAGTACAACTGTCATATTTGAAAAGACACGATCGCTCCTCTTCACTGCAACTCTTCATCACCATTGGAAGCGACCTTAGAGCACTTGCTAACAGATGCAACTACACAAAGGATGTAACAACCCAGGAGTTGGTAACAATTAATTATCGTCATTAAACAATTAATGATGATAACTAATGACTAATTGCTGTTGGGCGTTATTAAATCAAGTTGGAATCCTTTTGAAATTTTCTTTAAGGATATACGGGCTTTAAATAAATATTTCCCTTTTAATTTTATTCAGCCCGTTTCTTTAGTTTGTTGAGATAAAGGCCTATGCCCGTTCCCTCCTCATTACTCATTTTACTTCGCAACCCTAAAAATAGAATCAAACAAACGAAAAATGGTGACGGCCTCGTGACTTTTCTCATTCGTTCTTCAATCAAGATAAGGCAGGGGAATCGAAGGAAAGGCTACAATGGGACGAGCTTCGCTCTTTTCTCCGATCAACCTCGAGATGTCGGCTCGTCTATTCGAACGAGTTAAGCTGCGATTTGGGGTTTGGGGTTTTAGGAAAAGGTGAGTAATTTCCTAATTACTCACATCTTATTCGATTTCACGTATAAGTGATTTTATGGTATCGATCTAGAATTTTTGTAATTCGACTTCGATCATGATTCTTGATTTGTTTTGGGTTTTGCTGTCGTGGTTCGTTCTTTGTTGTCTTTCGATGTTAAACTCTTTTGGTGATGCTGAATTCGAGCCTACTCGACACTTACTGCTATTGACTTGATTTGTTTATTATAGGCTTTGGCATTTTTGTGACAGTCGATTTTAATCCTGTGATTTTCTCTGTGACTTTGGTATTGTCCGACTACCTATGGGATTTGCTTACTCTAGTATTTTTGTGTATCGAAGGTGGTTTTTGAAATTGATTTTCTGTTTGTCTGGTTGATTTCGACCTTGACTTCGATGAAATTGTAACCAATGGTTACTTGATTTTGTTCACTATATAGATGCGTTTGAAACTGTACTTCGTTTGATTTTGTCCATGTGACTTCGGCAGACTTCGAATTCAAGATAGTGATTTTGCCCTGGATTGAATCGTTCGACTTTGTTTTTGTTTCTGGTACTATACCTCGGCTATACTGGGTTCATATAATATCATGTCATTTAGTTTTGTATTCAATTGATCTCAGTTCAGTGCATATTGATGTAATTTGCCTTTATTAGTTGTTCATGGGCTTCTATACAATGCTTTTGATTTGTTTCTCGGCCATGTGTTCATCTGAGTCTGCATATCATAGTTTTGAATCTAGTGCAGTGCTGTTTGATCCCAGGATCACATATATGATTATAAGATCCACATTGGAGAGAACTTTGCTTAAAATTTCTGATGTTGTCACTTGAATAATCATTTCACTGTTAAATTTGGTGGCTTAGGCGCATGTCGAGTCTGTACGCATATGTTTGCATACTTGTCTGGTCGTCGATGGTTGTTGCCACAGTTGCTGCCCTGTAGTGATAGCTTTGCTCGCGTTGTTTAAGTTAATCTGCACTTCATGTATTGGGATATTGAATTTCTTTGAACATAGCAATGTCCCTGTCTTCATGAATTTACTTTGTAACTGTTAGCTTGGAGGCAGTTGTCAACTTGTTATTTATAGTTGGGCTTTTGTAGAGTTGTTGGAAGTTATTTACCCCGAGACAGTATCAGTGTGTACTGTTAGGTCCATATTTCATTTGCACTTGGGCATATGTTTGGAATTGATTCATGGCATTATACATTTGCAATTGGTCTTGATGTTATACATCACGGTGCATTAGTTCACTTGGAGTTGCAGCCTTTGTCTATTGTTTACTTAACTGCAGTATACTCGAGTTGTATGTCATTGTGCCTTTGATAGTATTCGAGTCTTGTGATTATGGTCTGCATATAGGAAGTGTTCATTGACCTAAGCTGTTGCATTAGTTATCCACTTGACGTGGTTATTGGTTCGAGACAGTTGGCATTAATCGATATTTGTGTTTGCATTGCCTCCGACCTTTTGGCATACAAACATCATTTCATGTTGATCTTTACTGTGACGTGTTGCCACTGTTTATATATCTCAGGCCTCGACTTGGTCATACACTGCATATTCATGTAGCATTGTTGCTTGCATCTGCTCATCCCTGTCGTACTTGTTGTCATGGTGGCTGCCTCTGTATGTATGTGCAGTCCCACCTGAGGCATGTTGTATGGTCTTCACTTTTGCCAGTTGTATTTGGGTGCAGTTTTACCCTTGCAGTTCTTTGGTCTATTAGTCGAGTTTGTTTGCATTATTTTAGTGGCGTGGCAGTACACGCGTGCGTGTACTGCAGCCTTAGCAGAATTGATAGATTTAGTTGATATTTCAATTGTTAAATTATTTCGTTGGTTCAATTAAATATTTTGAAGTGGTTCATTTTGATTTGAGTTCGATCCGTTGGCTTTTGGATTCATTGATCTTATGAGTATTGTATAGACTGTATTGGCGAGGCAGTACACGCTAGCGTGTACTGCAGCCAATTAGCATTGTTGTTTTTAAGTTGACATTTCAATTGTTTAAATTGATTGGATTGCTGATTTGTTGCTTAACACTGTTTAGTGTTATATCTGTCGTTATCCGATTCTTTTATCGAGAAATCGGATATACGAGATTCTGTGACTGTCGTCTAGTTGATATTTGATTATTATTGCTTCTGTGCACTAATAACTGAGTTTGAATTAGACTGACCCGTGTATTATTTTCTTTTGAATTTAATACTCGGGTCAGACCCGAGTTATTTCAGGTTGTAGATTTTCTTCTTTGAGTTGCTGTTCGGGATTTGAAGACTTTTCGCATCTTCTAAAGTTGTCATCGTCCTTTTGTAGTAGTCGTGTCATTGTATAGAACGATATGTATTCATGTATATTAGTCGATAATGTACATGTATATATAACTTCTAGAGTCGACAGTTGTAGTTGTATCGTATGTATTGTGTCAACTATGTATTAACTGACATCAGTTATATATATATATATGAGACTTTTGTTTTTATCTGTGTTCCGCAATTATATTATCTGTGTTATTGTTATATCTAATGTCCTAAACTATTATGAACTATCGTAGTTTGTTTTATACTGATAATTGGATATGTCGATGGGAGTAAATAAATAATAGATGAAAAATAAAAAGTATATACCACTCCTATCGAGATAACCAATATTAGTGTAAGGCCAATTACGGATGATCGCTCCTATCCAGCCTTATTCTTCGTAATAATAGACAGTATTTCTTTTAATACTCTTTGTTATTATGAGCATAGAGGTGGGGCGTCACAGTTGGTATCAGAGCTTGGGGTTTATGGACATAATATAAAACATAACTTGGATGGAACATATGTTACAACTATTAGTCGACGTTTTATCTGTGATTTGAGTCAAAACTAAAGTTTTGAAATTTTGATGAAATTTTTAAATATCGTTATTTAAAAATAAAAGTGGAATTGTGTTTTGTTGTTTGGATGAAATTGTGTTCTGATGATTTGATTGATTTGTGTTCTATTTATCAGAGTGCGCAGCGGAAACGGTGAAACTGTCTTCGTTGAGTACAACTGATAATCTTTTTGATTTAAGAATCAAAATACGAAATTGATATGAATTCCAATTGTTGTTTACATAGCTGTAATTATTTGTTTCTTTGAGAATTTCGAATCCAAATTGAGGATTCGAAGAAATTGCAGATATGTGATTTTTGTTGAAATTTCCGCTGGCTTTCTTTTGTACTAATCATCTATTGATTAGATTTTGCTGTTTTGAATTGTCTTCATTGAAGATACCTTCGAATGATTTCTTTGTTCATTCTGTAGTACCTGCAAAAATTTGAATTGCGCGTTACTGCATTTATTTTTACGTTGAACCGATGCTTGGTTATGAAACGTATTTTGTCGCCGTTATTTTAATAACGGGATTTTTACACCAATGCTATATTTTGAAGCACGGTGTTTTGTGGCATTTTTGATGAATGAAAATTCACTAACATTACATTTTGATGTAGATTGTTTTGATGTGATTTCGACGTTTTAAAACTACTGTCGCTTTGGCGTCAGTAACCGCCAAATTTTAAAAGTGAATTTTCAAGCGGTTATTCCGCAATACTGATTTGTAACCGTTTTTACGGTATTTTGAGAAGTACAATTTCCTTATCGAAATTGTTACTGATTTGTTGTTTTAATCACGTGATTGGAAAATTGTTTTAAAATGAAAATTGTTTTATAAAATTGTAACAGTTTGCGTTTTCAAAAGAATGAGAAAGCCACTTAAACGATTCAGCAAAATCGAGGATTATGACCCCTTTCTTTTACTGTTTCGCTTAACTCCGGACTTGTTCAGTTGAGAATGTGAATTGTTATTTTTACAAAATAAATAAAATTGTTTTCAGAAATCTTACAGTTTGCGATTTCAAAAGAATGAGAAAGCGATTTAAACGTTTCAGCAAAATCGAGGACTATGACCCCTTTCTTTTACTGATTCGCTTAATTCCGGACTTGTCCGTTTGAGAATGTAAAGTGTATTTTTACAAAATACACAATTTTGCACTTTCAAGGAAACGATGAAGAGATTTAAACGATTTAGCAAAAGTGCGTAGTATGGAACCACACTTTTACTATTTCGGTTAATTCCGGACTCGTTAATTGAATATCTGCTGTTTTGATGATTTTGATGAATTTTACACTTTCAAGGAAACGATGAAGAGAATCAAACGATTTAGTAAAACACGTGGTATGGGACATGTGCGTTTGCTATTTCGGTTAATTCTGGACTCGTTAATTGAAATATTTGATGTTTTCGTGTGCTTTCGAGCCACTATGTTGGACCTTCGGGTCATATGTTGGACCTTCGGGTCAAATACCAGTACTAGACCTTCGGGTCACTCTGCGGACCTTCGGGTCAATCTGATGGGCGCCAAAAATTATGTTGAGTACTTGGTAGGCTTCGGCCATATGTTGTTGCACGTGCGGCGAATTAAAAACTCGCCATCTGATGGGATCGATCCAAGCTTTTATGTTGATTTTCTAGTCTTCTTAATTGATTTCTAGATATTTGTTGCTTCCAATTATCTGTAGGTAATTGGATATTTGTTGATATGAGTTCTGATTATCGTTTTTGATAATCGGATATTTGTTGTTTCTAATTATCGCTTGTGATAATTAGATATTTGTTGATATGAGTTTTGATTATCGTTTTTGATAATCGGATATTTGTTGTTTCTAATTATCGCTTGTGATAATTAGATATTTGTTGATATGAGTTCTGATTATCGTTTTTGATAATCGGATATTTGTTGTTTCTAATTATCGCTTGTGATAATTAGATATTTGTTGATATGAGTTCTGATTATCGTTTTTGATAATCGGATATTTGTTGTTTCTAATTATCGCTTGTGATAATTAGATATTTGTTGATATGAGTTCTGATTATCGTTTTTGATAATCGGATATTTGTGTTTCTAATTATCGCTTGTGATAATTAGATATTTGTTGATATGAGTTCTGATTATCGTTTTTGATAATCGGATATTTGTTGTTTCTAATTATCGCTTGTGATAATTAGATATTTGTTGATATGAGTTCTGATTATCGTTTTTGATAATCGGATATTTGTGTTTCTAATTATCGCTTGTGATAATTAGATATTTGTTGATATGAGTTCTGATTATCGTTTTGATAATCGGATATTTGTTGTTTTTAATTATCGCTTTTGATAATTAATTATTTGCTGATTTGAGATTTAATTATCGCTTTAGATAATTAAATATTTGTTGCTTTGAGATTTAATTATCGCTTTAGATAATTAAATATTTGTTGATTTTAGATTTAATTATCGCTTGAGATGATTAAATATTTGCTGATTTGAAATTTAATTATCGCTTTAGAAAATTAAATATTTGTTGAATTTAAAATTTGATTATCGATTGTGATAATCGAATATTTGTTGAATTTGAAATTTGATTATCGAGTGTGATAATCGAATATTTGTTGAATTTGAAATTTGATTATCGTTTTTGATAATCGTTTGGATGATTGGATGTTTGCTGATTTTATTGATATGAGATTTTCTAGTCTCCAATAGATTCTAGAATATGCTGATTTTATTGAATCACTGTTTTCTATCTATTTCTGTTAATAGTTAGAGTTTTACTGATTTTGAAATTTGTGTTTTCCAGTTAATTGTTGAATAACTGGATATTGTCAATTTGCGAATTGTGACTTGTGCTTTCTGGTCATCTTTGTCGATAATTAGATATTGTTGGCTTGTGAATTTCTGTATTTTAATAGTCTTGTTGATAATTTAATATCGCTGATGATTGCATTTATTCAGTTTTGTTGTTTTCTGACTATCTATTGATAGTTAGATTTTGTTGAGAATTTGTGAACTTCTTTTACGAAATGGAAAGATTTCTTTGGTATTTGTGTTTTGACTTTTATTTTCTAGCTTAACCAGTTTATGTTAGAAAAATAATTGTTACTGACAACCTTAATTATGAAAATTGCGGGGACGCAATTTTTATAAGGAGGGGAGTCTGTAACAACCCAGGAGTTGGTAACAATTAATTATCGTCATTAAACAATTAATGATGATAACTAATGACTAATTGCTGTTGGGCGTTATTAAATCAAGTTGGAATCCTTTTGAAATTTTCTTTAAGGATATACGGGCTTTAAATAAATATTTCCCTTTTAATTTTATTCAGCCCGTTTCTTTAGTTTGTTGAGATAAAGGCCTATGCCCGTTCCCTCCTCATTACTCATTTTACTTCGCAACCCTAAAAATAAAATCAAACAAACGAAAAATGGTGACGGCCTCGTGACTTTTCTCGTTCGTTCTTCAATCAAGATAAGGCAGGGGAATCGAAGGAAAGGCTACAATGGGACGAGCTTCGCTCTTTTCTCCGATCAACCTCGAGATGCCGGCTCGTCTATTCGAACGAGTTAAGCTGCGATTTGGGGTTTGGGGTTTTAGGCAAAGGTGAGTAATTTCCTAATTACTCACATCTTATTCGATTTCACGTATAAGTGATTTTATGGTATCGATCTAGAATTTTTGTAATTCGACTTCGATCGTGATTCTTGATTTGTTTTGGGTTTTGCTGTCGTGGTTCGTTCTTTGTTGTCTTTCGATGTTAAACTCTTTTGGTGATGCTGAATTCGAGCCTACTCGACACTTACTGCTATTGACTTGATTTGTTTATTATAGGCTTTGGCATTTTTGTGACAGTCGATTTTAATCCTGTGATTTTCTCTGTGACTTTGGTATTGTCCGACTACCTATGGGATTTGCTTACTCTAGTATTTTTGTGTATCGAAGGTGGTTTTTGAAATTGATTTTCTGTTTGTCTGGTTGATTTCGACCTTGACTTCGATGAAATTGTAACCAATGGTTACCTGATTTTGTTCACTATATAGATGCGTTTGAAACTGTACTTCGTTTGATTTTGTCCATGTGACTTCGGCAGACTTCAAATTCAAGATAGTGATTTTGCCCTGGATTGAATCGTTCGACTTTGTTTTTGTTTCTGGTACTATACCTCGGCTATACTGGGTTCATATAATATCATGTCATTTAGTTTTGTATTCAATTGATCTCAGTTCAGTGCATATTGATGTAATTTGCCTTTATTAGTTGTTCATGGGCTTCTATACAATGCTTTTGATTTGTTTCTCGGCCATGTGTTCATCTGAGTCTGCATATCATAGTTTTGAATCTAGTGCAGTGCTGTTTGATTCCAGGATCACATATATGATTATAAGATCCACATTGGAGAGAACTTTGCTTAAAATTTCTGATGTTGTCACTTGAATAATCATTTCATTGTTAAATTTGGTGGCTTAGGCGCATGTCGAGTCTGTACGCATATGTTTGCATACTTGTCTGGTCGTCGATGGTTGTTGCCACAGTTGTTGCCCTGTAGTGATAGCTTTGCTCGCGTTGTTTAAGTTAATTTGCACTTCATGTATTGGGATATTGAATTTCTTTGAACATAGCAATGTCCCTGTCTTCATGAATTTACTTTGTAACTGTTAGCTTGGAGGCAGTTGTCAACTTGTTATTTATAGTTGGGCTTTTGTAGAGTTGTTGGAAGTTATTTACCCCGAGACAGTATCAGTGTGTACTGTTAGGTCCATATTTCATTTGCACTTGGGCATATGTTTGGAATTGATTCATGGCATTATACATTTGCAATTGGTCTTGATGTTATACATCACGGTGCATTAGTTCACTTGGAGTTGCAGCCTTTGTCTATTGTTTACTTAACTGCAGTATACTCGAGTTGTATGTCATTGTGCCTTTGATAGTATTCGAGTCTTGTGATTATGGTCTGCATATAGGAAGTGTTCATTGACCTAAGCTGTTGCATTAGTTATCCACTTGACGTGGTTATTGGTTCGAGACAGTTGGCATTAATCGATATTTGTGTTTGCATTGCCTCCGACCTTTTGGCATACAAACATCATTTCATGTTGATCTTTACTGTGACATGTTGCCACTATTTATATATCTCAGGCCTCGACTTGGTCATACACTGCATATTCATGTAGCATTGTTGCTTGCATCTGCTCATCCCTGTCGTACTTGTTGTCATGGTGGCTGCCTCTGTATGTATGTGCAGTCCCACCTGAGGCATGTTGTATGGTCTTCACTTTTGCCAGTTGTATTTGGGTGCAGTTTTACCCTTGCAGTTCTTTGGTCTATTAGTCGAGTTTGTTTGCATTATTTTAGTGGCGTGGCAGTACACGCGTGCGTGTACTGCAGCCCTAGCAGAATTGATAGATTTAGTTGATATTTCAATTGTTAAATTATTTCGTTGGTTCAATTAAATATTTTGAAGTGGTTCATTTTGATTTGAGTTCGATCCGTTGGCTTTTGGATTCATTGATCTTATGAGTATTGTATAGACTGTATTGGCGAGGCAGTACACGCTAGCGTGTACTGCAGCCAATTAGCATTGTTGTTTTTAAGTTGACATTTCAATTGTTTAAATTGATTGGATTGCTGATTTGTTGCTTAACACTGTTTAGTGTTATATCTGTCGTTATCCGATTCTTTTATCGAGAAATCGGATATACGAGATTCTGTGACTGTCGTCTAGTTGATATTTGATTATTATTGCTTCTGTGCACTAATAACTGAGTTTGAATTAGACTGACCCGTGTATTATTTTCTTTTGAATTTAATACTCGGGTCAGACCCGAGTTATTTCAGGTTGTAGATTTTCTTCTTTGAGTTGCTGTTCGGGATTTGAAGACTTTTCGCATCTTCTGAAGTTGTCATCGTCCTTTTGTAGTAGTCGTGTCATTGTATAGAACGATATGTATTCATGTATATTAGTCGATAATGTACGTGTATATATAACTTCTAGAGTCGACAGTTGTAGTTGTATCGTATGTATTGTGTCAACTATGTATTAACTGACATCAGTTATATATATATATGAGACTTTTGTTTTTATCTGTGTTCCGCAATTATATTATCTGTGTTATTGTTATATCTAATGTCCTAAACTATTATGAACTATCGTAGTTTGTTTTATACTGATAATTGGATATGTCGATGGGAGTAAATAAATAATAGATGAAAAATAAAAAGTATATACCACTCCTATCGAGATAACCAATATTAGTGTAAGGCCAATTACGGATGGTCGCTCCTATCCAGCCTTATTCTTCGTAATAATAGACAATATTTCTTTTAATACTCTTTGTTATTATGAGCATAGAGGTGGGGCGTCACAAAGGACCTCTCTACCACTATAAATAACATCAGAAATTCAAGAGATTTCTTCACCTGATTTACTTGTGCTTTCTACTCTTATACTCTAATATACTCTTGATCTCCAGCAATCTATACTTGTACTCAACACTTCCAAATATACAGTTCCTCATAGATAACAATCCCTAGATATATATATTGGAAGCATTTGCACTATATAGTCAAAATCCGTGTAATAGAGAACACCCAGTTGACAAAGAAACTCCGCTATTGTAAACCTGTTCCTACGGGTGAAGTGAGGGTTATTCGGTTAAAGGAAATTCCGAAGAGGAGCTTCAGGACTAGACGTAGGATGAGAGGTCCGAACCAGTATAAAATCCCTGGTGTGATTTTTCCTATTTGCATATTTTAATATTAATACAATATAGTTTAAATTAGCCACATACTTGTCATTTGTATAATCGATCCACCATATTATTGACTTTCAAAAAGTGGGAAGGTTTGATTGAGATTTAATGAAAAACTAACGTGGAAAGATTTTAAAAAAAGAATTGGAAAGATTTCGATCACATATAAATTTTATATGGTGAATAGTAGTGATTTGCAGTATACAAAGCTTCTATGAAATTAGTTTATTCGAAATAAGTAAGTAAACCATAGATGAGATTGTGTACTCAATATAATTGATTATAATAACGATCTTATGGTGTTATATTTAGCACTAAACCAAGGGATACAATATGTACCTAGGAATTCGATCATTGAAATATCAATTTACATAAATTGCAACTTAGTTGATACCCTTAAATATTAATGATGATCGGATGCATTTTTGTAAAGAGTTTGTTACGGTCTTGTAGTAGGGGTTTTCTTTTAAATGGTCTGCTATTTGGAAAGGAAAGCGAATGCACGAGAGTGAATGTAACTTGATGCACGGTTGGAATGAAGAGGGTGAATGGTCACTTTTGCTTCGTGAAAGGACACCAAAAACAAGAGTTGTATAAAATACTAAAAGGTACTTAATATGGAATGAGAAATATGATTTCTATTCCAAATGCATCTTCATATAGAAAATCACTTTCTACAAAAGTTATTTCTTTGAGTTAAAAATAATTGATCTAAAACTCATGATTGTAAACTAGTTACAGTGAACGAAATAAAATCTCGTAATAAGTGGTTGAATGGAGCTTCATATTTCGTATGTTATTATAGTAATGGTGGAAATAGTGGGAGCACACCATGTAACACTTCTCAGTAGATGCATCAAGTTATAAAATTGTTCTCGTAAACATACCAAGTATTATTTATGAAATAACAGATTTGAATGAAAACAAACATAGTTCTCTTTTAGCATGATATTGTAAATATTCTTTATAAGATAAAATTATACTAATGGTATTTGTTTTCATAACAAAATGATGCATTCGAAAATACAGATGCATATGAAGTTTCACAAATTTTGGAATTGTAGACTAAGTCATAGTTTTGAGAAAAAGATCTTTAATCATATGATTATGGATCATATTACTAGTGAATTATATCTCAAACGGTTAAGGGCAACGGTAATTCAATTGGAACAACATAACAGTTGGTGAACTATAGGATTGATATATATAGATGTATGCAATCATAGGTCTAATGATACCAAGACGGTTCCACATACTTCGTTAAATTCACCGATGAATTATTGCAAACATGAACATGTATATTTAATACACATGTGATACGTCTATGATAGGATCATAAAATATAAAATGAAAGTAAATAACATGACATGAAGAATAAAATAAAACAATTTGATTCGGTCGAATATGTGAGTATATTGGAAAACAGTTCCAAATATACCCAAAACGAATAAGATTCAATCTCAAAGGTCACTCCTTCCTATGATACATAATAATGCATCGACAAGGAGTAACTAGACTTTGTTGGACAAAGTACGATTGGTGACAAGTAAAGTTGAGTTAACTTCTTTTTATAAGAACGAGGGCGTAAGAGTAAGTACATAAGGTTAAATTTAATTTCATCTAAAAACAAAGTCTACAAAATCATACAACATAAGAGTTGATGAAACAGCCTTTACATCTCCTAGGTCAAAAAGTTGGCAGGTTGTGTGAGTCGAGAGACTGCATGTAATACTTGTTCGTGAGGGATCTTGCGTGGACCACGCCAGATGAGTTTGGCGCCGATTAGTATCGATTGACCAATTTATGTTATGAACTTAAGTTTCATAAACTGAATAACCAAATTAGTTATATAATTCATAAATTGTTTATGAATACCTATTTTGTTGCAATGAAAAACAACCGTTCTTTCAAGAATCACCAACTTTATGATTAAGGAATTTGTTTTAGAAATTATTGGTAGTAAAATGGATTTGAATATGATCCAAAGATAAAACTGATTACAAAGGATGAAATGAAGTTGATCAAACCTAAAAAAACAACTAATTATAAGGTCTAATAAGAACTCTCGCACATTAAAGAGAAACTATGATTTTCTTATCGATGTCAAGAAAAGAATTTCCTCAGTTGTCAGTAAGTCATTAAGAGTATCAACTCTACCATATGACATGATGCACAAATCCGAAATGGATTCCAAGTACATTATCAAAAGATGATTTTGATAATTGTGATAGAGTTTGGGGTATACCCTAAAGGAAATTATGTAATTTGTTACATATATCTAACTCAACAACACATCTTGTTCGAAATCAAAGGTATTTTCTTTCTATTATATACATGATATAATGTGGTTATATTAATTAATTAACTAATTTAATTAAAATTATATTTAATAGAAAATCCATAAATGGTATGTTTTGTGATAGTAGTTACAAGTGTTGTAACCATGAGTAATTTATCACAATGAAAACAAATATACCATTTTAAACGTTCCCAGTCAAGATGCATTGAGACTGGATATCGATTTATCCGTTGAGACTAGAGTATGTAACGCTCTCCAAATGTTGAACGGTGTATTACTTTTAACCGTTGGGGGCACCTACTGATAGTTATTAGACAACCATGGAATGACTCACTGGATAGTTTTCTGTTGGTCAATATAACTAAGGTAAAACCAAAAATATCGATGTGATCGAGTTATACAGTTCTCTCGACTTAAGAATACTTTGGATCTTCAATATGAAAGCTCCGCTTTGATTATAGTCAAATCATGGCAAGGTTCCATCGAGTGACTATAGTTGGGCCGAGTGTACGTATTGGAAGTGAAGCACTGTTCAAGAGAGGATTTGTCTCCTTAATCATATGGAGCTAGTATCACGGTCAACTCAAGTCAAATCAAAGTCGAACTCTCTGACTAGGTCATTTCGGTTAAAAATAATTGTTATTATTGAACCAAAGACTTTGTGTTTGGACTATAGATTTGAATATGGATGATATTGGAATTTTGACCATTACCAAATTCTATAAGTCCAAAGTGATATAGTTTTGACGAAGAGAATCGGTGTAAATAAATGTCACAATCGGGTAATACTTAATAAAGACCAAAATGTCACACCACTTGCTAAATGATGTGTGAACGTTAACACTCGAATAATTTGATATTAATCGCTGACTGAATTTACACCCGTGAGTCACATAACCGAAATGATGAATACTCTTTAGACCAGACGATTTAATTAGTTTATAATTGCTATAAATTAATTAATATTATGAAATATTAATTATAAAATTTGAATTTGATTTGAGGAATAAATATTGTTGTATATAAATCTATAATCGTTATAAATATATCGATCGATATGGGATATCGATAAGAAATTAAATTGGATTTAATGAAATATATTTACTTAGGCTTAAATAGGCCATTAGACCATGAACTTGGAGGCAAAATTTCAACAGTAAACATTAGATATAGGGGGCCGCCAAATTAGGATAAAAGGGTTTGTGATGGATGGTAGAGATTTAGCGAGAAAAGATATGTAATGTTATCCACTTTTCTCTCTGATTCAACCATTATAAAAGGAACCTTTAACCCTAACTTTAGAAGTGCTTTTTGCTGCCTCCCATCTCCTTTATCTTGGCCCAATTACACCTTCCAAAAGCTCCAACAAAACTCAAATTAAATCAATTCAAATTAACATCTATTTGATAGTAAAAGGGCGTCTGCGATTCAGAACTAGGAATCTGTAAAATCGAGAAGTTTTTGAAAGAGGAGAATTCATCATTACAAGGTGGACTTAAGGGCATTAGTTTTAGGTAAGTGTTCATATATATATATATATATATATATATATATAGACACACACATATATATGGTACATAACCTTTATATAACCGTATATTGTTCATACATACATACATACATAAATACATACATACATACATACATACATATATATGTATATATATATATTGCGATTATTATATTATTAGTTAGGTGAGATTTCTATATGTATTGATGTTGTCACATATTGATTGGTTATGTGTATTCGTTTATAAAATAAAAAAATATTTTTTTATTAAGAATCTAATACGCACATCTAAAATCATTATATTTTATTAATTAATTTATACATATATTAATAAGTTAATTATTTTGTTATATGATTCATATTAAACTATATAACCATTTCACATAAACAACTGAACTAATATTTTTCAATTGTATATTTACATTAATTATGATTTTTAATGACTGAAAATAATTTTTGGTAATTATTTAATATTTTTTATTATTATTTAACCATTATACGAATTAATAAACTAATATAAAATAAATTATGTTTCGAAAATTCAATTTTAAATTTTTTGAAATTAAATTATCATTATAGAAGCTCTTGATCAAACAATCAGTTTTTTTAAATCAATTTTTATATTTAAAAAAAACCATTTTTAAATTCGGTCGAAAATATTTGATTAATAAAAAATAAATTTTTGACTTAGAAAAATTGAAATTTATTTGTAAGATATAAAATATCATTCCTAATTTTCTGAAATTTTAAAATTCAAAATATTTATTATTAAAATATTTTATATCATTTATTTATTGTTATTTAACTAATTAATTAATAATATATATATATATATATTAATATAATAAATTTATAATTAAATTTAGAGCTATTCTGTATTTGATGTGAAATGTACTATATATATATATAATTTTTAAATTTTTAAATTTACATATATTTATAGACACTGTTCTTATTCATATTTACATTAATTATTATTATTATATACATATACACACATATTGTTATATTTTTATATGAAATTATGTTACTTTAATACATACATATATATGAATATATATATATATACATACTAAAAAATTAAAAAGTAAACTTATATTTTGTGTATATATATATGTATGTTTATTTTATATTTAACACTATAATATTTTAATTATAAATATATTTATAATATTTTCTCATAATATACACATATACACACACACACACTTGGGCTTTTATATATAATAAGTATAAATATATACATATACTTGGACAACATACAATACATATAGGATGAGTTAACATGTCCATTGCGATGTAAATTCCAACATTTGTATACGGGCATGATATACCTTGCATGGAATATCATGTTACGCATGCACATATACATATATATCTAATACATATGTATATTTATATATAAATTAAAAATAAATTAAATAAATTTCTATCAATAATTTATGAATTTAAATGAAATATATCATTTTATTTAAATTAGATTTAGAAACGTTCTAAATAAATTAGACTTCATAGACTCAATAAAGATCCAATAGGGTAAAATTTTGAAATTCACCCATAACTTCTACTGTAGGCTAACCCGGTTCTAATAATAGTATCAGAGACTAATAGCCTATGCGGTCTAAATTAGTCGTGTTAGGGTTAACTATTAAGTTCACATCCCAAAAGTTGTCCATAATAAAAAAGGCCTAAATTTGAATTGGCCTTGAGCTAATTTTCAAAATTGTTTGAAAAAATAAAATATAAGATTTTAAATTTAAAAGTTAAATTTAAAATAAGGTATAAATATACTATAATAGTTGTAATATAATAATTTTTTAAAATGTTTGAATATATATATATTAATTTCAAAATTTATTAATTGGATTAATAAAATAAATTAATTAAATAAGTTAATTGATAATAATATATATACATGTTTTATATATTATGATATATGTTATGATATTTTAAAATGTTTAAAATAGCAAAAGTATACATATATGTATATGAATTGAATTATGAAATTAATATAATTTAATTAAAAATGTTTATTTAAATAAATTAATTAAAAGTTAATTAATTAAAGGTTAATTAATTAAATGAATATACATATATATAAGATATATGTGTAACACTATAAAGGTTATAGTATGTAATAAATATTTAATATAATGTTATATTAAAATAACATAAAATTAATTAAAATGTTATTTAATTAAAAATTATTTAAATAAGATTTAATTAATATAATATTATACATAAGACTATTATATAAGTAGTATGAAATATAAAAGTTATATAATAATAAAAATTATATAATATGAATGTATAAACTAAATGTGCAACATTAAAGAAACCCTAAACAGACTTAAGGGATAAATACATGGGTATTGTACATATATTGTGATTTCAAATGTGTTCGACACTTGAATCATATGAGGGCATTTCATAAAAAATACGTTATTCTATAAGTCGATATCTGTCGATATAATATATTGAAGATTATGAATCTCTAATATAAAGTTGTCCTCTATCAGTTATATATTAATAGATTACTTGCATACTATTTAGTTGTTGTGCTTTCCTCAAGCTAGGGATGTTATGTGTAGTACTACTAATATATTGAATAGACGAGGTAAGATAACTGTACATATTTGTCGAGCTTCCCTCAAGGCATGTGCATTATACTTAGGTCGTCGTGAATTGTTAAGTTCGAGTGAATAGTCTCATTTTACCTGTTGAGCTTTCCTTAAGGTAAAGGCAAGGTTAGGACTAGGAACCATAGGTTCGGAGCTGTATGTGATACAACCGATAAAGAGTTATCCACCGTATGCGGGTCTATGATTTGTTGGGCTTTCCTCAAAGTCAGAATCCCAAGACATACGAGTCCTAACACTCACTAATGAAGTCGTAAGACTTCTATGTTTCGCTTAGGGTTTGGTGAAACATAAAAGACTAGTGGGTGCCCTATTAGACAAATGAAATGATAACATTTCTAATGTTGTAAGAACATATGCTGTATAATGTTATTATAATCTGCAATGTTAAACTTATGCATTTAATATGATTGATAAAACGTTTATCAATTAAGGTATACAAGTGAACTGGATTGAATATTAACAAATAGAAATATAACATATACTTACTAATAAATGCTTCTTGTATGTTAATATTTCAATGTCCATGTAAGCACTTGAGTTTACAACTACTAAATAAATTCGTAATTTGTTTGCTTATACATTTATTTGGTCGAGACCGTATATTGCATTCTATGAGTTTTGAACTCTAAAAGCAATATGAAACTATGGATATTTGATCCATATAATATCGCATATAAATGTTGTATGGGGAACAATCACAATTCATAATGTACGATACTTCAATGAAATTAGTTTATTTGAAACAACCAAATAAACAGTATAATAAGGCCGAGTATTCAATTTGATTGATTACAATAGAAGACCATATTGTGTTAAATGTAACACAAGACCAGAACTACAATATAAATTTAAGAATTTGATCACTGAAATGTCAGTTTGATCAGTTTACGTAAGGTGCATCATATTTGATGTCCTTAAATGTTAAGGATGATCAAATGCAATTTTGTAATGAGTTCGTTATGATGCTGTAGTAAGCGTTTTCTTTTGAATGGTTCGACCATTTAGAAAGAAAAACAAATGTACAAGAGTAGATGTGATTTAAGGTATAGTTGGGATGAAGAAAGTGAATGGTCACTTTTGCTTCATAAAGAAACATCAAAAATGAGAATTGTAATAATAATTGTTACTTAATATTGGAATAAGAAATATGATTTCTATTCCGAAATGTATTTTCATATAAAAAATTGTTTTCTATGAGATTTATTTCTTTGAGTTTAAGATATTTGATCAAAGAACTCTCTGTTGTAATATAGTTACAGTATATGAAATAAATAATATATATTAAGTGAATGATGGACCTCCGAATTTAGTACGCTATTATAGTAATGACGGAAATAATGGGAGCATGCCATATATCACTGATTGATTGCATCAAATTACGAAATTTGTTTTCGTAAAACATACCAAACATTATTTATGAAATAATGACTATATTTTGCCATCGACCGAAAAATAGAAGTAATTATATTTCAATGTGAATATTATGAATATTCGTTATGAAAAAAACCTAATGTGGTATTTGTTTTCATAACAAAAGTGATGCATTAGAAAATACAGAAGTATCTAAAATTATTTGCAATTATTTGGAATTATAGACTAAGCCGTAGTTTTGATAAATAATTTTTATTATATGATTATGAATCATATGATACTAGTTAGTTATATCTCAAACAATTAGAGGCTATGCACCCATTTAGTGGGAGCGTCATAGGAGTTAATGAACTCTTCGGATTGATACATATTGATGTATGCAATCGCAAGTCTATTAATACAAAAATGGTTCCACATACTTCATTATATTCACCGATGAGTTATCAACGACATGGACATGTGTATTTTATACACATGTAGTATGTCCATGGTAAACTCATAAAGTATAAAACGGAAGTAAATAAAATAATATGCGATAGAAATGATTCAATTTGGTCTAATGGGTGAGTATACTGGAAAGATTTCCGAACGTACCTAAATGTGAATAAAGATTCAACCTCAAAAGTCACTCCTCCATGTGATACATAATGATGTATTCGATAAAGAGTAATCAAACTTTGTTGAACTGAGTATGATTAATTTTGAGTGAATGTGAGTTAATTTCTTTTTTTAAGGACATGTACTTAAGAGTAGTACACAAGCTTAATATTCTTTCATCTAAATAATAGTTTACAAATTCATACAAGATAAGGATTTGTAAGAAACCTAACATATCTTAGGTTAAAGAGATGCCAGGTTGTGTGAGTCGAAAGTCCGCAAGTAATAATTGTTCGTGGGGGATCTTATATGAATCTCTCCAAAAGGAGTTTGGGAAGGACTGTTATTGGATGTCATATTTATGTTTTGAACATAATTTTTGTAAATCAAAACTAAATCGATTTTAAATAAAAGGAAATTCATAAAGTGTTTATGAATACATGTTCCACTACATTAAGAAACAATTATTTTTTCAAGAAATGCCAACTTCATAGTGAAGGAATTTCTTTGAGAAATTATTGGTAATAAGATGGAATTGGATACGATCCAATGATAAAACTGATTATATGAGATGAAATGAGATCAACCAACCTAAACGAATGCATCACATTAGAGTGTCTAATAAGTATTCTCGTATATTGAAAAAAAACTACGAGTTTCTTGTCAATGTCGAAAATATATAATCGTCGGTTGTTTAAATAAACCATTAAGAGTATCGACTCTATAATATGGTATGATGTGAAGATCCGAAAATGAATTCCAAGCACGTTATCAAAATATGATTTTGGTAGTCATAACCGAAGGAATGTGATCCATTAACCGCGATTGTGTCTTTATGAGCAAAACTAATGCAGTTGGAATTAAATAAGCAATGCTGATAAGAATAATCTCTTAAATTTCAAATGTTGAAATTAGCGTAATAGATTCATCATTCAACATGATCAAGTTATTTTAGGTTTACTCACAAAATTATCGCTTTGTAAGACCTTTTGATTTGGTACATATGTGCTGAAATGGAAAAATTATATATATTGATTTAGAATAGACACATAAGAATCAAAGTTTCTTGAAGTCAGTGAGAGCGATATTTGAGTTTGTGAGTGTTTGGATATGAACCAAGAATAGATACAAAAGTATCATTTGACAAGCTTCAAAATTGAACAAGTGTTTTGATAGAAATATCAAATAGTTTGATTGTCAACTAACATGTAGAGGAAGCGTATGCTCATAAGTAAGAACGTTAAAAGGTACATTGATATTTCTAAACTGTAAGTAAATAACACATTGCTGATTTTAACAATGTATTTATATTAAAATCATCCTTAGTTGTTTTAATACTCGATTGTGTATTTGTAAATGATGTCTTTTATAGTAAGTATAAAAGATATAGGGAATGTCCCAAATGATCTACAAGGACACGCTATTAAAATTTTTAATAGGGAACACGTAAGATGGATTCCTTATGCATGGCAATAGGAATTATCATATATGTTATGTTGTCTACGATATCATGATTTGTTCATGTATTTGATACATAAAGAAAATATTAAATCTAAATTGATATCACCGAATGATAGTTAAGAGTGTTCTCGTGTATTTATGAAATACTAGAGAATTGTTTACAGAAACAACGAACTCCTTGTGAAGAAGTGTTCAGACTCAAAGTTTCATAAGTGATATTGAATATGATATGTCAATAATAAATTCAAGTTATGAAAGACTGTAGCCGATCCAATGGAAAAGGCTAAGTACATTGCCTTGAATAGCGCAACAATAAAGAAATGTATATAAATATAAATGCACAAATTTATAACTGAGTCGATGGTGATTCCAAATGTTGAGAATCCCACAAAATTGTTATATGATAACAATGTCACTATATAGTTCATAACAGAACTTAGAGCTCACAGGACATACTCCAAATCGTTCCACATGATAAATGTAGTTTATTAGCATTGAAGAGAGTTGATTGGCAAAGTAGATAATTGAAACATAATAGCATACCCGTTCACTAAGGGACTGATCCGATCGGTTTTAAGAAAACTGATTGGAGAAGTTGGATTAAGATTCCATAATTGACTCCAAGTGCAAGTGGGAGATTGATAGAGTTAGGGGTATTCCCTAGGGGCAACTATGTAATTTATTACATATATCTAACTTGGTAACCAATAGTGTTCGAATTCAAAGGTATTTTCTTTCTATTATATACTTGGTATAATATGGTTATATTAATTAATTAGTTTAATTAAAAGTATATTTAATAGAAAATCCATAAATGGTATGTTTTGTGATAGTAGTTACAAAGTGTTGTAGCCGTGAGTAATTTATCATAATAAAAACAAATATATCATTTTAAATGTTCCTAGTCAAGATGCATCGAGACTAAATATCGATGTATCTATTGAGACTAGAGTACGTATTGCTCTCCAAATGTTGGATGGTATATTACTCATGGCTGTTGGAGGCACCAATAGGTTATGTATTGATAGTTATTGGATAACTATGGAACGACTCACTCGATGGTTTTCTATTTGTTAATATAACTAAGGTCAAACAGAAAATATCGATGTGACTGATTTACACAGTTCTCTCGACTTGAGAATATTGTAGATGTTCAATATGAAAGATCCGCTTTGATTATAGTCAAATTATGGCATGAAATTCGATCGAGTGACTATAGTTGGATAGAATGGAAATATTGGAAGTGAAGCACTATTCAAGAGATGATTCGTCTCCTCGGTTATATGGGGTTAGTATCACGGTCAACTCAAAGTCAAAGTCTCTTGTTAGAGCATTTCGGTTAATAATAATAATAATTATTGAACGAAGAGTTTTGTTTTTGGACTATAGAGTTGAATATGGATGATATTGAAATTTTGACCATTACCATATTCCATAAGTCCAAAGTGATATAGTTTTGATGAAGAGAATTGGTGTAAAATAAATGTCACAACTGGGTAACGCTTAATAAAGTGAAATTGGATTTTACCGAAACTAAGTAAGCGATAAATTTGACCAAAATGTCAGACCACCTACTAAGTGACGTGTGAACGTTAACATTCAAATAGTTCGATGTTAATCGCTGACCGAATTTACACCCGCGAGTCACACAACCGAAATGATGAATTCTCTTTAGACCAAACAATTTAATTATTTTATAATTGTTATAAATTAATTAAATTAATTAATATTTATGTATTAATTATAAATTTTGAATTTGATTTAAGGAATAAATATTGTTGTTTATATATTTATAATACGAGTATGTATGCATGCCCAGGTGGGCCTGTATCTAATCATAATATATATGCATTAATTCAACAGTGTAAATTATCCTATTTGGTAGATATAGCCAAGTTTGCATGATTCAAATTCATAACAGTGTGTTTTTAGGCAACGTTTCACATGCCGATATAACATTTATTTTTTAAGTTGGTTACTATATATATGGCTAAGATTCAAAGCAAACGGCTGTGATTGTTTTCTATGTATCCACATAAGGAGGACATTGCCTTGTGTTGAATGTTCTATCATCAATGTTTAGTAAACCAAGGTGAGTTGTAGTTGTACAATGAAAAAACAATTGATAACAAAATTAGTGACAAAAAAGACATGGAAACTGAAATATATATATATATATTTAAATAGCAGTTTTAAACCAATTCAAGATGTATAGAATGAATCTGTACGTGAAAAAGACTAATAAATACTCCACCAATAAAGAATCACTATGTTTTCACATTCAGCTAAAAATATGAAACCAACGATCAGATTTTGAAATACTTCTCGAAGATTCATGCATCAAAATAAAAGATTCAAAATTATTTATCAATCAATTTGTTACCATTCATGACTTATGCTTTGTACTGTCATACTCTACACTTCAGCCCAAAATTTTCATCTATAAATAAATATAATAATAGACAATTTCTATATCACAAAAACTCTAGAGACTTTCAAAATATTATTTGCAAGCATGAAAGGCCAGTCACCGCTACTTGTCATCCTCCTTTCTTCATTCTTTGCCACTTTAGCCTATTCGGCTTCTCAAGATTTTGATTTCTTCTACTTTGTTAAACCTCATGCTGCCACATAACAATATTAAGGCATATCACATAATTGAGTCAAACCATCTACACAATATTTAATAAATCTTATCTTCTTAAACTCGAATGCAGAATTTCTGAAGTGAGCATCTGGAGCTGAAGCACCTCATCATGTGGGTTGTAGGAATGTGGTCACATAGTGTAAAGCAGCAAGCATCTCATTTGTATTGCAAGAATGTGATAACATGGGGATCTCATGAGTTGATCCACTTCATTGTTGAGTCCAAGACATCTGATACAACTAATTTCCAAAAAACGTTAACTACCTTAGCTTTGTCGTTTCCTGAACCCAAAACTATGTGATTTTTGTCTCCATATTCATTTTTAATGTCCGCATACCTTTTCAATGTCTCCGTATTCATTTTCAACCTGCACCAAAGATTAAAATGCCTCAACTTGCCACTGTTTCTTAACAAAAGCTCTCAAACCATAAAATATGAAATAGGGAAACATCAAACTATGTGATGTTCCTGACATCTGCGAGCAATTCAAAAGTTGCATTGTTGACAATAAACAAAGAAGCGTATGAAATGCATCATATTGATATGAATAATGCTAGGTTTTGTGTAATCATCTAGTCCAGAGTGTGTAATTTTTACCCATTTGGTGTGTAAATTATTCATGTGCCTAATATTGTATTGCAAGAATGTGATAACATGGGGATCTCATGAGTTGACATATAATGGCCTATCATATTTTAATTCCTGTAGCATATGGTCATATAGTAACAAATAGTGAACATCAAGCATCTTACATAGCAAGCAGGGATATCTTTACATGTATGCATATCATGTGCTGTTAGTATATCATGCGGTGGCAAATTTCTATATGCATGCATATTCTTGCAAAACAGGACATGCCGAAGTAAATTGTAAAACTGATGGGTTATTGAGCATAGTGCAACTCATGCACTGCATGTAGTTGATAGTTGCGATCCAGTGGTTGCATCAAGCGAAGTGTGGTAACATAAGGAATCAATATTAAAATAACAGATACTAAAATAAAAGCAGAATATTATCTGAAATTTTGTCCAGTATTAGCAGCAAGCATTGAGGAGAAGAAAAAAAATGCACAAATGAATAATTGAAAAGGTTGGTTTTTTAAGTCAAATATCAAGCTTTCTATAGTACAAAAGAAGAATATAGTAAGATGGATAGGTGAATAAATTATGGAGAAACATAAATTTGTAAACTGATCAAAATATAACAACTTTTAAGCTAGACAATGCTACATTAAATGTCTCTTTCGGCATATATACAGTGTGGTAATAACAGGTTGAGTGGAATATACAATAAGCAACAATAATGTGTACCTGGTTATTAGGGACAAACCCAGCATTCTTGTTGTTGGGAACTTGATTTGTTTCCACTGTCTCTTTTGGCATTACGTCATTGGGTTGATATATTAGCATATATATATATATATATATAATGAACAATTTTCCTTGTGATGCATACTGAGTTGCCCTCTGTATTCACAAAAACTTTCATGACAAAAATAACCCTTTTAATTTTTTTTGCTTAATTTATGTTTTACTTCTTCTTTTTTTCAAATTTTTAATCCACCACGCAGTGGCATTGCATGGTGCACTGAATGCACCAAGTGGTGCCACCACGTGGGAGTAATTTTGAATTTTTTTCCGACGGGGGGCAACTCAGCAATTGAGGGGTTTTTCACTATTTTAAAATTCTGCTAGGCAACTCAGCAATTGGTTGCTATTAATGAAGTTAAAATAGCAATGGCTTAAAATATATTATCTCTATTAAAAAATTAAATTTTTTTGAAAACGCATGTTTAGAGGATCCAATATAAGAAGCAATTAATGATAGAATTCAATAAGGTCCCCGTAAGAGTATCTAAAACAATGAAGATAAAACATTTTACTGTAATCATGAATGAACCTTTTAGTGTAATTAGAAAGGAAGTTGATGACATGCCCACAACTTCTCCATTACATATACTATAGATTCAAAAGGCACAAAAAATCCTAGAAGTTGTGGAAATGTTTAAATGAAATTTCTCTATTCCATATACTATAGATTCACCTATAGGTAGCATAAAAGAAGATGTAAATACAGCGAGGATGTACCTTGGAAAGTTGATGATGTATATAGATGAAGATCAAATTAAGTACCTTTATTCCTAGCCAGTCAATAAAACCTCTTTGTAGACAACATTTTTAGTGAAAGTTCCGATTCGTCCAACAACATGTCCCTTTTCTACCAACACCTTGGTATTAGCGCTTGAAACTCCTCGTGAAAGTGCCACATATAGTTGTCCATGACCAAATACATGCTCAAGTAGAAAAATACCGGTATTTTTTATCGTTTGCCCTTGTGCCTTATTTATAGTGAAGGCAAAACACAAACGAATTGGAAATTGTTTCCGTATTAATACAAATGGTAAATTCAAATTTTCAGGTGGCTTTAGTGGGATTCTTGGAATGAAAACTCTGGTACCAACATAATGTCCGGTGATGATTTCAACATCAATGCAATTCTTATTGAGTATGTATGCACGTCCAGGTGGACCTGCATCTAATCACAATGTGCATGTTTTAAGTCATGTATAATGTTTCGTTTACAAATATAGTACACATTCTCCATTCATGCCATAGTGTCCATAAATTTCGGTTTATTTTTTAGGCATGGACCACGTCTAGGAATTAAAAAGCATTGATGAGTAGAAGGCTATATAGTAATCTTATCAAAATTTGATAGTGGCTTATTTCATATTTATTTTCACATATAAAATCATAATGCAATGATTTTGTATTTGCAAAGGGTATCTATAATACTATCTTTAATTTCAAGCTACCAATTATATATGTGGTTTATATTAAAGAAGACGTATTTGAAAGCCAAACCTTTTGGTTTCTTTTTGTTATATTATGAAAAAAGAAAACTATGTTAAAAGTAAATTATTGACTTAATTAATAATGGAGTTTGAACTTAAGTTGTTAAATTGTATTTCTAATACTTCACATTACATTGCCATAAATTTAAGAACGTCCATCCATTCAGTTTCATCAAAGAACATGAACTATCATTCAAAGATCAAACTTAAATGGTTTATTTGTCCAGCATTTCATATCCATGACATAATGAACTGCAATTATATAATGCAAAAATGGTTTAAACTGGACTAATTTTGAACAAAATAATAATAAGAATCAACAGATATATTATGAATTTTGATGAATATATAATATAGATTGATTGTAATCAAGGTTTGTTTCTAAAATGGTTCAAAATGTTGGACATTTTAGTTTGGTAAAATTACATACATTGGAAGTCAAGCTAAATAATAAAAGTTAGGCATATAACCAACGCAAAGCCTTAGACAATGAAGCTAGTTCTCTTGGTATCTGGATATTCTATTAGATGTAGTCAAATGCTTGGTCAGAGTATGATAACTTTTTAAATACAATAACTACTAAATTATGTAAAATTAAACTGGTCAGAAACTAATAATTATCTCACGTCTAACATTACTCCTCAACCAATTAACTGCTGAAATCATGGTCGCATAATAAGTTTCCATCACTGGAATTTTTAGAGCTAGAAATAATATTGACAATTTTTCCTCGATTACTTCAGCTAAATTAATCAATCAGTCATTAAACTCTAACCATCCAAACCCATAATACTAACAAAAATGAATCAAAAACTCCACCAAAGCCCACATTACTAACAAAAAATGCATCACAAAACTATAACCACCAAAGTTCATAGTGCTAACTAAATATTTGGAATTCACGCAATGAAAATGTAACAGTTCACTCTATTCCATCTTACATACAGTAAATAGTATTTTCTACTCTATCCTTTCCATCTTACATATAGTAAATAGTATTTTCTACTATATCATGTATCAATACCTTTGTCTTGTAATTTCAGCAAAAGTCAAAATATATTTACATTTTTCCATCTACCCATTTTACATAGTGCCACACATGGATAACCCAAAGGGAGGATCAAAACTCAAAACCACTGTTCAACTGAAGAGAAAAATGTGGCCTGCGTATATTACTGAGAGGACATTCCATTCTAAATACCGCCTCAGAATTTCCTACTTGCCCATTCCACTTCGATCAACCAAGCTAACAAACATTTTGGAATTTATATCAGTTTACTTTTTTTTAATAAAATAAAATAAATATATAAAATTAAAATTACCGAGATGGAAGCATATGCAGAAGGATGTCGGGTGCAAGAACAACCATATATCAAGTTGAGTTCCTCTTTGATGGAATGAATAAGCTCTGTTCGCATCCCAGGATTGCTTCCACCAAATGTCGAGTTCAAGATCAAAGCAAGATGCCATTTTGATGGATAGTATGAATATCAACTGCATGCTAATAATGAGAAGACCAATCTGCACTACTGCTCACCCTTAAAATTCCTGAAATATCCTTTTTGGACGTTTCTTCCACATTGAAATCTGCACCACATACTTCCCCTTGACTGTCAACTCTTGGTACTGCCTTAATTTCACTTAGAGGATGCTCATAACTTTGTAAACCCTTAGAAGTTGTGAAGAAACAACCCGATCAAATATAAATGTGTAAGCCAATGTAATTTAAATAACTATGCGTAACCATATTTTGGACATGTCTGGCAAGTACATCTATCAAATATTCCAATGCACTCTACAACATAATAGATACTTCGACTTATACCCATGAGTTGACAAACTAATACAGTTGAGTAACATGACTTGAACCGATTGCTATGCTACATGATGAACACAAACTGAAATCCAAGCCCAATCATGGTTAGAATAATGTACTAAAAATAAATGTCAACTGACTCATGGTAAAAAAGCGCGGACAGTTGTCGAGTTTTGATAATGAGTAAGATAATAATGAAAGACAAATATTACACATTATAGGATGTCCCCTCACTACTATGTCCTAAAATGAACAAATATGACCGTTTTTAAATATCATGATGGACCATCTAAATTATCAACTACAGAAACAATTTGTTGACAAAATATTAAACACGAACAATTATACTACGATTAGTTTATTCCATTTAAGAAAAACATGATTAACAACAACGTGAACAACTCAATCAAAATTGAACAGATGTGCGATGATAGCAAATAGAGTATAGCTTTTATGTTTTAACCTCGTTATGCAGTTTAATTCCTTCACCTTCCACATATGAAAACTCAGATCCAATTATGGCTAACACAATAATTTTGTTCGAAATGCCACTGGTACCTTAGATAGTAGCTGTGAAACATGCATAGGTCATACAAAACAACATATCATCAAATCTATATTTGAAAAAAAAAACGATGATCAATTGTCAAAATTAAAGACATGAGATGCACTACTGCTTTTGACAGCATAACATAGACATTTATACCTAATAAATATACATTGAAAATCCATATTCATTATGTAAAAAGATTTAAAAAAATTATAGTCAAAATGGAATATAAAAAATAAAACATTATCACCTAATGTATATGAACCTAGGTTGCCTTCTTTAAATATGGTTATGTTCAAACATTTTTTTTCGTACATATACATGTACACAAATTTGGTTCACAGGTTGTTGTAAGTATATGTATCAGTACATGTTTTTTTACCACACTGAAAAATACCGTAATCAGGTTATTTATGTGGTATAAAGTTAAACATTAATGCTATTTGTACACCAAAAAATATGTTACCATATTGATACATTAATATGATGGAAAATAAATTTACAGCAACATGAAAATTTTAACAGATGAATAACAATTATTGATAGTGATACTATAATTGGTTTGCCGAGCTTGGAAAATAACATAAATTACATAGGGGTTGGTTGATTCAACTTAACCTATATGTTCACTTTTACAAAAAGACAACCAACTGGTACCTATTAGCCATATTATTTAATTGATCTCTCTCACCAACCAACAAAGATTCGGTATATTCAAGCACGGTTAAAACAAAATTTTGCTTCTCAACAAAGGTAGTACCACAACAAACAGTTCTGAACATTTACTGGTTGTAAAAAAGGAAATTATGTGAGTCCAAACATATGAGAAAAAACATTTCCCACATTTAAAACACAACTTGAAAGCAGATCAAGTTGTGTGCTCCAAGCAATATAATCACCAGGTCTGACCAAAATGACCCTGCTAATTAATAGTTGACACATCTCCCACTGTGACTTCAGTTTTGGCCCTCTCACTTCCTCGGCATGTACAAAATTGTCCCATGGATAAAGTTCTAACCAATTATAGTAGGTGTTTGTATTTATCGAGCCTTGAGGACAAATTACACAGACATGTTGCATGTATATCCAAACTGCTATGCTTGGCTGATATCCTTATGTGTCACATGCCACTAATACCGATGCTCAGTTTCAATCCCACTATGCTCAAAATTGTCTATCGATATCGACTGAATAAGAATTACAAAGATCTAACTCAAAACCTGAAATCATCGCAGCAACCGAATTATCATTATTGACCGCCTCATCGACGATCAGCCTATTCGTATCCTTCTTCCTCTCAGTAATCGCGGTACTAAAATCGACAGGTGAAATCAAGGACTTGTGGTAAGTCTAGCATTTTTGTATTGCAAATACTTTTTGTATACAATATGGCTAACTATTCTAAATGCACTTTAGTTGCAAATCTGGCAAAACACATATCTGCAGAACCATCAAGGAAATATAGATATTTTGAAAAAGAAATTTTATCAGTGCAAACCTGACTAAATTTAAGCCAGTTAAAAATTACGAATGAGTTTTTACAACGAATATGCTATTTTATTAAAAGATTATAATCTTCTTAAGCATCTTTGTACTGTTGCACTTTTCTATGCTATGTCTGTGCTTTAGTTTTTTACCAATGAAGACAATTTATCTTCGAAAATAAAAACAAAACTGCTTCTTAAAAGGCTCTGGTATTTCATAAAACTTGCCACACAAATTGTCTTCATTAATAAATGTGTTCTTTTCGTCTGCACAGGCCATAACTTATAACATGGTGGTCAAGGCGCGCTTACGAAACAAATTGGGTTCAGGTAGAAAATACAAGCGCAAAATGGATGAATCATGTAAAATAACCTCAGGTGCTTAGTCATGATAGTTTTAACAACCATTCCTATGCTATAAATATTGTGCTGCATCTAAAAAATATTATATATATCGAAGCATTAATATAAGAATTACTGCATAACATTTAAAGTATATTCAATTTAGCACATTAGTTATACATGACATTGTCACATGATTGATTATTTTTTGAAACGTTTCCTAATTTTTATTATAAATTTACAGTTTATTACTATTTTTGTTGAAGTTGTTTACGTTTCAATAGAGATATGTTATATGTTCAATATGTCACCTCAACCAAAACCCAAAAAAAGATATTGTTATGTATATAAAATATTTTTAAAAGACATAATATCAAATGAAATAGCATTTTTTGCTACTAATTTAGTAACAACGATAATAAATCATTTTCACATGTGATATCACGTTCTTTTTACATTCCTTTAGCTGCTAATAAAAACAGCTAACAATTTAGGGATAATTTTCTCTTTCTAACAATTTATCAGCTTAGTTTACGATAGAAACCGTGGAAGCTTCTGCAACTTATTTCTGTAAAAAAGTTATTGTATTTAAGAGATCACATTATTTCTGTAAAAAAAATTATTGTATTCAGATGAACTTTTATGATTGTGTTACGTTTCCTCTTTCAAAATTTTGATATGATAGTTATCATATGTAACATGGATACATATAAAACTTGCTCATACGAATAACATAGTTATCTCTTCTCTACTACTAATAATGAGAATTTAATGAACACAAATCAACTGTGTCTTTTCAAGTTTCCCAAATTACCCTTTCTATGTTTTAACCTCCCTCTCTCGCTTCAGGCTACTTACCCATATCCTATATCAAACTTACTTGAAAATGAGGTTGAGGCGATTCCAGATCCAAGGAAATTCCTTACCTAACTCTTCTCCGACGAACCGCATAGACTGGGATACTTCAAGGTGATTCCAAATCAACGGTGATTCCAGTCCCAACATCTTCTCCAACAAACCGAACAAATTAGGGTTACTTTGGCGCGATTCAGATCTAACGCCTTCTCCAGCTTCATTGTGTGATTAACTCTTACGGATTGTTCGACGGTCTACTAAGGTTAGTTCATAGATCCATGGTTCTAGATTTAACGTCCATCGATTATATTTGTTTGCCATGTGTTTATCATGCTTAATCTAATTCAGTATATTTTGAGTTTGGGCTTCTGTTTATCCCTTATATTCACTCACTGTGCCTTCACTGTACTATAAATTTAAGTAAAACCACATCTGATGGCCTTCACTATACTATAAATCGTTGGGCACTGTCTGGTATACTGTTCTACCCATTTTACTATTTTTTCTCCATGGTCCAATTTTACTAGGTGTATGTTAATGCAAACATGAGCAGGCCTGGGAAATTGAAATGAATGATAATTAAAAATGTTGTTTTTATTTTTATATATAGTTGGTTTTATGGAAGTGCAGTATTGTGTGTATTTTCCGATACTGTTGTTCAATGTGCGTTTCTTCATATATGTTGTTTTACTTCAATTTATTTGGTATGCAGAGTGCGATATAGTAAGCCTACATTGTGTGTATATTCTGAGCACCTGTATGCATTTTCCAAACAAGATAATGTGCATTCTATGTATATTGTATTTTATTTGAATTTACTTCTAAAACTATTATACAGTATACATATATTGTACATATACAATATCAATATGCATTTTCTAAAACTGCAATATAACGAGCATTTTCCATTTGCATGCTATTTTGCTTAAATTTATGCCATAAAACGTTTTCTAGAAGTGTAAAGAAGTGTTCAGTTTCTAAAATTTATGCCATAAAACATTTTTAGTGAATTGTGGTTGATGACCTTATGCTATGTTTAAAAGTAGCTATCGTGATATGTTTTTTAATAACCTGATAAATAACTTAGGATGCATAATCATATGTACTGTAAATTGGATATTTCTAATTACATCATACTTATATCTCAGAGTTCAACTATGTTAATAGCTATCGTGATATGTTTTTCACCAAAAGAACATCAAACATTTATTCTACAAGTATGTGTTAATATGCACTCTATAGATAAAGAGGTACAAGTCCAAGATTATATTACTCACCTTGGTTACTCAGTGTAATAAAAAATGACATATATTGTGATAACCTATTTGATTATTGATTGAACTTTTGTTTATAGGTTTTCATTTGGAGTTAGCATTTAAAAACCAATTTGAGCTCATTCAAGTGATTTTCAAAAATCAGGATTTTGGATGATGCTTAGCAAAGATTTTACTTTTGAAAATTCTAGCCAAGTTGAATTTCACGTGAGGTAACTTTTTTTAGTTGAAAATCAAAAAATGACACACTTTATTACAATAAGAATACACGAAGATATTAGTCCAATGCCCTTTTTATATAGTCTAAACCAAACTGGGAATGTTTTGGTGGATAGTGTTCCTTTTCGACATGAAAAATTCCAATGGGTATACACTTTATTACAATAAGAGAACATATTTTCTTGCTTGAATTATGAAGTTGTATGTGATTCAAACCGTCGTAGCTATTTGTTTTCGTACGAAAAAATCTGCTTTGTTCTTAAGCACTAGAGCGTTTCTCAGTGCTATATTTGCATGTGAATTTCATTCGAGATGACATTCTTTTAGTTGAAAATCATAAAATGACCCGATATGCAGTAAAAAAAGTATTGAACTATATATGAATATGAAATGAAGATAATAGTTTAATGTTCTTTTTTATAGAGTCTAAACGTAACTATGACGGTTTTGGTGGATAGTGTTTCTCTTCAACCCTTTACGAAAATTCCATTAAGTACACCCTTTGTTACAATAAGAATATATTTACTAGATTTGTGCTATTGAAGTTGTATGTGATCTAAGTGTCGTACTATGTGTTTTCGTATTAAAAATTATGCTTCGTTTCTCAACAGTATAGCGTTCCTCTTTGACCCATTACGAAAAATATCAATTAGTCTTAAGCTTTATTACAATAAGAATAAATTAACAGGTTTGTGCTATAAAGTTGTATGTGTTTTAAACCATCGTAACTATTTGTGTTTGTAAATATTTAGTCGTTACACAGGCACAAATATTTCGAGGAACATAAGTGATAAGTATTATTCTTTCAAAAATTTTACAGGACTTGATAATGTTTGCTAATATTTATTTCATACCTTTCATATAGGTATTACCAAGTGTTTTCAAGTAAATTTATATTATTTTTAAAATGACGACAACAAAAAAGGAATGACAAATGTGATTTTTTGTCTTGAAATGGTGGGTGCACTTTATTGAGAGGTGGTGTAACAGATTTTGAATTCAAGAGGGTACTATTGGATAAATATATATATATATATAGACACACATTGTTATCAAAAATATATATAGATACACACTAAAAAATGGTTATAGATTTGGAGATCCCCCTATAATGTGCTCCTTCAAAAAATTTCCCCCTAAATTTGTTACTCCTTACCCAAAATGATTCTCTCTTTAATAATAATTACCTTAATTTAACAATTAGAAATAAGTCAGTAGCTTCAGCTACATATACATTAAAAATGATGATTGGTTTGAAATTGCAGTAATTTGGGCTATTGTAAGACAAATTTAGTGCTTATGCTTCCATCTTTGATTAAATTTTATAAAGGATTAACTAAATGGTATTTATTTGCTACGTAAAGCAAAACATTATCCCTAAAGTTATAGTCTTCATGGTCATGAATTAAAAACATTTATTACTATTTTCTGTTCACCATGGCAACAAAGTTCAAGTGAAGATTTTGCCTTCGCCCATTTCTTAATAATCATACAGTTAGTGTTTTATTAACGTCAAATTATCACTCATGGTTTTTCTGTTAGGCCCTTTTGATAGAATTTTTTCACATTGTTGTACACTGTTTTGTGCAATCAAAACTTGGGTGTTTCTTTGATGTTTTTGTTTAGCTGCACCTGAAACAAGTTCAAATCAGACATTTTAACATTGTTAAAAAATCACCAGTAGCAGATTTTGTAAAACGGTAGCAAATTTATCTTCAAACAAGTTCAACAGTGTA
Organism: Allium fistulosum; assembly: GCA_030737815.1. NCBI lineage: Eukaryota > Viridiplantae > Streptophyta > Magnoliopsida > Asparagales > Amaryllidaceae > Allium > Allium fistulosum. Next base: position 1,508,590,348 of record CM060903.1, read on the forward strand.
GTTATACGGTACACTGTTGTATTGTGTACCTGTAGCTAGACTCCCATTGCTTCCATCTACTATATTTCCTGTTATATAACATCAAAGGATTCATATACAAGATTTTTCTATAATCCTAGCACTATATACTATTCAAAATGAAAATCCACTACTTTGTTTTTTTCCTTCCTTTTCAACGATGCTAAATATGCATTGTTTGGATATATTCTATGAAACCGGTACCAGTATTTTTTGAACAGCGAGTATCCTATATGCTTGTTCCTCTACCTCCTTCATCAGCAGCACCTTCAGTCTAGCAAAAAATAATTTATACATCAATTTTTGCTGTTATTTTGACAAAGGTTTAAAAGAAAAATGATTAAGAAAAAAGAAAACCTGATAAGCTGAAGTGGCAGCCCCAAAAATAAAATCAGTTGGAAAACTATTCCGAGCAACTGAGTTTGGACTGAGTTGGCATATTTCAAATACGAGAACAAAAACAAAAACATTATCAGCACTAGATTTATAACTCATTAACATAGTTCTTTGGAATGAGTTGTTTAATTTAATAGCTGCCTATCAGATATGTAATTTAAAATCCATTTAATTTCTAGGTTTTATTGAATTGCAAATATTGAATTGTAAAAGAGACTAGATATTGAATTGCACAAAGGTGAACAATTTATTTTCTAGGTTTTATTTGCTTACTTCAGGACTGGATCTTAAAGTATTCATACTTCAACAAAAAATCAAACTGAAAATCAAGAACCGAGCTGAATGGCGATCATTCTTCGCCACTGTCAAGCTTAAGGTAATTATCATTGTTTGAACTTTTTTCAAAGCACAAAATTGTAGTCATTTTAGCATGAAGTATGAACCTTATTATTTTTGTTCAGTACTCCTATTTTGTAGTTTCGATGCACATGTAAAACATGTATCCCATACTTTGCAATCATACAATGTGCATATATTTCAAGTTTTTTTGTTAATTTCATTTGTCAAAACATATTTTTCTTATAGGGAATGATCATGTATCTCTGACACAATTCTCTTCATCATCAGATTGAGTGAACACCATAGTTTACTTACTTAACAATTAAATACTTTTTTTATCATCTCTGGACATGTCCTAGCTCTTACACAATTCTTTGTGTTTGCAGGTAGATTTTCCGAGATATTGTTTTGCACCCTTTATTTTTTCTGGTGATGTCAAGTTGTTTCCATAATCCATTCAAGTTTATGGATACATGAGCACTTTAACATGTACTTTTTTGTTGGGTTGAGGCTGACTATGATAAGGTTTGAAATTAGCTATTCATAAGGTTTGGAATATGATTATTTTAGCTTTTAGTTTCTTTGTTAGCATTTTGTTTGTGATTCTTCAGTTGAGGCATATGATAGGAAGATACCTTTCAATTAATTGAGTTGCTTTTGGTTCAATATAGGCATTGTTTTTTCTAATTGGTTCACATGTTTTTTTTCGTTATAGGTATTCCAGCTTTTAGGCAAGCTTTAACCTGAGAAGTAAAACACTTTTTTTTGCACTCACTTAGTTAGGTACTTAATCTTTTAGCAAGGCTGTTACTCACTTAGTTATTGATGTTAGCTTTAGATCTATGTTCTATGTATTTTCCATTATACTCACACTTCAAGGTCACCCCAAGGAGTAGGAGTTATTTCTCCAGTTACATTAAAACCATTTAGGGGTAAATTGTTCTCCGATCGCTTCTCTCTGTCTCTTTTCAGCTCTTTTCCACTCCTCCAATCTAAACATTTGATCGAGCATAAACAAACCATGCAAATTTGTACAAATTTATGGATATATACAGTAACCATTTATTTCCCGTACTTGCTCAGAATATTTGAATATTCATATATACTTTGAGCAATGTTCCAGAGCAAGCAAAAATTTATATTATCATATTCTACTGAGGTATATTCAAAAAATAATAATTTTCCTCTAACCAAAGTATTGTTTTCTATGCAGGTATTTCTTCAATTTTTCTGAGGTGTTAATAAAGATGGTTCATAAATTTAAATACCAATATACATGCTCTTCTCTGACCCGGCCTTTGACATGTCACCTTTTTCAAGTACATTTCAGTCAGGCCTTACTCGAGAATCTGATGGTAATAGTTTCTTTGGTGCTATGTCGAAGCTATCTACTTTATGTGCAAAATATGTATACTGAAATTTGTTGTTTGTAGGTATTTCAGCAACTCTTTAAAACTGTTAAATTTGCAACAAAATATTTCATACTGATACTTACAAATATTCTTAACTGTATCATGTATGGTATCATGATTGGTATGCTTGGACTTATGATTTGCTTAGCTTTATTTGGGATCAGTCTTCTCCTTTCTTAATAGTCATTGTATTTAATAAAGGTAGTTGATTGTTGGTATTTTGTAGTAAAATACGGTTGTGTTTTTTAGCATTACTTGCATTTCTCTTTGTACCAGACTGTAATGTTTCTCTTAGTTCATTAATAATATTGATGGTTAATGAACTTTGGTTTGTCACCATATGAGTTATAGCGTTATCTTGCATTGAATTTTTTAATCAGTATACATAATTAGAAACACATACATTTTTTAGTTTTAAATCCTTTTGTCATATTCCTAATGTTGAAACAATTTCTAAGTATTTCATTCTATTTACATGGTCCTAAATATATTCATTCTAATTTTCCAGTCAAGATTAGAACTATAAACTATATTATGAAAAGAAGGCATGGTATGTAAAATGCCACACTCAGCAATTCTGACACCATCATCTTTGTTTAGTCTTTTTTTAGCCTTTGTACTAAACCTTTTTGCCATCAAATGAATTACTTAATTTTTACTGGAATCTGCAGGAACTTGATGGCACCGTTGGAGGTCTGATTGCTGTAACATAAAAACTTATCAACATATGAACCAATAACATCAAATATAAAATAATATATTATGTATAAACTCCAAATACCCAATTTATTAGATGCAAGCCAACATGTGTATTATCCTTTATTTACCATGGTTTTTTACCATACAAATTTGCATATGAGAGTGATTCATTTCATTCTCAAATTTTGTGTTCACATCAAACATATTTGTTAATTTAGTGATTTATAAATATTTAAGAAAAATTAATCTTTATAATATATTTTACAATATACAGTTGCCAAACTTATACCCATAATTCATTGATTTTTCAAATTGTGCGACTAATAATGTCAAAATTTATGAGTGCGGTCTGGTTCATTGATTATAGAGAAAAAACTAAATATCTCTACTACTAATAATAACAATTCATTGATCTACCATCAACCGTGTCTTTTTGAACTTCCTAAAATACCCTTTTCGCCTAATCTACGTCTTTCGTTTCACTTCATTTCATACGATGCTGAAAAACCCTAATTACACCAAATCGAACGATCCATGCCAATCACCCACCATCACGAGCGATAACCAAAGTGATACCGGACCTAATGCTCATTCCGTCGACTTTCAGTTTGCAATCGAATGATTTTGTTGATTAGAGTTAGCTTACTGCATCGCGAAGATTCCTCACCTTCGCCCATCGCGTCGATTGGTGCTTCAGTATCATCAAATGGAGCTCATCGCCACATAACGTTAGCTTCCTTTGATGTCGACTGGAGCCGCTTAGATTTGTTCAAGTCTTCTGCACTTTTAGGTATTCTATCGATTTCAACTTAGGTATTTTTTTTTATTTTTTTTGTATCCTTATCGTGCATAAGAGAAGATGAAAGGAAAAAAATAGAGATAGTGTTAAGTCTTAAAAGTTTTGGTCATGTGGTTTATGATATGTATTAAGGTAAGAAATAAACGTCTGATATGATAACGAAAACAACTAGAGCTTATCAAACTCAAAGTGTGTTGCTACTATGTTATTTGACAAAATTGTTCAAGCCTATAGGCAAGCTGATCCTTATCGTCTGCGAAATAAAATAATTCATGATTTTATATATCTTTTTTGAGGCAGTTATAACTAAACGGACATATTTCTGCATTAGTTATTATACTTGCACACAAAAAATATATATTAATTTTCGTTAAATAGCTACACTTATATGTTTGTTTAGTAATACTCCAGTTTAATTATTATTTAATTTTGATTTCTATATAATTATGTTTAAAGCTTTAGTGAGTTTTCCTATTTCTATTTGATTTACTACCTTTATTAACTGTACTCGAATTTAATTTGGTTTACTTACTTTTATTTTAGCCGATAATTGTGACAGTATTGACTGCACCCACTCTACCAAAGTAGGAACTGAAAATCAGGGTACATTAATGCTATATTTTATGTTGTTTCCAACTCTAATGTATATATTGATTGATGTTACTTTTTATTGAAAGTTATTTACACATTGTTCTCATTGTTTATGTTGTTACATTCAACTCTACTGTATATTTCAAAACTCTGTACTAAAAGTGAATGTTATTTACATGACAAGTGTTTTATTTGATAAATATACACTATAGATGAATTTTGAACTAGATTAGAATTTGGAATTTGAATTAGATTAGAAGTTGGAATTCGGAAGTAAGACTTAGATATGGAATTCAAAACTTTGTACCACATTGCATTAGATTAGAATTTGGAAGTAAGCTGTATGTGTGAATATAAATTAATTTATTGATTTCCAAAGGATACATGTACATGATACAAAATACATTCCATTGAACCAGTTATATAGCTAATTAGCAGAAAACATCATATGATTCCAACTCAAATGGTATTTAACATCAGGGTGCTTCAGTACATGGTTGTAACTTTAATAAAAAGTGCAAATAAAAAAGTTGATAGAGTAGCAAAATATGTTTCCACCTAAGTTTTCATGGATTAGACACGTGGAATCTAATTTATATGTGACCGCAAAATATGACTTGAAAATGAACATATATGGTATTGTATATTTTGTTTCTTAAAATTCTGAGATATGTATACCGAATTCAAATTTTGCTTCAAGTTTATCTAAGGTATAAATTGATAGTTATATTTGATTAAGATGGAAGGATATTATAATTGTAATGTTTTACTAGAATTTATGAGGTGAAAATGGGAAGAAGTTAATAGTACGGCGAAATATAAGATATTTTTTCTAAAGTTGGAAATAAATTTAGGGAATAATGTAACTAATGCTCATTATTTATAGCTGAATTCCAAAATTTATTAAAATCACATTTAAATATATTTAAACATGGAAGAAGGTTAAGAATGTTAAAATAAGTACAGAAAAGTGAAGTTGTCCAATGCTGTTATTTTTTTATGTTGATGAGGCTGTTGTTTTGATATTGTTTATATGACTTTTTTTTATATTAGATTTATAGAAAACCTGTATATTGTTGGATCTATAAAAAGTGATATAAGTTGTGACATTAGTATGCCTGTAGAATGACTTCTCCTTAGATATTTGTATGATTATGTGACATTCAACTTATGAATAGAACACTTAGCAAACATTAGAATTATCATGATATACTGAACAAAAAAAGAAGAGAAAATACAATTTCCCTGAGGATACAAAATTGTTTGCTTATATGTATTTATTGGTGTGATATTTGTAAGGACTTGCATGAGATTCTTGAAAATGGGGAGAAGCAGCTTCATGATTAGAAGAGGACTTATGCTTTGAACAGTTTTCCCGAGTGCTAACTGGAGGGTATGAGATGGTGTAATGTGTATTAGTTAATATCAGGTGTCCAGTGTTTCATGTCGATTGGATGAGGAGGAGTGCGTGAAAAGGATAGCCGAAGATTCTGGAGTTAGATAAGGTGGATTTTCATGTGTGGGAGTGATTATGTTAAGAGAATTTGATGAATTCATGGTATTCGAGACTGCTTGCTGGTTGGATAGGGAAAGTGTGGTATAGGAAGGAAGCTAAAGTTGATTAGGCTGCATTATCATGGCAGTTTCGTCAGAGTTTAAATCTATATTAGAGATAATGAGTTGAGTATCTTCTTCGTTACTTTCTTTATTACAAGTAGGACAGGAATCCCTAGCACCCACAAGCCACTTCCCAATGCACTCAACATGAAAGCCATGCTCACAATTAGGCAGCACTCTCACCCTTTCCCCTTCCACAAACTCTCCTAAACATATACAACATTCAGTCATCTTCATCTTCGCGCCTTCTCCATAACTCACTGCTTTAAACTCTTTTGTATTCGCTTTTGTGTGTTCAGAGCTTTCTTGCTTCTCAAAATCGAAGTCGGTTCCATTTCTTCTCTGTCGCCTTTCGCACCATAGAACGCAGAAGAGGTGGCGTAGGACAACGTTAAGGGAAATTGCTAGAATAAGAGCGCAGAAAAGGGAGATCAAAATGATTACTATGTTTGCGGTGAAGTCTCCGGAAGAGGAGTATGGGCCCCAGTTTGATGGTGGAGTTGGCAGCCGAGCTGCTGCTCTGTGTTTATGTAATGGTGTCATCTGGTAAGGTATTGCCATTTTCTTATTATTCTTTTATGAAATAAAGAGAACAAGATATGCTTGGATGGAAGAGTGTAATAGAAGGATGTAGAGAGAGGGGTTTTATTCGGAAGCTGAGGATGGTGAAAGAAAGAGTAAAGGAAGAGTGCCTACTGTTCCTGTTGTGTCATCTTTTTGTTTCTATTAGTTTTGAGTCCCTACTGCATGTGTCAGCTATAACTAAGAACAAGAAATTACAACTGCACCCTTAAGTTTCACGTATTATTACACATGCTCAGTTTGCTCTACAAATACCACACATTTATATTTGTGGTCCTTGCTAACACTGGACCGTCTTAAAAACTGTTAAAGTTTGGCTTGCGTGTTGTACATGTATTAATGGTATGTACAAATATATATGTCATGTTTAGATGTAATAATTTTATTCACTCTTTACAATTGTTTTTTTTGCATTTTAACTGTACAGACTGGGAAGGAAGTGAATTTGTTCATTTTCGGGGCTAAGAAAATAAATTTTGTTTAAATAAATTTGGAATTCAAGGAGCTGCTACATATTACTCACCTTTGTAAATCCTTTACGTATCATCCATGTATCTTTATATAAAGTTTTTTGCTTTGATTAAAACACTATTTGGGGTTAAAGCACACTGTCAATGTATCATGTTTTCAGGTTTTCAATCATCTGCCGGTCAGTACTACAGAAGTGGAATATTAAACCAATCAACTTTAATTTGACACTTGGTTTTTTTAGCTATACTCATCGCTTATCACTGGCATTAATTTTCTTTACTGTATATCCTTTTGAATTAAGCTTTAAGACAGCCACAGAGACTTAGGTGGCTTACATAGTTGATGGTTACATTTGATATGTATAGTTGTTCATGCAAATTTTAGGTAGTCTCATGAACAACATGGTAGCATAAGAGTTTTTGGACTAATCAACACATCCTTCCTAAGCGTAAATAAAAGACTGCTCTAGAAAAAAGAAGCCATTTGCTAATTATGGTTATTACTCTTTGTATCATCCGTTTATTGTGTTTCTTAGCATTTATGTAAATGCTTACTACATAAAATATAACTTGATGGTTTGTTACATCCTGTACCGATATATGATATTCATTGTAAATATGGGTTTTTTAGGGGTGAGTACCAAATAGTATGATTTTAGTTTCTGGGTTCTCAAAAGTATGTAGGTCTACCAATGGATATTTTTGAATGCGGATAGTGTCATATCCGCATCCAAAATCATTTTCAGATAGCGGATATCCGCAACCGTGGATACAGACAGATATCGGATAATTATTCTATCTGCTAATGACCGATAAATCAAGAAATTTAAATATAAAGTTTTAGTTTAATATAAATTTGTTTCAATCTCATTGATTATAAAGTGTTAAAAATGAACAAATATGATGATAATAAATAGTTTTGAGTAGTTAATATGCATTAAGTGCATATAATATAAATACTAACTTAATAAAATAATAAATAAATATCTTTCATTGTACTAAAATATACATAATTCAAACAATAATATTGATAAAAATCGAACGGATAATTTTCGAATGCGGATGTTTTCGTATCCACATCCGTTTTTTCTGGATATCAGATATTTATCCACTTTTCGAAGATATGGATGCGGACGAATTTCAGATTTGTCGGGTATCCATTAACTATCCTAAAAGTATGCTCTTTGCAACGAGAAAGTCCTAAAAATACGTACGAAAAGAAAAAACAATGAAAACGCTTTTAGAATCAACATTACTCTTTGCTCACTGCACGACAATAATTCCAAGGACTTTTTATATCCTTAATTCTTTCTGTTTCCAACTGTCAATAATATTTCATTTATTGAATATAATATATCTAATTAATTATGAATTTGGGTACATATTCATTAAGGAAGTGTTACTGTATATCTAAACAAAATTTAGTATATGCTTCGAAAAATGCTACAAAGTGCATTGATGAGTTAATACATGCACATTGTGATTAGATGCAGGTCCACCTGGACGTGCCTATATACTCGTACAAATAAAAAGAAAAACCTCCATATTCTAACTAAAAATTAAAAAAGTAAATGGTGAAGTGACCATGACCAAGTGCAGGTCCAATTGGACGTGCATTTATACTCGTATTTATAATATTTATAAATATATCGATCAATATGAGATATCGATAAGGAATTAAACTGGATTTAATTAAATATATTTACTTAGGTTTAAATGGGCTATTAGATCATGAAGTTGGAGGCAAAATTTTGGAAGCAAACATTATATATAGGGGGCAGCCAAAATAGGGTAAAAGGGTTTGTGATGGATGGTAGAGATTTAGTGAGAAAAGGTATGTGATGTGATCCACTTTTCTCTCTGATTCAACCATTATAAAAGGAACCCTATCCCTAACTTTATAAGTGCTTTTTGCTGCCTTCTATCTACTTCATCTTGATCGAATTACACCTTCTAAATGCTCCAATAAACTCAAATCAATTCAAATTAACAGTTATTTGATAGCAAAAGGGTCTGCGATTCAGGACTAACAATCTGTAGAATTGTGAAGTTTTAGAAAGAGGAGAACTCATCATTAGCATTAGTTTGAGGAAGTGTTCAGTTTATATATATATATATGATACATAACCTCTATATAACTGTATATTGTTCATACATACATACATATATTGTGATTATTGTGTTGTTAGTTATATAAGATTCCTATACGTATTGATGTTGTCAGATATTGATTGGTTATGTGTATATGTTTATAAAATAAAAATGGAAAAAAAATTTCATTAGGGATCCGATGCACACAGCTAAAATCATTATATTTTATTAATTAAATTAAACATACATATTAATAATTTAATTAATTTGTTTATGTGATTTGTATTAAACTATATAACTATTTCACATAAAAAGCTGAATTAATATTTTTCAATTGTTTATTTACATTGATTGTAATTTTTAATGACCAAAAATAATTTTGGAAATTATTTAATATTTTTTATTATTATTTAATCACTATACGAATTAATAAATTAATATAAAATTAATTACGCATCGAAAATTCAATTTTCAATTTTATAAAATTAAATTGTCATCATAGAAGATCTTGATCAAAAAATAAGATTTTTTAAATCAATTTTTGTATTTTTAAAAAATCATTTTTAAATTCGATCGAAAGTATTTAATTAATAAAAAATAAACGTTTGACTTAGAAAATTTTGAAATTTTTTTAGGCTATGAAATATCATTTTTGATTTTCTGAAAATTTTGAATTCAAAATATTTATTATTTAAATATTTTTTGTCATTTATTTATACTTATTTAACTAATTAATTCACAATATATATAATAAAATTATAATTAAATTTAGAGCTGTTGTGTATTCGATCTGGAAAACTATATATATATAATTTTGTAATTTATATATATTATATAAACTATTCTACTCATATTTACATTAATTATTATATTCATATTTATATATATTCACATATTATTATATATGTATGAAATTATGTTATTTTAATACATACATACATACATACATATACACACACACACACACACATATTAAAAAAATTAAAAATTAAACTTATATTTTGAATATATATATTGTATGTTTATTTAATGTTATCCGAAATTTTAATCCAGCTAGATCCGAACTAACTGGACTAGTTAGACTCGACTGTCATCAAGGCCAGTAAGTCTAGAGCGATGATCGTGGGATCCAGAAGTCAAGTACATATGGTAATATGAAGCCATGGTCGAAAGGAATTGAGAGATATTCAATGCAGAATGTTCAAAGTATGGAATATAGTTTAACATAGAGAAGGGATCGACTATAATCACTCTGAATAATAGGGATCAGCCTATTTCAGCCAAATAAGTGCAGCTCGATGGAAAACAGTTAATATCTCAAGATCCATAAGTCCAATGCATGAAATATTTTGAGAATAAGACGTGGGTCCCTAGGGATCCTACGTTGGGGATTGCACCACAAAAGGACTAAGCAAGAGGGATCGGCCCTCTTCCCTCAATGGGGATCGGCCAGAATCAGGTAATAACTCACATTGCAGCAATGATCGAGCAATAACTCAAGTTCTACTAATCCAATTGGCATGAAACTTGGAGACTAAGCATATTACAACATGGGAAAGCTCCCATAGGGATCACACTCCCAAATTCCTCCAAAATAGGGATCGACACCCCTATTCTTTGGGATTTGGGTCATGCGATCCCTCTTATGGGTCCATATGGTTTTGGAGATCCTTCTGCCGAATTTTTAGGGAGATATTTCGCCATCTTCCTCTACAAATACAAGTTTGATTGTTTATTTTAAGGACTTTTACGCTGTTGGTTGCTTTATACTCTATTATAACTACGGATTTTCATCTGATCCCTATTGTACTCAATTTACAAAGTGATTAATAAAGCTATCTATTCAAAGTGGACGTAGGCAAACAATGCCAAACCACTATAAATCGTTGTGTTCTTATTATTACTTTGATTTTCTGTTATTTAGTGCTTGATTTCTCTGTTTTCATTATATATTCTTCATTTATTTCTCTACAAAATCTCTATTGGGTGTTTGTGCCAATTTTTGGTGCAAACATTTTGGTACTTTCATTGAGAAAGAGATTCTCAGCCCTATTTGGATCCCTTTGCTACTACTAGATTGGATAAATCCTCCGAAGAGATCCATAATTATCTTCAAGAAGCTTATTCGTTCTATTCAGATTTGCAAAAGTCTAAGAAAACTATCAACAGTGGTTAGGAACACCAGATCTACCTCTCAAAACGTAGAAGCAAACAAGAACGCTAACATCCAGTAAGCTGGCCCAATCAATCTACCAGTAGATGTGAATGCTGCCTATCTGGTTGTTGTCCAGAATCCGGCTGATTCCATCACAAGAGCTGATTTTCAGAATCTGATGAGAGAGCTAGTGGATAGCCCCCAACAGTTGAACCAGCATATTCAAGCCAATATCGATCTAATGAATCAACTCAAGGAGCAACAGCGCGGGAAAACTAGGAGAGAGCCAACCCCTTACTCTACGTCGGAGAGTTCTAGTTCATCAGATGATTATCATAGACGGAGACGTCGTTGAATCAACGGATATCACGCAGAAGCTTCTCGATATCATCAGGCAAGCCAAACTAGCTTACCGAGATCGATCGGTGCCGATCCTTCTATAGGGATCGGGACCGATCCCTCCTCTAGAGGAGGAAGCTTGCCTATTCATGTTGGAGTACAAGCTGGAGCTGCTGCAATAGATTTGGATGCTAGAGTTCAGGTGGATGCAAGCCAGTTACCTCCCCGAAATGACGGTGCAGTGAACATACGTGATACACATCATGAGAATGTTGAGCCAAGAAGGCGTGGAACGACCCGTAGACATCGACCGGACCATTCACGTGAGGTGGAGCACGACTACCGCTTGGCTTCAACTATCCAAACGCTGGACTTATTGGCTATGGTTACACAGCTAGTGAGGGAGAGCCAAGGCTTGTCCAATGACAACTGGGGAATCTCGAGAAGCCATACCCTGTTCATCGATAATATCTTACATGCAGAGTATCCAAGGATGTTCAGTATGCCGTTGATGCCTGCCTATAAGGAATAAACTGACCTCGGGTAGCACATCATGAGATATGAATGGTTGATGGATTCCACATGAGCTGATGATGCAATAAAATGTAGATGTTTTTCTATTAATCTCTCGTGCATAGCGACGATGTGGTTTACGAGATTACCTCCACGGTCAATCTCTAGATTTGACGATTTAGCAACAAAATTGTGGAGCAATTCCATATGCATGCAACTCGCCCTAAAGATGTGATATCTCTATCCAGCATGATTTAGGCTCGGGAGAATCGTTGAAAGATTATTTGAAGAGATTTCATATGGCCAGCACAGAAGTCAGTAATCTGAATGACCATTCAATATTGATGGTGGTAACAAGTGGGATTGATCCATAATCGGACTTTGGTTATTGGTAACTGACAAACCACTCGCAATATTGGAACGTTTCTATGCAGAAGCAGCTTTGTATTTGAGGAAAGAGGAAGCTAGATGCTCTAGGAAGAAAATTGTTGTGGGACCAAGTGGAGAGCGAGTGCAGAGTAACAATGTAGTGAAATAGCCAGGGGAGAGTTTCGAAAAGTTCAAATAAATATCCAAAATAAACCGAATCGAAAAAAGAAAGGCGGTGATAGGAACCATGAATAAAGAGAGATTCTGGAAGAGGAAATCCTAGGATTCCAATTTATGATACCTACACACTAATGAATACATCTCTAGAGAACGTTTACTTGTCTACATGAAATACCATTGAGTATAGGTAGCCACCTTCGAAAGAATCGATGGAGAAGTAGAAATAAACTGGAAAATATTGCCAGTTCCACGAATGCTATGGTTATAACACGAATGAATGTAGGCATCTCCAGGATATTATCGAGAAACTGGTTCGGAAAAGAAAACTACAACAGTTTGTTAAAGCCCTGCAGGACGACGAGCAAGGGACATCTGACCCAAACCGAGGACAAGTGCCACACAGGGTTGAGGAGCCTGCACTGACTGGTGGAAGATTAGTGATCAATACAATAGTTGGAGGACTGCATCCAATTGATAAGAGCTGGCACGAGATGGAGCACTATGCTAGCGCAATTAGGCATATGAATTTTGAATGTTGTTCGAGTACAAAAGATGGGGCTCCGACAAAATAACAGCATGCAATGTAGACGACATTGTATTCAGAGACAGAGATGCAGACAAGGTGAAGGCACTGACGATCGACCCAGTGGTCATTTCGGCCATGATCGGCCCCGCCTTGGTGAGGAGGATCTTGGTTGATTGTGGAAGTTCCGTAAATATAATTTTCAAAAAGGCTTACGATCAAATGAGGATGGAAGCTAAGGACTTAAAACCGTCGAAAGCCTGCATTCAACGGTGCTGCAACCAAATCCGTCGGTTATGTCGAATTACCCATGGAGTTGGGAGAAGGTGACCGCAGGAGAGTACAAATTTCGCCTTTTTTTGGATGTTGATTCTTTATACAATGCTTTTCTAGGCCGACCAGCATTAGCTGAATTCTGGGCAGCTCTTGCTCCATGGTGTTTGACTTTGAAGTTTCCATTTGATAACGGTGTCGGACTTGTGCATGGTGATCAGGCGACCGAACGTGACTGCTATGTGGTTGAATTGAGAGACGCTCAACGGAAGGAGAATGGTAAGGGCGTGGACAAGTCTCTTCGCATCCAAACCACCGAAGATTGATAACCAGCGCCTGGCCTTTGTCTTGGGCATCATAGTCGGTTCTATATAGACATAGCTCCAGGGATAATGCGGAGGAGGAGCCCAAAGGGACTAAGGTTGCACTGGCTGAGCTGATGATTGACATCACGGTCAGCCACGACGACCCATCACGAGTCCTAAAGATTGGATCATAGCTCATCCCCCGATGATGAAAGAACTTGCTGGTTTTCTCTAAGCGAATCTCGATGTGTTCGCTTGGACTCATTTTGACATGTGTGGGATCTCACCCGCCACTGCAAGCCGTGCATTAAATATCGACCTGAGGCACGTCCAGGTGAAACAAAAAAGGCATAGCATGAATCTAGAGAGATATGCTACCCTTAAAGAGGAGGTGGATAGACTCAAATGCAATAGGTTTATTCACGATGTCCTTTACCCTAAATAGGTATCTAATCCTGTACTTATGAGAAAGACAAATGGAAAGTGGTGGACATGCATTGATTACTCGGACTTAAACAAGGCGTGTCCAAAAGACAATTTTCCCCTTCCAAAGATCGACCAGCTGGTAGATTCAACCGCAAGACACAAGTTCCTATCTTTCATGGATGCATGCTCTGGATATAACCAAATCCCAATGCACATCCCCGACCGAGAGCATACCAGTTTCATTATCGACGTCGGATGGTATTGCTATATGGTAATGCCATTTGGATTGAAGAATGCTGGAGCAACCTATCAACGCCTAGTCAACAGAATGTTTAAAGATCAGATTGGAAAGACAATGGAGGAATACGTGATGATATGCTCGTGAGGTCACGACGATCAACCAACCACATTAGAGACTTAACAGAAAGGTTCGATATCCTTCGATATTACAAAATGAAGATCAATCCTTTGAAATGTTTTAGCGTGGCATCGGGAAAGTTCTTGGGTTTCATCATCAATGCTCACGGAATCGAAGCTAATCCCGAGAAGATTAGAGCAATTCGCTACATTCAAGCACCAAAGACCATCAAACAAGTACAAAGCCTAAATGGAAAGGTTGCCCCCTTAAGTCGGTTTATTTCCAGAGCCATCGATAAATGCATTCCTTTCTTTGATTTGATTAGGAGAGGGAAAATGAACTTTGATTGGATGCAGGATTGTGCAGACGCATTCCGAGCTTTAGTGAACCACTCCATCTTGTCAAAGCCGGTGGATCACAAAGACTTATATGTCTACTTGGTCATGTCGGTACATGCAATAAGTGTCGCACTGCTTCACGAGGAGAATCAGATCTAGAGACTGGTCTATTATATTAGCAATCAATTAACAGGAGCTGAAAGGAACTATCTAAAGATAGAGAAATTGGCATACTACTTGTTGATTGCCTCACGAAAGCTTCGCCCTTATTTTCAGACTGATCCCATCAATGTTTACACCGATCAGCCGTTATGATAGGTCCTACATCAACGTGAGACGTCTGGAAGGTTACTCAAGTGGAATATCAAACTGAGCCAATTCGAAATCACTTATCTCGCTCGGAGATCCATCCATGGACAGGCTCTGGCGGACTTTGTAGCAGAATTCATTGCATAGGATGACCTCCCAAAAAGCGGTGGAGCCCCTACCATTCGGTGGGAAATATATACGGATGAAGCATCCAATGATCGTTGTTCTGGAGCCGGAGTCTTACTAGTAACTCCGGAGGATCGATCAATTTGTTACGCTTTGAAGCTTGGCTTCATGGCAACGAATAATGAAGCTGAGTATGAAGCTCTGATTGCTAGACTCAAACTTGCCAGAGAATCGAGGATAAAATCTCTTGAAATCTTATGCGATTCCCAGTTGGTAGTATACCGAGTCAGGGGAGATTACTAGGCTAAAGGAAAACGGCTCACTCCGTACATTGTCCAAGTCCAAGAGATAGACTAACTTTGAGTATTATGACATCATGCACATTCCTCAGGATAAAAAAAGGCTGACTCATTGGCAAAGTTTGCTAGCACCGGGGATGCGTAGCAAATGGGCTTGGTTTCAGTCGAAGTACTAGACTCATCGAGCATAAACCAAATGGAAATTGACTGGGTACTAGAGACGGAGCCTAAGAAGGAGTCATGGATGACTCCGATTAAAGAATATTTGCTATAGGGAGTCCTTCTGAATGGAGGAATGAAAGGCGACAAGTCCTCCGCAAAGCTTCACGATATATCATTCAGGAAGGGGTCATGTATAGAAAGGGTTTTTCCATTCGCCTGCTTCGGTGTATCACTTATGATGAAATAAAATGAGTCTTAAAGGAAGTTCATGAAGGAGAATGTGGCAATCACACTGGAGGGAAAATCCTAGCAAAGAAAATACTCCGTTATGGGTATTATTGGCCGACTGTTAAGCGAGTTACTACTGATTATGCTAAGCGATGCGACAAGTGCCAAATGTATGCAAAAGTTCTGAGAGCTCCACCGACAGAAATGACACAAATGGTCAGTCCATGGTCGTTTTCCATATGGGGCATATTTATATCGGTTCCTTACCGATCTCAAAATGTGGTGCGAAGTATGCCATCGTCGTAGTCAGTTACTTCACCAAATGGGCCGAATTGAAACCTTTAGCCACGATCACGACAAAGAAAGTAATCAACTTCATCTTTCGAAACATCATCTGTCATTTTGTCCTTCCACGAACCATTGTAACTGATAATAGGACTCTATTCGATAGCACTGAATTCAAAGACTTTTGCCATCGGCATCATGTTGAAAAGAGATTTGCAGCAGTTGCTCATCCTCAAGCAAATGGGCAAGTTGAAGCTATGAACAAGATCATAAAGTCCATTCTGAAGAAGCCTTTGGAAAAGTCTAGAGGCAAGTGAGTGGATGAACTCCTAATAGTATTATGGGCATACAGAACCACCCACAAGTCCGCGACTGGCCATACTCTATTCGCCCTTCTTATGGCTTCGAAGCCGTCATTCCTATTGAACTCGAAGTCCCTTCTCATCGAGTGACCTACTATGATTCCAGGACGAATAGAGATCTACTCTTAGAATCTCTAGACTTCGTAGATGAGAAGCACGAGGAAGCTGATTTGAGGGCAGCTGCATATCGACAGCAAGTCGCTCGTTACTACAACACTAAAGTCCGACCTAGAACCTTTGAAATTGGCGATCTCATCTTGAAACAGGTTTTTCTTGCCCCATCACACATGAATTCTACTTGGGAAGGACCATATGTCATTGAATAGAGGCTTATAGAGGGAACTTTCAAGCTAGCGACTGTTGATGGCATTGCATTCTCAAAGGCATGAAATAGCGAGCATTTACGACGCTATTTCACTTAGCTTATTCTTTTTCATTCAGTTGTATTCAATTTTTGAATTTGCTTTGGCATTTGATTTTCCAGATATGTAATAAGACAAATTATGTCATTCCTTTCTATTTGGCAAATAAAGTTTGAAATTTCCTTCATATATGTGATTGCTATAGCATTACTTATTAGTTACGATAACTGACTAAGTAATATTGACAAGTCCAAGCAGGTTCCCATAGTTTGGAGTTAGCCGATTACAAAAGTTCATGATTGAACTAAACAAAATGAGCATGGTCCGACTGTTCATCTAATGATTCTCACTCACAAACCGATGGATGGAATACCTAACGAGGAATGGATGTGACTTGACCATCCGATAACCAAATTAATCCTACCGAGTGATAGGACAGACATGAATCAAAAGCGATCGTGATACGACCGATCACTCACTAAGTTAAACCTCGGACTTGGGGGCAAATCAATCAATTAAGGAAAGTATGGTCCGACTATTTTTCGAAATAACTTTAAGTCCTCAGAGTGTGGACTGGAGTATAAACACGAATGGGTGTGATCCGATCGCCCGCTAACTAATTCTTATCCCCAAAGTGTGGATATGAGTATAAAAAAATTGATGAGTGCAGTTCGACCACTCACTATTCCATAAACTCCGACCTGAAACCGACAGGAGGAGTATAACTCGCTAAGGATGAAGTTCAACCATCCATTATCTAACTCCGCTAACCCGAGACTAGGGGCAGGAGTATAAGCACTCAAACCGCCGAATCCGATAGCATAACACAAGGGCTCGAGCCCGGTGTTTGATACAACTTGAGGCTACGACCACATGGAGGCCTTGAGTGAAAATTAACAGATGATTATCCAAATTAATGAGCAATGAATTACAAGTACATTGAATGGAAAAGTAATAGCTCAATTCCTTAAACAAATTCATATAAGAGTTCAACAAAAAATAAAGAACTTTTATTTGCACATTAAACTTGAAAATTGTGGTAGAGGATTACTCAAAAGCGGGGGTCGTACCTGAACAATCACGGCTAACAAAAAGAAAAAACAGCTATACAAGCTATATACAAACTAAGCCGAAGTAATAGCTATTTCTTTTACCCCTTTTCTTTTTTGTATTTTTTGGGAGTGGCACTACCCGAGCTTCCATCTGTTCTTCTTTTTGATCCTTTGCCACCCTTGGCAGGAGAGCTTTAAGAGGTTGGAGGGAGTTCTTCAAGAACTGACCTGCCAAGTGGAATGACTTGTAGTGGAACGAGATTTAGATCATCGATGTCCACATCAGCGGGTTTAACCTTAGTTTTTTTCTTCAATATCTCCTCTCTTTCGATGCGCTCATTCAAGCTGAGCTCATCAGTATGTTCGGAGGCACCAGTGATCACAACGTCATCTGATTCATCTGGCAATAGCTAGTCATCAACCTTTTCATTATCAAGTGCTCCGATAACTTGAGCATCGGACCCTAGAATGTCGGTAGCCGCCGAAGTTTCAGTAAATGTCGGTAGTTGTTCCGCGGTGGCACCGCTTTCTGGAGTTTGGCTGGAACCCGAAAGACCTATAGATTCACGGAAAACAAGAAAATAAACCTATAACTATTAGGCATGAGGAACAAAATCTCTCGAATAATGGAGAATAAGCGGGATACCTATGTCCGTTTGACTTTCAGTTGTCGTCGAAGTGCTCCCTTTTAGAACAGGAGTCGACACCTTTGACTGATAACCGGGTCTGTCCGGATCATAGCTCAGATCCTGTCTTAGGCCAGGTGAAACTGATGCTCCGTCCGTTTGAAGTGTAGGGGCACCTTTGGGATTAGACTTCGAACCTTCAACGATGTATTTCCTTTACCCGAGGGGGCCAGAATATCAAAATATTGGAGCCTTGCAGCAGCAAGGTCTAATAGTTCATCCCCACGAAGAATCTCCCGTACCAATTTCTGTTAATCTAAATCAGCTTCACCAAGGGCTTTCTTCTTCATGTCAACAATATATTCCCAAGCCTCGTTGAGAGATTCGAGATAGCCCTCTCCAAGAAAACTCAAATCATGATGGATTAGGACTTTAGCATTATATTCAACAATTAAAGGATCAAACATGTCCTTAATCTCATTTCGACCAGCTTCTTTGTCATCTTCCAACTGGGCCTCAATCTACTCTCTAACTTCATTGCGGCTCGCTTCCCTTGCCTCTTCCTTGAGGACTTCAATTTGAGCATGTTGCTCGTCAAGTTTAATTTTCAATACCCGGGCTTCGACGGCCTCTTCACAATATCTTTGAGATTCCTCCCGAGCTTCGAGATTTTCTTCCTTCTCTTTCTTAAGGAGTTCTTCGAGTTCCTTAACGCAGAGGGCTAGAATGTTTCTCTTTTTGCAGTATTTCCTTTTTCAGAGCAGGCACACCACTACGGTTGAGGGCAACATCCAGCTCCTTTTTGTGAGACATTTCCAGATGACTAACCGCCTTGGATGTTTTTTTAGCGCTCTTTTCTACCGCGGCTAGCTTCATTGTCAGCTCCGAGATCTCATCATCTTGAAGTTTAATTATGTCTTCATCATGGATCGCCTCTAGCTTGAGGCGATCGATTTCATGTTGTCCCTCGATCAACACCTCAGAGGTTTTCTCGACTAAATGCTAGAATGCTTCGTGTTGCACAAAAACATCATTGACGCATGCAAGTGAACTCGCTTTAGCACTCCCTAGAATTGTATGGATGGAAGGAAGAAACTTCCACCCATCAAAGCAATTTTTTGGTAAATTGATCTTAAGTTTGGCCAATCTTTCCACCACAGAGGCCTCAGGAGCTGCAGTAGTTAAGGCTGGATTAGAAGTAACAATTTGGCATTGGCTTGACCTACAATCGCGAGGCTATCGAGAACCAGATGAAATTGAATAATGCTCGGGTGGCACAGCAGTTTGGAGAGCATGGGAAGAAGTCTGGTCACAGCTATGTAAAGAAAGATTAGACCGAACTTCCTGATGAGATGATTGAGATTAGGACTTGTGTTTAGAAGATGAAGACTCCCTCGAATGACAACTTCTTTCCTGGTTGTCATCTCTCTCTCGAAGCTTGCTCGAGTCTGGACCCCGACTGGATCCATACTGCATTGAGAAGTTCCTTAAGCAACGAAGGCACGGGATTAAGATATAGCAAGTGACCATCAAATAAAAGATAGATGAAAATCGTGCATTGAAGTGCACGTGATTGTGAGTGTACCAGTGCCCTCGACGGACCAGTTATTGTAGCCTTACTTATAGGAGTGTTTTCCCCTTTACCAGTAGGAGGAATGTCATCACCAGTCCTGGTGGGAGAATTAAGCTACCTAATACTGATGTTGGGAAAGTCATAGGTCATGATATTATCAGGGATCGGGAGGTCTGAGAACCCTTCCATCGAACTTTCTAAATATTGAGAGGAAGACTCTTCTTCAACAGAGGTGATGATAAACTCGGGCCCTTTAGCGGTTTTTCTTCTACGGAGTTTATATGCGAGCTTTTTTACTCTTCTTGTTGGCATGTGAGATTGTGCACCTTTTGATGGTTCGACCACAGGTGCATTGCCGGACTTGCATCAGTATCTCCAGGCTTGTTGGCTTCATCACCTCTAATTTCACCCTCTTCGGCATCGTCTTGAACCCCTTCGACTGGGGGCACGACAGGGCTATTGATGCCGCCTTCTTGTTCTGCGGCATTCCTTGGTGGTGCAGCACTTCTTGAAAGCCCGATGTTGTGACCTTCTTCTAACAGCCCAAAAGGAGATAACCATTCATCGGTTACAAGGGATCTGATGTCCCTGTCCTCAACTAGGGTGACATGGGTAGCAGAAACCACTCTTGAGAAACTATCGCCTTCTGGACATGGATGGGCACCTATAAATTTTCAAAGTATTAGTTAGTTCAAGATACGACTTGGGCTAAAGGATTTGAGAATAAAGTTAAGACATCACTTACGTCCTTCCAACCATCGCCTCGCGAAGCCAAGCGGACAACGAACGTAGAACCATTCGTGTTTAAAGATACTGACCTTGTTCCAAGCGCCAGTTATAACTTGACAGTTGGGCGAATGCTTGAGGAAAGTGTAAGAAAGGCTTCATGTCCGTCGTTTAGAATTATAGATAAACCCGATGCCCTAAGGAGATGGCAGGCGGAACAGAACATCCATAAACGGCAAGAAAGTGCCATGAAGAAAAGCATAGCTGTTTGGATGCAACTGAGCAGGGCTATTCCAAGATAATTTAGCATCTTTCGGATAAATGAATTAAAAGGCGGCACACATCCGATGCAACATATGAATTTATTGCATGTTGTATATCCCTCTAGGGGAAAATGAGCCATGTCATTCATTAAAGGGACCAAAACATCTCCAAACGGAATCTCATGTTTAGAGTATAGTCTACGGAGAGTAGCCTCGTCAATTCTGGAGGAATGGGAATCTATCGGGTTATCCAAAAATACCGCACCTTCTATAGTATCAGGAGTAGGGCTTATATCTTCCATCGAAAGGACGGGAACATTAGAGAAAAGGTCGACCAATGGGCCAGAAACCTCTGGTTGCTTAATTTGATGGTCAAGGAAAAGTCTACCGGATACAGTTGCAGAACTTGATTCGGCTTTGGGATTGCTATGTTGTGAAGGTTGTCTAGAAGGCATTACGGCTAAACGCTTTGGACGTCTGGAGAGCATATCAACTAAACTCGGTAGATAATTGAGATTAGAAAATTTTACCTGTCCCCCCGTGCTAAGTGTAAAGTAGTGTGGTGCAATATGTTGTGCAGTGCAGAGATAAACAGTTCAAAAGTAAAAGCAAATGTAAGTGATGAGACTTTGGATTCCGACCAGAGTGACCGTCATTGCTGACCATCTCAACTGGCATTTAGATTAATCGGTTGTGTAAGCTTTGGGATCGACCATCGACATATCGAAGTGTGAAGTCCATTATTGAAGTCCATATGTTAAGTTTTAGTTCATTCCCGGCAGTTTAGTTGTTCTATTCCAAGTTCAAAGTTAGATAAGTAAGTCATGTTGTTCGTTATCGTCATATGTTCAAGTTCGTTAAGATGGGATTGGTTCTGATTGTTCATGCAAGTGAATTTGGGTTGGTTTGCTCAAATTTTCAAGTTCAATTCAAAAAGCTTAGAATCGACTAAGTACCCATAGCTGATCCCTCCACTTAACCATACAACCAATCCCCCTTATGAAGCAAATAACTGATCCCCATTTGTACCGATCCCTTTATCTCATCACAATCGACCCCTCTCGAAGAACCTATAACCGACCCATCCTCATACACTCAACCACTGATCCCTCTTTTAGGTGATACTCCAACCGATCCCTATTCCACATGATTACTAAATCGATCCCTCCTCTTACATCCTCTAGCATCGTTTCTAATTGAACCCTCTCCCTCATTCAGCAACCGATCTTTTCTCCATCCACCACAAACCGATCCCTACAATCATCTCAACCATTAGACCAATTGGTCATACCCATATGTTACTCCAACTTCCACTGCCGATCCCTCCATTTTAATGTTTCACTTCGCCTTCTCCAATTAAAGCTAAACACACAGTTTCATAACCCCTAAAGTCACCAACCACATCGTATCGTCACTGACAATTATCCAAAATCATATACAATGAAACCTACCTATGTAATTTCGATTGCTAAATTGAAAGGAAAGAGGGATTCAGTTCGATGTTAGAATTGTTGAAGGGAGCAGGGTTAATAGAGGTAGCAGAGTAGTTAATGATGATCCAGATGAGTAGAGATGGAAGTTATCACCCACGTTGATGGACTCGAGAAGGTTAAAGGTAATAGAAAGAAGGAAGAGATGGTTCAGAGTATTTTCAGAAGAGGAAATGAGATAAAGTAAGGAAGGGAAGTCAAATGTTGGTTTATATATGGAGTCCAAGGGTTCGGCCCACTTTCCTTATTTACGAAGTGAAAATCGGTTAAGTCCTTCAAGTAATAGGAATCGGTTACGATCCCTACCCTAAGGAATCCTATTATAAAAAAAGGACGGGGGATCGGCTAGAGGAATGCCAATCCCTATGAACATAAAAAAAAGAGAAGAGGAAAAAGGGATCGGTTATAAAAATTCCGATCCCTATTAAAACAAAAAAGAAAAAGGAAGGGATCGGCCCTATGTGCACAAGAAAATGAGAGAAAAAGAGAGAGAGAAGGGATTAGCTACGAACCCTCCGTGCATGCAAACATAGACATAAAAACCATATAAAGTACATATACATAAAATGCAATGAAATTGCATCTAATTCAATTAAAATTGGCAATGATCCATGAGTTTGCAAACGCATCCGAGAGCCAACGACAAGAGTGTATGCCGGAACGTGCACGTGAATGTTCTAAAAGTTCAATTTTTGAAATTGACAGAAACTGAATTCAAACATGAAGCTCTCAAGGTCGAGACTGGATCAGATAGCCAAAGCTTACTAGTCTCATAGAACTAAACATAGATATCAACTGATAGAATATAATCCTGGATTTATACTATTGGAAATCGACCAAGCGTCATGATGGTCAATGAGAGATACGACACTTTAGGAAAATAGTTCAATGGAAGGATAACGACTATTTAGAAAACTGGATGGATTTCTTTCCGACGTCTCTAACTTGCTTCGATTCAAAGCACGCCATGTTCAACACAAGGCGTACTTTATGGGGCATGTGTTATTTGGCAATTTGACCTGGCTATATCTGAGCTGATTGGATAAGTTAGACTCGACTGTCATCAAGGCCAGTAAGTCCAGAGCGATGATCGTGGGATCCAGAAGTCAAGTACAGATGGTAATATAAAGCCATGGTCGAACGGAATTTAGAGATATGCAATGCAGAATGTTCAAAGTATGGAATATAGTTTAACATAGAGAAGGGATCGGCTATAATCATTCTCAATAATAGGGATTGGCCTATTTCAGCCAAACAAGTGCAACTTAATGGGAAGCAATCAATATCTCAAGATCCATAAGTCCAATGCATATGAAATTTTGGGAACAAGATGTGGGGACCTTAGGAGCCTACCCTAGGGATCGCACCTTAAGAGGACTAAGCAAGAGGGATCAGCCCTCTTCCCTCAATAGGGATCAGCCAGAATCAGGTAACAACTCACATTGTCGGAAAGGTCGAGCAATAACTCAAGTTCTACTAATTCAATTGGCATGAAACTTGGAGGCTAAGCATGTTAAAACATGGAAAAGCTCCGACAGGGACCGCACTCTAAATTCCTCCAAAATAGAGATCGACATCGATCCCTATTCCTTGGGATTTGGGTTATGCGATCCCTCTTATGGATCCATATGGTTTGGAGAACCTTCTGTCGAATTTTTAAGGAGATATTTCACCACCTTCCTCTATAAATACAGGCTTGATTGTTCATTTTTAGGAGTTTTATGCTTCTGGTTGTTTTGTACTCTGGATTAACTAAGGATTTTCATCTGATCTCTGTTGTACTCAGTTTACAATGTAATTAATGAAGCTATCTATTTAAAGTGGACATAGGCAAACAACGTCGAACCACTATAAATCTTTGTGTTCTTGTTATTGCTTTGATTTTCTGTTATTTAATTGCTTATTTCCTCTGTTTTCATTTTATATTCTTCATTTATTTCTGTACAAAATCTTAATTGGATGTATGTGCCAATTTTTGGTGCACATTTAATATTTAACACTATAATATTTTAATTATAAATTTATTTGTAATATTTTATCAAAATATACATACACACACACTTGGGCTTTTATATATAATAAGTATAAATACACATATTTGGACAACATGCAATACATATAGGATGAGCTAACATGTCCATTTCCATGTGAATCCCAACGTCTATATACATGCATATTATACGTTTAACGGAGTATCATGTTACACATGTACATACATATACATATACATATAAATATATAATACATATGTATATTTATATATAAATTAATTAAATTTCTATCAATAATTAATGAATTTAAATGAAATATATGATTTTATTTAAACTAAATTTAGAAATGTTCTAAATAAATTAGACTTCATAGGCCAATAAAGATCCATTAGGGTAAATTTTTTGAAATTCACCCATAACTTCCGTTGCGGGTTGGCCTATTTCTAACAAGTTGTGCCCAAAGGGATATGATCCATCGACCGCAAAAGTGTCTTCAAGAAGAAGACTAACGCAGTTGGAATATGGAAAACTATGTTGATAGAATAATATCGAAAATTTCAATTGTTGAAATTAGTGTAACAAATTTGTCATTCAACTTATTTAAGTAAATTCGGATTTTACACGTAAAATTATTACTCGATATGATTTTGAGTTTTGGTAAGTTGAAACAAAAATTCTAAATAATGGTTTAGAATATGCTATTTGATCTTGTTAACCAAAAAGTCACGAAGTCAGTGGAAGTGATTCTGAATTCATGGGTTAATGGATATGATCCAAGAATTGATATGAATTATTTAACACGCATCAAATTGGAGTAGATATATTAATAGGAAAACAAATAATTTGAATTTAAGTCAAAGTGCAGAGGAAGCATGTGTTCGTAAGAAAGCACTATAAATGTACTAAAATATTTTGAAACTATAGGTAAACAACAAACTTATGATTGTTAATGATGCACTCGTGTTAAAATTGATTTAGTTTATTTATTTAATTCTCAATATTGGATTTGAAATTGACATATTTTATAATTAGTATAAGGATGTTGGGATTATGACAAAACGATATACATACATACTGTATTAAAATGTTTAATATGGAGCATACAAGGCGGATTTCTTATGCACTGGCAATATGAGTTATCGTACATGTTGTATTGTCTATAGTATCGCATTTCGCATTTGCATTTGATACACAAGGCAAGTATCAAATCCGAATTAACGTCAGTTACATCACTAATTGGCAGTTTAGGTTATTCTTGTTGGAACTAGGCCAGCCCGTAATGGAAGAAATGAGTGAATTTCAATTTTTTTTACCACTTTGGATTTTTATTGGGCCTATAAAGTTTAATTCATCTAGAACTTTTCTAAATTCCTTTTAAATAAAATCATTAGTTTATTTAATTTTATAAACAAAGTTTTACATTATATTATTTTGTGATATATTTGAATATGTGTATCCTATACACATATGTGTGTACATGCACGTGCATGTGCAACATATTAAACTGTGCATGTTTTTGACACGCCTGTTTATAGGTGCTGAGATTTACAGTGCAACAGACATGGTAGCCCCTAGTATTCTATGTGCTGTCTAAATGAATATATACATGTGCATCAAAAGTTATATATGTATATATTTATATAAAATTATAGAATATGTAAAATACAATCATACATACATATATATATAATATGGAAATAATAATTATAATAGTTTATATAAAATATTTAAGATGTATTTATACAAATGTTCATTTATATTAAACGACAAAACATTTAATAATCAATATAAAATATTTTTTTTAATTGCTGCTACAAACCGAGAACAAAACTGATTTTTTTATAATTTATATTTTATTTTTTTATATTTAATTATAGATATTTATAAATATAAAAATACATGTGCACAAACATACATACATACATACATACAGACACACTCACACACACAGATATATATGTATATATATATAAGTAAATAAATAAAAGCAACTTGCAGGAGACCTTTCTCTCTTTTAATGGATGATTCCCATTTCCTTTCTCTCTCTTACCATACCTTTTCTGTTCTAACCATACCTTCTCCCATTCCTCAACCAGCTATCTCTTTAGACGCTGTCACATCACCTGAACCTTCTCCTCCTCCCGTTCCAGTCTCCTCTTCCTCTTCTCCTCCTATCCTTGATGCCTCCATGCCAGGCTCTTCACTTTGTCAACATGTATGGACTTCTCTTTTCAAGAGAAAACTTCATAATGTAGGCAAGTACATGTCTATTGACATAGAGCTTTCTTTCTCTAGAAACACTTATATGCTCCCTCGAGTTGTGGTTGAAGTTGGCAAGAGTGTGTGGAGTGATTGCGTGATGAGGTTTTTTCTTAATAAACCCCTTTCTTACACTGCATTTATGAAGCACTAACAAAAGATATGGAAGCTAAAAAGGAGTATCAGGGTTAGATTTGATGGCACAGTGTTTATGTTCCAATTTGCCAATGTCGAAGACAAAAGGAGAATTGTTGAAGGAGACCTTATAATAATGAGGAACAAGATGTTTATTATGAAGGAGTGGGGTCCAACTGATAGTAAAATATGTGATTCGATTAAAAGGGTACAATATGGGTACTGTTTTCTAATATTTCTATGATTGCTTAGTCTTCATTAGGCATTAACTGGCTTACTTGTAGGATTGGTAAAGTTTTACGCTTGGATGAGATGACTGAAAAGTTAGAAAGATTATCTTATGCAAAATGCCTTATTGAAGTGTCCCCTAAATCTGACCTTGTGCATTCATTCCTGGTTAAATTATTTGGTGGTTCAGAGCAAATGATAAAGTAAATTATCAGTGGAAGCCTGAGATTTGTGATTCTTGTGTTGTCTTTTGTCATAGTTCTGATAATTGTTTGGGTAGTATGAATAGACAAGAAGGTAGCTAGTGATAAAGATAAAGTGACAGTGCAAAAGTTTCCAGTTAAGAATGGTGCAAGTAAGAAAAATGGAATGCAAAGAAATAATTGGAAGGTGGAGTATGTTAGAAAGAATAACAAAATAAAGGAAGGGGCTAATATGACTAATAATGTTAACTATACTGTGGTCAAGGAAAAAATCTACACTCTAGATGTGGAGAAAGGAGAAATGGAGCAATATATTCAAGTGCAGAATGAAGACAGTGCTGGTGAGAAAATAGATTTTAGTCAGAAGAGAACTGAAGTTGATAATTTGAATCTTAATAATAGTTTTGATGTCCTTCAATATATGGAGGAAGAAAATTCTGATGAATTGGAAACTGATGCAACTTTACAAAACAGTAACGTTATAGAAATGAATGAAACAAATTATGACAAATTTGATTCTCTAAATCAAGAAACCCCTGTTGATTCAAATCCGAATTAGGTTGTAGTTCAACTAGTGGAGTAGGTCCAAACTGAAGCAATAGCTAACAAGAATAGTGCACCAAACATGCACAGTGAACAGGTGCATGTACATGCCCTCATGCATGAAGAAGTTAATGCTTGAACTAACATAATTAACGAGGATCAATTTTGAAGTCCAAATGCCATGCATCAAAACCCTAATACCAATCCATCAGCTACACTTCCTAAGCAAATTTCTGATATTAATAATCATGAACTAGAATCTTCCCATTCATACTCTCATCTACAAAAACCTCCTGATTGGCCTAACCACATTCAAAGTTACTTTGATAGTAATCTTAAAAACTCCTCCACCTCTAACCCTATTTTTATTTCACCTTCAAAATCACTCAATAATCTACCCTTAGACCTAATCAAAGGGAAAACCAGGAAAAAAGAATTCCAAAAACAAGGGTTCTGATCTTAATGAGGGTCATGATTTTACCCATAAAGATATATTTCCAGGACAACCACCTACATCTTCCACACCTCTAAGGTGTATTAGAAGTACTTCTAATCTTAAGCGTTGATTATGTTAGACAAAATAATTTCCTGGAATATTAGAGAGGCACATAAAGTATCTAAGCTAATCCTAGTCAAGAAATTTATCTCCAACAATAATCTCAATATTTTATAGCCAACTTAAACCAAGCTCAATCACTCTTTAACTACTTTTGCTGCTTCCTTCATCAACCCATCGTGGGATTTCTTTCATAATCTAGATCAGGCACCATATGGAAGTATACTTGTCTTATCCAATCCTCAAATTTTCAATTTGAATCCTAGCCTAATGCACATGCAATTTATCCATTTTCATGATGTTCACTTATCCTCCTCTACTTCTTTCTATTTAACTTTTGTGTTTGTGGATAATTCTCCATCCTCAAGACAATGCTTCCTTGATTATTTATCCCACTTTAGACAAGAAACTCACCCTTGGATTGTCCAAGGTGATCTTAACTACATACTGAGAGCAAATGATAGGTCTGGTGGTCTTCCTCTAAATTCAAAGGATATTGCTCCTCTTAATGCTACTTTATCCCACACTAATTTGCTTGAAATTCCATCTACTGGTACTACTTTCACTTAGAATAATAAAAGTAGATCGAGGATGAGAACCTTTTGTAGAATAGATCACACCTTTGTGAACATTCATGCCTTCCTTAAATGGCCTGCTTTATGTAACATTGTATATCCACCTCTTCTCTCTGATCATTCCCCTATTTCTCTTTATTGTGGATATTTGCCAATTAAAGAGTTCCACCTTTAAATTTTTTTAATACTGATTAATGAACTTGATTTTCTTATTGTTGTCCAAATTTCATAGGCTAATAATTTTTTGGGTAAGGATATGTATGTGTTTTAGCAAAAACTCAAGGCAACTAAAAACTCTTTTAAACTTTATGATAAAGATAAATATGGAAATGAGGACAAGCTCTCTGCTCGGCTTATCAAGCAACTTCAAGACAACCAATTGGCTATGCTATAAGATGTTGGCAATGCTTCACTATCTGACCTAGAACATTTTCTCTCTGATAAACTGGACAATGCCATCACCATGGAGCGGGAAATGAAGAGACAAAAATTAAGGAAGGAATGGGATCTTTTTTGGGGCAGAAACTCTAAATTTTTCCCTAATTCCTTGCAAATTAAAAATGCTTCTTCTAACATTTTTCGGATTTTTGATGAATTAGGAATTCTTCAATCTACTCAACAGGGAGTTGAGACTTCCTTTTTGGATTACTTCACTAACTAATTAGGCATCTCACATGTTTAACGACTAATTTTCTATCGGTTTAGAAAATAGTCTAGAAATTTCAAATTAAATTTAATCGCAAGCGCATGGCGTATAATAGTTAGTACATGGCGAGTACGGATCGATCCGTAGGAAATTGTTAGAGTTTAAAAATCTATTCAATCAAATTAGACCAAATGGAGGAGAAATTGTTAACTAGAAATAAAATGAGGCTAAAACTAGAATTAAAATGTGATTTAAAAACTATTAGATTAAAGACAATTTAGAGGCAAATCCACTCTCATATTTTTGCAAATCAACATACAAATAATTTATGATCTCTAACTTTGATATTAAGTGAAATAATCATTGCATTTACCATAAGTATGGTTTGTTTATGTTATTAATTAACATAACTCATACCATCAAACTATAATACAACAATTATACCACTTATAATTCTCATGAAAATGAAACCAAAGCAAAAACTATTTTAAGTATGATCTATTTACTATTGTAACTAGTAATATAGATCATCAAATTTCATTTTTACTTTCATTTCAAAATCAAAAATTAATTAGCAAATGATGATGTAAATTGTGTTTATGTTAAATAAGAATAGCTCATTTGCATAAGCAATATAAGCTATCAAACCCACTTGTATAAACTTACATCAAAATTCACATTCATGAAGCATAAACAAAGAGATCATAAATCATAAAATTGTTGAAATTACATAAAGTTAGAGAGCTTCATCACCCCTAAATTGAAGGGGTTTAGCTACTCATTTGTGTTATCAAATCAACACTTATAAATTTCAACATGAAAAAGGAAAGAAATGAAAACTAAGCAAAGGAAGAAAGAGAGATTAACTACCAACTATTTGCATAAAAATTAAAGCTGCACTACTTGCATTAATGTAAACCTAAGCTATGAACATTAAAAGAAAGAGAGCATAGAAATAAGCATTAACATAAAAACAAAGAAAAGCATGTAGAAAAGAGAGGAGAAAGAGGCTTTGAAGCCATTTTTATTTCATAAAACATTGCCATTACAACTTGTATTTTTCATTTCCTAACTAATATGAAAGAGTAGAAGATATGTTCATGTACATAAGAGGGTTATTTATACATGCATAAAACCCTAATTCTATTTTTAGGGAGCTTCCCAAAATGCCATTTAGGAAGTGTGGCCACCAAGTAACCATTAGCCACTAATTAATCCATCATTTGATGTGCATGAAGCTTTAACCTCCACTTGGTTGTCCATTAGCTCCTAATTGTACATTTAGGTAAGTGGGTGGGGTCCTTCATGATCTTGAACTTGAATTATTTCCTCTTCATTCCTTTGTATTTCCTTGTGCATGCATATATCATCATGAATCCCACTTCCATATGCATCAAAATATCCTATAAAAATCATAAAAATTGTCCAAGTAGAAATTCTTAAAGTGACACATGCACAAAAATGACCATTTTGCTTCTGAATGAAGATGAAAATATGATGGTTTGAAAATAATTGAATTTTGGTTTTAACATGTAAAAATGCCCAAATATGATGTTTATTTAAATAAAAAGAGATAAAATATGGATGTAAATATATGCACATTTACGTGTACATCAAATACCCCAACACTTATCTTTTATTCGTCCTCGAATAAAGGAAAACCAAGATAAATCCATTTTCGTAGGGAGCACGATTGCATTGAGCGTATGCAACAAGCCATTAAACCTCTGGGTGGCCCCAGTAGAACGAGTGTTGTCTCGTGAGGGTTTTCAGTGGATACTACCCACAAAATCCAAATGCGAAGTGAAAATATTTACAAAGTGCAAGATTTATTTACAATGGGATGAATGCAAGTTTTTGAAAATATTTACAAATGAAGGATTCACTTTCAATTCGACACTCATAAGTTAAATATAGGTTTTGGTCATTGTTTTGAAAATTTTAAGTCATTTACTTGTCAAAATTTCCAACAAAAATCAAGTTATCATAGCAAATAGACAATAGTTTAACTCGTTGTTTCGGTTGATAACACAATGTAATTATGAAATGGATCCTTAGTTGATTATCAAAGTTTGCCAAAGTGGTATTCTCATTTCATTTCAATAACAAGTTAAATCAAACAAGTTAAAATGGTGCTTGGATTTCAATTGCTTACTCTCTCTTACTCGAAAATTTCATTGATATTAACAGTATTTACATATGCCTAACGCAGGTAAACCGAGGCCAAATATATTACCCGTGCACTGCCTTGTGGACTGATGTGAGGGGAATACAGAGCGTGGCGAGTGAACTCACAAGTGTTAACACTTATCAACTGTAGGCGTTATTAAAAAGAATTTTTATATACATACACCTAACTCAGATAAACTGAGGCCAGATATACCGATCCTGCACTGCCTTTCGGACTTACATGAGAAGGGTACAGAGCATGGCGAGTGAACACACGAGTGTGAACACATGACTCTAGGTGTTTAAAATATATACATATATACAAAAAAAATTTTTAGTATATTTTTTTTTGAAAGAGAGAGTTTTGCAAAATCATCTTAGCACCATTTAACTTGGAAGATAAAATTGTTATATCCTTTACTTTAAACTTACCACTTTTTTAAACAAAGATTTTCAATTAGAACATACTTCATAATTAACACATATGAACCTTCGTATATACTATTTAAACCATTGTTATTTGTAATCAAACTTCATTTTTATTTTTGTTAAGACAAATAAATTTTCAAAAATTTCAATTTATTAACCAAAACTTATACTTATCCTATAACGTTTCTTCAAAAATAAATCAAAACGCTAAAAAGAAAATGTTTTTGGGATTTAGAAATTTTTTGATTTTTTTTACATAAAGAAAAATGAAAATTCAAAAATGCCATGAAACTTAAAAAAAATGAAAATGAGAATCCCCCCACATTTAATTTTGACCGAGTCCCCATAGTCAATGCATGATATAATGAGTGTAACGGGGAAAAATATGTATATATTTACAAAAGAGGGTTAACATTCTTACTAGACATAGCTTGGCTCATGAAGGATCATGAGCTCCTCCTCTTGGTTACTTGGAAATTCCAAGAAAGGTTTCAAACGATGACCGTTGACTTTGAAAATCGATCCATCCCTGGGGTTTTCTATTTCTACGGCACCATGTGGAAAAACAGTTCGTACCACAAATGGTCCGATCCATCTCGATTTAAGTTTCCCAGGGAATAAATGAAGTCTTGAGTTATATAAAAGAACTTTTTGGTTAGGCGAAAACATTTTCCTTAGGATTGACTTGTCATGAAAAACTTTGGTTCTTTCTTTGTAAATTTTCTCGTTTTCATACGCGTCGTTCCTAAGTTCTTCTAGTTCATTGAGTTGTAGTTTTCAGTTTTCGCCAGCTTTCTCAAGATCAAAGTTTAAGTTCTTAATTGCCCACAGCACTTTGTGTTCGATTTCAACTGGTAAATGGCAAGCTTTACCGTAAACTAAATGAAATGGGGACATCCCAAGGTTAGTT
Source organism: Allium fistulosum (assembly GCA_030737815.1). Taxonomy (NCBI): domain Eukaryota; kingdom Viridiplantae; phylum Streptophyta; class Magnoliopsida; order Asparagales; family Amaryllidaceae; genus Allium; species Allium fistulosum. The sequence continues at coordinate 1,508,623,648 of CM060903.1, forward strand.
TTAAAAGTAGTACGGTAAGCCCAAAGCGCGTCGGTCAGTTTCCGAGACCAATCTTTTCGATTTTTGTTGACAGTTTTCTCCAAGATTTGTTTTATTTGACGATTTGAAACTTCAACTTGCCCACAAGTTTGAGGATGACATGGAGTGGATAGCTTGTGGGTTATAGAGTATTTTTTCATTAAAGTTTCGAAAGAATGGTTGCAAAAAGGGGTTCCGTTATCATTGATTATTATGCGAGGTGTGCCGAACCTCGAAAAGATGTTTTCTTTGAGAAATTTCACAACAATTCTATGGTCGTTGGTTTTGCAAGGAAAGACTTCGACCCATTTTGAAACGTAATCTATAGCGAGAAGGATATACAAGTTTCCAAAAGAATTGGGAAAAGATCCCATAAAGTCGATACCTCATACATCAAAGATTTCGATCGTAAGAATGGGGTTTAGAGGCATCATATCTCGTCGAAAAATTCGTCCAAGCATTTGACATCGATCACAAGTTATACAAAATTCAGACGAGTCTTTGAAAAGAGAAGGCCAATAGAAACCACACTGAAGCACCTTTTCCGCAGTTTTTCGAGGACTGAAATGTCCACCGCATGCTTGATCATGGCAAAACGAAAGAACACTCCTGATCTCATTATCCAGAATGAAACGTCGGATGATTTGGTCGGGACAATATTTGAACAAGTATGGATCGTCCCAATAGAAGTATTTCACTTGGGACATGAATTTGCATTTGTCCTGTTTGGACCAAGATGAGGGAGTTTCTTTAGTGACTATGTAGTTCACTATATTAGCGTACCATGGATCGATAGAAATAGAAAGAAGTTGTTCATCGAGAAAGTTTTCATTGATTGGCAAAGAAGATGGTGCATTTGGAAGACGAGACAAGTGATCAGCTATGACGTTATCAGATCCTTTTTTGTCTTTGATTGTAAGGTCAAACTCTTGAAGTAAAAGGATCCAACGAATCAAACGGGATTTAGCATCCTTTTTAGCGAAGAGATATCAAAGCGCAGAGTTTTCCATGTACAAAGTAATGTGTGAACCTATCAAGTAAGGTCGAAACTTTTCGAGCGCAAAAACGACAACTAGAAGCTCTTTTTCGGTTGTTGTGTAGTTGAGTTGAGCGTCGTTCAAAGTCATACTCGCGTAGTAAATGACGTGAAGGATCTTGTTGATGCGTTGTCCTAAGGCAGCACCAACGACAAAGTTCGAAGCATCACACATCATTTCGAATGGAAGATCCCAATTGGGTGCGCAAATGATTGGAGCAGAAATGATTTCGCTCTTAAGATGTTCAAAAGAAGAGATACAATCAGAGTTAAAATCGAAAGGAACGTCTTTTCCTAGAAGAGTCGTCAAAGGCCGAGCGATTTTGCTAAAGTCTTTCACAAAGCGTCGGTAAAAGCCAGCGTGTCCTAGAAATGATCGAATGTCTTTAACAGTTTTGGGAATGGGTAGATTTGCAATGACATCGATTTTCGCTTTATCTACCTCAATGCCTTTATTTGAGATGATATGTCCAAGGACTATGCCTTGTTTGACCATAAAGTGACATTTTTCCCAATTCAAAGTCAAATGTTTTTCTTTTCATCGATTTAGAACCAACTCGAGATGATGTAAACATTGGGAAAAAGAATCGCCAAAGATAGAGAAATCGTCCATAAAACTTCTAGAAAGCGTTCAATCATGTCAGAAAAGATGCCAACCATGCATCGTTGGAAAGTCGCAGGAGCGTTACAAAGTCCGAACGGCATACATCGATAAGAAAAGGTACCGAAGGGACACATAAAAGTCGTTTTCTCTTGATCTTCGGGAGCGATTGGAATTTGGTTATAGCCGGAATAACCATCGAGGAAGCAGTAGAATTCGTGGCCGGCTAAACGTTCGAGCATTTGGTCAATGAAAGGAAGAGGGAAGTGATCTTTACGTATTGCGGCATTTTGTTTTCGATAGTCAATGCAAACACGCCAACTTGTTTGAGTACGAGTTGGAATAAGTTCATTTGAATAGTTCTTGACAACGGTTAGCCCAGACTTTTTCGGTACAACGTGAATTAGGCTAACCCATGAACTATCAGAGATTAGGCAAATGATTCCATTGTCGAGAAGTTAAACAATTTCATCATGCACCGCATCTTTCATTTTTGGATTAAGCCTTCGTTGCGCGTCACGAACAGGCTTGGCATCGTTGATTAAATGGATGCGATGTTCAACAATAGCAAGGCTAATTCCCTTTATATCAGAGATCGACCATCCCATCGCTTCCTTGTTTTTCGAAATAATAGAAAGTAAGGAAGTTTCTTGATTAAGAGAGAGAGAGAGAGAGTTGCGGAAATTATGATGGGTAACGTTTCGTTATCACCTAAGTATGCGTACTTAAAGGTGATCGGAAAGTGGTTTGAGGTCCAACTTTGAGAGTTTTTCGGTCAAAGAATTGAGTTGAGAGTCGGACTCAACTGGAAGTGATTCAAAAGGAAGAGTGTATTCAATCTCGTTGGGAATTTCGTGAAACAATTTTTCGTACTCGGCGTCGCGTTCATCGTTAAGATCAAGTGTCTCATTTTCGAAGTTTTCGTGAATGTCACTAACTTCCAACGTTTGGTCACGAGGTTCGTTCGATTGGCTTTCAAGATTGAAAATGTTGGGATCCAAAGTCATGTTTCCAAAAGAAATTTTCATCGATCCGTTACGACAATTGATTAAGGCATTTGAGGTGGCTAAGAATGGTCAGCCTAAAATCAATGGAATTTGACTCGAGGGATTCATGACGGGTTGTGTTTCAAGAACGATAAAATCAACGGGGAATATGAATTGCTCTGCTCAAATGAGCACGTCCTCGATTTCTACCATGGGCTTCTTAATCGAGCAATCAGCAAATTGGAGCGTGACTTTTGTGGGTTTGAGCTCACCTAAGCTTAATTATTCATACACGGAGTATGGAATTAAGTTGACACTCGCGCCTAAGTCTATCAAATATTTGTTAATCATCTTGTCTCCAATTGTACATGAAATCGTAGGGCAACCATGATCTTTGTATTTTACGGGCATGGATTGGGACACGACTTCACTCAAACTGGCGGCTAAGAAGACTTTTTTGGGCACTTGAGTGTGTCGATTTTGGGTACACAAGTCCTTAAGAAATTTCACGTAAGTGGGGACTTGTTGAACAATGTTAAGAAGCAGGATGTTAACTTTCACTTGTTTAAAAATTTCCAACATCTTTTCCATTTGGTCCGAGTGTTTCTTGGTCGAAGACGATGTGGAAATGGGACACGATACTCGGTAGGTGGGTCTACTCGAGTAAAAGAAGAAGAGTTTTGATTGGCATTCGATTCAATGTTTAGCTCCACGTTCTGTTCAGATTCGTTCATTGTTTTTGAAGTGTCGAGAGAGGTTTTCGGTAAATCGTTTAGGTTAACGACTTGATTATCGATTTGTTTACCAGAACGGAGAGTTGTGATAGCATTCAATTGGGTGACGTTGCTATCTTGAACAACATGGGCTTGATTTGAAACCGCGTTTTGATTTCTGGGATTTGGAAAGGGCTTGCTTGGGAATGTTCCTTGTTCGCGTTCACTTACAGACGTGGCTAATTGACTCATTTGCATTTCAAGTTTTGCAATCGATTGGTTTGTGTTTTGCATATATGAGGTCAATAAATTTGGCAAATTGCTGTTTGATTGAAGGCTTTGAGTAGTTGCCTTAGCCAACGTTTCAAGAGTTTTCTCAAGTGAAGTTAAACATTTATCGTCTTGGGGAGGATAAGCAGAATTTGGTTGAAAATTTGATTGTTGCGGTTGATTATGGGACAGACCCGTAAAGTTTGGTTGAAAATTGTTGGGCTGAAAGGGAGGATTCGAAGCATTATTCAGGAATGCATGAAAATTGGGACGAATCGTATTCATATTGGGATTTTTTTTCGTTCCACGTAAAATTCGGATGATTTCTCCAACCAGGGTTGTACGATGGAGAAAATGGGTCGTTTTTGGCTTTATTGAAAGCATTGATTTGTTCGAAAGAATTGGGACATTGATCGGCTATATGATTAGGATCATTGCATTTATAACACATCGGTTGGGAAGCTTGATTCATTTGATTCGATGAGAAAACGTTATCGAATTTTTTAATCATTGCGTCGATCTTAGCTTCCAAAGCAAAAGAAGATCCTATCGATTGTGCACTCGATCGTGAGTAAATTGATTTTTCATTCGAACGTTCCCATTGGGATGACTTTTCAGTGAGGTTTTCAAGAAATTGCCAAGCATAGTCGTGATGTTGGGCAAGAAAATTGCCTTGGCACATTGATTCGAGCATGGTTCGTGAGCTATTTTCGAGTCCATCGTATAAGATTTGGCAAATCGTCCATTTTTCAAAATTTTGGTGTGGACATTTTATCAAAAGCTCTTTGAATCTTTCAAAATATTTTCCAAATGGTTCTCCCTTGAATTGATGAAAATTTACAATTTCGTTTTGGATTCTACTCGTTTTTTCCAAAGGGTAGAAATTGTTTAACAAAGATTTTATGAATTCTTCCCACGTTTTAATTGAGTTCGATGGTAAGCTGTATAACCATTTTTCAGCATAATCCGTAAGAGCGAATGGGATTAATCGAAGTTTGATTCCGTCATCTGAAAGTTTTTGGAGTTTAGTGGTTGCGCAAACTTGTTCGAATTTAATCAAAAAGATGTATGGATCATCGTGCTCAAAATTGCCAAATTTTGGAAGCGTGGCAATATGGTTCGAGTGAATTTTGAAATGATTACCCGTAGGGGCGGGTAACGTGATGCAAGATGGAATCAAAACTCTATCGGGAAAGATTCTATCCATAAGAGTTCGAAGAGCGTTCTCGTTCGCCATTTCGGGAGGATCGTCTGTTCGAGTCAAACAGTTAGTTGTCGAGTTGTGAGTCCAACGATTTGTTGTTGTGTCACGAGTCCAAGTACTCATGCACAAGTGAAAGTTGAGAAGAGAAAGAAGTTAGAATCGAGTTTAGTGAATGAAAGAAGATTTGAAAAAAGAAGTGAAAAATTGTTTTTGTTTTTGTTTTTTAAGGAAGAAAAATATTTACCAAGTGAAATTTATGTTCAAAAGAGAAGTTTTGATTTTTGTTTTGTTTTTTCAAATTTTTACCTGTTTTTTTTTTGTTTTTGAATTTTCAAATATTTTCCAAAAGGATTTTTTTTGTTTTTAGAAAATGGAAATTTGATTTTTGTTTTTGTTTTTGAATTTTCAAATTTTTTTTCTTGGGATTTTTGTTTTTGATTGAAAATTTTCAAAGGAAAGAAAAAAAGGATTTTTTTGGATTAAAAACTAAGTTAAGTAAAATTTACATTTTTTTTTGAGTTTTGGATTTTTTTTGTTTTTAAATATGCATGAACTAATACAACTAAATGAATGCAAAGGACTTAATTACAGTTTTCTGTCCTTAGTAGCTCCTAACCTAAAATTGTATAATCACATCTTAAATCAATAAAAATATTTCTCAGCCAAGTAATAGGCATGAGTTATCGGTGCACCACGAATCACCGTTGCAATGCTGCCAAAGGTTTAAGTACCTTTAGAGGAACAACCACTATAATATTTACGAATCACCGTAATATTTAAAAATGGTTATTACTTTGCCGTAGCCTAGACACCAAGAAATAAAATTGTTCAAAGAAATAAATTGTGAAGATACAATTAAGCCCTAAGTGAGCTCATGACACCCTTAAGTCCAACGTCTAACCTTTATTATTAGTCAAATTCTACGATGAAATGCGTTTGTGGGCTAAGGAAAGGGTGATGAAATCTCTCACCTTATGTGAATTGGGGTATTGGCTTTAGAAAAGAAAATAAGATGAGATGAATGCAAAGCAAAAATTAAACGTGGATTTGCAATGCAACTACAAATTAAATTTGTTTTTGTTTTTTGAATTTTGATTTTTAATTTTTAAATTTTTTTAAAAATATAAATGCAAATGCAAGCAACCAACAATGCAATTCAAATAAAAACAAAGAGAAAAGGGCACGATACCAGAGCTTGCAGAATTATTAGCAATTTATTTAAAAGCAGCGATTTTTTTAAGCAAGCAAGTAGTTGTTATTTTTTTGGCAAGCGGTTCTACTTCTTCTGAAATTCTGCTTTGGCAACCTGAAATAAAAACAAGATATATACAAATATATATATATATATATATATATATATATATATATATATTACAACTATATAGTATAACAAAACCAAACTAAAAAAAAGAAATCAAACAAAATAAATTGAGCTAACTTTTTTTTAACAAACCAAAACTAAACAATTAAAAACAAAAGAAAACAAACACACACACTCAAGCCCAAAACCCGGCCCACACCAAAAGTTATCACCACTCCCCAGTTAAAACAAACACAACAGTAGCCGAACAAATAAAATCAAAATCTCGAACAACACCAAAAGAAAAATCAACATCAAAATCCTGAACTAATTTTCATTGCGAATTTCTAAATCAAATTCCCAATCCAAAACTCATTCGAATTCGCTGTTATGGTGATCGTGGTCAGTGATGAATAGGAAGTTTGATGGTTCGATTTGGATGGTTTGAGTTGTGGCTTTCTCTTGGTCGATTGCTGCGGTGTTGAAGATTTGAGAAGTTGCTATTTTGCCAGTGGTTCGGAGGTTGTACAAGTTGAAGCGATTCTTGGTGATGGGCAGTTGATGGTTTTGTGTAGAAGCTCGGTAAGGTGGTCGATGAGGGGTGGAAGGCGATTGTCGATTTGAAGGTGGATTCGATCGAGTAACAGTACAGTTGTGGTTTCGAGGGGAGTTTCAGGTTGCAGCTCTTGGTCGGTTTGAAGAGGGGAGTCTGCTATTGGTTTTGAACACTGGCTTTTGGGTAATTGCAAATCAATGTCGGCAGTTGTATGCAGTGAGAGGTCTGTTATGAGATGTGAAGAGGATGGGAGTTGAAGTTTAGTGAGTTGATGTTGTGCTTGTGGCAGTTTGATGAAGTCAAGGTGAAGTAGTTAGTGGAGTTGCTTGATGTATGGCTATGATGACAATGCGATGGTGGATAGGATTCAGGCAACTTGATGTTTGACGTTTGTAACGGAGTTGCGATTGGTTGTTGGCTGTCTGGTTTTAGTGGAGTTTGATGGTCTTGGTGGTGAAGCTTGGTGGTCAGAATTTGAATGAGGCAATGAGGATGCTTGAATATGAGGTTGTATGGTTTTGGAGATATAAGGCAGAGATTCTGGAACGTGGCTGTGGTGAAGACAGTGATGAGTTTGTCTGGTTGATGGTTGCCGTAGGAGGTGTTGAAGTGTGAAGTTTCTTTGCTTGTTGACTGTGGTCAGGCACTGAGATGGGTTTATGTTGATTGTTGGTGTTGCACAATTGATATGTGGTATGTAGATTGTGGATGTATGTAATTGAAGTGAATGTTGCAGAGGAGGGCTGTTGTCTGTGTGGTTATTGTCGAGTATGCTTGTTGTGATTGTTGTGGTAGTGATGTTGAAGTGTTATATGTTGTATGTATGGGTTTGTCACAGTGGTCAGTGGAGAGGGGTGTAGTAAGGCAAAGACTAGTGTTGATAGTCAGTAGATTTGAAGTAAAAGGGTGAGATGGCTGTGATGGTCAGGTAGCAGTAATGGGTTATGTAAGTGATAGATGACAGTAGTTGCAGAGGCAGTTTTTGTAACAGCAGTTGTAGGGGGATGGGTTTGGAGATGGTGGATTGTATGTGATGGAATTGACAGAAGTTTATGAAGGCAGCATGTTGTTTGAAGTTGTAGCAGAGGAGTGAATGGAACAGTATATGGTGGGAAGAGATGAAAGTAGTGATTGTGGGAGTATGGTGATTGAAGGAGTGTCAGGTAATGGCTTGTATCATTATGCAGAGAACAGTAAACAGAGGCAATAGTAGAGGCAGTGTAACAGTAACAGAGAAGTGCAAAATGTAAATAGAAAATAGAAATTGATGAAATGTGAGTGTAATTGAAAAATGAGAATGCAATGTAAATTTGTACAATAAGAAATGAAATGCAATGCAAATTTGGAGAATGTTTGTGGAGGTGTACTTTTTTTATATCAAATGCAAAATGCAACTTGAACTAGAAAACAAAACACAAACACAATGTAAAAAAAAATCACACAACACAATTTTTTTTATTTTATTTTAAATATGCAACACACACACAAAATTAAAACACACAAAGCAAACGAAAATAATTCGAAGAATAGAATATCAAAATCAAAACAAATTCCCCGGCAACAGCGCCAAAAACTTGTTTAACGACTAATTTTCTATCGGTTTAGAAAATAGTCAAGAAATTTCAAATTAAATTTAACCGCAAGCGCATGGCATACAATAGTTAGTACGTGGCGAGTACGAGTCGATCCGCAGGGAATTGTTAGAGTTTAAAAATCTATTCAATCAAATTAGACCAAATGGAGGAGAAATTGTTAACTAGAAATAAAATGAGGCTAAAACTAGAATTAAAATGTGATTTAAAAACTATTAGACTAAAGAACAATTTAGAGGCAAATCCACTCTCATATTTTTGCAAATCAACAAACAAATAATTTATGATCTCTAACTTTGATATTAAGTGAAATAATCATTGCATTTATCATAAGTATGGTTTGTTTATGTTATTAATTAACATAACTCATACCATCAAACTATAATACAACAATTATACCACTTATAATTCTCATGAAAATGAAGCCAAAGCAAAAGCTATTTTAAGTATGATCTATTTACTATTGTAACTAGTAATATAGATCATCAAATTTCATTTTTACTTTCATTTCAAAATAAAAAATTAATTAGCAAATGATGATGTAAATTGTGTTTATGTTGAATAGGAATAGCTCATTTTCATAAGCAATATAAGCTATCAAACCACTTGTATAAACTTACATCAAAATTCACATTCATGAAGCATAAACAAAGAGATCATAAATCATAAAAATGTTGAAATTACATAAAGTTAGAGAGCTTCATCACCCCTAAATTGAAGGGGTTTAGCTACTCATTTGTGTTATCAAATCAACACTTGTAAATTTCAACATGAAAAAGGAAAGAAATGAAAACTAAGCAAAGAAAGAAAGAGAGATTAACTACTAACTATTTGCATAAAAATTAAAGCTACACTACTTGCATTAATGTAAATCTAAGCTATGAACATTAAAAGTAAGAGAGCATAGAAATAAGCATTAACATAAAAACAAAGAAAAGCATGTAGAAAAGAGAGGAGAAAGAGGCTTGGAAGCCATTTTTATTTCATAAAACATTGCCATTACAACTTGTATTTTTTATTTTCTAACTAATATGAAAGAGTAGAAGATATGTTCATGTACATAAGAGGGTTATTTATACATGCATAAAACCCTAATTCTATTTTTATGGAGCTTCCCAAAATGCCCTTTAGGAAGTGTGGCCACCAAGTAACCATTAGCCACTAATTAATCCATCATTTGATGTGCATGAAGCTTTAACCTCCACTTAGTTGTCCATTAGCTCCTAATTGTACATTTAGGCAAGTGGGTGGGGTCCTCCATGATCTTGAACTTGAATTGTTTCCTCTTCATTCCTTTGTATTTCCTTGTGCATGCATATATCATCATGAATCCCACTTCCATATGCATCAAATATCCTATAAAAATCATAAAAATTGTCCAAGTAAAAATTCTTAAAGTGACACATGCACAAAAATGACCATTTTGCCCCTGAATGAAGATGAAAATATGATGGTTTTAACATGTACAAATGCCCAAATATGATGTTTATTTAAATAAAAAGAGATAAAATATGGATGTAAATATATGCACATTTACGTGCACATCATCACACTATTCTGAGCTTGACCTTAAATTTATTGATAAGTTATTCTTGTCAAAGCTTAACCAGGATGATAGAAGTTATCAGCTAGAATTACTAAAGAACAAAACAAGAAGGCTATTTTATCTATGGAAAAAGATTCCAGTGGCGGCTTTGATTGGATTAATACTTGTTTTTACATAACTTACTGGCATATTATTTCTAAGGATTTGATCAAGGTAGTGCAAAACCTTTTCAACCATGCAACAATGCTTAAATGTATCACTGCAACCAAGCTAGCACTTGTTCCTAAATTTGTGGGAGTTGATTCTGTTGATAAATTCAGACCTATAGCTTGTTCTAACTCCATTTACAAGTGCATATTTAAAATGGTTGCCTCTAGACTGAAACAGGTTCTTCCTAACCATATATCTCATAATAGGCTGGGTTTTTGCATAATAGAAGTGTTACACATGTTCTTACCACGAACCACGGCAAAAAGAAATAGATAGTACCTGAAGTCAAGAAAGCTACTCTTATAGCAATAGGGTTGAGCAGGAAACATACATGAGATCATGACATCTAACTAGACCTGAGCCCTATCAGTAAGGGAAATGCTGCAAAAAACAACTACTGCACACATTAGGAAAATAAAGCAAAACACGTTGTCTATATCCAGGATCAAAGGCCAAACTAGAATACCGTGGCATGGAATTAGAACTTATACATGATGATCTGAATTAACCAAGGGGCAACCTAGATAGCGCCATATAGAGCCAAAAAGCACTTAGAAGGGGCTGTGTATAGGGTCACTCAAAATATGCTTCAACGCAGAGTCAACCCTACAGAAAACAAAAAATGTGAAGCTCTCCCTCTATCGCATTGGCAATAGCAAAGGGAATAACTCAAATCATAAATAAACCTTAGTCGCATCCCAGACGCATGCCAAACCAGTCCTCGGAATGGAATAAGAAGTGCTACTCTATTTCGATCCGACACCATGACAAATTAAACAAAGATAACAAGAGCATAAATAAGGCAGTACGGTCTGAATGACATGCAATGATCCAATACTGAACCTCTCCAAATGCACCAATCACATACCAATGCCTCTGGGCGGCCTCTTTATCATTCCTCTTAAAGCAACTTACCATTCCAAGAGAGAAGAGGATAACCGGTACAGAACCAAGCTTCCCGCCTATTTCTCAAGCATCCCGCTTTGAATTTCCAAGATCCCTCCAATATTAAGATTTCCCGCCAAAAGTCCATCATTAATCTAGGCACAAAGAACAAGCGCCATGGATAAGCGACAAGTGGCAAAATTCGAGGGTGGATATTGAAGGAAAGAATCAAAGGCGATTACAACCACCAGTAGTGTATTCCTCATACTATAAAAGGAGACACTAGAGGTCAAAGAAAAGGATCTTCTTCTTTTTGGAACCTCTTCTTCTTCTCAAAATTAAAGGAGATATTATATACCTTAGAGGCCATTGTAATAATTTTGTACAAAAATCACAAAGATATAAAGAAAAATCCCATGGACGTAGGATTAACATTAATTCGAACCACGTAAAAAATCTCCGTGTCCTTTACTTTCATTTTTCTACTATTTATCTTCTAAACACTTATCGCTCGTAAAAACTTTTCGACATTTCAACAAACAGTTGAAGTGCGACTATTCGGCTGTGTAATCACTCAACAACACGGTCGCTTCTCAAAGGCGAATTTAACAAAATTTAAATTCGATGGTTCCTAATCGTGAGGACGACTAGTCATAAGGTCACCTCATGATCAAGTTGAGTGTGGTGAAGCCGAAAAACTTCACTAACATTTTTGGCGCTAGAAGGATGGCTCGAACCTCCATCCTCCCGTTCCTCTCTTCTCGATTTCTAGCAAAACTTCCGATTCCATCTTCCATTTCCCTATCACCCATGGCTCACTGCCCTCGTTTGTATGCTGCATGTTTCATGTAGCGTACAAGCAGCCATGGCATTCTCATGAATGAGAACGGTGAGACTGTTCACAACTACTTGGTAAAAGGACTCAATAATCCGTGGTATATGGAATCACGTTCAACAACATCTACCAACTATCCTTCGCTCTCCCCTATCGTTTAACAACTACCGGGAGAACATTGATACATAGGTATTTATTAATCTGGAAAGTGATTCAGGTTATGGTATGGAACCTAAAACTAGAATCTAGGAACTCCAGTCACAATAATATGGGGATTTCATAGACATAACCTATAACACGTATCTCAATCATTTCAGCAAGCAGCAAGCCGAAGTGGTTGAAATGCACACGGATTTGAAAGATTAACCACTATCCCCTCCTCACTGGAGCCAAATTCAGATGCTTGCACATGGATTTTTATGATCCTCTCCCCAAACTAGGAAAGAAGCTATGTGGGACGGATAGCCAAGATCGGAGGCGGAATGGATTCAAATTCTGGGGGAGAAGTTGGCGTCGGAGCAAAACTGCAAAGACAAGTGCCCGACACTCCACTGAAGAGCCCAGACTAAAAGCAACATGTCCTGCATCACCTATGTGGCAAGATTTATAAAAAAATAATAATATAATGTATCAATGTATCGAACTAGTTGTAGGGATACTAGACAACCCGAACCAGTATAAAATCTTTGTATTATTTCTCTATAAAAGAAAGCGTTATATATGCACCTTTACAGTTTATTGCCAATATTCACCGATTAGCTTAAAGTGAGGTCGGTAGTAAAACAGCAATCTCAATACTAAGAATGGTGATATTGGCCCTACGCACTTGGACTTGCATCAACGCGAGTTTGGCTTCTCAGCCAAAATATTGCGCTGGACAGGATGAAAATTTTCCCTGATCCGGTATGAATGTTCCTATGATAAAAAATCATAAAGACTGGTCGTAGGGACATTAGACTGCCTGAACCAGTATAAAAACATTTATGTTTGTTAATTCGACATACCACACTGGACGTATGGATATTAGACAGCCAGAACTAGTACAAAAAAACCATGTGCATGCGATAATGAGTTGTAATTACACGACCTAACTTTTCATTCAACTCCACTCCCTTAATGGGAAAGATCGTGCCAAAAGCATAACAACCTACTCTTCATAGCTACCGCCATAGCTCAAAGGTATGATTTTACCTATGAACAATAGCAGCAAGCTCATAAATGAGAATGGTGAACTAGCAAAGAATGCGGCTCAGCATACGTACAACGTTACGCCACCAAGTAAGGAGGCAGGTCATACCAAACTTGTAGCTAAGAACAGTTCCCCCTAGAACAGGGGGCATGCCAACACAGATATACAGCCAAGCATATGGCTAAGGACATTTCGTCCCAAGAAAAGGGGGCATGCCATATTAGGCATACAACCAAGTGAACGGCTAGGGATACCCCTCCAAGAAGAGGGGTAATTCATGCACGGTCCATGGCTAAGTCAACAAAAAATGCTACACTCCGTAAGGCCATCGGACCACATTAATAATACAAGGATAGTTGCGACCTATCGGGTCAAGACCAAGAGGTATATGTTATTCCGGGGGATTACCCTAGAGTTGGCAAGAGAGCACAATACATGATCTGTACCAAAGGAAGCTGTCAATCAGGTACAAATCTAGATTGCTACTCAAAACTTACCAAGTATACATCAAAAAATTGAGTTATTAATACTTAGTTATGAATCTAATATGTTGTACATATTTTTACATACCCTCGCATAATCTACAAAACATCACAATCTGGGTCACATTACAAAAAATAACATTGCTTAAAAATTAAATTACGAATCCAGTACAAAACTAAGTATGATTCTTGATCTACAGGAGTGCAATGCTATGAGCTGAGAAGGAAATTATCTCTCCATCTCAGTAATAACCACCGACGATTGAGAACGAGATCCCCTACAATGAGCCGATTTTTGGTAGGCAACGCGGGGGTCGTAGTTAGCACCGGTCCAGACATTTTCATAATCTGAAGACCTATACTCATAATCTGCCCGGTTACACAAAAAGGACAAATTAAGTCTAGGCTAGAAACATTTGAAAACATCAATTGCTCGTTGTCGGCCAATTTTTGCTATTTTGGTTTTCACTTTCTCCTTATGAAGTTCTTCCAAAAGAGATGCCCTGTCCATCCCACCTTGGGAAACTGCGATGGAGTCCAATTGGGATTCACACTCCAAGTTATATGTCTTGTTTTCTAGGGAATTTATTCGCATCATAGCAACTTTCATAACCCTTTCAATTTCGCCCAAGAGGTGCGCCCTCATTTGTTTGACACCTCTAGAGAAAGGACCAAAGAACTCATCCTCGGTAGACAAGAATGGGAAACCCGAGTACCTGGCATCCCCAACTCTCTCTTAAAGTAATTCTCTAACTCTTTAATCTTGGCCTTGTAGTAACTCTTCACATCATTCTCCCACTTAAGAATCTCAGTCGGGTCAGCCCCAGACGGGAACACATGGATCGCATCTGACCCGAGAGGTACATCTGAAGCTAGAGTCACTAGAGAGGTTTCCTCTACACTCATATGTAGCACCATCCTTTGTTCATCTCCACAATCCTTTTTCTTAGCTTCTTGATTTCATCCGTATGAATGGCCCCGTATGTATTCTCAGCATTCTTTAATAAATCTTCCAACTCTGATATTTCGAGCCAAGAAGAATCTAACTTCATTTGCAGAGCAGCTGTCTCTGAATCCTAAATGAAATAAATAAGCCAGAAAAGGATGAGTAAGTCCACAAATGCCAAAAATCAAATAACAATGTAAAATAAGAAAAATAGGACTACTAAAAAGTTCGTAGATTTTCCACAAAGAAATATTAGGCAGAAGTTTAATTTCTGATTCAAGTTAAGTACTACAAAAATGTTTCCCTTATGCTAAAGTCTTAACAATAGAACATTAAAACTGAGCAGCATTATGAAGAGGTGGAGCCGTGCTAGTAATAAAGGTCTGTCAAGGGTCATACCGGGCTCCTTCCTAAGGATTGTCAGCCAGGTCAACTGTAACATCCCTAATTTTTTATAACATTATTCAGGAAATTTAATTAAATAAATTAAATCTAATAATGATGATAAGGGGATTGAGATTATGGTAAAACATATAGAGCCGTGCTTAATAATAATATAAATGCGCTTAATTTGGTTTGTAAGCTAATTAATGTACACATGGGCATATTAGTAAATAGCCGCACCTCCTCATACTCACGGCTATACACTTTTGTAATTGCTCATTAATGTTTCATTTCTTATTTTTTTCAAACGCAGATCAAAAACCTAAATTAGAGTCGGCCATTAACAAGGAGGAAAAGAGAAAATTTCAATCTAGAGCTAAGGATCAAAGCTAGGAAGGATTAATCTACAACAAGTCTCAAATTCCTTATCATATCCAAGGTGAATAATAATTCATTCCTTCTCTATTTTTTTTATAATCATATGTTTTCGGATCTAAGATTAAACTCGTTTTATGATGTTTTGGATGATGATATGCTTGGGTTATTATATGTTTGATTTAAACCAATTCAACTACATGTGAAATTGCACGGTTTTAGGGCAAACCAGATTGTTATTGGATTTAGAATGCCATGGAAAAATTATATGTTAGGTAAAACA
Source organism: Allium fistulosum (assembly GCA_030737815.1). NCBI lineage: Eukaryota > Viridiplantae > Streptophyta > Magnoliopsida > Asparagales > Amaryllidaceae > Allium > Allium fistulosum. Next base: position 1,508,639,059 of record CM060903.1, read on the forward strand.
TGATTTTAGAGATGGGTTTATTTTTTCATAATTTTCCAAGCTCTGGAGAATTTATTATGAATTTCTAAAGGAAAATATGCTATAAGTGGGTTTGAAATTTATTTTAATTATTTCAAGAAGAAATTGGGTCTGAAATTTTACTATGTTAGATAACATGATGAAATTGTATTTTGTGATTTTTGGGGATTTTTCCAAATTTATTTGTTATGGAAAATAAATTATTTTGAAAGAAGGACTATTTGCAATATGGGTTTTGCCTAATGGAAGGACTTAAACATTAATTTTCCTTTGATTTAGATCTGATAAATGCGGCAGTTATTTTGTAAGTATTAGAAAAGTTTTGTGGCAACCAATCAGGTGTTTACAAATGGGCAGGTTAGTTACAAAGCATTTACTAAACTTAGCTTTAATTCAGCCTTTTAAATAAAAAGTTGGTTTTGCCTCTTCTGGAAGTGGCCTTCGACTACATGCTTTCGCTTCAACTCAGTCGAAACCAACCCAGCCGAAACTCACTTAGTCGAAACCAATACACAAGGTATCACTCAGATGGTATGTAGTGGATTGGAGGAAAGGCGGAAGCTATAGTGTCGAAAGGAATGCTTCCGATGGGGTAGAAATCCTGTTTTATTTTCAAAAGTTAAGTATTTACTTTGTTTTTCTTAGAGCTTTTGATCCAGTCGAAATGAATTTTTTCGAAAGGAGTTAATAAATAGCTTTCGAAGAAGGTTGCCATTTTATGTTTAAAGTATTAGCTTTCGAAAGGGGTTCCTTTTGTTTAAGTGCTTTCGAAAGTAATGGTTTCGACCAAGTCAAAACCCAACCATTAATTTCCCTTCCGAGTGTATTGAAGCCATCAATGCTTTCGAAGGGTTATCTTAGTTTTAACCTAAGCTAAGCCACTTCCTAAATGTCTTCAAAAGGGGTTGAGGGTTCCGAAGGCAATGGGTTCGAAAGGGGTTTCGATGCTACCCTTCGAAGTTTTAACTTAAATGTTTCGAGCTTACGAATAGGTGGTTCCGATACCTTATGCTTTTCCTCAAATAATTCTATAAGTGGGTTTGAAAGAGATACTTTCGTATATAACCACTTTGACCCAAAGGATGTTTTTAAGGAGTAAAACCCAATGTTTTCAAAAGGGGTACTTTCATTAGGTTCGATGCTATTTTCCTAAAGATTATTAAGTAAGGTTTTGATGCATTCGAAAGGTATATACTTAGAGCTTTGAAAAGAGGTTTTTTGCTTTCGAAGGAGGTCATCTAGTGGTTTCGAAAGCGATGTTTTAAGGTTTCAAAACAAATAACCCACTCTCATTTTTAAAAGGAAATACCATGGCATAAATAAAGATTTTTAAGAGTATTACTTCTTTATATATTTATTCACATTATAATTAACCCATAACGGTAATTTGGGGATGGGCGGAATAACCAACTAGGTTGACCCAGTAGTGAATATAACTTATGAAATGATAAAATCTTACTTAAAGATATTGGCATGGGCCAATAGGTTCACGGTAAGCCCATGAAAACTGTGTAAAGGGAAAGATATTGGCAGGGGCCAATAGGTTCGTCAGCCCATGAAAACTATGATTTGATATTCGTGGGGGCTAATAGGTTTATAGTTAGCCCATGAAAACTATATCTAGATTAAGATATTGACAGTTAGTCAATAGGTTCCTAGTTAGCCCATGAAAACTAGGATAACAGAAAAGATATCAGGGTTACCAATAGGTTCTTAGTGATCCTATGAAAACTATAAAATTGGAAAGATAATCCAAAAACATTTAATAGGTTAATAGTAACCCTATAAACTATAATTGAGATAAAAGTCAGAATGAATGGGGATGGGTAATCCAAAATTAAATTACTTGTTTGCATATCATCATATTATTTAGTATTGTTTTAACCATTGTGGATGCCGGAGCACGGTATATGGTTTTATAAAGGTTTTTAGATACCAGTGAGGGGAAAACCCATTCCGCTAAGCGGCGTAGTCTTACTAGATATCTAAATGATTTGAGATGGTAGATTATTATTCATACCAGGATTTATGTCTGACTCGAAGTTTTTGTTTTTTCCTTAAACTCTCGGGTACTCAATTGATTTTGAGTAGGTTGGGAGTTAGGTTTCCAGGTGTTCTTTTAGACGAATAAAGCTTCCAAAGACGTGCAGGAGGCAAGCTTGTTATTAGAGTTCTTTTATTTCTGCTGTGTGTTTGATTGTAAAGGCAAATTTGTTTTAGTGCCTTATTATATACTCTGATCATCCAAGGGGCATCTTCATATGTCGCTCTTGGCGTATTTTGCAATAAGTATATTTTTCTAAACGTGGTCTGCGCTCTAGGATTATGTAAGGAATTTGAAATGTTTTTTAATGGAATGCGGACTTTGTTTGCTGTTTTATTTTTTTTCCATATTCATGTGTTTGTGTGTATCAGTGTTTCTAACATTGCCGTATTTGGTCGCCGAGGATTAATAACTATGGATGACTACAGCATCCATAGCCGTTAGTTTTGGGCCTCCAAATAGTGGGATGTTACAACAACTATCATGCCAAAGCCCTCTTTGTCATTTAGAAAAGTTTGATCTAACGTGGAGTAAAAAAAGCCCATAAAATCTCGAGACCATTGTAATAGCTCCTCAGCTCGCTTACTTTGATCTTCTCTTGCTCAGGCTTATTTGAGTAAGAAGTAATCCTATCTCAAGCAATCTGCAACAAGTCTTCAAAGTCACATACCTTTAGTACCGCTCTTTTCCTAGTATCATTTAGGATCTCAATTAACCAAGACTTTATTACTTTACTTTTTTTGAAATATCACCAAACTATATGTTAGCGATATTTTTCCGTCTATCACCACGAAGACAAGAAGGCCAAAACCCATGAGAGGAGTGAAGGAAGCATCTGAATACTGCACCGAAGTCATTCCCCAATATTCTACAACCTCTTTCTCACCAAACAACCCGGTAATCTCATAAGACATGTCCTCCATTTGTTTCTTATATTGTATAATATCTTCCTTACAAACAATACCATAAAGTTCTTCACCCGCCTCAATGGTCTGCTTTATCCCTTTCAGCTTCGATGCAGCATTCCCCGACCATGTGCGTAGTCTACTATTGTAGTCATACTGGCATCACAGCACACTCTTGGCATCTGCAAGTTCTTTAAAGTTAAGCTTCAGCTCTGGTTTAAGCCTCTCAACATCATATCTGAGTTGAGCAACATCATCTTTAGATGCATCCTAACGTCGAATACGATTAACATTAAGCAGAGCTCGAAAAGAACCAACTTAAATCACTACAGAAATGAAACTTAATTATATAATTGAAACATAGTAGATTGGGTGTCAACGTTAAAATATTGAGTATCGATTACATCATACCTACATGATCACACACTTGGAAATCAAGTGTATATTAAAAAAATGTAAAAACTCATTTGTTGATCAAGTTTCTTAGCTAAAGTCTGAACTACTCAAGATGATAACTGTCGGGGGGAATGAACCATTCTCTAATGCATACCGCCATCAATTCAATACGAAGTCACTAAGGGCCTCCTTCTCTCGAACCACCTGGTCTATTTGAGCTTATAACTCCATGGTTTTGTTCTTAATATCCGTAGAAGTTCTGTCTAATTCTTTTTCGTGTCTAGACATAGCCACAGCGCTTAACCCAAGGCGACCTAAAGTCGGTTTTTCAAGCCTAGCCTCAGTCGCTCTTAACAGTTTTTTGAACACATTCTCTGTAGAATACTAAATAAAGCAATTAGAAAAGCGCGATCACTCGCAACAAACAATATAACAAACACTATGTCACATTACAAATAGAAAAATAAACTTCAAAATCTTATGTACAACAAGACACAAAAGACATTTTAGACTAGTCATCTAAGTCTATCAAGGAAGTTGAGTTAACCTTGTTTGCAGTTTGGTTTTGTTCATCAGATGACAGGTTTTCTTGATCCACATCCTTCCACCCTCTCCTTTTGAGAAAGGTGACTAGAATGGTACAGATTAACATCCTCTTCCTCAATCCCTTCTCCCTCCTTCCACTTATCTTAATAATATGCAAGGATCAAATCCACCATAGATTCTTTCTTCAGGAAGTCAGGCTTAACTTCTACCCTGAATTGACGTCTAGCCGAAGCGTAAAAACCATAAGTAACATTTGAGGTGACGGTGTTGAGTTCCTTCGTGGATTTATTCAGCTCCTTATCAACTTTGGCCAGAACTTCATCCTTCTCCTTCAGCTCATGCTCGTTTGAATCCCGAGCATCCTCAGCAGCCTTAACCTCCCTCTCGGCTTTTTCAACCTGCTCACGAAGCATTCTGGTCTCCTCCTCTGCCTTAACCTTAGCAGAAGCCAGTGCAACGTTGGCCGAGGCAAGATCAACTTCAAGCTTAGCCACCCGGCTTGAAAGTAAGGCATGCACACTCCCTGATTCACATGCCTTCATCATCAAGGCCCCAGACTACAAGAAGGCAAATCATAAAACAATATGAGTAACAAACTAGCATTACATGTTGGAGAAAAAGAGAAGAGAATATGATAACTCACATAAGACCAGAGATTCTCAAACTCTGACAGGATTGCAGCATGGGACATCTCAAAGGCTAAGGTAGAAATAACAAAGGGATCTTGTGCAATTCTCTCTACCTTCTCCATCAAGGTAGGAACATTACTTCAGATGTAGCTGAAACACCCACACCAGGGGTAGGACCACCCTGCAAAAATGATGCAATCAACCCAGTAGGTGCATGAATCGGAGGAGGAGGAACTCTCACATCAGAAAAGGATGGAACTTCGAATGAAGGAGAAACAACCACTCTTTTGGAAGGAGTAGGAGAACCATCAGACCCTTCAAGCAGTCTCTTCAAAGTTTTCTTTTTTATCTTCTCCTTTCTCTCCTTCTCTAGAGCCTTACCAAGCTCAGCAAAAACATCATCATCCATATTATCTACAAAAAAAGAGGAGATAACATAATCAAAATCGTAGGTAGGGCAATTCTAAAATCTGGAGCAAGCTACTTATACCCCCAGTTTCAGATGATGAAGCAGTGGGCTTAAATCTTCTTCGGAAAGTATACGATAGGAATGCAGTAAACCATGATCTTTCAGCTTCAATTCACCAAACAACTCTATTATTATCCTAACCCTTTCCGACAATCTCCAAATCTATTGCCTATGAGACTCATACAGTTGCTCATGCTCCTCTGAAGAGATGTTATGGATGGAATAATGTTGAGAAAAGGAAGGAACTCCATTATAATTCAGAATAAATAAATAAAAGTTAGTTCATTTTTTGATCTTATTGAGGACACCCATAAGAAATGATTCTCTAGCCTGAATATAAAAGAAGCCCTTATTCCCCTTTCCACGACTTCTTTTAACCAAAAAAAAGAAATTGGATTTCCTCACTAGAAAGATTATGCCATTTTCAGCGTAAAGAATTAAAGTGGCCAAAGCAAAGGTACATTAATGGGGTGCAAGTTGAACAGAAGTGATGCCTAAGGTAATAAGCCACTGATGGATTATTGAATGCATCATAAGAAACAACCCACACCGAATATGCTTAAGAGTGATAGCGATATATCCCTTCGGTGGGGTATCAATGCGTCCATGGGGCTCTGGAACCTAGGCGCATATCTAGAAAACCCGAACTATTTAAGGACACCTATAGCATCCTCCAAGCAAGTAATTTCATAAGGAGGAAGCGTAGAAGAAGAAGAGACCATACTAAAACCCTAGATATTAATTCAAAGAAAAGTCAAATATAAATCAAGAAGGCTTATCCTATTCTCAATTCATGGAGTTACCCCCAAAGCTATAAATTAATCCACTAGCGATTCTTCACAAAAATAAATCATAAAGAAAATTTAGGGAAGATGAAGAAGGAAAATACGTCTGGGTTTGAATTATGGCTGCACGATTGAAATGATCAAGAAGTTTGTGAAACGTAGATTTGCGGTAGAAATAATGAATATAAAAGATTTTTGGAAATCCACTTAGAAAAACGAAATGGCAGATTAAACAGTTGTTAAAAGGTGGTTTAGTAAGACACTAACATGCGTACTAAAGCATTAAATGCACATATAGCTGAAAAGACTTATTCCTAGCGTCGAAAAGATAGACAAAGGAAGGACTGAATAGATATACAGACCGAGTGCATAAGATGACAAGTCTACCCTGACCTATAGTCACCATAGACTTAGGGGGCAAGTATTACACCCATTCTTACCAAGAACTATGACAAAAAGAAACATATAGTACTTGAAGTCAAGAAAGCCAGTTTCATAACAGTAAGGCTAAGCAGGAAACAGACCTAAGGTCACGACATCTAACCAGACCCGAGCCCTATAAGCAAGGGGAGTGCTACAAAAAGCAACTACCACACACATTAGGTAAATGAAGCAAAACACTTGGCTATATCCGGGATCAAAGGCTAAACTAGAATACCGAGCCGTGGCATCAGAACTAACGTATGACGATGATCTGAATTAACCATACTTCTAAAGCTCACATTTTGTCAAATGTCTACAGGACAGGTCTGCATAGGCACATACTAGGGGCAACCTTGACAGCGCCATACAGAGCCGAAAGCACTCCGAAGGGGCTGTATACAGGACCACTCAAACTACGCTTCAACATAGACTCAACCCTACAGACAAACAACAAATGTGAAGCTCTCCCTCTATCGCATCGGTAATAGCAAAGGAAACAACTCAAATCATAGTAAACCTTAGTCACATCCTAGACACATGCCAAACCAGTCCTCAGAATGGAATAGGAAGTGCTACTCCATTCCAACCCAAAATAGCGACAAATTAAACAAAGATAACAAGAGCATCAGTAGGGCAGTACGGTTTGAAAGACATGTAATGATTCACCACTGAACCACTCCACATGCACCAATCGCATACCAATTCCTCTAGACGGCCTCTTTATCATTCCTCTTAAAGAAACTTGCCATTCCAAGAGAGAAGAGGATAGCCTATATAGACTCGAGCTTCCCGCCAATTTCTCAAACATCCTACTTCGAATTTCCAAGATCCCGCCAATATCAGGATTTCCCGCAAAAAAATTTCCATCAATCCAAGCAAAAAGAACAAGCGTCATGGATAAACGATAAGTGGCAAAATCTAAGGGTGGAGATTAAAGAAAAGAATCAAAGGCGGTTACAATTACCAGTAGTGTATTCTTCATACTATAAAAGGAGATACTAGAGGACGAAGAAAAGGATCTTCTTCTTTTTGGAACCTCTTCTTCTTAAAATTAAAGGAGATATTATATGCCTTAGAGGCCACTGTAATCATTTTGTACAAAAATCATAAAGATATAATGAAAACCCCATGGATGTAGGATTAACATTAATCCAAACCACTAAAAAATATCTATGTCCTTTACTTTCATTTTTCTACGATTTAGCTTTTAAATCACTTATTGCTCGCAAAACCTATTTGTCATTTCAGTAAACAGTTGATGTTTGCACAAAAAATGGACAAACACCTCAAAGTTGTATGATTTAGTAGATCTTATGTTGTTCTTAGTGATTTTGGAGGTTTATGCAAATATATGAAAAACAGGGGCTAAACTGTAAAAAGACACGCAGATTTATAGTGGTTCAGCCAGAATGTGCCTACGTCCACTTTATATGTTATTTCTCTTCTTTTGTTGTGATTACAAGTACAAAGCTTTGGTACAAGTAAAAGAAAGTTGTTTGAAAGTTCCTTCCGTGCTTGAGCTCTCAAACTTGTCCCCCATTGCTGTACCCCTGCCTCTCTATTTATAGAGTGAGGTTGGGGGCAGGGGTCTTGGATATATACAGCTGCTGGTGGGCCTAGGCCGAAGTGATCTGGCCTGGCAGTCTGGTTCGGCATCCTCTTGGTTCGGTCATGAGGTGGTTTGGTAATAGGTGGATGGGATTTGGTTCGGTGGTAGTTTGGATCGGTGGAGAGGAGTGGATTCGGTTGATTTGGTTCGGTGGTAGTTTGGATCGGCAGTCTCGAGTGGAGCTTTGGTTCGGCAGTCTGGAATGGAGCTTTGGTTCGGCAGTCTCGATTGGAGCTTTGGTTCGGCAGTCTCGATTGGAGCTTTGGCTCGGCAGTCTGGAATAGGGTCGAAACGTACCCAACATTTGCCCCCCAAAGCGGGGCGTATGACGGCATACGTTGTGCTTTGTTTTGTCTCGAGTGACCGTATTCGGTACCTGAGTCGATCCGGCTGGTCCGGTCATTCAGCCTTCCCTTATAAATAAGGGGCTTAGGCCATCGCTTTTCCTATCAAGTGATTTAGCCGAACCAGGTACTACTTTTTCTGCCGAGTGAACTGTTGTCTTGAAAGACCGAATGAACCATTGGCTCGTGCCACCGAATGAAATTCTTGAGTGATACGACCGAATGGACTATTGAGTTATACGACCGAATGAAGTTATTGAGTTATACGACCGAATGGACTATTGAGTTATACGACTGAATGAACCATTAAGTTATATGACCGAATGGACTATTGAGTTATACGACCGAATGAACCATTAAGTTATATGACCGAATGAACATGTGTTTTATACTTCGAATTTTTAAGCGAAATTCCAGATTACGCTGCTTGTATATTCTAACGATATACCTTTCCCATGTTTGCAGATAAAATGTCTCGAAAAGTTGAAACTCGATCAGATAAGAGGAGATCCGGGGGTGAAGGAGAGTCCTCGGCCGTGCCCCCAGCTCAATCAGGATCGGAGCGTCATGGGCCCACCCCGAGGTCATTAGTGGATGGATATGGTCCCCAGGAGCTGCTGGATTCCCCGCCTGACTGCTTTCCTAGCTCTCTCAAAGAGGAGCAACTCGATGTTATATCTCGTTCCTTTGGGATCGATAGAGCCCTTATGCTGCTGCCGGGCCCAGGAGTCATGCCATACAGTCCTCCCGAAGGATACTTTGCTTATAGTAGGTACCATTGCATGTGTGGTGCTATCCCGCCTCTCAATGCTTGGATAGTCAGCTTCCTCACGTACCTGAAGGTGGCCCCATTCCAGCTTCAGCCCAACTCTTATGCCATATTGGTGAGCCTCTTCGTTATTTTTCGGAGGAAGTATGGTCGCGCCCCCTCCAACCGGGAGATCCGGTACTTGTATAATTTAAGGGGCTATAAGAAGGGGTCCCCATATGTTAGCTTGGAGTCTGCTGTGACCTTCAAGCCGGTCTTGGACCTGTACTCTAAATTCAGCATGTTCAAGAAAGAGTGGTTCTTTGTTAGGGACGACTCCGTCTCCATCCGGCGCTTTACCTCTGGATGTAAGTTGATGCTTTTACTTATAATTCTTATTTCGATTGCGATGCTTCTTCTCATACTTTCTCATTTTTGCTAGCGACAGGTGGCTTTCCGGTTGTGGAGACTGACCGCCTAGTTCAGACGGCGGCGGAGATAGAAGCCATTCTTGGGAAATACAGATCATCTGCCTACTTGATTAGAAATGCGATTCTTCTGGAATATAACTTGATCCTTCCGCAGCAGTCTGTAGTTAAGTTGAGGGAAACAGCGGAAGAGAGGGCGGCTGCTCAGGCTAAGGGAGGCGTTGCGGCAGAGGGTGGAAAGAGAAAACCATTCACGAAACCTCCAGCCATCGGAGGTAAGAAACTTAAGAGGTCGGACGGTCCTTCTCCCAGCAATTGTCCACTTACTCAGGGGGAGATAGATGCGGAGGAAGAAAGAGGTGAGGCGGAGGGCGGAAGTGACGTTGAGCGTCTTGGTGATGATGGTGGCGATGGACAGGGTGGTGATGGTTCCAGGGCTCTATCTTCTGGGCAAGTAGGCGAAATGCAAGAGTGGACGGATGATGCTCTCCGCCAAGCTTTTGAGGGGTTGGATGATGATCCGGCTTTGGTAGAGAAGACCGGGAAGGCGGACAAAGCCGGGACTGGTGCAAGTGAGTCTTCTCCGGCTATTCCGGCCAAGGTGGCTCTGACGACTCAAGGTGAACTCTTGACCCCTGCATGCTTCACTAATGATAGGGACTTAGGAATATTTTATGACCCGCTCCCGTCCTGGAATGAAATCCAGGACTTATTGCAGTATCCCACTCCTCCCCAGGGTTTGTACAACCACAGCTCTGTTTCTTTTCCTTTTCTAACTTGTAATTTACCGCGTTTCTTGAATCGTATAGTAATGTAAGATTGTGACACTTGTTCTTTATATCAGGAGCAGGCAAGACGCCCAAAGCTTCAGACCTTCGACACAGGCTCGAGCAATATAAACTTTCCAAAATTTCTGCTAAGCCGAAGCCCTCAACTCAACGCTCCGGGGATGTAGTTGGATACCGTCCTCTTCTTGGGGTCATCGAAGAGGGTATTCAGCAGAGGAAGAGGAGTCATCATTTATCCGAAACTTCGCTCGATTCTCAGCCTCCGGCTCAGCCTATTCATGATATTACTGAGGAGGGTAGCGAGTTTGTACCTTCTCCACACCCGTCCGGAAACCCTTCTGTTATTCATATCGACCGTCCTGATTTGGCCCGTAATCCATTCGCGGGTCATCCTGATCTGGATCCAGGTTCTCATGATATTACTTTTGACGAAGTCACTGGTGAACACCTTCTCCCCCGTAACCCTATGGTACGAGTACTTGATGAAGCAAAGTCCTTAGATCTCGATCTACTCACCACTCGTATAGTCACTATGGGAGACGAGGCCAAAACTAATATTGATCGAGTGGCAGAGGAGACCAAGAAGCTGATGGGGCATCATGCTCGGCTGGTTAAGGCCGGAGAGGAGATTGGGAGCGCCAATATCCGACTTCGATTGGTGGTTTCGGATCAGGCCAAGCAGCTTGCGGATCAGGCCATCCAGATTTCTCAGCATGAGGCTGCTACTGGGCGTTTAAGGAAAACCATGGAAGAGGCCAGTCGGGCCGAATTGCGGAAAATGGAAGCTGCTTGCAAAGAGCGGATTGACATGGCTATTGCCACGGTGGACGAGGTTCGGAGAGCGGATCTCGAGCAGGTGGAGGAATTGTCCGAGAAACTTGAGGCTGCAGAACTTGCCCAAGCTAAGTTGAGGGAAGAGATGGAGGTGATGCGGAGGTCCCTTCAGGCTGATTGCTCGAGATACAGACTGGAGAGAGATGCTGCCGTCGAAAAGTTGTCGGCCTCCGATGCCCGGATGAGGGAGTTTGAGGAGAACGAGGGAATGATGGATGACATGCTCCAGGACATGTATTTCCGGACCTGGAAGCAGGGCAATTTCTCTTGGATGGATGATTATCCCAGGGTCATGGCCAAGACCTATCTTCGGGCTTTGGAGGAGGCTAAGGCTGATGCAGATAAAGAGGGTGGAACGGTCTTCAGTATGGATGTGGTCACTGCTCAGTTTACCAAGGAGGAGAAAGTGGCGGTAAAGGAGGGTATGCGGCTGCTTGCTGCTGAAGAAGCAGGTGTGCAGGTTGAGGATGACGACCAGGACGGTCAAGAAGCGGGTACTGGTAAGTCTTCTTTTCTAGCCTTTCCGTTAACTTGGTTACTCATCACTAATGAATCCTTCTTATGACCGGACAGGCGGGCAAAAGAGCAAGGACAAGCCTTCGACGCAACCGGCTCCCTGATTGGACCTGGAAAATTCTTTTTGTAGGCTTGGCATTGTTGTATCTGTTAGTCTTAAGACAGTAGAGTAACTTCTAAGTTGTAATTCTTGCTACTTGTAATAACATTATTCTTGACGTGTAATTTTTTAGCTCAAGTTGATTTTGTCGTTTCTTGAATATTTGTTGCTATTTCGACGTATCGTATGAGAAATGTAGCTATGTATATTCTTGTAATTAAATTGTGTTTGATGTCAGATTCTGGTTTTAAATCATAATCTCATGACTTGCAAGGTTAGCGTGTGGTGTGAAAAAATTAAATTATAGTCATGCATTTGTACATAAAGGAAGAAAATACCGCCTTTCATGTTCTGTTTGTAAATGGCAGTTTCGAATATCTTGTATGACCAAGCATGGAAAGCAGTTGACTGCCCTGCCATCTGATTGTGAATCTCTGCATCCATTGGCAGGTATCTCTTATCCTGCATCCTGTACTTTATGGTTTGTTATAGAGGATAGGAGGAAAGTTTTTTAAGTAAAATTGAAATATGTGAAATAGTAAAACTTCCAGTCACGGAAGGCCTTCGATGTGCTTAAGTTCGTGGCAAACGGGTTTTGTAGTCACTTTCCCTAGCTGTGGGTCTTGGAGACATTTTCCACCCATCTTACGCCTCCGCGGGGAGTTAATTCTTTTTTACCACAGCCGCACTTAAGACACACCGGAGCCGAGATCGCGCACAGTAACTACCCGGGCCATTATGGCCCGTACTCATGGGTATTATTCGACTTACTGTGGCCGGCTAGCGTGGGTGCCGATCGTCAACTGTGAACTGCCCCTGGCTGGCCACACCTTATGTTGGGGCTTATAATCGGTTCATAGTTGCCGGCGAGCCTAACGCCGTAATGAGCTGCCTCGGCTATAGTCGGCCTTCTCGGTGGCTTATAATCGGCTCATTACAATTGGCTTTAAGGGCCGTCGCGAGCAATGAGTTAACCCGCAGCAGAGGGATGCTGGAGCAAAAGTGTCTCATTGACGAGGGCATAGATTCGCATAGTACCTGTTGGGTCTTGTCCACGTGAAGTTGCATTGTGGAGTGCTTTGAATAGAAATGCTATATGCTCAGGATTTTGTTCAACAGAAAAGGATAAAGTTAACAAGCAGCCAAGATACAAAGGAACAAGTTAAAAAAGAGACAAGGCTTTTTTAAAGTGGTTCGGCACGAAAAAATGCCTACGTCCACTGATTCTCTTTGTTAATTCACTTCATATGGGCAATACAAGTTAAGAAAAGTATCGACGGAGGTGTTGGATGTTCCATGCCCTCTGGAACACCTCTTCGTCCACTGTTGATAAAATATAGGCTCCGTTGTGGAGATCTTTATGAATTACATATGGTCCGTCCCAGATTGGGTCTAGTGCTCCGGGGCGAGGGAAGATTCGCTTGAGGACAAGATCCCCTTCTCGTAAGGTACGATGCTTGACTTTGGAGTTGTATTGTGCTGCCACCTTTTGCTTGTGGGCTGCTGTTTTTAGGACTGCATCATTCCTTCTCTCCTCGACTAGATCCAAAGACATGTTGAGGAGCTCTTCGTTCTCTTCTGGGTTATAGTGGATCCTTCGGTGGGAAGGCACAATGGTTTCAACTGGGAGCATAGCCTCTGATCCGTATGCCAAAGAGAAAGGAGTGTGCCCTGTTGATGTTCTGAAGGATGTGCGGTAGGCCCATAGTGCCGTAGGGAGTTCATCCACCCAAGCGCCCTTTGACTTTTCGAGCTTCTTTTTTATCAGAGTTTTCAGAATTTTGTTGACCGCTTCGACTTGTCCGTTTGCTTGGGGATATGCTATGGATGAGAAGCTTTTGTGAATTCCGTGTTCTTGGCACCAGTTGGCGAATTCCTCGCTGTCAAACTGAAGTCCATTGTCTGATATGATTTTTAGTGGGACTCCGTACCTGCACAGAACATTTTTGATTAAGAAGTTGACAACTTTCGCTGAAGACACTTTATTTAGAGGTTCTGCTTCCACCCATTTGGTGAAATAGTCGACTGCTACTACAACATATTTGGCGCCGCCTCGACCCATTGGCAGTTCACCGATTAAGTCAATTCCCCATACTGCAAAGGGCCAAGGGCTGGTCATCTGAGTGATCTCGGTTGTTGGTAGCCGAGGGATCTTAGCAAATTTTTGGCATCTGTCACACTTCTTGACGAAACCTAAGGCGTCCTTGCTTAAGGTGGGCCAGAAATATCCGTATCGGAGTATCTTTTTTGCTAGCGTTTGTCCTCCGGTGTGATCCCCGCAGCTTCCTTGATGAATGTTGGATAAGATTTCCTTGGCTTCCCTTCCAGCGACACACCTTAACAATGGGTTAGAGAACCCGCGCCGATAGAGGATGTCTCCTTGTATTGTGTAGCGGGACACTTTCCTCAGGATTTTCTTGACTTCGTTACGCCCGTCGGGTAGTGTGCCATTTCGCAGGTAGTCTCGGATGGGAGTCATCCAAGTTGCTTCTTCGGTTGCAGCTATCAGATTCACTTGCTCAAAACTTGGGATCGTTTGCTTTGAGACAGTTACTGCCCCGAAGATGGCGACGTCCCTCATACTTGCTTGCTTTGCCAATTCGTCGGCCTCTTGGTTCTCTTCCCGAGGGATGTGTTTGACTAAGTAGTGGTCCAATCGGTTGAGAAGCGACTTGGTCTTCTTTAGATATGCTATGAGTCGTTCTTCTCGAGCTTGGAATTCCCCTAGTATTTGATTAACAATAAGCTGAGAATCGCTGTGAAGGCACAAAGAATTGGCTCTGATCTCGATAGCAATTTCTAATCCGGCTATTACGGCTTCATATTCTGCATCGTTGTTGGTGGCAGCGAACTCCAACCTTATAGCATAGTGCAGTTTATTTCCCCTGGGAGTGATTATTACCACGCCTGCCCCCGAGCCTTGTTCGTTAGATGCACCGTCCACAAAGAGATTCCACTTGATATCTTCCGTTATTTCCAGTTGCTCCTTATCCTCGTTGGTAGTGAATTCTGCAATGAAATCAGCCATGGCTTGTCCCTTGATGGCGGTGCGAGGGTGATAGGTGATATCATACTGACTCAGCTCAATACACCATTTAAGTAGTCGCCCGGAAGTGTCGGGACGATGGAGTACCTGCCTCAGTGGTTGATCGGTCAGAACTTTGAAAGAATGAGATTGGAAGTAGTGACGTAGCTTTCGTGAAGTGATTAGTAAACAGTATGCTAACTTTTCAAGCTTAGGATATCTGACTTCTGCCCCAGTAAACCTTTTACTGACGAAGTAAACTGGTCGTTGCGTGCGATCGTCTTCCCTTACCAAGGCAGCGCTTAGAGCGTGAGATGACACAGCAAGGTATAGGTATAATTCTTCGCCTTCGCTTGGGGTCGAGAGTACCGGTGGTTTCTGGAGGTGTTCGATTAGGTTAAGGAAAGCGGTTAAGCATTCGTCCGTCCATTCGAACTTTCCTTTATCCTTCTTTAGAGCTTCGAAAAAGGGGACGCACTTGTCCGTTGCTTTGGAGATGAATCGGCTTAGGGCGGCCACTTTTCCATTTAGGCTTTGCATTTCCTTTCGGGTGGAAGGTATCTTGATGTCCCTTAATGCTCGGACTTGTTCAGGGTTTGCTTCTATCCCTCGGGCATGGACGATGAACCCTAAGAATTTTCCTGATGACACTCCGAAGGAGCACTTTAGTGGATTCAGCTTCATTCCATATTGTCGAAGTACCTGAAACATTTCGCCTAGGTGGCTTACGTGATCTTTGGCTTTCCGTGATTTTACCAGCATGTCGTCTACATATACTTCCACTGTTCGTCCTATTAGCCCTGCAAACATCTTGTTGACGAGGCGCTGGTAGGTGGCTCCTGCATTTTTAAGTCCGAAGGGCATCACTTTGTAGCAGTATAAACCCCGGTCGGTGATGAAACTAGTGTGGTCTTGGTCGGGAGCATGCATAGGAATTTGGTTATATCCTGAGTATGCATCCATAAAAGACAGGAGTTCGTGTCCGGCCGTGCTGTCTACAAGTTGATCGATTCTGGGAAGCGGGAAGCAATCCTTTGGGCAGGCGTCGTTTAGGTTGGAGAAGTCAATGCAGGTCCGCCACTTCCCATTAGCCTTCTTTACTAGTACCGGGTTGGCGATCCATTCTGGGTAAATAGCTTCTCGTATGAAGTCATTGGCGAGTAGATTCTTTACTTCTTCATCGAGGGCTGCTGATCGCTCTGCCCCCATACTTCTCTTTTTTTGTTTTACAGGCGCCTTGGTAGGATCAATTTTTAATACGTGGCATGCTATGTTGGGGGAGATTCCGGTCATGTCAGCGTGTGACCAAGCGAACACATCCAAGTTGTGGCGGAGAAAATCAATGAGTTGTTCCTTCAATTCAGCTTTCAGCTGCGACCCAATTTTCAGTAGCCTACTTGAGTCGTTCTTGTCTACAGATATAAACTCCATAGCCTCTGTAGGCTCGGCGGTGGCCTCCTCCTCTTTGTCCCTAGGGTCTAATTCATTGAAAGGGTCGCTGGTGTATCGAAGAGGAGGGGCTTTCTTCAGTTGCTATGCTTCAAGGCTTTTTGTGCAGAGGGCAATCTCTACACCTTTCCCTTTATCTCTCCTGTGGTTGTTGCGAAGTTCGGTTACATAGCAGTCTCGTGCAATATCTTGGTCTCCTTCCACTTCCCCTACCCCATTGTCTGTTGGAAATTTCATTTTCAGGCACCACGGGGCTAGGACAATCTGGAAGTCAGATAGTGCTGGTCTTCCTAGGAAGGCGTTGTAGGCCGAATGGTTTTCTATCAGCACAAACGTCTGTTTCCTTACAACGGAGCGGGGATGGCTTCCAATTTCAACGAAGAGGTCCAGCTGCCCGATGGGCATTTTCGCATCTCCAGTGAAACCGTGTAGCGGTTTATCGCAGGGAGATACATCCTTCATTGACAGCCTCATTTTGTCGAATGCGTGTTTGAACAGGATATTTACAGAGCTTCCAGTGTCTACCAGGATTCGGTAAACTTCGGCGGGACCGAGTCGGGCAGAGATAACCATGGGATCCATGTGAGGGTACTGTCTTCCTTCTAGGTCGCGTTTACTGAATGTGACGTCATCACTTTCTTTCCGCTTTGGGTGGCGCTCTTCTATAACTGTGTTGACACAGTCTCTATTGTCTCTAAGCGACTTCCCATATCTTTCCATCTCTTTCCAACTTCTGTCTGCGATGTGCGGACCTCCTGAGATGGTATGGACCACTATCTTCTCTTGACTAGAGCTGCTAGCGTTGCGGTCGCCTCTGCCGGTCCCTGGTGAGGGTAGCCTTGGGTTTTCATTGGCAGGAGCTGGAGTCCTGTCTTGACTTTTTACATAGCGTTCCAGTTTCTTTCTCCTGATGTGTTCCTCAATCAGATCTCGGAGATGATGGCATTCGTTGGTATCATGTCCGTGGGATTCGTGGAAGCGGCAGAATTTTCCAGATTTCTGTGCGCTATCTGATTCCTTCTTGTATGGTGGGCGTTTGTATCTAACTTCGCCTTGGGTGGCAAGGAAGATATTTTCGACGGTCTCGTTCAAAGGGGTGTAAGAGTCGAATCTTGGTCCTGGCCGATATAGGCGTTTTTCTACTTTCTTGCCCCCAGCATTGTCTCTGGAATCATTTCTTCGAGTGTCCCTCGCCACAGTAGGGGTGTTGCCATGGGTCGTCTTACTTTGCTGTCCTGACTGCCCCTCAATGGCAGCATCCTCAAGCCTCATGTATTTCCCGGCTTCATGGAAGAAATCGGGTAAAGTAGCTGGTTTTTCTTTTGTCAATCTTCTAGCAAACTTAGTGTCCGGATGCACCCCACTGTAGAGGGCCATCAGGATAAGCTTTTCATCGGCGTCTTGAACTGCGGCTGCTGCGGCGTTGAATCTGGTTAGGTATTGCTGCAGCTTTTCTCCAGGTTTCTGTTTGACGCTGGATAAGGAATAAGCGTCCTTAGGTTGCTCCACATGAATGCGGAACTGACTGATAAATTTTTCTTTCAACATTTCCCATGAGCTGATGGATCCTTGGGGTAGATGACAGAACCAGGAGGTAGCAAGATCTGCTAAGAAGAGCGGAAAGCATTTGCACAGTACTCCCTCTGTTGCTCCACTCATGAGCATATGCTGTGTGTATCTCTGCAAGTGTACAACGGGATCGGAGGTCCCTTTGTAGGGTTCCATTGTTGGCATCTTCCATTCTCGGGGGGTGATAGCAACTTCGATATTGCGGGCGAAAGGGCTGGTTACCCTAGCGCCTATCCCTCGATCTCTTTGCTCCCGCTGGACACACTCTCTGAATAAGCGCGCCATCCTTTCATCAGAATTTGGAGCAGACAGAAGTGAGTTTGGTTCTATTCTGTGGGGTTGATTCCGTCCAGACAACCTGTAGGGATGGTATCGTCTATCATTCCTCATATTTTCCAGTGGCTGCCTTTGATCTTCTGGGAGCATGCTTGGGTCAGCTACAGTTGGCCCTTGCCTTGATCTTCCCCGGTTGGGTTCTGATCTAAGCACTTCCTCGGGTCCAACTTCGGGCTGAACTCTAGCTCGGCCCCGTTCACCGGTGTTTCTGTGGTTAGGCAGCATGACAGGCTCAGCTGCAGTTGACCTTCGCCCGGTACCTTCCCCGTTGGGTTCGGTACCAAACGTTTCCTCAGGCCTAACTTCGGGCTGGGCTCGGTCTCGGCTCCTACCACGGCTACTTCTGCCGTTAGCTCCTTCGAAGAAGGAAGATCTTTGCTGTCTCTGAGATCCTCCAGACTGGGACTCGCCCCATGATTCAGTGTTGCGGTTGGATTCTTCAGCGTCCCTCAAGCGTGACATGAGATGGTCCACCAAGGCTTCCTGCTGGGACGTGAAGCGGTTAGTTACTTCAACAACAACTCTGTCCAAATCTGCCCTAGTAATTGCTGCAGGCTGTTCTGTGGCAGGAGTGGTTGGGTTAGCCTGTCCTTCATTTGTTACCGTTGCTGGAGGAGGAGGATTTACTTGATTTGCGATAGCTGGATCAGGAAGGCTACTGGATGCGATGTTTTTATCTTTGTTAACATCTTTTCTCTGTTTGGGAGGCATGTTTTCCAAGTGGCGGACGATGCTGTTAGGAAAACTTGTTAAGCGGATGAAGCTGAAGCTTCGAGCTTCAATTTCTCAGTGAAAGCACCAAAAATGTTTGCACAAAAAATGGACAAACACCTCAAAGTTGTATGATTTAGTAGATCTTATGTTGTTCTTAGTGATTTTGGAGGTTTATACAAATATATGAAAAACAGGGGCTAAACTGTAAAAAGACACGCAGATTTATAGTGGTTCAGCCAGAATGTGCCTACGTCCACTTCATATGTTATTTCTCTTCTTTTGTTGTGATTACAAGTACAAAGCTTTGGTACAAGTAAAAGAAAGTTGTTTGAAAGTTCCTTCCGTGCTTGAGCTCTCAAACTTGTCCCCCATTGCTGTACCCCTGCCTCTCTATTTATAGAGTGAGGTTGGGGGCAGGGGTCTTGGATATATACAGCTGCTGGTGGGCCTGGGCCGAAGTGATCTGGCCTGGCAGTCTGGTTCGGCATCCTCTTGGTTCGGTCATGAGGTGGTTTGGTGATAGGTGGATGGGATTTGGTTCGGTGGTAGTTTGGATCGGTGGAGAGGAGTGGATTCGGTTGATTTGGTTCGGTGGTAGTTTGGATCGGCAGTCTCGAGTGGAGCTTTGGTTCGGCAGTCTGGAATGGAGCTTTGGTTCGGCAGTCTCGATTGGAGCTTTGGCTCGGCAGTCTGGAATAGGGTCGAAACGTACCCAACAGTTGAAATGCAATTGTTCGGCTGCATGAGCATTCAATTGCATAGTCGCTTCATGAAGGTGAATTTAAAGAAGCTTAAATTCGCTGGTTCTAATCATGGGAAGGACTAGTCATAAGGTCACCTCACGATAAAGTTGAGCATGGTGAAGTCAATAAACTTCGCCAACAAGAAGCATTCTAGACAATGTTTTATTAGCCCATGAACTTCTTAATGGCTATAATAGAACACACATCTCACCAAGGGATTTGCTTAAATTAGACATAAAAAAGCTTATGATTTGTCAACTGGAAAGCTTTGGTTAGAATCATGGCTAATATGAATTTTCCTAGTTACTTTGTTGCTTGGGTATATTCATGTATTTCTACAGCAACTTAATCTTTGAGCATCAATTCCAATCTGATTGGTTACTTTCCTAGATTTAGAGGCATTAGGCAAGAGGACCCAATGTCCTCTTACTTGTTTTTCCCGACTAAGGAAGTGCTTACTCAAACAATAAAGCAGGAAGCAATTAAGAAATAATTTGAGCTTCACCCGAAATGCAAAACCCATATGACCACTTCGTTACTGTTTGCTAATGACTTAATAGTATTTACAAAGGCAACTGAACAATCCCTGAATACCATCAATAGAATTTTGGATCAATTTCATCTGATAACTGACCTTCAAGTGAATATAAAAAATCCAATATTTTATTTACTAGAGTGCCTCTTCAAAATAAGGCTAGTATCTTACAAAATTTCCAATCTCCAACTATTCAGTAATGACATGCCTTATTTAGGCATTCCCTTAATTGCTTCAAAGCGTAACTACTCTAACTGCTTCCCTAATTTGAGAGAATAACTGCTAGAATGTCTAGTTGGTCCAGTAGACATCTTAGTCAGGCTGGTAGACTGACCCTAATTAATTCCATTTGCACTGCTATAACAATATACTAGAGTAGGACATTTCTACTTCCCATAGGCTAATTAAGCAGATTAAAAGGGCTATGAACCATTTTTTGTGATCTGGAGACATGTACTCTAAGAAATTGGTTCCCGTTGCCTTTCAAAAAGTTGAAACTAGTTTGAAACTAGGGGGCCTTAGCATCAAGAATATAACATTATGGAACAAAGCAGCCCTATCTAAACCTTTTGAAAATCTGTTAAATAGCAAGGAAAATATATGGGTGAAATGGACAAGGAAATATCACTTAGTTAATGGTAGGTTTTGGTTGATGCAGCCGACTCCACATTTTGAGAGATTGTCAAAGTGTTTACATCATTAACCAAAATGTTCTAGCCAGAGATTTTAACTTTGAGTTGACTCCAGTTGACCATGATACTAACCTCATATAACTAAGGGGATGAATCCCTTTTTAATAGTGTTTCACTTCCAATACTTCCACTCGACCCAACTATAGCGTTCGATGGAAGCCATGCTACGATTTAACTATAACCAAAGCGAAGCTTTCATATTAAAGATTGATAATATTCTCAAGTCAGGAGAACTGTATAAATTAGTCATTTCGATATTTTCTGTTTGACCTTAGTTATTAACCAACAAAAAACTATCGAGTGAGCCATTCCATAGTTATCCAATAACTATCAGTATGTAACCCCTTGGTGCCCCAAACGGCCATGAGTAATACATTACCCAACATTTGGAGAGCGTTACGTATTCTAGTCTCAATGGATATCGATGCCCAATCTTAATAAATCTTGACTAAGAATATTTAAAATGATGTGCCTTTTATATTGTGATACAATACTCACGATTACTACTATTTGTAACTGATATCACAAACACATCATTTATGGACTTTTTGATCTATACATACTTAAATTAACCAATTAATTATTCATAACTTTTTATAACAAGTATATAATAGAAAGTAAACACATATATTTTGAATGAGAATTAATTACAAAATTAATAATTGACAATAAACCACAATATTTCCCCTAGGGCATACCCCTAACTCTATCATTCTCCCACTTGCATTTGAGCCAATTATGAAATTTCAATCCCATCCCTTCGATCGGCTTCTCCAAAACCAACCAAATTAGACCCTTAGTGAATGGATCTACTATGTTGTTCTTAGTATCTACCATATATATCATGACCTCTTTCTTCTCATTGAATTCTCTGATGAGGCGAAACTTGCAAAATGTAACGTAACTTCTTGTGTGCCATGGGCTCCTTAGCGATCTATATTTCTACATTGTTATCATAAAACAATGCCATAGGATTCTCAGTGTTGGGAATTGTAACATCCTCTATCTAGAGGCCCGAAGCTGAGCACTACAGATGCTGTAGTCATCCATAGTATTAACTTCTGGTGACCAAATGCGGTAATGTTAATGGTATCCATAATATCAGAAGCACATAAATATGAAACAAAATCACAGATTTAAAAAAAACAAAATATTTTATTACATTTCCAAAACACGTTCCATATTCAAATAACATAATCCCATCGCTTTATTAGGTTCAGATAAAATATAATTATTATATAAATACGCTAAGAGCGACATATGATGATGCCCCCTTGGTTGATCGGAGTACTATATATACAATACAACAGAATCAATCCAAAATATAACATCAACTCCTAATTAGCTATCTGTCAGCCACCCGCTCGTCACTGGAAGCTTTACTCGCCAACCTACTAAAACCTGTAAACCTCAACCCTCAGCCTACTCAAATCAATTTTGAGCACTCGAGAGTTTAAAGGAAAAACATAAACTTCGATTTAGACATAAAGCCTAGTGCAAATAATACTATACATCTCGGTTATTTGATATTAAGTGAGACCATGCCGCTTAGCAGAACGGGTTTCCCCTCACTAATATCCTTTAAAAAAATATCTTTTGCTAATTTTAATCCTGCAACCAAAACCGGTTAAACATGTAAAGCAATATCATGTATTTGTACATATCAGTTATCGAATGGACTATCTGTCCATACACTATATTTTTGTTTGGCTAACTACTAACCCTTGGTTGACTCGGGCCTACCAGAAAAACATAAAAATCTAACATATGTTGGATACTCCGCTTCTAGACGGTCTGTCCTTACTTACTTCTCCAGGTCTAACTGATCCTAATGGTTTTACAGGCTCACCAATAACCTATCTTTCCTTCTTAGATTCCTTTCTGTGTGTAACATAATTTTAGTCTCACCTGTGACAAAGCTCTACACACTGGAATTTTGGACCTATTTTAGCTAGGGGCTACTAGCTAAAGTATAAGGTGCGATCCAATACCAGTCTCATTTGGTATTCTAATATCCGAGTCATTTTACTTAGGGTTATCTACCCATAAAATTTTCCTTGAAAACCTTTTCTCTCAAATTGATTTAAACCTTTAAATCATTCTTTAAACAAGGAAATTATTTATATATACTCTTTACTTTACTCAAATCACCTTGCCATGTTACTTATTCTTTACACAAAACCTTGTTGATGAAAACGTTTAAACTTTCAAAAGTACCCTTTCGAACCCTTTGAAAGTATCCCTTTCAATACAAGTAAAACCTTAGGCCGAAGGCCAAAACATACCTTTCGAAATCATACCTTTTGAAACCATTCATATTTATCCTTTCAAAACCATTGAAAAACATCTCCTTCGAAAGCTTTAAAACCTTAGACATCCTATCTTTAAAACACTTAAACATTGCCTTTCGAAACCATTGGAAAACCTTTCCTTTTAGAGCTTTCGAAACCATTAGGGAACCACCCCTTAGAAACCTTTCGTTAAAGCCTTTCGAAAGCATTTAGGTTCAATTTATAACATGTGGTAACACCTTTCGAAACCATTAAAACTATATCTTTCGAAATCGTTTGGGTTCTACCTTTTATAGAGCAAAAGGGTCATTAAAACATTTAAGTCAAAAGCATCCCTTTTGAAAACATTCCCTAAGTAAAGAAGTGACGGTGTCGAAACCATCCCTTCGAAAGCATTGGAGAAGCGGCTTGGTTTTAAAAACAAGGTAACCCTTTCGAAACCAATCTGGGTCGAAAGGTAAAAAGTAGTAGTTAGGGGTTTCAACCTCTTCAAAAGCATTCTTTTAAAACAGAAGGCGCAACCCATTCGAAACCTTTCCTTTGAAACATTTGACTCAACCAAAAGCCATCTAAGTTAAAAGTACTTCCTTCGAAAGCAAAAGAAGGCGCATTTTCAATTTAAAACAAAGCATGCTTCAATTCCCTCGGAACCTTTGGTTTCGACCCAATACCTTCCGCCTATACCCAATCCACTACATACCGGGTATTGATACCATGTGCATTGGTTTCGATGGAGTCAGAGGCAGAGGTAAGGAGTCGGAAGCCTAGTGCCGAAAGCATTGAAATAGGAAAAAGCATGTTGATTTGACTTTTTAAATTAATCCTTTGTACCTAACCTGCCTTGTTTGTCAAATTATGATTGATTGCAAAATTTCCTTTTCTAAAAGTACTGCCAATTTTCAAAAATAATAATTTGAATTATTTACAAAATACGCCTTCTCCTTTTTTATAAATATATAAAACATTTAAGTCTCATACCTTAAATAATTTTATATATCCATTAAAACACTTAGGAAATTTCTACAAAAATTCCAGAAAATTACTTTTAATATGTTTTCTAACATATATAAATTTCAGACCCTAAGCCAATATAATTTGGCCGTAATTAATTTTAAACCCAAATTAGCATTTTCTTCACTAGAAAGCTCACATAAAATCCACATTAATTCAGAAATTTATGAAAATTGAAACCCATTTCTAAATTATTGTTTCTAATCTAAATTTAAATTCGCAAGGCAATTGGATGTCATATAATAGAGTTTTCATATCAAAACATATGACAAAATCAATGTGAATTAGCATAAATCATCAACAACATATAGATATACATTTTTATCATGCAAAACATGGGAAAACATTTGTAAATAATTCGGATTTCATACTAAAAACTAAAAACCATTAAAAACTTGAGATGTAGTCATTATTCACCCTAGCTTTGTGATTGAAGATGTGGGATTTGTTCTTGATTAAGTGATTTGATTCTCCCACTTGAAATCCTAGCTTTTATCTTCTCTTGAGCTTGCTAATGGTGGCTGACCTTAGCTTGTATTTTTGATTTGTGAATAATGAAGTGAACGTAAGGGTTTTCGGTTTAGGGTATAAGGATGTGCCTTGTTCCTATTTTTCCCTTTTATATTTCCTAACCTTTTATTCTCTTTTTATTCTTTAGTTCACTTGTTTAACATGGCACGACAACCCCTTGTTTAATCACAAATCTCAATCCATTAATCATCTTACATTATTTTATATTATTTAACTAATTAAATATCCAAAATAATGTTACTAAAAATATGGGGTGTTATAGGAATCACGCTAAGCTCACTTAAAAACTAGACATCCAGACCGCCTCTTTAGCTGCTTCATTTAAAGGTGATGTACTCAGCCTTTATCATTGAATCAGCTGCTATTTCTTGTTTGGAACTTTTCCAACTGACAACCCCGCCGTTAAGTGTAAAGACATAACCAGGCACCGACTTACTATTATCAGTATCACTCTGAAAGCTCGAAATCGTATACCCTTTCATAATGAGGTCTCCATTTCCATAAATAAGGAACAAGTCCCGAGTATTTCTTAAATACTTCGGTATACAGTTTACGGCCATCCAATGCATTTCTTCAAGATTAGACTGCTATCGACTCACGTATCCTAATACGTTTGCCACATCTGGTGTGGTACATAGGATAGCGTACATACGAATTCTATGGCTGAAGCATGGAGAATCCTCTTCATATGCTCTTTCTCCTTATCAGTATGAGAAGCATTCTTCTCAAAACGGACGATTCCAGACTGTGTTGGAGCATTTCTACGTTTAGAATTATCCATACCGAATCTCTTCGGTATGGTATCCATGTACATGGATTGGGACAATCCCAATTGCCTCTTAGATCTATCTCTATAAATCTTTATACTTAGTATACATGCCGCTTCTCCTAAATCCTTCATGGAGAAGTTCTTGGAAAACCAAGCTTTCACTG
Source organism: Allium fistulosum (assembly GCA_030737815.1). Taxonomy (NCBI): domain Eukaryota; kingdom Viridiplantae; phylum Streptophyta; class Magnoliopsida; order Asparagales; family Amaryllidaceae; genus Allium; species Allium fistulosum. The sequence goes on from CM060903.1 coordinate 1,508,664,470, forward strand.
ATTGCAACAATGAAATGTCATTGCTATCAACATAAGATCATCGACATATAACGCTAAGAATATGATAGTGTTGTCCTGTTTCTTTCTGTATACACACGGTTCCTTTATGTCCTAATTAATATCAAACCGTTTAATTACCTTATCAAAACACTTATTCCAACTTCTTGAAGCATGTTTAAGTCCATAAATGGACTTTAACAACTTACAAGCCTTGCCCTCCCCTCACTTCCACTGACCACAAAACCCTCGGGCTGCGATATATAAACGGTTTCTTCTTAGTCACCATTTAGAAATGTCTTCTTTACATCCATTTTCCATATTTGACAGTCATCGAATTCAACAATGGCTAATATAATCTGAATGGACTTAAAGATGACTATAGGCAAAATGGTCTCGTCATAACCAACACCTTGAATTTAACGAAAATCTTCGCCTTATAAGTATCTATTCCCCATTTACATAAAAATACACAAATTATTATCAAATCTAGAAATTGGCTTTGGCACAGACATCGGTAGCCCATACTGGTGCACCGATCACCGAATTTTTTTGATAATCTGAACTTGGGTCTAATATAGGCCATAATATATAATTAATTAAAGGCTCACATTGGATTCCCTGAGTATATTTGACATGAGTGAAGTGGTAGATGATGTACCCTCGCCTAAGTGGTAATGCATGTTAGTGCATGGATATCACATGCCTTTGTGGGGCAATGTTTATAAGTTGTTCGATTTAGTTTGGTTGTTAAATAGAAATAAGCTTGAATGTGAGGGAGTCTTGATTCTAGATGTTGTAGGTTGGATGCAACACATTATTATTAGGTATAGCGGGGTTTATGGTTTGTTTGGTTTATCCATGATACGACTATACAACTTACGTACGCACGAGTGTGAAATTGTTACCTTGATTTTGAACAAATATAGTGATATGGATATAGTGAAACTCTGTGAATATGAATTGTACATTGAATTTGATATGAATTGAATATAAACAGTAATGTATAATGATATAGCACCTTAAAATTTTTGATCATGTTATATTATGAAACAAGTATAGTAAATGTTGAATTCAGTTATATTCACTCACCAAACGTTGTGTTTGACTCCCCCTCTCCACCAAATTTCCTTTGTTTATGATATATGATAGGTTGATGGAGACAAGTTAGATTATGATGACACTGGAGACTCAAGTGATGAAGCCATTATATATATATATATGTTAGTATGTGCGTGTGATGACATGTATATATAAGTAAGATGCTTGAAGTATTGTGTGGATTTGGATTTGTATTGTATATATATCAGTGACATGTAAAACTCTGTATGGATTGCTTTGGAAATGATATACTATTATTTGATTATTATATTTTGTGTTCCTTCCGCTATGAGTTCTGAAAGACAAATAAATAGTTTTTGTTTTGTTGTCTTATATTAATCACCTTGTTATCCATATATTTTTCGATCGCAAAATGTACTTAAAAGAAACTTAGGAGGTATGGAGACATCCTAAAAAGCAGACATCGAGCCCGTAGAAACACGGTGATGTGGTAAATCAATAACTATATGCTAATATATTAGGTATCGAATCAGTGATCAAATGAATCACTAATAATACTCCATAAATAAGATGGTGTCGAATATATAATATAACGGCGATGGTTGGTACCTCTCAAGAGTTAAGTAACCTAGAGGAATCAACGAATAATTGAAATATCAAATTACATAAGGTTGTCGAACTTAAATGAAAAACCATTATAGCTATAAAAGGGCTGTTGAGCACATAAAACATGGGAGATGTCAAGCCTTAACACTTATAGAGGGTGTTGAGCATCTAAAATAGAATGTGGAGTCAAACGTTGATGGTAATTGGGGTGTTGAGCATCTAAACAGAGCACGAAGAGGTATCGAACCTCTATGGAATGGTGAACCTCAAAGAAATGATAAGCATTATCTAGCATTCACAAGTAAAAAATGATGTCGTGCCTTAACTATGAAGAAGTGTATCAAGCGCCTAATATCAAGAAGGTGTCGAGTTTCTAAAAAGCGACGGGGATATCGAGCTTATATAACACAAGGTGTTATAGAGTATGTAACAAAGGAAGGATGCCACACCAATAAAGCATATCAAATGTTTACTCACGAAGAGAGTATATCGAGCCTTTACAATAATAACCGTTGTAAAGCAATTCTAAACAGATAATGATGTCGAGTCTCAATATAAAGGATTTACTAAACCTCCACTAGAACGATGGGCCTCAACATTGGCAAAGAGCTTCGTGTTTTTGAAGGTATAAAGAGATGCAGAAACTCAAAGTCTGAAGAGGATGTCGAATATCAACAGCAATAAGGGAATGCCGAATTTCAGTGATACCAAGAGATATGACTCGAACTTGCCTATTTTACCCATTAAACAATGAACGATTATACATTTTTGCAACTTGCCTATTTTACCCTTGGACATATATCTCGAACTTTTGAATAACTTCATTACTATATTAAAGCACACCCAATCAAGATCTTAACTAATTTTCCACTTAAGCAAGTTTTCAGTAAGCTCGAAGCATCGAGAAGGTTAGTAAAATGGGGGAATAGAGCCGAACTGATATGAGATTGAATTCCAACCCCGAGTGATAATAAAGGGTCAAGCTTTAGCCGATTTTGTTAATGAATGCACATGATTTATTAAGGAACAATCAGAAAGGGAAAAGGACTTGAAGCCTAAATGTTAATGGTTTGTCGATGGAGCCTCAAATGAGCAAGGGGTTGGTGCTAGATACGTAATCATTACTCCTGATGGACATCGATTACACTATGCAATAAAGTCAGGCTTTCCCTTTACCAATAATGTTGCTAAGTATAAGTCAATGGTAGCAGGACTTACTTTAGCCCTTCAGTTGAAGATCCCAAGAATAAAAAATTTCAACGATTCTCAATTAATGGTCAACCAGTTGAATCAGACGTATCAAACGAAAGATGCAAAACTAATCCTTTATGTTAAAATGGTGCTAAAATTGCTAACTCGGTTTGTAGGTTTTCCGAAACACCAAGTATCTAAAGGGAAAAAAATTCTCAAGTCAATTCTTTGGCCAAATTGACTAGCTCATGAGGTGCACGGAAAACTCGTATTGTGCCAGTAGGCTTCCAATAGAATCCTAACATTAAGGAAAAAGCCCTCGAACCAAAAGATGAGGTTTTGGTATTGACTAGATCCCAAGCTCTTACACACATGGAAAATGAAAAAGAGCTGGGAAGTGGGCACGATGGAATCTAGGAAGGAACCGTCCATAGGGAAATGAATAGTTAGTATGAGAACAATTGAATGACGCTCATTATTAAGTACTTAGTAGAAGGGAAACTACCAGAAGATAAAATGGAATCTAGAAAGATAAAACACCAAGCTCCAACTTTTATTATGATGGATGGAACACTTTATAAAAAAGGATATTCGCTGCCTTACTTAAGATGTGTTAGTCCAGAAAGTGGCACAAAATTGTTGAGAGAAACCCATGAAGGGGTTTGTAGAGATCATTCTAATGACATAAAATTGGCCAAAAAGGTCATAAGGCAAGATTTCTATTGGCCCCATATGAATAACGATGCAATGAATTTTGTAAAGAGATGCAAGAAATGTCAAAGATTTTCAACAATTCCTCATATGCCCCTAAGTTAGTTAACCCCAATCTCAAGTCCATGACCCTTTGATGTGTGGCGAATCGACTTAATGGGACCATTTCCTATATCTAAGGGTGGAGCAAAGTTTGGAGTCATAGCTATCAACTACTTTACCAAATGGGTAGAGACAGAACCATTACCAAATATAACATCATGAAAAGTACCAAAGTTCGTGATTAAGAAAATAATCACCTGATTTGGATTACAGCATAAAATAATATCCGACAATGGAACTCAATTTGAAAGTGAGGAAATCACTAGATTTTGCAACAAGAATGGAATAATCAAAATATTTTCATTCGTAGCTCATCCTAAGGCTAATGGAGCCGTTGAAGCTGCAAACAAAACCATTAAGGCTATCCTCAAGAAACAACTGGACAAAGCAAAAGTAAATTGGGTAGGAGAACTACCACTCATGCTTTAGGCATATTGAACTTCTACTAAGACCGAAATAGGACATACTCCATTTTCATTGACATATGGATGCGAAGCAATGCTATTAATCAAAGTTGAAATACCATCCTATCAGAGGATTGCATATGCTTTCAATCCCAATAAGAGCTGAAAAAAGAATCCATATATTTGATAAATGAGTTGAGGGATGAAGCGGTCATACGAACAACCGAATATCAACAAAGGATATCAAAATACTATAACTCCAAAATTACGGAAAGATCATATCAAAAAGGAGACTTGGTACTCAGAAAGGTCATGGAAAATACCAAGAATACGACAGATGGACCGCTTAGACCAATTTGGAAAGGACCCTTTATTATTCATAAAGTAACCCCACCAGGGACTTATTGACTATGCCGACCTGATGGCAACATAATAGCAAGAACTTGGAACGTTGAACACTTGAGACCATATTTTCTTGCAAGGTATGAATAAAGAGATTAAGACAAGTATATCTACGGAATCAGTAATTAAAAGAAAAAAGGAATTTATATATACAAGCCTTCGGTTATGCTGATAAGACAAGTATATCTACGGTCAAAGCACTCCTAGAGGGAGGTTAGAGTAAGCCTTTGGTCCCACCTATAAGGCTTGGCCAGAGCACTACAAGCCTTCGGTTATTCTTATAAGGCCCGATCGGAGCGCCTCCTAGAGGGAGGATGGATAAGACTTGTTTCTGCCTAAGATAGCTAGCCAAATGCATCACCAACCTAAATCATTACCTATAGAATAATAAAGGGCTTGATTAAAGCCTATATCACCACCTAAGATGGTAGTAAAGGATGAAAAAAATTTAAAACCTAAATCACTACCTAAGATGGTACTAAGAGGCGAAAAGGTTTAAAGCCTAAATCACTACCTAAGATGGTAGTAAGGGGCGGAAAAAATTAAAGCCTAAATCACTGCTTAAGATGGTGGTAAGGGGCGAAAATGTTTAAAGCCTTAATCACTACCTAAGATGCAAGTAAGGGGGGAAAAGATCAAAGCCTAAATCATTACTTAAAAAGTAACAAGGGGCAAAGGAAATCAATCAGACAATAGCGACTTCATCCTGAGAATGGATTAAAGCAATCTTCTAAGAGGAAGTATACTTACATACAACTAATCTGGCACTAAGAAAACAACTTTCAAATTAGTGATGTACTTGAAAGAAACTTACGAGGTATGGAGACATCCCAAAAAGAAGATATCGAGCCCATAGAATCATAATGATGTAGTAAACAAATAACTATATGATAATATGTTAGGTATCGAATTAGTGATCAAACGAATTGCTAATAATACTCCATCAATAAGATGGTGTCGAATATCTATTATGACGGTGATAGTTGGGCTCCTACTCAAGAGTTAAGTAACTCAGAGGAATCATCGAAGAATTGAGATATTGAATCAGAAAAGGTTATTGAACTTAAATGATAAACCATTATAGCTATAAAAGTAGTGCGAGCACATAAAACAAGGGAGATGTCAAGCCTCGACACCTATGGAGGGGGTCGAGCGTCTAAAATAGAAGGTGAAGTCAAACGTTTATGGTAATTGGGGTGTCGAGCATCTAAATAGAGCATGAAGACGTATTGAACCTCTATGGGATGACGAACCTCAAAGAAATGATAAGAATTATCAAGCATTCATAAGTAAAATATGATTTCAAGCCTTAACAGTGAAGAAGTGTATTGAGCACCTAATATTAAGAAGGTGTCGAGTTTCTAAAAGATGATGGGGACATTGAGCTTATATAACACAAGGGGTGTTATAGAGTATGTAACAAAGGAAGGATGCCACACCAATAAAGCATATCAAATGTTTACTCACAAAGAGAGGATATCGAGCCTTTACAACACTAGCTGTTGTAAAGCAATCCTAAGCAGATAATGATGTCAAGTCTCTACAGAAAGGCATTACTAAACCTCCACTAGAATGATGGGCGTTAACATTAGCAAAGAGTTCCGTGTTTTTGTAGGTAGAAAGAGATGCCCAAACTCAAAGTCTAAAGAGGATGTCAAATATCAATAGCAATAAGGGGATGCCGAGTATCAATGATACCAAGAGATTGACTCGAACTTGCCTATTTTACCCATTAAACAATGGACTATTGCACATTTATGCAACTTTCCTATTTTACCCTTGGACATATGACTCGAACTTTTGAATAACTTCATCACTATATTAAAGCTCATGGGCAATATTGGGTCCATTTCAAATAATACTATCTTATGCAACATCTTGGGTATTGAGCCAATTTTTGGTTTAACACACACAATGATCCGTTGTTTTTCGATTTCTTTGGTCAAACTTATTGTTTTATGTCAAAAACCAAAGGTCTGAAACTTGCGGATTGTTACAGTTAAGGGTGTACACTAGAGGCAATTATGCAATTTGAATATATAACCTAACTCTTATAACAAATCTTGTTCAAAATAATGTAAGCTTTGGTTTTATTTCTATTATATTAAGAGATTTTTCGTTCTCACAACTCCAACTTAAATTTGAAGTAATTATGATGTTTGATGTTTATGTAATTATGAATTAGCAAGTTTAAATGACATTAAATTGCCATTCAAAGAAATAATTATGTTGCTAAGATTATATAATTATGAATAACTTTAATTGTATAATAAAATGTCAAGTTCAATTTCATAGAAATTCAATCAAATTCAAATAGAATCTAACAAAAAAAAACAAGGTAATAAATGCTATAAAGTAATGGGACACAAAAATTTACATGTTTCGGATATTAAGGAATCATGTGTCCATAGGTTGATTCTTTTCTTCTTCGGTTTTTTTCTAAGACAAGCTTTTGGATTTTAAATGTAGAGAGTACAGTTTTTTACAACATATTATTTAGAGACAATTAAGATTCAATCTCCCTTTTTTACTACAATACCTTCCCTTTTATTGTAGATATGATGTCGCATGGATTGCTGACATCATATTCTTATATCCTTCATCTACTATTAGATCTAGCTACATGTCCTTCATTCATAAGCTTTGTTAAATGTGCACAGATTCCTGACGTGAATACAAGCGGGTGAAATTACTTAGGTGGGAGAATTTGGCTTGTGGTGGGAGAATTTGACCTTTGGTAGGAACTTTGAATTTTGAAATGTTATGCTCAAGAGTGTGGTTGTAATAAATCTTTTGTTTAGCTTGTATTAGCACAACATGTAGACATTTGAGATGAACTTCTTCATGCACGTTTAACATTATAATGTTCCATGCACAACTTCATAGGAACGTAGTTAACAAATGTTGCTCTATGTTGTTGTTTATGATATGGTGACATGGCTTATTTCAACTATGGCGGGGTAGTTCATTTGTGGCAGCACATTCCCTTGGGATGCTATGCGGTTGAATGTAAACATAACAGTGTAATCAAATTTTATATGACGGCGCAGTTCGATTTTATATGTCGGTGCAGTTTTAGTTATTTATGACTACAATGCATTTTGCCACCTCCATCCTGATTATGATAGCGCAACTTCTCTAGCTATGGTGTTAAAGCTTGTCTTTCTCTGGCTATGTTGGCTTCCCACCATGAGTCTTTTTTGTGCTGAATTGTTATGCTATGATGTCTATGACCATGCTATTTTACGCAGGTGTGACTCCTAGTCATTGCACCTTATTACTGCTTTGGCGTAGTTTTCTTCAAGGTTGGCTGTGAAACTTGTGCATATTCTGAACCGTGCTCCCTTCTAATAATTGCGATTTAGCCAGTATAGTTTGAAGTTTGTCGACCTTTGCTATGACAATGCAATTTGTTCCCTTGGGCCATGTAATTCTTTTTTATGTATTTTCTTCAAGCTTGAAGATGTGCTGATGGCTATGCATGAATTACAGGCCATGCAAATTTAGTGAGGGTTTTGTTGGGCTTCACATGCTGTATTTTGGAAAGTGCACAGTTCATTTCTAATGTAGATGTGGCCGATTTTTCATCCCCTTATAACCTTTGTGGTCCATTGATTTCATGCATTTGAACATGTGTTTAAAATACCATAGGAGAGAAATGGGTATAACATTTTCCCTCCAAGTTTACGTTAATGCATTTAGGGTAGACTTGTAATTTCACGTTTAGTTTTTCGAATAGTCTATTCAACCATTTTTCACATTTAATGCTACTCACACGGATTACGATGTAGTTAATTACTTTTTCTTACCACTCTGCTTCATTTTTGTGACCCTTTTTGTCATTGTTTCCATCTAACTGCTATTATTTTTTATATCGCTTGAATTCTAAGGCTGAGATCCTCTTAGCAAAGTTATATATATTGTTCCATTTCTTTTCTTCTCTTTTACCTATTTCTAAATTTCATTTGAGTTATTTCTTCTTTCTCTAATCGGCTTCCTGCTTTTTGATCTACTACCACTACTAATTGAAAGTAAAAGATAGATTTTTTAAATATTTCTTTCAAGTTTCTTCATTCTACTTCTTTTATACGCCTTTGTTTGACAGACGCTTATACTGGTTTAAATGATTGATTGTTTTACAAGTCTAGTGAATCCTCGATGTATTTATCTATGTCTTCTTTTCTTTGTTATTATTTGTCTGGACTATTTACAAGTATACTTATTTCCTTTTTAGTTGATTAAGGATGTCGATGATCCTCCATGCACTTCTAGCCAAGAATCTTCTTCTTCTTTTAACTTGATGTTGACTATCTATGATGAGAATCAAGCCGAGTCTATAACTGATCGTGATTTTAGGATTTCTACCACTCCTAGGCACATTCAGTTTCTTCTACAAGGTTGCATTTATTTCACCCCATAGCATATTAGGTGAGGATTACATTTTCCCTTTCATCCTCCTATCAAAAAATGATTGGACGTTATAGGAATTTCTCTCATTTAATTAGCTCCTATCTCATATTTCATATTAACTTGCACATGTATCCCCTATGTTAAACATCTTGATTCTCTTCTTTCTTGTCGTGAGTTTGTTTTTCTTTACACTATTCGCAATATGTGATGTTTTCCACTTTTTTCAAGCCACCAAAATGCTTTTTGCTTCTTCCCCTCATAAGACCCAACAGTGGGTAGATCAATTTTTCTATGTTTCAAACATGAAGGGTTTTATTTCTTCTTTCCAGGAGCTTGGTACTGCTTTTCTCCCATTTATACTCCTTTTCTTAAGTAATCTTTTTTTGTTGACATATCTTTCATCTTACGTTAGTGGCCGCTCTGAGTTTCCCACTAAGAAGGGATCTGTTTATTACGAGGAGAGGCATTGCATTAGGGATCAATGCCAACATTCGAAAGTATTCCAAGCTTTCATTGAAAATTTTCTACACAAACAATGTTTTTTGCATGGACACGACCGCTTTTCTCGTTCTATCTTTATTTATGTTTTTAATCATATCGCACCCAAGGGTACACATTTTAGCTACAATAGTTCACTCTTCTTAAATAACTGATCTTTTGTTCATGTCTCAAATGTAATTTTGTTATCTTAGTTAACTATTTCTAAAATGCTCGAGTGCAATGTTGGAGTTAGTCAGTTTCTTTGCTAAGAATCGCCCTGCTAAAAAACATAGGTGAGGCAAGAGGCCCGGGGGAGACAATACTGCGTCAGAAAATGTTACTAAGAAGTCAAAACATGATAACCCATCTCACCACAATACTGTTCCTCCTGTTGTTTCCATTCAAGTGCAGCCCATCTCGTCATTTCTTCTTTCCTCCTGCTTTCTATTCCTACCAGAGGAGGAGGCTATCTCCGATTTAGTGAGTGAACGATGCATCTTCTTAAATTTTACTGCGCTCCCATCTATTTCATTACCTTCCTCTGATTTGTATGTTGAGTATTTTTTTATTACATCGCCATAATAATCAAGTAAGTACTTGCCTATTTTTTTGGGTTTAAACATTATATGATTTGTTTTTGTTATAGCTTAAATGTATCTTTGTGTAGTGTGATATTTATTCCTCTTTGGTTATTCTTTTTGGAATCCCCTATTTAGGGACTCGAAAATAAACCGCGATGGTGCCGCCGTAGTCATCACTAGAATCATTTCCAAGCGGAAAAGTGAGTTTGTATTTTTCTACAACATTAAGTAAATAGAGCAGCTAAATAAATTTTCATTACATCAGATTGTTTTTACATAATTCATTGCATTATTATTAACCCATCTCATTCCTATGCAGGTGTAAATATAATAAGAAATAAATGTTGTATCATACCGGACATATGAAGTTGCTGACATGACACTTAATAGGTAATGATTCTTGGTTTTTCAAAATGGAATTTTCGAAATAAATTTTATTTGCCAAAAAAGCCTTATGCTTCATCTTCGAGGTCTTTATTCGTCTTTCAATAGGATATCTGTCTAAACCATAAACTTATATTTGCATGAGTACTCATGAGTTTATGGAAAATAATAAAAACATGGATCAGACATAAAGACATATATAAGTAAAATCTTTACCCTAAGCAACCATAGTGAGACCACGCCGCTAAAGCATGGAATTGATTTTCCCCTCACTTATCTTCACAACAATTACATCATATCATGTAAACAAGCATCACATCAAGAGTATATATTAGCATCATATTCAATTCATGAGTATACCATATACTTATCACCGAATTATGAACCATGTCATGTTTATATTATCAAACCCAAACTAAGTATACCCTATACTTAATAATCAATTATGAACCATGTCACAAAGTCATCCTTCATCTATATAAGCATCACTAATCTCTTATTTACATGTCAATCTTGAAGTTATCATTAACTCAATTTAATGACAACCTCCTTAAGTCTTTCTATCGCTAATTTATCTTTTTTTCAAACGTCGCCTAATGAAATGGCTGCTCATTCCACCATTGGAGCCACCTTGACTCTCCTAGGAGGTTGAATGTAAGCATCCTGAATACATTCTAGCAAGCATCCTTACTAAGCATCAATAGTCCCACTTAGTCCTGAAACACTTTTGCTTCACGTTGCCGATCCATTTTATTTATAATACCACCTTGATGTTTAGCACCCTACCATAAACTTGCTTTAAAGTTTAATTTATATAAATTGAACCTTACATACTTCCCAAGTCATGGCGCCCTGCCATATACCATTAAATTTTAGACATCATTAATCTTAGCACCCAGCCATTCAATAACTCCATGAGTCGATAAATCTTTACGATCTTGATTCAATCCTCTTCTTTCATTCATTCATTATGTACCCTTCACATTCATTGGAAGAAACATTTTTATCTTTGATTTAAATGATACTCTATCATTTGTTAGCTTCACTAAGCTTTCTTCCATTTTAAAATAAGTTAACACAATTTTTTTCATCCTTATGAAATTCTCAACCAACACTTGGAAACAATGCTTCCAAAGTGCACTAAGTACTTTTATGTTTTACTTAGAAATTTTTAGCTTCCCTAGTTATCGCATGTTAATCCTAGACATAACAAATTGACTCTTATATAAACCATCACATGTTGAGCCTAGCTATTGCAAGTTAACTTCCTATAATATATCATATGTTGAACTCTACTAGGTTGTCAGAAGTTGACTTCATTTAGCTATCCCAAGTTGATAATTTTATTGGCTATCGCAGGACGATAACTCAAGTAGCTATTGCATATTAACAATTCTTTAACTATCGTATGTTGAGCTCTTATAAGCTATCACAATTTGACCCCCAATAGTTGTTGTAAGTTGGTATCCTATTGGTTATCGCAAGTTGCCTTCAAATAGTTGTCGCAAGTTGATCACAAGTTAGCTATCGCATATTGATAATTTTAGTGCAATCGTAGGTTGACGGGTAAGTTCTATCGCAGGTTGATACACACTATCGCAAGTTGATTATTATATGAGTTATCACAAGTTAAAATGGCATTCCTATAATTAGCTTGAAAACTATTTTATTACCATTCAAAGTAATCACCTTACACCAAACAATGTTTTGTGTCTTATTTTCATTGGTTAATTTAAACTTTTACAATTTTCTTTTCAAATGGTAATTACTTTCTTAATTTATTAATTAATTACCTTCCATATTTAAATCTTTCATTTTCTAACTAGTTCATGTAAAATTGATGGGAAAAATCCAAAGAAATTCATCAAAAATACAATTCATCATGTTTTGCCTCATACCAAAATTTCAAGTCCAAACAATTATTTTTAATACTTCTATTAATTAATTTTCCTAAAATTTTGCATTTTCTCAACTTAGAAAATTCATAATAGTTCCAAATAATTCCCAAAAATTACGAACTTAAAAACCCACCTTCATTATCATTACAAACATCATATTAAATTTTCAACGCATTAAATACGATTAAATCATGTTTTACCCTAAAACATGACTAAATTCTATTAATTAGGACTTCAAAACATGTCCAAAACAATGGTTTATCATGAAATATACTTATTATCATTAAAATCATCCAATATAAGTCAATTTTGAACGCAAACAAGTTAGGAAGAGCTTTAGAGAAAATTTTACTCACCTTTGTTTCAAAAACCTTGATATGCACTTTTTCTCCTTAAAATGAAAGCTTGAATCACCTAGTTTTTGTGCTTTTCTTTTTGTTAGAAAATGTGGAGGACCATGTCTTGTTTTAGGGGTTTTGTTTTGAAAATGAAATGGGGAAGAATGAGGGGAATACGATTAAGAAAAGTATGTTAGTTATTTTGGCTTAGGATGATATCCCTCCTTTCCTAATCTCACCAGTATATTTCCCTTAATATAAGATTCTTCTCATTCAAAAAATTTAATTTATTTATTTTCACTAATAAGGTCAGCTTTAATTGCTTTAATTACCCATCGTCCATTCAATTGACCTTTTAAAGTGTCCCATGCTTAATTAATCAAATGTCCTTTAGGAAATTCTTGCAACTAAATTATTTTATTTATTATTTTAATAAATTCTTTTTATTATTAATTTAATCTAGTCTCCCATATTATTGCACTCCAAAATATGAGCTGTTACAGTCTTCCATCCATACAAAAAATTCATCCTTGAAATTTAGATAAGAAAGAATACAGAATTACACTAACACCTTGAAAGTGTAAAGCCATCATCGTATAAGTACACACAAGTTCAATAAGCTACACTAGTACCCTACTAAAGTAAATCATCAACCATCAAACAAAAATGCATTAATGCAACTACTAACACATAATCATTTCATACGTGAATTACTAGTACCACTAAAATAATAAAAAAACAAAGCACCATGCTATATACATAAATGTCTGAAACAACTTAGGATACATATTCCTAATCTTATCCTCTACCTCCGGGGTAAAATCATCTTTGTCGTCGCTTCATTGGATGTGAACAAGTCTGAAAACTTTTTTCCTTAACTCTTCGTATCACAACCTACTATCCCTTTCGGTCGTTTGTCATAAGTTAAATTTAGCTCTATAGATAAGTCTTCTATCGTCCTCGGTTCCACTATCGAACTTGGGTCATGCACACATCTCCTTAAATGTGATATATGAAAAACAATATGCTCACCCGCTTAAGTACTTGGTAACTCAACTCGATAAGCGAGTTTACCAATCCTCTCAATCAATGAAAACAGTCCTACATATCTAGGTGCAAATTTCCTCACCTTTCCAAAGGACTTAACTCCCCGCATCGGAGAAACCTTCATGAACACATAGTCGCACATTATGAACTCAAGCTCTTTTCTCCTCTTATCTACATAACTCTTCTGCCTTGATTGCACCGCCTTCATTCTAGAGCAAATCAATTCTACTTCTCTGTAGCATCTCTTGCCAAATCGGGTCCAACATAAGTCTATCTTCCGTGTCCAACCAACAAATATGTAACTTACACGGTCTACCATAAAGCGCCTCAAAAGGTGCCATTCCAATACTCGATTAGTAGCTGTTGTTGTAGGCAAACTCTACTAGATACAAATGATCTTCCCATGATCCTCTAAAATCCATAACACATGCCCATAGCAAATTCTTGAGCACATGGTTTGCCCTCTCAGTTTGACCATTAGTTTGTGAGTGGTAAGTCGTAATCAAGTTCAACTATGTACCCAACGCACTCTGCAAACTTCTCTATAAATTCACTGGTAAATAACGGGTCTTTATTACTGACAATATTGCTCGGAATCCCATGCAACCTCACCAAATTCTTCATGTATAACGTTGCTAAGCTTTATGTCGTCCTTGTTGACTTCATCGGATAAAGTGGACACTCTTAGTCAATCTATCGACTATTACCCAATTGTGATCATTTTCCGTTCTCCACCTAGGCAATTTGTAAATAAAATATTTTATAGATGTTAAATCCCACTTCCAATTCGGTACTTATAAGGTTGAAGTAAACCGCTTAGCTTCTAATGCTCAGCTTTCACTTGCTGACATGTGAAGCACTTCCTTACACATTCTCCTATGTATCTCTTTATCATTTCCCAAAAGAATGCTCTCTTAATGTCATGATACATCTTCATGCCCTTGGGATAAATAGTAAACTTAAACTGATGACATTCTTCCAAGACCTCCTCATATAGGCTTTTAGCATTCAGGACACATAGTCTTCCTTTCTTCCTGAGCCATCCATTCGAGTTTCACTAGAATTCTTTCCAATCCTCAATATCCACTCCCATCTCTAATTGTCTAATACTTTTGGCTATTAATGGGTCTTCTCTTTGTCTTGCAGTTATTCTATCTACAAGCGATTGAAGCATCTCTAAATTTACCAACCTACCCAGATGTTTACTCGATCCCACGTTCATTTTATAATGCACTTCACGTGAGGCTAACATTTCTAACATATTCCATTCTTCAATCTTGGCTAACACTCCATTTTGCTGCTTCTACTCAAATCATCGACAACCTTGTTCCCATTTCCTGGCATGTCTTATGTCCCAAAGTCATATGCCACTATAAACCCCAGCCATCTTTGTTGCCACATATTCTGCTCCTTCTGAGAGAATAAGTACTCAAGGGACTTATTGTCTGTATACAATTCGAATTGTTCTCTTAAAAGATAATGTCTCTAAATTTTCAACGTGAACACCACCACTGCCAACTCTATGTCATAAGTTGAATATCTAACCTCATGTACCCTTAATTGCCTTGACGTGTTAGCTATTACTCACTCTCTTTGCATCAGCACTGCTCCCAAACCTGTTCCATAAGCATTGATATACACTATCAACTCCTGATTCTCTTCCAGCACAATCAAGACAAGGAGCATTCGTTAATAACTTCTTCAACTCCAGAAATGACCCTTCGTACTTATCAATACATACCAACTTCTCGTTCTTCCTGGTCAACTTGGTCAAGGGTGCTGTTATATGCAGAAATCCTTAATGAATCCGTCAAATAGCCAGCCAAACCCAAGAAACTTCTCTTCCCCGTGACCGTCTATGGTCTCTTCCGACTATTGATGGTTTCTATATTTAATGGATCCATAACCAATCCATTCTCTGAAATAACGTGCCCAAGAAACTCAACTTCTCATTTCCATAAATGGTACTTCGAAAGCTTCTCCTTCAACTTGTATTGTCTCAATGCCTCCAACACTAATCTAAGATGAACTTCACGGTCTCTCTCATTCTTAGAATATATCAAGATATCATCAATGAAGACTAGCACAAACCTATCCAACTAATCGAGAAATATTTGGTTCATAAGATCAATGAAGAATGCATGGGCATTGGTCAATCCAAACAGCATCACTATCCACTCGTATGTACCGTACCTTTTTTGGAACGTGGTCAATCGAACATCGTACTCTACTACCCTCAGTTGATGGAATCTCATTGCCAAATCTAGCTCCAAGAATACTCAAGCTCCACTAAACTAATCAAGTAAGTCGTCTATCCTAGGTAAAGGATAACGATTTTTTATCATCAATTCATTCGGCTTTTTATAATCAATACACATTTGTAAAGATCCATCCAACTTCTTTACGAATACCATGGATACCCCCTCATCGTGAACTACTCGGTCTAATGAAACTCTTATCCTTGATTCCACCAGCCGCTTATTCAATTCTTCCATTTTCTTGGGCGGCATTCTACTCGGTGGTCTACTAATAGGGTGATCCCTCAGCATCAATTCTTAGAAATTCGATTGCTCTTCTTAGCGACAATCCTACTTTGGGTTCAGAAACATCTACAGATTCCCTGACCACCAGAACTCCACTGATCTCATCTTCATCTCCCATAGCACACAACATCATGTCCGACTTCGCCTTTATTACGTCCAAAGCAACAATAATTATTTCTCTACCTTTTGGATTCTATAAGGTGATAATCCTATCCGTACACTAGATCCTAACTTTAACACATATGGGTCACAACGCACTAACCAATACATACTAATTGACCTATACCCTATGAATTCAAACATATGTGAGTCGCAAACAAACAAATACCCACATAACACAAACTCAAGGTCAGTGCACCTTTAGCTGAAAGTGGCATACTCATTGATCGGATTTAACCGCATGCAATGGCATAATCAAATAGGTAGTTCATATTCTAACTTATCAACAAAATCTCCCAAAATGAAAGAGTGCATAGCACTAGTATTAAATAGAACTTTAATTGATACATTGGAAATTAAAATCATACCTCCAAGCATACCCTTTCCTTTCTCCTCGGTAGTCGGTCCAGACAAAGTTTCTTCCAAAGCGTAAACCTTTTCCTACTTTGCTTATAGGCAATCCCTCTTATTATGGCTAGGCTGTTATAGATGAAGCACTTTGCTATATCCTTATTCTTCGGTTAAGGTATACTTAGTGTAGTAGTGTTCTTTTTGCCCACGGTTGAAACAAGTGACATCTGCCACATTCAACTTTTGAGCTCCTCCTCCCGAGATCTTTCCTCCTTTCTAATTCTAATAGCCCTTCTGATATGGGTTCAACCTTTTCTTCTACCCACCATTAGGCCTAACATTAGCTCTCTTCTCTTCTTAAAACAAGTAATCACGTAATCTTTCCATTGTCACCACCATCTCGAAAGGAGACAATAGGTGGACCATTACCTTATGATTCATCCCTTTTCTCAAACCTTTTATGAATTTCTCATTCTTCTTCAATGAGGTATTGTTGTGCTCTCCCCATACTTTGATAGAGCAATGAAACACTGGATGTACTCTGCCAAAGTCATCTCTCCCTGGTTCAAATCCAAAACTCTATGCTCAATGCACTCTTCTACAATTCGAGAATGTATGCCTCGAATCGCTCCTTAAACCGCTCCTAGGTTATCTCCTCCTCTAGGACTTTAGTAATTAGAGCCTCCTACTAGTCTAGTGCATCCTCCTGGAGCTTATAAGAAGCTATCCTTCTTTTTCAAGCATTATTATACCCTAAGTCTCTAAAGATGCACTCGCATACCTTCAGCTAGTTCAACACTTCTAGAGTGGACTCCTTCCCCGTAAATACCATTCCTCCATAGTTCTTATAGTCCTGTGTCATCATAGAAAAGTCCACTCCTCTAGCTACCACCGGTCTCAGCTCAGCAACCTCAGCTAGTTGTTGTCTCGTCATTTCTGTTATAAATTGGCGGAACAAAGCATTCATGTCAATTCCTCCTTCAGTCGTGGTACGCACTTGAGTATCGGCTTGAGTATGAACTTTCGAAGCTGCCCCCCATCCTTGGCCATTAATTTATGTACTTCTAGTTTCTCTGTTAGGATTTTCTCTTGTTCTTCCTAAAGTCAAATGTCTATTACATATGTCTATTATTGCCTTCTGCATAAGCAAGCATTCGTAAGAAATGGAAGTAAAAAGAGTGAGAGCAATAATAGAGGGTTGATATATCCTAATATATATATATATATATATATATATATATCAAAATACAAGTACCTTATATATATATTTGTGTGTGTAGCGTATACCCTTCTTAAGGTGTTCTACTTCTACTACTTAGTTTCTACTTAGTTTTATTTCACTTAAATGCTCTCCTAGCCTAAGCTTTGATACCATATTATAACATTCCCCATATTAAGACCTAAAAATAAATGTCGATAATGCTACAGTCATCACCAAAATCATTTTTAAATGACAAAGTGAGTTCAGTAACTTTTCTCAACATTAAGTAAACAAACCAGCTAAATAAATTTTCATTACATCAGATTGTTTTTAAACGATTCATTACATCCTCATTAACCCATCTCGTTCTAACATAGGTGTAGATATAATAGGAAATAAATGTAGTGTCATGCCCAACATTTGAAGATGCCGACGTGATACTTAATCCATCATAACTCCTAGTTATACACAGCGGAATTTTCAAACTAACTTTTATTTGCAGAAATAAACCTCCTACTTGGACTTTGGAGTCTTTATTCGTCTTTCCAAAGGATACCTTTCTAAACCGTATACTCAGCCTACTTGAATGAGTACCCATAAGTTTATGGAAAATAATAAAAACATGAGTTGGACATAAAGCCTAGTACGAGTAAAATGTTTACCTTAAACAACCATAACGAGACCACGCCACTAAAGCACGGACCTGTTTTCTCCTCACTTATCATTACAACAATTACATCATATCATGTAAAAACGCATCACGTCAAGAGCATACATTAGCATCACATTTAATTTGTAAGTATACCCAGTACTTATCATCCAATTATGAACCACATAATGTTTATACTATCAAACTAAAATTAAGTATACCCTATACATAATATTCAATTATGAACCATGGCATACACTCATCTATCATCCATACAAGCATCCCCCGTCTCTTATTGTCAATCTTGAAGTTATCATTAATTCATTTTGGTGATCACATACCTAGGTCCATCTATCACTAATTTATTTTTTCTTGAACAACATCACTTAATGAAATAACCACTCATTCCACTATGGGAGCCACCCTAACTAAAGCTGATCCGACTCTCTTAAGAGGTTGAATGTAAGCACCTTGAATACATTCTAGACAGCATCATTACTAAGTATCAATAGCCCCTCTTAGTCCTAAAACACTTTCTTTTCATGTTGCTGGTTTAATTTATTTATAACACTACCTTGATGTTTGGCACCTTACCGCAAACTTACTTTAAAGTTTAGTCTATTTGAATTGAACCTTATGGACTTCCAAGTCGTGGCATCCTGCTATATACCATCGAATTTTCGACACCATTAGTCTTGGAACCCTATTATTCAATAACTCCATGAGTCCGCATAACTTTATGATCTTGGTTCAATTCCTTTATTTTATTCATTCATTGTATACCCTACACATTCTTTAGATAAACCATTTTTATCTTTTATTTAAATGATACCATATCATTTCTTAGCTTCTCTAAGCATTCTTCCATTTCAGAATAAGTTGACATAATTTTTACTTATAAATTCCCTTCATGATTTAATCCCTATGAAATTCTTAATCAACGCTTGGAAATTAGCTTCCAAAGTGAACTTTGTATTTTCATTTTTTACTTAGAAAATTTTATCTTCTCTAGCTATCTTATATTGGCTATCGCATGTCAAGCCTAGCCATCACAAGTTGACTCTCATATAATCCACCATATGTTTAACCTAGCCATCGCAAGTTAACTTCCATATAAGCTACCGCATATTGTACCTAATATGCTGTCACAAGTTGACTTCAGTTAGCTGTTGCAACTTGATAGTTCTATTGGCTATCGTAAGAGTTCCTATGAGTTATTGCAAGTTGATAACTCAACTAGCTATCACATGTTGACAATTCTTTTAACTATCATGGGTTGAGCTCTTATGAGCTACCACGAGTTGACCCCCAATACTTTTCATAGGTTGACGCCCTATAGTTATTGCAAGTTTGCTTCAAATAGTTGTCGCAAGTTGATCACCAGTTAACTATTGCATGTTGATAGTTATAGTGCTTCACAGGTTAATGAATTAAGTGATATCGCAGGTTGATGTGCACTATTGCAAGTTGATTATTTATATCAAGTTGAAATAGAATCCCTGTAATTAACTCGAAAACTTTCATAATAAATATGATTAAATCATGTTTTACCCTAAAACATAACTAAATTCTTTTCATACCCAAAACAATGTTTAATCATCAAACCAATTATCATCATCAAAATCATCCAATCAAAGTCAGATCCGAACCTAAATGGATTAGGGAGAGTTTTGGATAAAGTTTTACACACCTTATTTTAGAAAACCTTGATTTGCTCTTCTTACTCCTATAAATGAAAGCTTGAATCTCTTAACTTTTGTTTTTCTTTTCTTTTACTTAAAAAATGTGGTTGGGATTTCTTTTAGGGATTTTTTTAAAATGGGAAAGAATGAGGAGAATATGGCTAAGGAAAGTATGTTAGTGATTTTGGCGTGGGCTGGTATCACTCCTTACCTAATCTAACTAATATATTTCCCTTAATACAAGATTCTTCTCATTAAAAAAATCTAATTTATTTATTTTCACTTATATGGACAACTTTAATTGCTCTAGTTACCCTTGCTCGATTCGATTAATTTTTTAAAGTGTCCTATGCTTAATTAATCAAATCTCCCTTAAGAAAATCTTGCAATTGAATTATTTTATTTATCCTTTTAATAAAAAAATTATTATTAATTTAATTTAGTCTTCCATATTATGACACTCTAAAATATAGGGTGTTACACTTTTTCAAGGACTTACTATGTTTTTGGAAATTAATAAGCGTGTTATGCACTCTGAAACTGTGCTAAAGGAGCATGAGGCTGAAGTTTCTAAAATAAAGCTGGCCAAGGCTTTATTAGATCTTGTATGACAACCCACACCTCCGGACACACCAATTTAATAAAATGAATTTTGAACCCGCGTCGTGCCAAGAAGTACGAGTCATCGGGTTTTTAGAACATTACATGATCAGAGACTAATATAAATTTTAAAGCATTCTACACTTTCAGATCTCACAGTGGAAGGAAATAAAATATAAATATTGAAAATAGGAAAATCAGATAACAGTCTTAGCAATACATAGTCCATATAGACATATTAGAGTTCCTAAATACAATATGGTTTTAACTGATAATATAAGAAAATAAATAATACATGGAGAGTAAGGGTAAATAATACAATGTCGGATGCCTGGTCTCCTCCTCCATGCACTGTGATGGAGCCAAATCACCTGCCGGTATGTCCTTTTATAGTGTGTATAAATGGGTAAGAAAAGGAGTAGATTAGACAAAGTCTGGTGAATGAATTGTACTACCGGATGATGTTCACAAGCAACTAACTCCATTTATAACCTACGTGACCTAGAGTGTCCATTTATATTTAAGTATTACATAGGAATGGTTTGTTTACTTTACAAATTATAGTATCTTATTCTACTTACACCTACATCCATAATATTTTACAAAGGTTTCCAACCAAGGGTTGAACAACCGACATTTAGCAATTATAGGTCAATTCCTAGTTTATGATCCTGATAAATAATTTCCTAACTAACATTGAGTTAACATTCTCAATGATGAACTGCGTATATCACAATTACACACTGAGTAAACATCGCAATGCCTAGGCTCACGTCAAGTATACTACCTCGACTATTTATGACTTACCTAAGCATTCATGTAAATTTCTCGATGGTAACCATGTCCTATGCTCTTTATCATTCAACCTAAAGTAGTAAGAAAATCACTATATCGATTCCTATGTAGGTCCATCCGCTACCCAGCCCTACTATGGGGATGCCTCTGTCTCACTTCCCTGATTCCTATATGTTTAACATATGATCAAGCACGCCCTAGTAACAATAAAAGCTTCTAATTCCGATGTTAACACCCGCCTTATTGAGTTCCATGTTACATCTGCCATGAAGTGATACTACTTGTTGCACCTTCTCCATAAAGCTATGAAAACTCCTGACTATTGAGAAGGTAGGATATAAGTCCTCGCTTCGCCCTACTTTGCCCGCATCAGGTATTGGTTCATCTCGTGCTTGCTAAAATAATTCAGACATCGGATTAGCTATTTCAGACGTTTGACCTTCTCTTTAAAAAAATAGTTCTCCAAGCATTCGGAAGTCTGACTCCCTTTTCCACACTTCCAATTTCAATTCTAGATGATTGAAAAAGGATTTAGATGGCCGGATCAAGTCAAATTTGAATTAGTTGCTCTCGGGTTTAGATTTACTAAAATCCAAAGCCCCAGTTAGTCCTCTAGTTGGATTTTCTGATGTTTGGTTGATGTCCTCCAGATTGTAAGTTTTTTATTTTGGTTGTTTTCATTCATCTTCTTCTTGATTTCAGATATAGGTTTTAGGACTTTTCAATCGGATTTTTTGTATAGTTTGTACCTTTGTTTACATGAATTTAACTTGTTAATTTGACGTTTATATACGTATATTTACACCATTTGATTTAAAAACTACCTATGTGCTTCTAATGAAAATTCTAGGTATATTCCAAATTATGATATCAATTTATGGTGAAATAAAGAGATATGATTTCTTCATTTATCAAAACAAAACCAAACATTATCGGTCAAAATTTATCTTCATAGATTTGATATGAATTTCAGTAGTCTATCCTCCTTTTCTTTTTCAATAATTATTCTATTAAACTAACAACTAGGGTTTTCCATTACCATCATTCATTTTAATTCATAACTGAAATGATAATTCAAATTAAACCTAAATTGGAATTATTTTTCGGGTTCACCAATTATATTAACAAATCATATAGAATCATAAAGAAACCCAATTTTATGATAAAAATAAATGTTATAATCAACCCACTCACCTTAAAGAACTTGCACTTCGAGTTTGATTGGAATCCCCTATTCTCTTCCTTGTTTATTTGTTTCTAGGTTCGTGGCTTCACTCTTTCTTCAATTTGATTCTCTTCTTTGTTTTACTGTTATTTTTGATTTAGAAATTTTTAAAGAGACAGAAGAGTTTATTAAATTGAGGAGTTTCTGAAAGAGAGAAATAAGAAATACACATACATGTGACAGCTAGGGTTTAGAATAAGAAATAATGGAGGCTAGGATCTGATTGTAACTGAAAGCTAGGGTTTTTTGACTTAGGCTCAAAATCCATATTCACGAAAATTTCATCGGTCATATTTTCTACAATATTCGACCCATTTTAACAAATTTAAAAAGTTGTTTATGTTTCCTAACTGTAAACGACGTTCCGATAATAATGGAATATGTTCTAAGGCCTAATTCCAAACTCTGTGAAAAATTATTATTTTATCCTTTTATGTAAAATTATATTTGTACCCTTATTTTAATTTTAATTTATTACTAAAAAAATTTGGGGTGTTACATTCTCCCATTGAAAAGGACTTTGTCCCTAAAATATTCAAATACAGAATAATGTAATTTGCTCATACAACCATTATCTACTACCATCTATTCAACCATCAACCATTTGTAAATATTGTCCTTATGTTCAAAATTTCTAATGTAGTATGTACGTATTGGCATGGAATGCATATGAACATACAGGTAAGGTAAAATTAGGTGGTCACTTGAACCAATCAACCTCTTAAAATGCAAGTGCTTATGCAATGTATCCAAAATATATGCAATATCCTATACTACCAATTCTATATGGATGAACAACCATTTGATACATAGGCAATAATGCAACAACCGTTATGTATATAAATGATGAAAATAAAATCGATAATGTGGTGTGTGTCGTGGGCCAATCATGAACATGCCAGCCTATATGTACACTAACTAATAAAATTCATATGTTAGCAACCATCATCCAAAACATATCTTAATGATACATTCACAATCATGCCTAGCATCCAAACATTCCTACCTATGGAATATTCTAAGCTAAATACTACGTGCACTAATAATCACATTAGATTAAATAGAAGCGTAGCAGAAAAGTGCTCTGAATAGGAAGCTCAGATTTTCTCCTCAGGCTACCATGTACTCTTAGCTGGACCGTCTCCCCATTAGGCTCTAACCAATTTAATTATTTTATTTCAGCATTATCTTGTTTCACGTTCAATAATCCAGATAGGTGTATGACGAACAAGCGAATCTCTCTCCACTTTAACTACTTCCAACTGACTCGGCTCGACATCCGTAGCTGAATCATGTAAATACTTCCACAAGTGTGACACATGGAGGACAATGTGAACTCCCGCCAAATTTTCAAGAAGCTCCACTCTATAAGCTAGCTTTCCCACTCTCTCCATGATCGAAAAAGTCTATGCAAATTTTGGTGCTAACTTTCCCAAACTACTAATCCTCATAACATGTCTAAGTGGCGAAACCTTCACAAAGACCATATTACCTATTATGAACTCCAACTCCATGCGTATCCTATCAGCGTAAGATTTTCGCTATCTTGGGTAGTCTTCATCCCTCTATGGATCAAGTTTAATTTCTCCGAAGTCGCCTTTATCAAATCTGGTCCAAGAGTGATTCTATCTATAGTGTCCCACCAATAAGATGGTGATCTACATGGCCTCCCGTACAATGCCTTAAATGGTATCATTCCAATAATTGCCTGATAGCTATTATTATAAGCAAACTCTACTAATGGCAAGTGATCCTCCCAAGAGCCTCCTAAACCCAATATACACATCTGAAGCAAATCTTCCAATACCTTATTCACCCTTTGTGTCTTCCTATATGTCTATGGGTGATAAGTGGTACTCAAATTTAATCAGTACCCAAGGTCTCCTGAAGACTCCTCCAAAACTCACTAATGAAAAGTGGATCTCGATCATTAAAAGTGCTAGAAGGACTCCACGCGACCGAACTATCTCTTTCATATATAAGGTCGCCAAAGATCCAGCTATCTGTGTGTTCTTAATTGGAATAAAATAAGCACAATTGGTCAGTCCACTAACTATGACCAAAATACTATCATTTCCCATTCTACTCCTTGGTAGCCCATCAATAAAGTACATATAGATACTTTCCCATTTCCACTATGGAATATCGAACGGTTGTAATAATCCACAAAGCTTCTTCTGCTCCTCCTTTACCCTCTGACAAGTCACACACTTGGAAACATACTCTACTACATACCTCTTCATATAAGGCCAATAAAACCCCTTCTTCATATCATAATACATTTTGGCACCATTAGGATGAATAGTCACAATAGAATGATGTGACTATGCTAGTACCATGTCTACCAACTCCTTAACAGGAGGGACACACAACCTACCATCCCTTCGCAACCATTCTTTCGAATAAATGGAATAGCAATCCAAATAACTTGAATGCTCACCTCGGTTTAGCTTCTTAAAAATATCCATCAACTCCTTATCTTTCTTCTAGCTCAAACCAATTTGATCCAGGCTAAATCTCTAAAGATGGCAACAATCATGGAGTATGTGCGATTAAGATCAAAAATCAAATGTAGAAATGAACTCCATGTGCTACCACACTAAGAACATAGGGCTTAACATTGCATGCTTCCTACTCAAGGCATCAGCTACAACATTGCCCTTACCCAAAGTATATGAAATACAGAAATCATATGATGCTAAGAACTCCATCCACCTCTGCTGTCTCAAATTATTGGAAGAATAAATACTTCAAAGACTTATGATCCGTGAATGCTCAAACTGCTCCCCTAAAAGATAATGCCTCCATGATTTGAGGGCAAGACAATAGTTTCCAACTCAAGATCATGGGTTGGATTATTTCCCTCGTGTACCTTCAATTGTTGACTAGCATAATAGACAACTCTACCCTCCTGCATCAATAGTGCACCCAGTTATATATCATAAGCATATGTATACACTTCGAATGCCTTCGTATTATCAGGGAGTACTAAAATACGTGCACTAGTCAATAACTTCTTCAGCTTAATAAAAGCATCTTCGCATTTTGAGCTCCTCAAGAAAACTAAATTCTTCTTGGTAAGGCAGGTCAATGGTGTAGAAATTTTAGCATAGTCCTCAATGAACTTCCTATAATAGCCAGCCAAACCATGAAAGCTTCTCACCTCTGTAGCATTCTTTGGTATGTTCCAATCCTCAGCTGCAGCAACTTTACCTAAATCGATTGCTATCCATGCTCGAGGACAACATGTCCTAGAAAGCGAACCTCCTTGTACAAAAAGTGATATTTGAAAGCCTTTAGCTTATGCCTACGGCAAGTACCGAGCACTTCTCCTAAATGCAATATGTGCTTTTCCTCGCTCTTCAAATAGACAAGTATGTCATCAACGAATACCACTATGAACTTATTTAGAAACCCTCTAAAACTTGACTCATGAATTCAGAAAAATATAGTGGTGCATTGGTCAATCCAAATGGCATGACTAACCACTCATAAAGTCCATCGGGTGTATGAATGATAATATCCATAGCTACACATGTAATGATCCAATTTTGAGTATCGGAGAATAGTAAAATATTAAAATTATTTTTGTATAGGGTCGTACAATTTTATAACTTTGAAAAATGACTACTAGAGACATTTATTTTTCATCCTTATAATTTTTATAGGATGATTTTGACACTGAAAATTTTATATGGCCAATAACTTTTGATAGAAGCCGAATTGGGGTTTGAAACCACTTCCATTAGGTAGGGATGATGTTTTTCTTTTTGTAGAGTGGTCATAATATGAAAACAAAGTTACCATTTAGGATTTATAGCTATTTGAAGTTTGACTTGATTTTGAATATCTTAATGAGTAACTAGTTAGTTAGTGGTTAGGTCCAAATCCCATTTTGGGATTAGCATCATGCTGGGGCTGATGAGACTTCTCTCCATCATTACACACTTCCCAAAATTGAGAGAAACCTCCACTAACCACTTCTAAGCCAAAATGCTACCCTAAACCTTACGTTAATTAACCAATATTTGTCATTGGGGGTGATTAGCATAATTAGTATTTGGATTTGGATATATGTTGTTGGAGATCACTTGGAGCTACTGTTCATATCGAGATTTATGCACTTTTGGATTTGCTTTGGATTCAGGTGAGTGGTTAGGACCTCTCACTTACTAATTAGTCATTATACACCTTAAAATGATGTTTTAAGATATTTTACGATCCTAAAACGTGTTTTTAATCTTAACTAATCACATAGTAAATTTCAAATGATTTAAAAAAATATTTGTGAAGTGCTCTTGTGGATCTCCCTGTTTTCATAGTTTATCTAGTTTCTACCCTTAGATTTAGGCTTCACTTTGATGTGTATGGATGTATGAATATTAAGATATATTGTATATAATGATTACTTGAATGTATGATGTTTAAGTGGTTGAAAACACCGATCAAATGGTGATTTAGTTCTCGGAACAAGTCTTGGATCGATGATGACCCATGAAGGTCAAGTCATTCAGTTGACTTGTAATCCATAGGGTAGGTCAAGAAGGACACCCCTAACGTTACGTCTCAAGTTTCAAGTCATTTGGAGTTAGTTTGCTCAAGTTATGGATGATTGAAGATGAATCGGTGGAAATTCAATGGCTCTGGATCAATGGGAAGTTGCTTCTAGTCGTGCTCTTGACTTAGGAAGGTTTGCTTCAAGTTACATGGTAGAGTGCTTCAGGCCGCTCGTGTGGCTGCATGGGCCGAGTGAGGAAGGTGAAAATATTGCAAGTGTGAGATCGGTACCCATGGATCGATACCGATCCAAGGTAGTTCAAGTATGACTCGTGTTTGCATATATCAGTGGAGGAGTATGGGTCGGTGGAGCTTGGTTTGGTAGGGCTTGGATTGCTTGTATTTGGATCAGGTTAGTATGGTTTGGTGGTGGGGACTTCTAAGGCTGCTTCGAGCCACTCATGTGCTTTCTTCTAGTCATATGAGCAATTTCTTCAGGCATTCACATGGTTGCTTTGGGTCTTCATGTCTGACCTTGCTTCAAGTCGCATCTTTATTTTTCGAGCTAAATCTTTGGTCGGTACTAAACCAAAAGGCTCGGTGGCGAGTTTCGATGATGAAGTCACGCGATTCAATGATGGTGATTCAGTGATGGGAAGTAATGGCTTTGATGATGTATTGTTGTACTTTGAGATGCATAGTAGAGGGCTATGAGTTGGATTGATGGAACTATTGAAGGAAGGTTATGGGAAAAATGATGAAATTCTATGATTAATGATGGTTGTCGAGAATAGTCATTAGTATTTGACATATAATACACCATGATGATTACAATGTAGAGTAACATATATTCTGTGTTATGTGCTAACTCTGTGGATGTAGGGGCAAGTCAAGTATGATTTTTCATACCGTTTGTCCTTGTATATTGAAATTATAATATTTGAGATTTTATACCGCTCACACCAGACTGTTGTTTGACTCGGGATTTTATGTTTTGCTTCCTATTATTCTGGATACTCTTAAATGAGTAAATTAGAGATATCAGGTCTGATGAGCACGTAGAGCTGGACAGGAGACGATAGGAGTCTATACTCTCATACTACTATATTTAGCTATTATTACTTATCATTCTGTAGTGCAATACTATGGACCATACTAGGCTATTATATATTTAAAGACAATTATCTATTTTTAGTTTATTATATGTTGTATAAACCTTATCACTTATGTTATATAGCTGTATGAATCTAAGTACTCTAATTTCTATGATTCATCTGGTTATTACTGTCTTTCCTATTTTATATCTAAGATGTTTAATATTATACTTTATCCATTGTGCCATGAGATATACGATAGGTTCTGTGATATACATTTACTTTACTATAATCATTGACTGTCGTCCTACATCGACTGGGCACTGTTGAAGTGCAGACTATTATACATGTTATATATTAGGGTACCAGTAGTGTAGAGCGGTCATCACATTTGGTATCATAGCTTAGTTTGCATAGTTTATCCTAAGGGATACCATGGTATAACAGAGATAGGGTAGGAGTCCTCTTCCTAAGCTAGATCGAGAGTGTATGTATATACGAGAGTGTATGTATATACGAGAGTGTGTATTTGTTATATATTTTGGTTTTCAAAATTATATAGTAGTATATATAGTATGAAGTCGCACTGCACATATGAGTACTACTTAAGAAGAATTCTTTATAGAGAGACTGATCGTCCTTATTATAGTCGAAGGATGAGTCATCAAACAAGGAATGCTGCTAGGAACACCGTCTCTGGAGTTAAAGAAGGAGCTAGCTTGGGAGCTGCTAATCCCGATTTGCAGATGATGTGCAATACCATTATGCAAAACATGTAGCAAAATGCTCAAGTAGCCTATCTAAATGTTGCTATTGATGGTGGTTCTCCAGTGTTAGCGCTCAGAGCCGATTTTGCTAAGCTAAACAAAGACTTTGCTAGTCTAGGTGGCAAACCATTGCAAGAAATGGAGTCGATGATGGAATTGCAGGACTGGCTTGATACATGTAAAAGGATTGTTGATGACTTAGAGCTAAATGATGCTTTGAAAAGGCAATTGGCTTTCTGATAACTTCAAGGGCGAGCCATATACTGGTGGAATGTAGTGAGGGCTGCTACTCCCGAGGTACTTGAGACTGGTTCAAAGCGAGATTCGAGGAAAAATTTATTCCTGCAGCTCAGAAATCATTTCTGTTCCATAAGTTCGTGGATATAAACCATGGGGATATGATTGTTTATGAGTACATTGCAGAGTTCGATGCCTTATCAAAATATGGGATATGCTTCATCGACACTCGATTAAAGAAGAACGAGAAGCTCATCACTGGCTTAGACAACTACTTAGGGGAGTGACTCGTGGGCCATATTGACAAGACTTTTGAGATGATAGTCGAGAGGTCCTATGGCATGAGAGTTTATCCAAAACCAAAAGCTATTCCTAAAGAAGAGCCAAAGCCGTAATCGGGAGAGGAGGCAAGAAGAAGTGGAACAACAACAATAAGAGGAAGCAGTTTCAAAACAAAGAAGACTAAAAGAAAAAAATCAAAAGAGGGTCAATTTGCATAATTGCTTGGAAAAAGGTCACTTTAGTAGATATTGCAAAGCTGAGGGGAAGAAGAGTTTCATCTGCAATAAGTTTGTGCATCTTATGAAGGACTGTCTTGAGTCACCTAAGCAGAAGCAGGTGGTAAAAGCATATGCTTTCAACACTGTCCTGACTTCGTCGAGTGCTCCATTGACGAAAGAGTAGGGGTAGTGCATCTTTATCCAAGGTATGCTTTCCATTTATGATGTTCCCATATATGTTTTGTTTGGTACCGGGGCTTCACATTCCTTCATATCTAGTGACTTGGTAGATAAGTTAGGATTGGAACCCGAAATAGTTGACCGACCTTTGTTTGCGACGAACCTTATTGGACGCTCCACTAGCCTGTGTATTGTTTGGTATTATCGAGTCATGGATGTTCTTTTGATTGTGATTACTTTATTTTGAGTTTTGCAGGATTTGATATTATTCTGGGTATGTATTGGGTTCATAGATATGGAGTGATGGTGGATTGTGAGAAGTCATTGGTAATGATAGGGGTAGATGATGGGAAAACGGTAGTGTTAGGCTACCTACCAGATGATGAGGTGATGGTTAGCTTTCTATATTCACTTGATATCCCACATGATGAGTTGTCATCGGTGCCTATTGTGCTAGGGAGTATCCGGATGTATTTAAGGAGGTGATCGGACTTCTTCGACACACAGAGATTAAGTTCTTTATTAATTTAGTTAAAGATGCCAGACCGAATGCCATTAAGGAGAATGGTACCTAGAGAGCAGAGGAAGCTCGAGCTGCAAGTGAATGACCTATTCCAGCGAGGGTTCATTCACAAAAGTATTTCTAAGTGGGGAGCGCCCATAGTACTCGCCAAGAAGGCAGATGGTTCCCCTAGATTGTGTATCGACTACCATGAGCTGAATAAAATGATGAGGAAGTACAAGTATCCATTCTTATGTACTGATGACTTGTTCAATCAACTTTATGTTGCTAAAGTATTCTCTTAGTTGGATCTTGCGATGGGATTTCACCAACTGAGAGTAGCAAAGGAGAGTGTGCCGATTACAATGTTTTGTGCACCGTCTGGTTTTTTTGAGTGGTTGTTTATGCCGTTCGGGCTAACCAATGCTCAGGCATACTTTGTTAATCTCATGGACCGTGTCTTCCGAGATTAGTTGAACAACTTTATGCTTGTGTTAGTGGATGATGTTCTAGTCTATTCTAGGACAGAGGAGGAATATAAGACGTGCTTGAGGATTGTGCTTGAAGTGTTGTGGAAACACAAGTTAAAAGCAAAGTTTTCTAAGTGTCATTTTTGGAGGAGGGAGGTACTATTATTGGGTCACGTTATTTCTAAGCAGTGCATTGCTAGGGATCCTGCAAAAATTTCCACAGTCCAAGATTGGGCTAAACTGAAAAATGCTACAAATGTGAGAAGTTTCTTAGGGTTAGTTGGATATTAAAGTTGCCGCACCGTTGACTCGGTTGATGAAAAAGAATCAGACTTTTACTTGAGATGCGAGACGTAAACATGCATTCATGAGTCTGAAAGAAAAGTTGACAAGTGCACCGGTATTGACCATTTCGAGCGGGAATGAAGAGATGACAGTATACACAGATGCTTGTGGTATGAGATTGGGCACGGTACTAATGTAGAGAGGCAAGGTTGTTGCATATGCTAGTCAACAATTGAAGCCACATTTGAAAAAACAACTGATCCATGATTTGGACTTAGGAGCGGTTATGTTTGCACTGAAGATTTGGAGGCATTATCTTTTAGGAGAGAGGTTTTAGCTGTTCACCGACCATAAACCATTGAAGTACTGCTTTCACAGAAGGATCTTTACTTTCGTTAGCAATGATGGTTAGAGTTCCTAGCCTCCTACGACTTTGATATTGCATATACCCTGGGAAAAGGGAACGCAGTTGCTAATACATTAAGTAGGACACATGACAACTTGGGAGCTATGTTCCTAGAATGGAAACGGTTAGAGTATATTGCTAGTTATGATTTCCAACCGAGACGCAAGCTAGAGTTAGAGATATTGGAGAGCTTGACTATTTGGCCTACGCATATTTGAGCGGATCTGCACTAGTCATAGGCATGATGCCAAATTAACTGAGATTATTACTAAGATTGAAGCTGGAGTAGAGTTTGAAGAGATAAGATAGTATACACTTGACCGAGATGGTTGGCTCCATAAAGATTGGAGATTGTTTGTTTCTAATATCGATGAGTTGAGTGATGAGGTGCGATGAGAGTTCCATCATTCAAAATTGACTATCCATTTCGTTGGTAATAAGATGTACCATGATATGAAGTAGGCTATTATTTGGAAGGTATAACGAAAGATGTTGGGACATTCATCTTAAAGTGCATGAACTACTAGTTGGTTAAGGCAGAGCAAAAGAAGCCTAGTGGTTTGATGCAACTGCTAGACGTTCCCTGGTGGAAATGGGAATAATTTTGATGGATTTCATCGATAGATTGACAAGGACTAAAGCAGGGTATGACAACATTTGGATCATAGTCGATTGATTGACCAAAAGTGTAGATTTATACCCGTCAAGTCAAGTAGAACGACAGCCAAACTGGCCGAATTGTATGTGAAATGGATAGTATAATTCCATGGTGTGCAAAAGAGCGTCATGAGTTACTAGGACCCATTGTTCACTAGTAGGTTTTGGATGTGCTTATAAGAGGCATTAGGAATGGAGCTGCATCTGAGTATGGCTTATCACCCTCAAACTGGCGGCCAAACTGAGAGAGTGAATCATATCTTAGAAGTTCTCCTGCGAGCTTGTATACTCATATTTTGACTCTCGTGGGATGATCACTTACATCTTATTAAATTCGCATACAACAACAACTATCAGTCTAGCATCAGTATGGCACCATTCGAGGTATTGTATGGTTGATCATGTAATGCTCCTTCGTGTTGGTGGGAAGCGGGCGAGAATTGATACTTGGGCCAGATATGATTAGAGAAACCTTGGAGAATATCGAAATCATTCAGCAATGGATGAAAGCTTCTCAAGGCAAACAGAAGAGCTTGCTGATAAGAGATGTAGAGATCTAGAGTTCTCTGTCGGCGATATGGTATTTGTCAAGATCTCTCCATTGAAGAATGTAATTCAGTTCAGTAGTAAAGGGAAGTTTGTATCAAAATTCTTAGGTACTTTTCCAATAATATAGAGGATTGGGAACCTTGCTTATAGGGTTGACTTACCTTAAAGAACACAATGTGTTCCACGTTTCTCATTTAGGAGGAAGACGGTGAAGTTGGTGAAGGTTAAGTGGAGCAAAAGTGAAGGAGATTGCACTTTGAAGACCGAAGAGAGCGTGAGGACATCTTATCTTGAACTCTTTACTTGGTGAGACTTTCCATTTATCGCTTTACTTTCACTTATGATATCATGAAGTATATCGTAGTGTAGTATCCTACATGTAGGATAGGCTTGGATGTTTCCTTTTTCATTTGGTTGTTGTGTATGCATGTTTGACGTGTGACGGTTGCCTATGCTTGTATATGATTATTAGGTATGTGGGATAACCTTATTGATTTTTCTTAGGATATCAGGGGCGAAATTCCTAAAGTGGGGAAGAATATAAGGATGTATTTACGTATCGAAGGATTGTAAAATATTAATATTATTTTTATATAGGTTCATACGATTCTATAACTTTAGGAAATGATTACTAGAGACATTTTCAATCCTTATAATTTTTATCGGACGATTTTGACCTATAAAATCTTTTATGGACTATAACTTTTGATAGAAGCCGAATTAGGGTCTAAAACCATTCAAATAAATCAGGATGATAGTTTCTCTTTCTGTAGAGTGTTCATAATAGGAAAATGGAGTTACCGTTTGGGAGTTATGACTGTTTGAAGTTCCACTTGATTTTGAACAGCTTAATGTGTAATTAGTGAGTTAGTGGTTATGCTCGAAGCCCATTTCAGGGTTAGCAACATGTTGGGGCTGATGGTACTTCTCTCCAACATTACACACTTCCCAAAATTGAGAGAGAAACCTCCACTAACCACTTCTAAGCCAAAAAGCTACCTAAACCCTACTTTAATTAGCTAAATTTTGTCATTAAGGAGAGATTAGCATAATTAGCATTTGGATTTGGAGATTCGTTGTTGGAGATCACTTGGAGCTGTCCTTCATCTCAGGATTTGTGCACCTTTGGATTTTCTTTGGACTTAGGTGAGTGGTTAGGACCTCTCACTTACTAATTAGTCATTATACACCTTAAAATGATGTTTTAAAATGATTTTGGATTCTAAAACGTGTTTTTAACCTTAACTGATCACATATGTAAATTTCAAATGATTTGAAAAAGATTTGGGTATTTGTGTTCTTATGGATCGCCCTTGCTCTTATAGTGTGTCTAGTTTCTACCTTTATATTTAGGCTACACTTTGATGTGTATGGATATATGCTTGCTAGGATATATTGTTTATAGTAACTTCTTGAATGTATGATGTCTGAATAGTTAAAAATGTCGATCTAATGGTGATTTAGTTCTAGGAACAAGTCTTGGATCGGCGATGACCCATAGGTTAAGTCATCCAATTGACTTGCGGTCCATAGCATGGGTCAAGAAGGATATCCTAAAGCTACATTTCAAGTTTTAAGTCGTTTGGAGTTCTTTTGCTCGAGTTATGATCGATTGTAGATGGATCGATGGAGATTCGAAGGCTTTGGATCAGTGGGAAGTTGCTTCGAGCCATGCTCGTGTCTTGGGAAGGTTCTCTTCAAGTTACATGGTGGAGTGCTTCAGGTCACTCGCGTGCATGCATAAGTCGAGTAAGGAAGGTGAAAAAATTACAAATGTGGGATCGGTA
Source organism: Allium fistulosum (assembly GCA_030737815.1). Taxonomy (NCBI): domain Eukaryota; kingdom Viridiplantae; phylum Streptophyta; class Magnoliopsida; order Asparagales; family Amaryllidaceae; genus Allium; species Allium fistulosum. Next base: position 1,508,699,219 of record CM060903.1, read on the forward strand.
CCCATTGATTGGTACCAAGGTGGTTCAAGCTTGGTTCATGATTGCATGGATCGATGGTTGAGTATAGGTCGGTGGAGCTTGGTTCTATGGGGCTTGGATCGGTGGTGTTTGAACTGGGTTTTATGGATTGGGGTAGTTTGGTTCGATGGTAAGGTATTATAAGGCAGGTTCAAGTCACTCGTGTGCTTGCTTCAATTCACAGGGGCAGTTGCTTCAAGCCATTCATACAGTTGCTTCGGTTCTTCATGCCCGAGATTACTTCGAGCTCATCTTTATTTTTCAAGCTAAGGCTCAGGTCGATGCCGAACCATAAAGCTCGATGGCTATTTTTGACGACGACGATGCGCGATTCGATGATGGTAATTTTGTATTGGGAAGTAATGGCTTCGATAATGGATAGTTGTAAGGACCCATATTATATGTATTGGAGGATCGTAGAATATTAATATTATTTTTATGGGGTCATATGATTCTATGATTTTGGGAAATGACTATTAGAGCCATTTTTTCCATCCTTAGAATTTTTATCAGACGATTTTGACCCTGAGACTGTTGTATGGCATATAACTTTTGATGGGAGCCGAATTGAGGTTTGAAATCACTTCCATTAGATTGGGATAATCATTTCTATAGATTGTTTATAATAGAAAAAAGGATTTATCGTTATGGATTTATTACAGTTTAAAGTTTCACTTGATTTTGGATAGCTTAATGGGTAATTACTGAGTTAATGGGTAGGCCCAAAGCCCATTTTGGGATTAGCATCATATTGGGGCTGAAGGGGCTCCTCTTTCTCACTTTTGCACTTCTCAAAATAGTTACAGAGCCACCATTATCATTCTCTAACCTTAAACCACTCTAAAACCTTACTTTAATTATTCAAAACTTGTCATTAAAGGAAGATTAGTGAGTTTAGCACTTTGGATTGAAGATTTGTTGTTGGAGATCACTTGGAGCTGCTGTAGATTCTTTGATTTCATGCATTCTTGGGCTTCTTTAGATTAATTTGGATGTAGGTGAGTGGTTTTAATCCTTTACTCGCTAATTAGCCACTATATGATATTTAATGATGTTTCTAAATGATTTTTAAACTCTAAATATATTTTAAACCCTAAATATACTTTAAACCTTCTTTATCTGCATATGTATGTTTCTAGAGATTTGGAAAAGATTTGTAAAATTTGTGTTCTTATGGATCTCCCCTGTTCTGATGGTTGTACCTTTATATTAGGCTTCATTTTGATATGTATGCATGTATTCTTAGAAGGATACATTAGATGATTGCTTGAATGTGTGATGTTTGTTTGGTTGAGAACGCCGATCGAATGGCGATTTAGTTTTTGGAACGAGTTATGGATTGGTATGGATCAATCGGTGATGGTCCATAGAGTTGACTTGGCCCAAGTTTGATGTGATCGATATGGGGAAAAAGGAACGACGCATAAGACTTCGTTCCAAGTTTCAAGTCCTTTGGAGTTCGTTTGCTCGAGTTAGGGATGGATCGGTGGTTGTTTGAAGGCTATGGATCGGTAGAGAGTTGCTTCGGGGTATGCTCGATCCACGGAATGGGTCGCTTTGAGTTCTTTGAGAGTTTTCTTAGGTAACTGGCTTGCATAGATCGATCGCATGAAGAGATGGGTGAGAATACTAAGGCATGGATCGATAGTACACATGGATCGGTACCGATCCATGGGGTTACTTGGTTCATGCTAGATATTGGTTCATTGGAGAAAAATGGAAGATTTCATTAAGTGTTGGTCGATGATCATGGATCGGTACCAATCTATGGGGCATCGATCGGTAATGGCGATGGATCTAGAGGGGAGACTTCCATATGGAGGGGCATGGCTTAGTTGAGTGAAATGAGAGATCGGTGGCTATGGATCGGTGATGGGGAGGATTGAAGTTACTTCGAGCTGTTCCTATGCTTGCTTTGAGATGTGACGTTGGTTGCTTCGAGTCTTGGGTGTGTGTTCACTCAAACTCGTAACAAACCAAACACTGAGCCAAATTTTCCAAGTGCTGGATCAGTATTGAACCATAGGGTTCAGTGGCGATTTCGATGATGATGATGCACGATGCGATGATGATGATTACATGATGGGAAGTGATGGCTTGTATGATGGATAGTTGGGAAGTGATGGCTTGTATGATGGATAATTGTACGTCGAGATATGGAGTAAAGCACTATGAGTCAGATTGAGGGGAGTGGTGGAGAAAGGTTCCATGATAAATGACGAAATTCTACTAATGATGATTATGGAGAGTTGTCCCTACCGCAGCGACTTCATGATGGGAGTCGTAAGATCAGTTTCGGGATGAGCTTTACTATAAATGATGTGTGCAAAGGGATTGTTGAAACTTGAGGGTTCGAAGAGTACTCGTAAAGTAAGGGTAATTGGGGTAACCATTCGGACCATGACGGGTTCTGATCTACATAATGGGCGGTCTGATTTCCATGACGGGCAATCTTTACCCTGGATCAGCCATGACGGGCAATCTAGTTCATTGCCTACGGAGTGGCATGGATTCGAGTATTGAGAAATAGGGATGCTGAGTAGTCTTTGACCATGATGGGTCGTTCGAGTTATCACGTTTCCAATGCACTGAGTGAGTGAACGTGAGGATGGATGATGGATGCTATGTTTGCTTTGATTGCTTACCACCTTAGGGATGTCATAAGATGCAGATGTTGTCGATAGACATTTAGACACCCTTAGTACTTTGATGTATAGTACACCCACGATGAATATGATTTAGATTAGCGTATATCTTGTGTATGTGCTAACTCTATGGATGCAGGGATAGGATAGGTATGATTTTCATACCATTTGTCATATTATAGTGGCTCATTAGTATTTAGAGATTTTCTACCGCTCACACCAGACTGTTGTCAGACTTGGAGTTTTATGCTTTGCTTTCTATTATTCCGAATACACTTAAACGAGTGGATTAGTGATATCAGGTCTAATGAGCACGTGGAGCTAAATAGAGGACGAGTAGGAGAACACACTCTCGTATTACTACATTTCTTTATTATGATTGCTATTCCACTGCACAGCGCTATGGAGCTTGCTAGTACCTATATAATTGAGAGATAGTTTCCTTATGAGTTATTATTTGATATATAACTCTATCACTTATGTTGTATACCGTAAGGATCTATCTACTCTGATTTCTGTTATTCATTTAGTTATTACTGTTGCATATGTTTTGTATCTGAGATGTTTAATATTATATTTTATTCCATGCACTATGAGATATACGACAAATTCTGTGATGTTTTATTTATCTTACAACCTTGACTGTCATCATATATCGTTCGAGAAGTGTTGCAGTGCACTATATAGGTATGATTAGGTGACGGAAGTGTGGGGCAGTCCTCACAATAGCTGTACTTCATGATGCAGATTAGAGAACTATGAGGTGGATTGAAGGTAGGTTATGAGACAAACGATGATATTGTACAACTAACGATGGTGTTAATGCCAAAAATGCCACCAAAACCCAAATATCAGATGAAAGAACCAAAATGTAGAGATCCAAATCAAACAAGCAAAAACAACAAGAAATTAAATGAAGAAACAAGAATTTTATAGTGGTTCGGCATAATCTTCGGTCTACATCCACTTTAAACTTTTTATTAGTTGTCATCTCTCCGGATTACAATGACTTATATCAAATCTAACCATAATCTAGTGAATCTCAGATTTGTGATGGAGTTTCTAGAGTATTTGAGGGAGAAGATAGGAGTGAAGAAGAAGAAGAGTGAAGATCCCCTTTTAGTTGCAGTAGGGCTGGTATTTATAGAGAAACAACTGCATGAAGTATAAAACCCACTTGCATCGAATTCTGGGAAGAAGCTTAAGGCCATACGAGTGAAAATATAGGGCCCAGAAGCCATAAATTCCTATCGGTACTGATAGGAATCGTATCAATATCGATAGAAATTGACTTGTGCAAAGTCAATTCTTGTAATTCCTTCACTCTTCTATCTCCTATTTGATGCTTTCCAAACTCTTTTCTATAACCTTTGAATTGATTCTTATGACTCTCTTGTTAACACTTGAACTATCCTGCTTTCATGGCTTTCTTCTCATCAATCTTGAGAATTGGCGCCCAAACTTTGAAATAGCACTTGACCATGAGAGGTTAAGGTTGTATATGAAGTATATGGGGTTGTGAAGCCAAGAAGTGGATGAAATTCATATCGGCACCGATAGGAATAATTAGTTCCAATCTTGGTGATTTTTCTTGAGTGTACTTTTCTACCTCGTCTAAGTGTTTTTCCAAGTTCTCGGGTCGTTTCATCTTGACCTTCTAACTCTAATTGAAATATGCTTTGGTCAAAAAGCGGGTTAACACTTGCCCCCCAAAGTGCACCTTTCAAATGTAAGGTGTTCTTTGCTCAAGAGCAAGTTCCAGTAGTAAGCATTTTTTAGTAATTGATCTCTCCGACTTTCCATCGATCTCGATCTCGATGAATCGTCTAGTTCCTTTGGATTTTCTTACAAATCAAAAGTCATTCCAAACTTATTATAACTAAGGACTCCAATCCTTGCTTAAGTATTATTCATACATTATGATCATTCTGATTTCATTCGGAGCTTTTTACATCGCATATCAAAATCATCCTGTGTTCATCTGCATTTATCCGTTTAACTCTAATTAAAAGGAGTTTCAATCATTTTATCAAATTAACATCTGTTCTAGAGATCTATCTCTTTAAATAATTTAGCATCCAATTTAGAATTTGATCTCTCCGGATCGTTTGTCTCCAATCTAGGGTTCAGTCTCTCTGGACCATTCATATTCCAATCTAGGGTTCGATCTCTATGGATCGTGTATCTTCCAATCTAGGGTTTGATCTCTCCAGATCATTCATCTTCCAATCTAGGGTTTGATCTCTTCGAACCGTTTATCATCGAATCTAGGGTTCAATCTCTCCGGATTCTCTTTGAGCCCAATCCACTCGCTCTCTGACAAGGGGACCGAACAACCATGCAAGCTCATCCACTCACTTAATTTTGATCTATTCATTTCCTTATTGAGCCCAATCCACTCGCTCTCCGACGAAGGGACTCAACAACAGCAAGTCCATCCACCTACTCTCTCATACGGGGACTTACTTCTTGCGATCACTGCCCCATCTCTCCAGTCAGGACTACCACGATCAATATCATTCATCACATTCAATTGGATTTCAAAAATAAAATATTCAAATATAAGCAAACAAGCGAACATAAATCCTAATTATTCATCTCAGACATTCAACTTAGAGCGTTCCTAGAGACCGATTGAGATCCCGTACATGTGTAAGTGGTATGAGGTTATTATTATTTTATCTATTCTTCTCGGACATCCAACTTAGAGCATGCTTAGAGAGAAATCGAGATATCGTACACATGTACGTGGTCCGAGATTATTATTGCCATTTGAACCAAAAATGGTAGGAAAACCCAATAGATTTAGTAGAGAGAGAAAAAGTGAAGAAAAGTAAATTAAAAGGAGCAAGAGAAGAACATACAGTATTTTATATGGTTCGACATACTTCAGCCTACGTCCATTTCAAGTTTCCTTTGATTATACTGTTGTTTTTACAAGTATAGCTCATATGGATCAGTATACATCCATTTTGGATCGGTATAAACCCGTGGGGTTGTAAGAGAATGTTAGAAAGTTGGAAAGCTAGAAAAGGATCCTAAAAAATGAGCCCATACCCTCCTATTTATAACTGTAGGAGGCCTAAAATCTCGCTCCCACAATCTCCACATAGTTTTCGATGCCATAGACCACTTCTCTTGGAAACATGATTGTCACCTCATCAATCGTTATGGATCAGTACTGATCCATAGGCTTGGATCAGTACAGATCCATAAGATTGACTTAGGTTCATTCTGAATATCTTGGATTTGTGCATCTTGTTGTTAGTTTCGTGACTCCAAACTTATTTGCATCATCTTCTGAGTCCAGATGATGAATCTATGGATGAATGAAGTTGTTGATTTCAAGTGCTTATGTAGATCAATAGAGATCGCATGGGATCGACAAAGTGGAACTTGAAATGAGCTTTTAGCACCATTACTTGCCTGTAGGAGGAGTTGGGGCAAATTTGGGTGATTGTGGATCCGTATCGATCCAATTGGTTGGATCAGTACCGATCCAACACTTGTTGGACTTTTGTTTTTTGCTTCTTCGAGTGGTTTCATATTTGTGTTTCTATTATGGTTGTGCTTGGTTTTTAGGCTTCATAGTCATATCTCCAAGCTTCCTGCCTTGATAACTTTCAAGTTTGAGTCATCAACTTTGTCCATATACTGCCTGGTCAAAAGTTGGGATAACACTTGCCTTAAAATGGAAAGAAAGCATGAGAAACAGACCTGACTCCTACCCATCATGGTCATGGGATTACCATCCTCGACCCAGATACCTGGTCATTTCTTGATGCATTCGCTATAGATGGTGGCTGCTCCGGCTGCATTATCGCAGTTCATTTCCTTACGTACTATTGTAGTTGGTTGCTCTAAACCAGTTCTTCTATCAGATCACAAAGGTGTCGATCATGTCCGTCCAGCTCGTGGAAAATGCAAAACATTCCAGATCTTCTCTCTCGATCAGTGGGTTCTCTCTTAGTTGGCTTTCGGTGAGGGATCTACCCCCAGTATCCAGTATCTGCTCTCTGGGGTTTTAGTTAGATTAGTGTTGGAAGAGAACTTTGATTTCCCGCTTTGCCATTTCTGTTCTTTGAAGTCGTTATCAGCTTTCCGTTTCCCTTTGTTTTTTCCATATCCTACTCCAGGCAGTCCTCCACCATCCGCAGCATTAATATTAGCATTATCAGCTTTAACGCCTTCTTGTGCAGATATCTCTCGGCTTTAAAGTAAAACTCCATGAGAACCATCGATGGATCCCTTTCCAATGCAATTTTGAATTCAGTCTTACTTGCAACTCCAGATACTACTGTCATTAAGATTATTGATGGATCTGGTTTGTCGACTACGACGACTGCCACGTTAAACTAATTGTTAACCATAAAATATTCAGAGGAATGAAGATATGAAAGAAGGGTCACGAGAGCATGAGGAAAGATCAGAAAGCACTGAGATGTTCTGGATAATCATACTTTCCAAAAAGGAGATTCCGACGAAGTCCAAGGCTATCTTTCAAAGTCCATATGCAGGATGATGCTCCAAGAATTCGCCTTTCGACTATGACGAGAGGTCTTTCAACAAAGACAAAGGAGAAGGAGCTCAAACCAAACCTTTCGAAGGAGTCGAGAGGATGCAACCATCAAGATTTAATAGCTTCAAACTTTGTGAAGTAGTCGAAAGGTTCTGTTCCGGGAGTTCTTACCTTTTGAAGAAAGATGGAAAAATCAAAGCAAGCAGGTGCAACTCCATAATGACCTTTTCGAAAGCATAGCATGCCTTTCGAACCGGTTGGAGCACATCCAGAATACCTTTCAACTTGGTCGAAAGGTTTTTATGAAGAAAGCAATGCTCAAAAGTCAGCAAAGAATGGTAGATAACCATTCGAAAACATTGAAGGGAAACACAACACTCGACAACAATCGAGTGAGAAGCAACCTTCCGACAAGATCGAAAGGTTCATAACAAGCACGTAAAGAGCAACCATCCGACAAGGTCAAATTCACAGCAATTAGGAGGAGAGCTACCTTCCGACAAGGTCGAAAGGAACACAATAGTAGGAATAAGGCGAGCCTTTGGACAACATCGAAAGGTTCATGAAAGCTTCAGAAAGGCAACCTTCTGACAGAGTCGAAAGGTTCGTGAAGACATCAGGAAAAGCAACCTTTCATCAAAGCCGAAAGGTTCATGAAGGCATCGGAAAGACAAACCTTCCGACAACGACGAAAGGTTCATTATGGCATATAAGGGGAAAACCTTTCGATAAATACAGAAGGTTTGTAGTTGCATATAAAAGGGAAATCTTCCGACCCAGTCGAGAGCATAGAGCCGAAAGGGGGGCCGCCTGTGTCTATAAATAGGACCGGAGGGGTCATGTTTTGGGGGGATTTTCTCTCATTCTAATCTTGTAACTTCTTAATCACAGCTTTGTAACCCTAATTGGGTATTGATTTAGGGAATTTAATAGAGTGAAGTCTTTTCTTGGATAAAGAGGGAAGTCTTAAGCCTTGTGAATTACTTTACCGTTTACTTAAATGTTTGCTGGGTAAACTCCTATTTTCAGGTTTAGCCCCTCCGGAAGGTTCTTGTCGACGAAGTTAATAACATTCCTTCTAGACATCTTTATATCTGTTCGGAGGTCACTACCCTGCAATCCAAACCCTTTGTATATATGGGAAGTTTATTTAAGTCAACATCCTTAAAAACCTTCCGAAGTCATAGAGGTTGTGGATAAAACCTTTCGATAAGGTTCATAATCTAACATATTCTGACAACCTTAGAAACCCTTTGAATCCCAAGCAGTTATTTGCCTAACCTTCCGGCAAGAGCTAGTATCTACTCTCCTTGTGGAACGAACTAAGGAAATTCCATCCTAATCAAGAAGATAACTTTCATGGGAAATCTTATAAAAGGTTCAACTAAACCAATGGTCATTATACATTAACTCAGCAAAACCGAAAGGTTTCTTTAATCTTTTACCAGGACCTTTTTGACCACGTCGAAAGGTCAGATTCGAAGTTTATTTCCAAGTAGAAATACAGAGACAATTCCGAAGATTATCAACCCTTCGGTCTAGATAGGTTCAATCCCACTATTTGGAGTAACTCTGGGTTATCAACAAGACATTTACTGATCTTCTTAGAGATTCTACTTTCTACCATTTTCCAATAACTTCACCTACTTGGATTTTTTTGGGTGTTGACAAGAAATCTTGTTAACATTTTTGGTGCTAGAGGGAGGGGCCGAACCTCCGATCTCTAATCACTTTTACCAAGAATTAATAGAGCACTTCGTTCAAAAAGAAGAAGATGGAAGGAGTCACGTGTAGTATTGATATCTCAAACGAAGAAGTTAAACCACAGTCAACTTTGGAAAACAATATAGTCCCAAACTTTAACTTAGAGAATATAGAAATTGGGCAACCTTCGACCTTAAGGAGGTTGGAAAATAATGAAATCAAAGTCCAGCACCTGCAACAACAAATGATAGCCATTCAGGAATTTCTTGATAGAGTATCGTCTCAAGAGTCGCTAAAGGAGGCGAGGCACGACGTCTAAATGAAGATCAATATAAAGAGCAAGGAAGACATGCTAGGAGAACCATCGAGAAATCAAATAGCTTAAACATTGAAAACAGTGGAGGTCACCATGACAACATTCACAACCAAGTCACAGAGGATACAATAAGAACTGTACTCAACGAATTAAGGAAATATGTTATCCTGCAAAAGTTCCCTTTTTCGGTTGAAATTATGGCAACCAGCATTCCTTCTCACATTCAGATTCCCCCACCAAAGTACAATGGAACTACTGATCCAGATGATCACCTTACAGCAATTGAAAATTGGATGAACTTGTACAATGCCTCTGGGACAGTTCATTACAAACTTTTCCCGATTACTCTTCAAGGAGTAGCTATCAAATGGCGTAGGAATTATTAGAAGAAGACCATTTATTCCTAGAAAAAAATTTCTTATGATTTTGTGACACAATTTTATGTATTCAAAGATCAAACTATGAGCTTTAGCCTGATAGCTACAATCAAACAAAAACGAGGAGAACCACTAAACGAGTATTTAAAGAGGTTCAATACTGAAGCATTAAAAACCGAAGACGTGATCGAAAAAGACAAGTTAATAGCAGTTCGGTCTGGGCTAGTCGAGCAAAACCCTTATTGGTAACAACTTTATATTAATGGATTCGGGGATCTACGAAACTTATACTTCCAAGCCGAGAAATTTATTCAGATGGAGAAAAAATATTCTATGACAAGGGAATCTAAACGAAGACAAAGGATAGAAGAAATCAATTTTAAGTCCCCTAGTGAAAGATTGGAGGGAAAGAAAAGTAGGAGGAAAATTCAGAAAGATATTTCTAAATCCAATTATGTGAATTTAAACAAGCCCCTTTCTCATATTTTCGTTGTAGCAAAAGATTCTGAAAGCTTTTCAATTACTCACAGTATATCAAGCCACCCCAAACTAGGCAAAGGGAATGATTATTGCGACTATCACAAAGTGAATGGACATAAGACCGATGAATGTCGCACCCTATCGACAATAGTCCAAAACGCAATCAAGTCAAGATCTCTTAAAGAGTTCATTAAAGAAATTTAAATAGCTTCTTATGATAATAAGAGGATTGCCTAAATACCCGAGAACTAACTCTTTCTGCAGAAGAATGGCAGATTAACAGTCTATTGAGCCGTCAAATCCAGTGGCATTTGTTTATTATGAACTTTTCTTATTCATAAAATTCTAAACTTGATTTGTATTCCAAAATTGATCATGTACTGATTTGAAATTCGAGTGTCATTAAAGGTAAAAAACAAAACCAGTCCATGGCATTCAACGCACAGATGGTACAAAACAAATTTCTAGCTACTTGAGAAAGACAGCTCAAATGCTTGATACGGAGCAACTATCAATGTATAAGTCAATGCAGTACAAAGATCAGTTCTCATGAAACCTCGGGCTGCTATTAGTTCTTCATCAATTTCTAAAAATACATATACATATATACATACATACATATATATACACACACTCTTTACAAAAAGGTCAATAGACCAAAATATATTTTCACAAGCGTCTCCAAAACTGTTTTTATACCTCTTGGAAGGAAGATCAAAATTACTATCATACCTCATAAAAAGTGAGAACAAAACTATTCAATCTTTCCTCGAAAATGTCTCTTGAGAAGAGAAACAAAAATTTTGAAAATAATATATATATATAGTACAAAAAATGTTTTTGAGAGTTAACCTCCAATGTCCAATCCGGAGTACAAAAAAATGTATTTGAGAATTAACCTCCGACGTCCAATCCGAAGTATAAAAAATGTTTTTGAGAATGAGCCTCCGACGTCCAATCTGGAGCACCTCCTAGAGGAAGGAATAAAGCCTCTAACGTCCATATCACCTCTTAGGGGAGGGTCACGATAAGCACCCGCAAAATCAAAGCCCCTAACGTCCATATCACCTCTTAGGGGAGGGTCAGGATAAGCACCCGCAAAATCAAAAGCCCCTAATGTCCATATCACCTCTTAGGGGAGGATCCAGTAAAGTGCTCATCAGCGGCCTTCTGGAGAAAAGTCACCTAAGTACATATCCCTTTGAGACAAGGGAAGCCCAAAGAGAGGCTCATCAAAAAATGAACTACGATGTCTAGCCCAAAGGGAGGCTTTTGATAGATTAAGATGTCCGAGCCCAAAGTGTGGCTCATCAAAGAGTAGACTGAGACGTCCAAGCCCAGTAGGGGCCCCAAATAAAATAATAAAGATAAAGATGTCTACAACTCAAGAAGAAATTCAGAACCCAAGAGAGTTAAGGGTTAAAGAGGGAAACATGTCTGTCATCTGAGACAAAGTTGGAATCCTAGAAGAGGATACACATAGAGGCAAAGGATATGCTAATGAATTACAGAACTTCCAATCGTAGGAAAATGATTCCTACATCAAAGGATTAAGAAACTATATACCACAAAAAAGCATGAGACCAGAAAATGGAAGAAGGAATCCATAACATGGAAACAAAAACAAAGACTGATATGAAATCCAAAGAAACAAAATAGATAATAAATTTTTAGTCATAAAGATAAAGTACTTCACTCCAAGATTAATTTAAGAAAGCCACTCCTGAATCCTTTGAGATAAAGTGAACGATTGGATAGAAGGGTCTATTATACATGTATATACATATACTACTAACTTATAGGCACTTTAGGAACAACACATTTATCAACAGGAAACTTTCGTGCAAATAACCTTAGAATTAAGGTTAGATCAACTTAGTTATCTTTTATTTGAAATCTACTAAATATGCTATTATTAGATATATCTATGGCTTCGTACTTATATTGAATGGAGTTTTGAATATTTAATCCGTCAGATGAGATCCTGACGAGACTTTGGATAAATTCTTGATTTCGTGAATTTTGAGTTTCACCATTTCTATTAATGCAAATTTCAGTTTGGATTTCGTGAATTTTGAATTTCCCTATTGGTCTCTTATGATGGTTTGTGAATTCCACATATTGAGTTTCTCCCCATTGAATTTTCGTGATGATTTTTTGTTAGTTGCTTGGTTTAATGATTTCTTGGTTTCCTTTGTTGATTTTCCATGATAATTTATGGATTTTCCATTGACCATCTGATTTGAACAAGAATGGATGAGTTTCAGATCACATTATTGATTCTTGGATTTTTAATTCCCCGATTTAATAGAATTTAAGCTTCCTTATTGATTCTTAGGAGGATTGATGAATTCTGTATTTCTAATTTTCCTATTGGAAGTTTTGGATGATTTTTATGGGGTTTTGAATTGATGAATTCTGAAATTACTTGATGATTTTCATGGTGATTTATGAATTTCTAATTTCCTTGTGAATCTTTATGGTAATTTGTGAATTTTGCATTTTCAATGAATTTGGGATAATTTCTTGTTGGGTTTTTGATACAGTGAATTTCGAATTTCCTTCCTGGTCTTTGTAATAATTCATTAATTTGGTTCTCCATACTTCCATGGCAGAATTTGAATGGTTTCCTGCCTATTTTCTGATTTGTTGAAACTCGCGTTTTTCCTTTGGATTCTGATGAGAATTTATGATTTTCCTATTCCTGACCGTCTTATTGGATTGTCAGGTCCCTGATTTTAAAAAATCTTGTGTTTCCTTAATCATTTTCATCATGATTCGTGAATTTCATGTTTCTATTGTCCTTATTGAGGTTTTTGATGATCACTATTTGGATTTTTGATCGAATGAATTCTGAAATTTCCTTGAGGGTTTCCCTGATGATTTATGAATTTTCTAAGCTTGATTTTGTAGGATCGTTTTCACCTTAGAGGGGGGGATGAATAGGATGATACTACTAATAATAAAAATTAATGCGGAAATAAAAACAATAACAGAAAGTAATGTAGTAGAGATCACACACAAATTTACCCAGCGTCGGCAATAATCTGCCTACGTGCTGCCTCCAAGGTTTCTACTAGAAGTTAAGTAGTCAGACGCTTACAAACACACGTAAACTTGCGACACCCGCTAACTTGACTAACCTAGCTCTAAGATCAAAACCCTGCCACAACTCAGCCACCGAGTTATGAATTCTCAAACTACGCGCCGTAGTTTGTACCTAGTCACACGACTAGAAAGTTACACAATTTTAAAAAGAAATTACAAATAAACAACAAGAACAAACAAAACCCTATATATTTAATAATTTAAAGCCCAATACGATTAAAAGCATCGGCCCACTAAATAATTCAATAAAGAGAACGTCTTCCCATTTTTTCGTTCAAACTTCCTTGGACTTTCCTTTGTTTCTCTTCAACCAACTAGGGTTCTGTTAATTTGATGTCGTCGCTTGAAATTGTTCGATTGGAGTATGCTTTCGGTTTGATATGCTTCGTCTATCGAATCTCTAGCTTTGATTACTTACAGCAGCTTCAAATGTCTAGCTCGAATTGCTTGGATTAATTGGTATGTGATTTTCCTTTTTCGATTTCGATTATACTTGACTTCGATTCGAGTTATTGGTTTGTGATTTACTTTAATGGCTTGCTCTGGTATTTGCTTGAATTTGAATCGCTTGAATAGCCAGTGATGATAATTGGGTAATTTATAGGGTTTGATTTCCTGTATTCTCGTTCATATATTTCTATTTGAATTCTTCAAACACTTTGCTTGGCCCTTCGATTATTGATTGAATGTTGTGATGATTTTTGACTTGTTCATTTCATACGTGTTGCTCCATGGGTTTGGATTTGCTCCGTTTATTTCTCTAGTTCCATTCTTTTCTCTCCTACGACTATGGCATTTGAATTTTGATCGAACTTGACTTCCTGATATATTGGCATCTATATTTTGAACTACTGTATATTTGTGTGTCACTTTCATGTATATACATACATATATGTATGTATATGTGTGTGTGATGCCTCGACTTCAATTCTGGTTGAATTGTTGTTTTGCTCGTACACATCCACACCGATCAGTTTTCTTCGAGTTAATTTTCCAGTTGCATCATGTCCAGTTGCAATTAAGTCTGAATGCGTGAACCATGCCTTTGAACTGTAACTTTGTCACTGCATATTTGTAAAAGTCTACACATGCATGCTCCGTTGTCATATGTTCATGTTCTCATGTTGGTTGAGTGTTCATGTTGATATGTTTCTTTGTTGTTGTTCACACTGGTCTTTGTTATTTGAGTCTTGTTTGCACATGTGATTGAGGCAGTTGTTATTTTGGTCTTGTTATAGTCTGACTCTAGTTTGATTGAGACTGTTTTCATATGTACATGTCTGTTCATGCTTGGGTCTATTGGTCTTCATGTCTTTGCTTTGAGTTGAATTTGGAGTCTTGTTTGTATGTTGGTTGTGTTGCATTGTAGTCTGGTTGCTTCGAGTACATGTCCAGTTGCTTGCATTTTGCTTGTGCACTAGTAACTAAACTGGTTCATATTTTCATGTTGGTTTGTAAGTGTGTGTTCATGAGTTTGTTCCTGTAGTTTTGGTTGAGGCTTCACTTGCACGCTCTAACCCGTTGTTGAGGGTTCATGTATTCTCTTAACCCTAAATTCTGATTTTTCATTCTCTGTTGCATATGTATATAAGTGCATGTGTTCTTGTATTTTCTAACCATGCTCACTTGTCTGAATTCTTGTTGTTTTGCATTTATATTTGTGTAATCTCTGAAGTCTGAGCATGTCTGAAGCTCTTTGTTTCCCTTATTTCATGTGCACTTGTTATACTTGAGTCTTTCTGGTATGGTTCCTTTGTGTAGTCTTGCATTTGCTTCGAGCCCTGTGCATTGAACTTGTACATGTCTTGTGTACATTGATCTGTGTACTCTGGCATCATTGTGAAATCTAGTTTAATTTTGCTTTGTTATTTTGTATTGCACCTGAGTTGAATCCAGCTTTTGCTTGGGTTTGACCTTGTGCTCACCTATCCCTGCGATTTTAACAAGCAAGTGTATATCGGTGTGCACAACCTTGTGGCATGTACAGTGATACACTATGCATGTCACAAGTTGTTTGTGTAAGATGAATTAACAAAAATGATGACGAACAACCCAAATAACTGAGGCAAATAATATTTTCAAAACACACATTTCATTGTGAACTGCAAAATATTTCTTGTTTTTTCAATTTTACCATGTCAGTGTTTATTTTGCAGATAGTTCAGATGCTGGACATAAGCTGGAGCAGAGTTGAAGATTAAATACAAGTGAGAGTGAATATGTAGTGAGGTGAAAATTGTAAATTGAAATTGTATTGAAATTTTATTGTAATTGAAAATGTGTAATCTAGTGAGAGCTCAAATTTGTACTGTTTGAATTTGTAATAAAATATTTGTTTGAATAAAATATTTGTTTAAATATGAATTCTGAGTTATTTATTTTATTCCACAAATATTTATTTAATTATGTGAAAAATAAAATAGTACAACAAATACATTTAAACGACTATATATATGTTTATTATCATCAAACACAAACCATAAACTATTGTATTCTATAATCTCCTCCTTTTGATGATAACAAACATATATTAAGATTTTGACTCTATTAAATGTATTTAACCTTGATGAATTCTATTAGCTCCTCCTATTTGAATGCCCCCCCCCCCTACAATAAAGCTCCCCATTCACATATGCATGAAAATAAAAAATATGCAAATAAAAAAAATAGAAAATGCAATGAATCTAGATGGGAATATGCAAATAAAAAATTTGAACTTATTTGCCAAAATCTTAACTTCTCTCCCCCTTTTGTTATCAGCAAAAGAGTGATAAGGTGATAGACATTAATACAACATTAATACCTAATCGAGTATAAATATTTAATTTCAATAAAAAATCAAACAAAAATCATAAATACTCTGTTAGGCATATATTCCATTTTAGAGTGATAGGGGTGATGTCGGTATAGAAAACCATATAGTCGTGTCCATTTGTGGTATATTTATGACAGGAATTTGAATACTTACTAACCATGCATAACCGTTAGGAATTTTAAATGAGATTAGTAGTATTCCCAATTTTTATTAAAAAAATGAATTTCAAGCATCTTTTAACCACGCATAACCGTGAGGACTTTTAAATAGGGTTAGAATCAACCCACCTAATTAATAATCAATTTTGATATGTGTTCCATACATGCATAACCGTGAGGACTTTTAAATGAGCATGAAAGCACATAATCAAAGATTCCAAGTACTTCACCCATGTATAACTGTGAGGACTTTTAAATGAGAGTGAGTACTTTTGGATAATTTTATTGCTAGTTAATTAAAAAAGAAATAATTTCCTGTTTAGATACCACATTTTGACATACTATATTGATTTTTGATGAGTGATGGTCGTTAGAAATATGATAGAAATAGAGATGGTCATGGAATTTTTACCAAAAAAAGTTATTACTAATTTTGTTTAAATTTTTAAAGAAATTTACTAAATATACTTTCTCAACTCATAGTGTATGATTAATATCAACACTCATCAAATTTTTCAGTCACTATTTTCCTTTTCGATAATCTGTAGGGAGTCGGATTAGTTAACATAGACATTTAAGATCAAATCTAAAAAATATAAAATCAAATTTCTAAATGCCTAAATTGAGATGCAATCGACAAAAACTATTTTTTGGAAGGGGTTTTGTAAAAATGTTTGCCAACTGAAAATCATTTGAAATGAAATTTATGCAGATATTTTCTTTGTGAATGTGATGCAACTAATGAATGTCCCTACATAAAACACATTCCACTAGTAATATTTCTATCAACTAGACT
Organism: Allium fistulosum; assembly: GCA_030737815.1. Lineage (NCBI taxonomy): Eukaryota > Viridiplantae > Streptophyta > Magnoliopsida > Asparagales > Amaryllidaceae > Allium > Allium fistulosum. The sequence continues at coordinate 1,508,716,155 of CM060903.1, forward strand.
ACCAGCATAATCTGCATCTGAATACCCCTTTAAATCAAAGTTATCATAAGTTGGATACCATAGACCAAACCGTGGTTTGTGCAATAGATACCTTATAATCCTTTTACAGCTTTTAAAATGAGATTCTTTTGGATTTGATTGAAACTGTGTACACAAGGAAGCATAGAACATAATGTCTAGAAGCAGTAAGATGAAGAAGTGATCAATCATACCTCGATATTTCTCTTGATCAACTACCTTTTTCATCCTTGTCAAATTTAATTGTGGTGCTCAAATTTTCTCAGTTGATCACTGGCTGATTGAAATCTGATTATGGTGCAGATTTTCAACATTTAATACATCATTTGTTGCCCATTTTGACTCTGCCACCTTTGTACTTCTCTAGGCTAAGGAACTTTGATTTTTCGTCCGTCATGTGCTTGGAACAGCCAGAATCCAGGTACCACTGTTGTTGTTCCTTAGCCTACCAACACACCTATACGAGAGAAGATTTTTGTGACCTATTTGTTTTTATAGGTCCATGATTATTAGTTACAAGAAATTTTGAATAATAAGTTTGTGTAGAACCAAGACGGTCTATGTTTGTTCCTTTTGGCATCTAGATTTGTTTGAATTTAAGGGATTTTATATTCGTGCCTTTAGGAACCCAAATTGGTATGGTTTTCATGTGTTTGGGTCTGTACCAGCAATTGTTTTGATTGCGTCCAATTTTTCCACAAATCGTGAACTTGGAGTTTACATGATTAGTTTCACTTCTAACTCTTTCAGATTGAGTATACCCAAGTCCTTGTCTAACAGTATTAACATTTTGTTTCCCTAATAGCATATTTAGTGATCTTTCTCCTTTGGAGAATTTTCCTAAAGCTGTAGACAATTATTGGATTTGTGTCTTGAGAGATTCATTTTCATTCAATGACAGAGTGCACATTTTAATAGAATTTTCTCTCCTAATAATTTCACTTTCTTTCAAAATCAGAATTTCACTTTCAAGCGATTTAATTTTAGTTTCTGATTTTTTTATTCCCTCTTCTAATGATGGACACTTATCACACTTAGGGCTCTTATTTCGATAGCTTTTAACCAATTGATCAAGCTGCTTATTTAGTTCTATCAAACTATCTCTTTGTGATTCAATATTAACGTACTTCTCCCTAAGTCTTTCAAAACAGCCATTTACTTCATGAAAATATATAAGTAATTCCGAGTGAGTAAGTTTTGATACCTCGCTTGGCTCGTCATCATCGCTGTCAGTTGTTTCTCCTCGAAGACACAGATTTACTTTTTCACTCTCACTGCCAGTGCTTTTATCAACTTCATCGCTTTCATACCAAGTAGCTGCAATACTTCTCCTTTTTGGTTTCTTTCCTTTGCTGAATTGATTTTGAGTACAATTTGACTTGATATGACTAGGTTTATTGCAGTTGTGACAAATGATCTCCTGCTCTTCTTGGTTGTCTAGAACTTTGACAATTCTGTTCTTTAATTGTTGATTTAGAGCTGGATTTCCATACTTGCGGTTCCACCTTCTGAATCTCTTTATTATTAGTGCCAGTTCTGCTGCTCCATCATCATCATCATCTTCACTTTCAGTTGTTCCGTTGAGAGCTATTGATTTCTTCCGCGTATCACCTCCTTCACGTTCTTCCTTGAATTTGATTTCAAGTTCATAAGTGGTGAGATTTCCATTGAGTTCTTCAACTTTAATCTATTTCAGATCCTTTGATTCTTGAATGGCAGTCACTTTCGCTTCAAAATTTCGTGGTAGAATTCTAAGGATTTTTTGGACTATTTCCTGTTATGTGTATGGTTTTCCTAGAGATTTTGACTTATATACAAGATTATAAAGTCGTCCATACATTTCTTTGACACTTTCATCCTTTGCTACTGTGGATTTCTCGTACTTGGTACTAAGCATGGCAAGGCGAGATTTTTTAACCTGGGAGGTTCCTTCATGAGTCACTTCAAGCGTGTGCCAAATTTCCTATGCAGTTAGAGAATGAGAGACATGATTAAATTCAATTTGATATAATAAACAAATAATAGAATTCATAGCTTTAGCATTAGCATTTTGCAGTTAATTTTTAAGATCTGTCCATTGATCCATAGGTTTTTCAACTTCTTGATTATCTACCATTATTGCTGGTGTGCTATATCCTGTCTCAACAATTCCATGCATCTATGGTTTTCAAAAAAAATTTCATTCTATTTTTCCAATATGCATATTCACCATTGAACATGGGTGGTCTAACTAATGGACTGACCCTTAGCAAAAGCATTATTAAAAGAAGCCATTTTAAAAAAAAATCAAATTTTTAAAACAAAAATTGGTTTTTGTTCCTAGCTCTGATACCACTTGTTGGATCGTTTTCAACCTAGAGGGAGGGGGGTGAATAGGGTGATACTAATAATAATAAAAATTAATGCGGAAATAAAAACAATAACAGAAAGTAATGCAGTAGAGATCACAAACAAATTTACCCAGCTTCGGCAATAACCTGCATACGTGCTGCCCCCAAAGTTTCCACTAGAAGTTAAGTAGTTAGACGCCTACAAACACACATAAACTTGCGACACCCGCTAACTTGACTAACCAAATTCTAAGCTCAAAACTCTGCCACAACTTTCCAAAAATTGAAGATAGAGATCAAGAAATGGAATTTCAATTATTTGTGGAAAGGTATCAATTGGTGGAGCCCCTGATAAAGGAAAGAGATGCTCATTCTCGTTCGATCGCTGCGGGGAGCAAGTCAAAATAGAAAAACTCCTATTGGGTTTAGGGATAATCAGGCTCGAACTGATGACTTCCACCACGCTCAGCCACCGAGTTACGAATTCTTAAACTACGCCTCGTAGTTTGTACCTAGTCACACGACTAGAAAGTTACACAATTTAAAAAGAAATTACAAATAAAAAACAAGAACAAACAAAACCCTATATATTTAATAATTTGAAGCCTAATATGATTAAAAGCACCGGCCCACTAAATAATTCAATAAAGAGAACGTCTTCCCTTTTTTTCGTTCGAACTTCCATGGTCGTTCCTTTGTTTCTCTTCAAACAACTAAGGTTCTGTTAATTTGATGTCGCCGCTTGAAATTATTCGATTGGAGTATGCTTTCGCTTCGATATGCTTCGTCAATCGAATCTCTGGCTTTGATTACTTACAATAGCTTCAAATGTCTAGCTCGAATTGCTTGGATTAAATTGGTACGTGATTTTCCTTTTTCGATTATGCTCGACTTCGATTCGAGTTATTGGTTTGTGATTTACTTCAATGGCTTGCTCTAGTATTTGCTTGAACTCGAATCGCTTGAATTGCTAGTGATGATAATTGGGTAATTTATAGGGTTTGATTCCCTGTATTCTCGTTCGTATATTTCTATTTGAATTCTTCAAACACTTTGCTTAGCCGTTCGATTACTAATTGAATGTTGTGATGATTTTTGACTTGTTCATTTCATATGTGTTGCTCGATGGGTTTGGATTTGCTCCGTTTATTTCTCTGGTTCCATTCTTTTCTCTCCTACGACTGTGGCATTTGAATTTTGATCGAACTTGACTTCCTGATATATTAGCATCTATATTTTGAACTACTGTATATTTGTGTGTCACATTCATGTATATACATACATATATGTATGTATATGTGTGTGTGATGCCTCGGCTTCAATTCTAGTTGTATTGTTGTTTTGCTCGTACACATCCACACTGGTCAGTTTGCTTCGAGTTAATTTTCCAGTTGCTTCATGTCCAGTTGCAATTAAGTCTGAATGCATGAACCATGCCTTTGAACTATAACTTTGTCACTGCATATTTGTAAATGTCTACACATGCATGCTCCGTTGTCATATGTTCATGTTCTCATGTTAGTTGAGTCTTCATGTTGATATGTTTCTTCGTTGTTGTCCATACCGATCTTTGTTATTTGAGTCTTGTTTGCACATGTGATTGAGGCAGTTGTTATTTTGGTCTTGTTATAGTCTGACTCTAGTTTGATTGAGACTGCTGTCATATGTACATGTCTGTTCATGCTTGGGTCTATTGGTCTTCATGTCTTTGCTTTGAGTTGAATTTGGAGTCTTGTTTGTATGTTGGTTGTGTTGCATTGTAGTCTGGTTGCTTCGAGTACATGTCCAGTTGCTTGCATTTTTCTTGTGCACTAGTAATTAAAACTGGTTCATATTTTCATGCTGGTTTGTAAGTGTGTGTTCATGAGTCTGTTCCTGTAGTGTTGGTTGAGGCTTCACTTGCATGCTCTGACCTGTTGTTGAGGCTTCATGTATTCTCTTAACCCTGAATTCTGATTTTTCATTCTCTCTTGCTTATGTATATAAGTGCATGTGCTCTTGTATTTTCTGACCATGCTCACTTGTCTGAATTCTTGTTGTTTTGCATTTATATTTGTGTAATCTCTGAAGTCTGAGCATGTCTGAAGCTCTTTGTTTCCTCTGTTTCATGTGCACTTGTTATACTTGAGTCTGTCTGGTGTGGTTCCTTTGTGTAGTCTTGCATTTGCTTCGAGCCCCTATGCATTGAACTTGTACATGTCTTGTGTAGATTGATCTATGTACTCTGGCATCATTGTGAAATCTAGTTCAATTTTTCTTAGTTATTTTGTATTGCACCTGAGTTGAATCCAGCTTTTGCTTGGGTTTGACCTTGTGCTCACCTGTCCCTGCGATTTTAACAAGCAAGTGTATATCGGTGTGCACGACCTTGTGGCATGTACAGTGATACACTGTGCATGTCACAAGTTGTTCGTGTAAGATGAATTAACAAAAATGATGGCGAACAACCCAAATAACTGAGGCAAATAATATTTTAAAAACACATATTTCATTGTGAAATGCAAAATATTTCTTTTTTTCAATTTTACTGCGTCAGTGTTTATTTTGCAGATAGTTCAGATGCTGGACATAGGTTGGAGCAGAGTTGAAGATTAAATATGAGTGAGAGTGAATATGTAGTGAGGTGAAAATTTTAAATTGAAATTGTATTGTAATTGAAAATGTGTAAATGTAGTGAGAGCTCAAATTTGTACTATTTGAATTTGTAATAAAATATTTGTTTGAATAAAATATTTGTTTAAATATGAATTCTGAGTTATTTATTTTATTCAACAAATATTTATTTAATTATGTGAAAAATAAAATAGTACAACTAATACATTTAAACGACTGTATATATGTTTATTATCATTAAACAAAAATCATAGGCTATTGTATTTTATAGATTTTCTCATTGAATTTTGAATGATCTTTTGTCAATTGACTAATTTCATGGACTTTAAAATTTCTTTATGGATTTTGATGACAATATATGAATTTCACATCTCCGATTTCCTTATTGGACCTCTACTGGAATCCTAACTTTATAAATTATATATCCTACTATTGAATTTTATAATGATTTATGAATTTTCCATTGAATTTAAAATTTGATCTCAATACAAGACCTTCATGATACCAAATGGAAACATTACTAAACTACTTTCTACCTTTTCACTAAATGAGAATTACCAATCAATGGTTTACGGTTGAAAATGAAGGAAACTTAGAGGGGCAAGGAAAGGTCCCCGATAGCATGAAATTGATTTCCACATGTTGAAAGGGTTTAACTCGAGAAAGAAATATCAAGGGTTTGTAATAGATTTTCTCCAAAGGTTCATTTATTTGAACCGATATTTGCAAATCAGGTGATATTACTCCATGTTCTTAAGGAAGTTTAATTATGGTCATTACAAAGCAACTTATCTGGAAATATTACTCTAATGACATCTTGAATATTAGCTGTGTAAATTTGAGATTGCTCGTTAATATTTCATAACGAAGTCACAACCTTAATAGAAGTTATATCTATTCACAGAAAGCAAAGAAGGAAGTTCATAGGAGTTTTGTCCTAAAGAACAAAAGCTTCCTTCATACAGGGGGGGGCTAAATGTTAACCATAAAATATTCAGAAGAATGAAAGTATGAAAGGAGGGTCACGAGAGCATGAGGAAAGATCAGAAAGCACTGAGATGTTCTGGATAATCATACCTTCCGACAAGCAGCTTCCGGCGAAGTCCAAGGCTATCTTTCAAAGTCCATAGGCAGGATGATGCTCCAAGAATCCACCTTTCGACTATAACGAGAGGTCTTTCAACAAAGACAAAGGAGAAGGAGCCCAAACCAAACCTTTCGAAGGAGTCGAGAGGATGCAGCCATCAAGATTTAATAGCTTCAAACCTTCTGAAGTAGTCGAAAAGTTCCGTTCAAGGAATTCTTACCTTTCGAAGAAGATGGAAAAATCAAAGCAAGCAGGTGCAACTCCATAACGACCTTTTCGAAAGCATTGCAAGCCTTTCGAACCGGTTGGAGCATATCCAGAATACCTTTCAACTTGGTCGAAAGGTTTTTATGACGAAAGCAATGCTCAAAAGTCAGCAAAGAATGGCAGATAACCATTTGAAAACATTGAAGGGAAACACAGCACTCGACAACAATCGAGTGAGAAGAAACCTTCTGACAAGATCGAAAGGTTCATAATAAGCACGTAAAGAGCAACCTTACGACAAGGTCAAAAGGTTCACAGAAATTAGGAGGAGAGCTACCTTCCGACAAGGTCGAAAGGAACACAACAGTAGGAATAAGCCGAGCCTTTCGACAACATCGAAAGGTTCATGAAAGCTTCAGAAAGGCAATCTTTCGACATAGTCGAAAGGTTCATGAAGACGTCAGGAAAAGCAACCTTTGGTCAAAGCCGAAAGGTTCATGAAGGCATCGGAAAGGCAAACCTTCCGACAGCGACGAAAGGTTCATTATGGCATATAAGGGAAAAACCTTTCAATAAAGATGAAAGGTTTGTAGTTGCATATAAAAGGGAAATCTTCCGACCCAGTTGAGAGCATAGAGTCGAAAGGAGGGCCGCCTGTGTTTATAAATAGGACCCGAGGGGTCATGTTCTGGGTGGGATTTTCTCTCATTCTAATCTTGTAACCTCTTAATCACAGCTTTGTAACCCTAATTGGGTATTGATTTGGGCAATTTAATAGAGTGAAATATTTTCTTGGATAAAGAGGGAAGTCTTAAGCCTTGTGAATTACTTTACTGTTTACTTAAATCTTTGCTGGGTAAACTCCTATTTTTTGGTTTAGCCCCTCCGGAAGGTTCTTGTTGACGAAGATAATAGCATTCCTTTCTGGACAATCTTTATATCCCTTCGGAGGTCACTACCCTGCAATCTAAACCCTTCATCTACTGGGAGTTTATTTAAGTCAACATCCTTAAAAACCTTCCGAAGTCATAGAGGCTGTGGATAAAACCTTTTGATAAGGTTCATAATCTATCATATTCCAACAACCTTAGAAACCCTCCAAATCCCAAGCAGTTATTTGCCTAACCTTCCAGCAAGAGCCAGTATCAACTCTCCTTGTGGAACAAACTAAGGAAATTCCATCCTAATCAAGAAGATAACTTTCGTGGGAAATCTTATAAAAGGTTCAACTAAACCAGTGGTCATTATACATTAACTCAAGAAAGCCGAAATGTTTCTTTAATCTTTTACCAGGACCTTTTTGGCCACGTCGAAAGGTCAGATTCGAAGTTTATTTCCAAATATAAATATAGAGACAATTCTGGAGATTATAAACCCTTCGGTATAGATCAGTTCAATCCCACTATTTGGAGTAACTTTGGGTTATCAACAAGACATTTACTGATCTTCTTAGAGATTTTACTTTCCACCATTTTCCAATTACTTCACCTACTTGGATTCTTTGGGGTGTTGACAAGAAATCTTGTTAACACTAATCAAATAGCTTCTCAAGGTCACTTTGGGCCTTTGATTTATAGTTGATAGAGTCCTCGCATTCTCGAGTGGTCTTGGTTGTGGGGGCATTGTTCCAATTTTCACTGCTCCAACTATAGATGTTCCTGCGTTTGTTCCTAGTCCTCGGTTTTGAATTCCAATAGCTTCAGCTATTCCTAGTTGTCCTAACCTTTGGAAAAATCCATCTAGCATCTCCTGTTGCCGGGCTATTATACCATCTTGCATTTCTTTCATCTTCCTCTCTATCTTCTCTCCGGTTACATAGATGGAATGATTAGAATTTGAGGACATCTCCTGGCTGCCTCCCATGCTCCGGTTGACTTCCTTCAATTGTAGATCTAATGTTAGGTCTCTTCATCTTTTCCAAACTTCAGATCCAAGTTTTAGGTTATGAAATCTAGCTCTTTCTTAGTAAAAGCACCAAAATGTTGATGCCAGAAATGGCACCAACACCCAAATATACGATTGATGTGCACGTAACTGTGCATATTTTTACCACCATATTTAATCCATTTAATTAAATAAATGATCATATTGGGTATTTTAACTTGTTTAAACCAAAATTCAAATTATTTTCAAATTGTCACATATCCATCTTCATATAGGGGCAAAATGGTCATTTTTGTGCATTTATTAAATTGTAAAAATTTACATGGAATTTTATGTGTTATTTTGTAGGAAATTTAGTGAATTTTACAAGTGGTTTCATGATGATATATGCATGCACAAGAGTGAAGAGAACAAATAAAGATGGAAATAATTCAAAGTGAAGATCATGGAGGACCCCACTTACCCACCTACCTTAATGTACACTTAGGAGCTAATGCACATGCTAAAAGGCCATTAAATCTTCATGCACAATTAATGGATGATTAGTGGATGCTAATGGTTACTTGGCCACCACACTTCCTAAGGGGTAGTTTGGGCATTCCCCAAAAATATGGATTAGGGTTTCTAACTTGTTTAAATACCCCATATCTTCATGTAACCCTCTCTTCCTCTTAGTTAGTTTTTAGTTTAGGAACAAAAATAAACCAAGCACTTCTCTTTCTCTTGTCCATGGCTACTTAGCCATTTTTATTTTCATGTAACTTTCCTTTTTTATGCAATGTTAATTAGTATCCTCTTTATTTACATGCTTCTTTTCTTCTTATGTTAGTAGTGTAGTTTACTTTTCATGCAAGTAGATTAGTGTTATTTCTTTTTACATAGCTTTTCTCTTCATTTTGCTCTCTTTTTCCTCTTTTTTATTTCATTGTGCAAGCTACTAGTGTTGATATGATAACACAAATGAGAGGCTAATCCCTTCAATTTAGGGGTAATGAAGCCTCTAATCATGTAGCTTCAACAATTTGATAATCTTTGCTCTCTTTTTGTGCTTCATGGAAAGTTGATGTTTATCTAATTTTGTGTTTGGTATTGAGTATGATAGCTTATGTTGTTCAAAACAAATAGGCTACGCTTAGTCATATGAATCACAAATTGCCTCTTTATCTACATATGATTATGACAATAAAGTGAATGTTGAAATTGAAATTTGATGGTCTATATTTCTAATTAATAGTTAATAGACCATACTTAAAATAGATTTTGCTTTCAACTTGTTGTCATTTTTCATGAGAATTAAATAGTGGTTTAAAGGGTGTGTTATAGTTTGATGGCTTATGTTGAGCTAATTAATAGCACAAATGAGCCATACTTATGATAAACACATCATTTAAACTCACTTATGACCTAAAAAGAGAGATCATAATTTCATAATTTGTTGAACTATATGATCTAGAGAGTGGAATTATCTCTAAATTGTCATTTAACTCTCATTTTTTATCACTTTCTTTTTGTCATTTTTCTTACATTTTCTAGCTAATCGCTCTAAATCTTTGGTTAATTTGATTGAATAGAAATTGAAAATCAACAATTCCCTACGGATCGACCCGTACTCGCCACGTACTACGATAGTACGTCGTGCGCTTGCGGTATAAATTTAATTCAAAATTTATCGATGGTTTTCTAATCCGATAGAAAATTTGTCGTTAAACAATGATGAAAATACCAAAATGTAAGGATTCAAAGCAAACAAGAAAAAATAACAGGAAAGTAAAGTAGATACAAGAATTTTTATAGCGTTTTGATATAATCTCCCGCCTACGTCCACTTTACTCTTTTTTATTAATTGTTATCTCTTCGGATTACAACACGTATATCAGACCTGACAAGAATCTTGTGGATCTCAAATTTACGATGGAGTTTCTAGAGTATTTGAGGGAGAAGATAGAAGTGAAGAAGAAGTAGAGTGAAGATCCCCTTTTAGTTGCAGTAGGGATGGTATTTATAAAGAAACACCTGCATGGAGTTAGAAGGCCACTAGCATCGAAATCTACGAGGAAGCCCAAGGCCATATGAGTGAAAATATGAGGCCCAAAAGCCATAAATTCTATAGGCACCGATAGGAATCGTATCGTTACCGATAGGATTGACATGTGCAAAGTCAATTCTTGCACTTCCTTCACTCTTCTATCTTCTTTTTGTTGCTTTCCAAACTCTTTTCCATAGTATTTGAATTGATTCTGATGACTCTCTTGTTAACACTTGAACTATCTTGCTTTCTTGGCTTTTTTCTCATCGATCTTGAGAATTTCTCACCCAAACTATGAAAAAGCACTTGACCATGAGAGGTTTAGGTTGTAAATGAAGTATGTGAGGTTGCAAAGCCAAGAAGTGGAGGAAATTCATATCGGCGCCGATAGGAATCGTATCGGCACCAATAGAAATACATAGCTCCAATCATCGTGATTTTTCTTGAGTGTAATTTTTTACTTCTTCTAAGTGTGTTTCCAGATTCTTGAGTCGTTTCGTCTTCGCCTTGACCTTCTAACTTTGAGTCAAATCTACTTTGGCCAAAAAGCAAGTTAACTGATGGTTGTTGACAATTTTCCCAACCTTAACAACTTTAGATGGGAATTGTAAGGATAATTCTGAGATGTGCTCTATTGCGAACGCCGTGTGCAAAGGGTTTATTGATATTCGTCAGTTTCGAAGTGTACTCATAAAGCAGGGGTATGTGAGGATGCTCACTCGGGAGTGCGATGTGCCCTGGATGATGTGATGTTTTGATCCGTTCTACCCTAGATTGAATGCGATGACAATCTAGTTCCTGGCTTACCGAGTGACATGAATTCAAGTACCAAAAAACTAGGATGTTGAGTAGTCCCTGATTATGCGATTGGGTCATATGAGTGTCATATATCCAATGCATTGAGTGAGTGAATGTAAGGATGGATGATGGAAGCTATGTTTTCTTGATTGTTTATCACTCTAGGGATGTCACATGATGTAGATATCATCAATGTAGATATTTAGACACCCATTAGTACTTTGACATATAGTACACCATGATGGGTATGGTGTAGTAGCTTATTTCTTCATTATGTACTAACCCTGTGGATGCAAGGACATGTCAGCTATGATTTTTCCATACCATTTGTCCTAGTATATTAACTTTATAGTATTTGAGATTTCCTACCGCTCACACCGGACTGTTGACTGACTCAGGATTTTATGCTTTGCTTCCTATTATTTCAGGTACTCTTAAAAGAGTAGATTAAGGATATTAGGTATAGTGAGCATATGGAGCTGGACATGAGACGAGCATGAGGATATACCCTCATGTTACTATATTTAGTTGTTATTGCTTATCATTCCGCTACGCAAACAATGGAGCTTACTAGTCCTATTATATATTTAGAGACGGTTATCTATTTTTAGTTTATTATCAGTTGTATATATTCTATCAATTATGTTGTATTGCAATATGGATCTGAGTACTTTGATTTCTATGATTCATCTTGTATTACTATCTCTCCTGTTTTGTACTTGAGATGTTTACTAGTATATTTGATTAATTGTGCTGTGAGATATATGACAGGTTCTGTGATGTTCATTTACTTTGCTACAACCATTGACAGTTGTCCTACATCGACTGGACTATTGGAACTGGACCAGCCCGCAACAGAAGTTATGGGTGAATTTCAAAAAATTTACCCTATTGGATCTTTATTGGGCCTATGAAGTCTAACTGAATTAGAACATTTCTAAATTTCATTTAAATCAAATCATTTATTTTATTTAAATTCAAAAATATATTAAGATATGAAATTAATTTTATTTGATTTAGTTTATATAGAAATGTATCATATACATATATGTGTGAGTGCATGTGTAACATAATAATCCGTGAAAGGTATAATATGTCCATCTGTAGATGTTAGGATTTACATCGCAACAGACATATTAGCTTATTTTGTATGTCATGTATGTTGTCCAAATATGTGCATGTATATATGTTACAAAAAATACACACACACACATATGTATGTATAAATATATTATATATAATATATGAACATAAAACATTTATATATAGATAAATAAATATATATATATATATAAAAAGAGAGAACAATTATTAATAATGATTTATAATTCAAAATTAACTTAGTTTTGCAAACATAATAATTTTAGTATTTTAATCTGTATATATTATGAATAAAATAATGTTTTCATCCATAAATAATTAAGATAAAATAATCTATTGATGAAAATTCAAATTTTACAATTTTCTAAAATCTAGGATCATAAAATAGAGCTTGGAAAAAATCCGGAGATTTTTAAAAGTTGAAATATTATTTTTAAAAACAAATACATTAATTTCAACAATAATTATTTAATATAAAATAATATATTTTTAAAATTTCAAAAATTCTAGGAACATGAATGAAAGGTTATGAAAATTTTTTAAGAAATTTTCAATTAAATTATTATTTTTAATAAATCATAAACTATTTTTCCGAAATAATATTAATTATTAAAAATAATAAAATTTATTGAAAAAATCCTAAATTTTTTTGTATGTTTCTGGGATGATATAATACTTAAAAAAATATAACATTGAATTTTTAATGTAATAATTATTTTATACATGATAAACAATTCAAAATTCAATAAATGTTAATTTAAAAATACGAATATATGTATGATAATTAATTTTTGAATTTCTAAATTCATATTATATATAAAGAAGTGTACTAAATTTTTTAAATCATATATATATATATATGAATTTATTAAAAAAAATATATAACAATTATTAATGACAAAAATTGATTTTGTACAGTAAACTACATTTGTCTATACATAGATGAAATAGTATAATAAACAAACTATGCACATAACCAAACTGATTTGTGACAACTACATATACTTACAAAATCTCACCTAACTAAACATATAATAGCAATATATTTAAACAGATATGAAATTACTCATTATAGGATCAAAGAATATAATTTAGTTACTATAATATGAATTAAAATTACCAATTTAATGATGCCTTTGAGTCCATGTTGAAGCAATGACTTCCCTTCCTTTTACTGTTCTTGATTCGTCAAATTGCAAGTCCGAAAACACCGACCTCTAACTATCGAATAGTATTATTTTAATTTGAAATATATTTGAGAATTTTGGAGTGGATTGAGAGCTAAGTTTTAACCAGCAATGTAGAAGGTAATGGCGGCTAAAAAGGTTAGTCATTATTTTAGACACACACACACACACACACACACACACATATAAGGTTGTATTAGAGAGAAACGAGGAAAACCTTTTTACCCATTATCACTTGATCTCAATCCATTATCTTCAAGCCAATTCCCTATGTTTTACCCACCCCTAGACCTTCCCAAACCGAAATTTTGCAGCCTTAATGATGGGCCTTAAACCCATCTAAGCCCAAGCCAAAATACTATGCAATTAAATCTAATTTAATCGCTTGTCGATATTGTGTATCGATCGATATATTTATAACTATTATAAATATATATCACATTATTTATTTCTCAAATCATATTCAAATTTTATAATTAATATTAATTAATTTAATTAATTTATAACAATTATAAACTAATTAAATTGTTCGGTCTTAAGGAAATTCATCATTTCGGCTGTGTAACTCTTGGGTGTAAATTTGGTTAGTGATTAATATCGAACTATTCCAATGTTAACATTCACATGTCACTTAGCAGGTGGTGTGACATTATGGCCAAATTTATCGCTTAGTCATTTTCGGTAAAATCCAATTTTAGTGTAATAAGCGTTACCTAATTGTGACATATGTTTACACCAATTCTCTTCGTCAAAACTATATCACTTTGGACTTATGGAATTTGGTAATGGTCAAAATTCCAACCTCATCCACATTCAACTTTATAGTTCAAATACAAAGTCCTTGGTTCAATAATAACAATTATTATTAACCAAAATGCTCTGGCCAGAGACTTTGACTTGAGTTGACTGTGATACTAACCGGATATAACTGAGGAGACGAATCCTCTCTTGAATAGTGCTTCACTTCCAATACTTCCACTCGACCCAACTATAGTCACTCGATGGACGTCATGCCATGATTTGGCTATAATCAAATCGGAGCTTTCATATTGAACATCCACAGTTTCCTCAAGTCGATAGAACTGTGTAAATCAGTCACATCGGTATTTTCTGTTTGACCTTAGTTATATTAACCAACAGAAAACTATCGAGTGAGTCGTTTCATAGTTATCCAATAACTATTAGTACGTAACCCCTAGGTGCCTCCAGTAGTCATGAGTAATACACTGCCCAACATTTTGGAGAGCGTTACGTACTCCAGTCTCAACGAACACATCGATATCCAGTCTCGATGCATCTTGACTAGGAACTTTTAAAATGGTATATTTGTTTCGTTGTGATAAATTACTCACGGTTACAACACTTTGTAACTACTATCACAAAATATACCATTTATGGATTTTTCTATTAAATATACTTTTAATTAAGTTAATTAATTAATATAATCACATTATATCAAGTATATAATAGGAAGAAAATACCTTTTATTTCGATCAAGATTGGTCAACGGGTTAGTTATATGTAACAAATTACATAATTGCCCCTAGGGAATGTCCCTAACTCTATCAATCTCCCACTTGCACTTGGGGTCAATTATGGAATCTAATTCCAACTTCTCCAATCATTTTTCTCAAAACAAATTAGGTCAGTCCCTTAGTGAATGGGTATGCTGTTATGTTTTAATTATCTACTTTGTCGATTAACTCCCTCTAACACTGATAAACTGCCTTTATCATGTGGAACAATTCGAAGTATGTCTTTCAACTTCTAGTGAGCTTTAAGTTCTATCATGACCAATTTCATGACATTGTTATCTTATAACAATATTATGGGATTCTCAACATTTGGAATCACCTTTGGCTCAATTATAAATTTGTGCATTTGTATCTATATACATTGTTTTATTGTAGCGCTATTCAAGTTAATGTTCTCAACATTTCGTTCAATCGACCACAATCACCTTTATTTTGAAACATTTTCAAATTAAAGATTTTAACTTGAATTTTATCATTGACATGTTATACTCAATATCACTTATAAAAGTTTGTGTCCAAACGTTCCATCATAACGAGTTCGTTGTTTCTATAAACAATTCTCTAGTATTTCATAAATACGTGATAACACCTCAAACATCCATTTAGTGATATCAATTTGGATTTTATATTTGCTCCATGTATAAAATACATAAACAAAACACAATATCATACACAACATAACCTGTATGATAATTCCTATTGCTAATGCATAAGGAATCCAACTTACATGTTCTCCTTTTTAATAGGGTGTTCTTGTATATCGTTTTGGGACAATCCTTATATCTTTTATACTCACCGTAAAAGACATCATTTAAAATCCAAAATTGATTATTAAAACAATTAAAGTTGATTTTAATACAAGCATATTGTTAAAATCAACAACGTGTTGTTTACTTATAGTTTAGAAATATCAATGTACCTTTTAACGTTCTTTCTTATGAACACACGCTTCCTCTGCACTTTGATTGAAAATCAAACTATTTGATATTTCTATCAAAATACTTATTCAATCTTGATGCTTATAAAATGATACATTCGTATCATTTCTTGGATCTTTTCCAAAGACTCACAAACCCAATATCGCTCCCACTGACTTTGAGGCATTTTTGGTTAATATGTGTAAACGACTTACTCTAAATCATTATTTAGAATTTTCTGTTTTAATACATAAGTACCAAACACTAAGTCTTATCGAGCAACGAGTAAATCTGAATTAACTTGAGCATGCTGAATACCGAATCTGTTATGCTAATTTCAATAATTGTAATTTGTGATATTATTCTTATCAACATTGCTCATTTAATTCCAACCACATTAGTCTTTCCAATAAAGACACAATCTCAGCCGATGGATCACATCTCTTTGGTTACAACCACCAAAATCATTTTTGATAGCGTACTTGGAATTCTTTCAGATTTGCGCATCATACCATATAGAGTCAACAATCTTAATGGTTTAATTGAACAACCGAGGGTAATGTATATTTTCGACATTAATAAGAAACTCATAGTTTCTCTTCAATGTACGAGAATACTTATTTGACATTCTAATGCTATGTGTTCATTTAGGTTAGTTAATTTCACTTCATCTCATATAATTAGTTCTATCTATGGATCAGATCCAATTCCATTTAACTACCAAAAATTTCTCAAAGAAATTCCTTCACAATGAAGTTGATATATCTTGAAACAATAATTGTTTCTTAGTGCAAATAGAATAAGGATTCATAAACGCTTTATGAACCTTTTTATTTATAAAACCGATTTTAGTTTACAAAAATTATGTTCAAAACATAAATATGTCATTTGATGACAGACCTTTCCAAAAAACTTTTTGGAGATTCATACAGGATCCCTCATGAACAATTATTACGTGCAATCTTTCGACTCGCATAACCTGCCAACTCCTTGGCCTAGGATATGTTGGGATTTCTTACAAATCCTTATCTTGTATGATTTTGTAAACTATTGTTTAGATGAAATAATATCAACCATGTGTACTACTCTTAAGTACATGACCTTATAGAAAGAAACTAACTCAACTTCACTCATAATTAATCGTAAATAGTCCAACAATGTCTAATTATTCCTTATCGATGCATCATTATGTATCACATGGAGGAGTGACTTTTGAGATTGAGTCTATATTCATTTTTAGGTACATTTGGAACTCTTTCCAATATACTCACTTATTTGACTAAATCAAATCATTTTATTCTATTGCATGTTATTTTATTTACTTTTCTTTTATATTCTATGATTTTATCATAAACTTACTACATGTTTATCCAATACATATGTATATGTTGGTAATAAATCATCGATAAATATAAAAAAGTATGTGGAACCCTTTTAGTATTAATAGACTTGTGATTGCATACATCAATATGTATTAATTCAAAGAGTTCATCAACTCTTATGATGCTCCCACTGAATGGGTGCATAGCCATTAATAGTTTGAGATATAATTAACCTGTATCATATGATTCATAATCATATAGTAAAATTATTTCTCAAAACTATGGCTTAGTCTATAATTCCAAAACAACTATAAATAATATTAGACACATGTATTTTTTGTTGCGTCACTTTTACTATGAAAACAAATTTCATAATATAGTTCTATTTCATAATTAATATACATAATACTCATATTGAAATATAGTTATATCTATTTTTCAGTCAATACCAAAAATAAACATTATTTCACAAATAAACATTTTACAAAAACAATTTTCGTAATTTGATGCAATCATTAAGTGATATATGTCATGCTCCCACTATTTCTGCCATTACTATAATAGCGTACTAAATTTAGAGGTCCACCATTCACTTAATATTGTTAATATTGTTTACTTATTTCATATGCTGCAACTAGTTTACAGTGGAGAGTTCTTTGATCAAATATCTTGAACTCAAAGAAATAAATGTTATAGAAAACAATTTTCTTTATGAAAATACATTTTGGAATAAAAATCATATTTCATATTCCAATATTAAGTATCAATTAGTATTACAATTCTTGTTTCCAATGTTTCTCTATGAAGTAGAAGTGACTATTAATTCTCTTCATTCCAACTTTACCTTAAATTACATCTATTCTTATACATTCGTTTTTCTTTCAAATGGTCAAATTATTCAAAAGAAAACCTTACTACAATATCATAACAAACCTTTTACAAAAGCGCATTCGATTATTCTTAACATTTAAGACATCAAATATGTTGCGCTTTATGTAAACCGACCAAGATGACATTTCAACGATCGAGTTCTTAGATGTATCTCGTTGTTTATGGTCTTGTGTTACATTAACACAATATGATCCTTTTGAAATCATTCAAGTTGAATACATGATCTTAAAATACCATTTATTGGTTTACTTCGAATGAACTAACTTCATCGAAATATTGTACCCCACAAACTATGACTGTTCACCATATAACATTTATATATGAAAGTACATGGATCAAATATCCATAGTCTTGAATTGCATTTAGAGTTTAAAAACTCATGAAATGCAATACACGGTCTAACCCAAATAAACATATAAGTGACCAACTTACGAATGTATTAAGTAGTTGAAATTAGGCACTTGCATGGGTATAGAAACATTATATAACATGCAATTAGAATTATTAATAAGTATATATTATATTTCTATTTGTCAACTTTCAATTCAGTTTGTATATATGTTAATTGACAAATGTTTTATCAATCATATTAAATGCACAAATTTATCATTGTAGATAATTATAACATTATATATCATATGTTCTTACAATATTATAAAGGTTAAATATTACCATTTCATTTTTCTAATAATGCTCCCGCTAGTCTTTTATGTTTCTCCAAACCCTAAGATGAAACATAGAAGTCTTACAACTGCACTAGTGGGTGTTAGGACTCATTTGTTTTGATATTCTGACCTTGAGTTTGCTCAACAAATCATAGTCCCACAAACGATGGATACCTCCTTATCAGTTGTATCACATACAACTCCTAACCCATTTTCCCTTGTTCTAATCTCATTACGACCTTGAGTTTGCTCAACAAATCGAACAAGATTATTCACTCATACCTACCATATCGTGATGGCTTAAGTATAATATATGTACCTTGAATTTTCTCAACAAATACATATAGTTATCTTACCTCGTCTGTTCAATATATTAATAATACTACGCATAACATCACTAGCTTGAGTTTGCTCAATAACTAAGGAGTATGTAAGTAATTTACTAATATATATATGGTAAAGGACAACATTATATTGAAGATTCATAATCTTCAATATATATATTGAGTGATATCGACTTATAGAATAATATATTTCTTATGAAATACCCCAGCGATTCAAGTGTCAAACACATCAAAAATCACGGTATATGTAAATTTACATATGTATTTATTTCTCAAGTCTATTTGGGTTTCTTTAATGTTCCACATTTAGTTTATACACATATAATATAAGTTTTATTGTTAAATAACTTTTACATTTCATATTACTTATATGATAGTCTTACGTCTAATATATCATTAATTAAATCTTATCTAATTAATTTTAATCAATTAACTCTTTAATTAATTTTAAATTAGTATTCCAATATAACTTTTATATTGGACATATCTACTATAACATTTATAGTGTTACTATAACCTTTATAGTGTAACACACATATATTATTATATGTGTATTTTCTTTAATTAATTAACCTTTAATTAATTTATTCAGTTAAACAATTTTTATTAAAATTTATTATTTCAAAATTTATCTTGTATACATACATGTATACTTATGTTATCTTAAACATTTTAAAATAACATAACATATATCAACATATATTATACATGGATATATGCATTAGTTAATTAACATATTTAATTTATTTATTTTATTAATCTTATTAATAAATTTAAAATTTGAAATTATTATATAAATATTTTCAAACACATTTTGAAAATATTATTATCCTTTCAAACATTTTGAAAACTTATGTAGCATTATAATTTTTATAATAAACATGTTTTATTTTAAATTTAACTATTAAATTTAAAATCTTTAGCATTAATTTTCAAAACGATTCTGAAAATTAGCCCAAGGCCCAAATTAAGTTGGACATTTTCTATTAGGGGCAACCTTTGTATTCACTTCACCTTTCGGGCCAGACCGATAACCAGGTAGGACATGGTACTTGATTACCCAATTCCAATCCTTGACATTACCTTTCTAGACACTGTACTAAGTGGGCAAGCTTAATTAGTTCGCCCTAATATGACTAATTTAGACCGTATAGGCTATTGGGCTCTGATACCATTGTTGGAACTGGACCAGCCCGCAAGGGAAGTTATGAGTGAATTTCAAAAAATTTACCCTATTGGATCTTTATTGGGCATGAAGTCTAACTGAATTAGAACATTTCTAAATTTTATTTTAAAAAAATAATTTATTTTATTTAAATTCAAATATATTAAGATATGAAATTAATTTTATTTGATTTAGTTTATACATAAATGTATCATATACATATATGTGTGAGTGCATGTGTAACATAATAATCCTTGAAAGGCATAATATGCCCATATGTAGATGTTGGGATTTACATCGCAACAAACATATTAGCTTATTTTTTATGTCATATATGTTTTCCAAATATGTGCATGTATATGTGTTACAATACACACACATGTATGTATAAATATATTATATATAATTTATGAACATAAAACGTTTATATATAGATAAATATATATAGAAAGAGAGAGAACAATTATTAATAATTATTTATAATTCAAAATAAACTTAGTTTTGCAAACATAATAATTTCAGTATTTTAATTTGTATATATTATGAATAAAATAATGTTTTCATCCATAAATAATTAACATAAAATAATATATTGATGAAAATTCAAATTTTACAATTTTCAAAAATCTAGGATCATAAAATACAGCTTAGAAAAAATCTGGAGATTTTTCAAAGTTGAAATATTATTTTTAAAAACAAATACATTGATTTCGGCAATAATTATTTAATATAAAATAATATATTATTAAAAATTCAAATTTCAAAATTTTAAAAATTCTAGGATCATGAATTAAAGGTTACAAAATTTTTTTAAGATTTTTTCAATTAAATCATTATTTTTAATAAATCATAAACAGTTTTTCTAAAATAATATTAATTATTAATAATAATACACTTTATTGAAAAAATCCTAAATTTTTTCTATACGTTTCTGGAATGATATAATATTTTAAAAAAATATAAAATTGAATTTTTAGTGTAATAATTATTTTATATATAATAAACAATTCAATCGAATTTGTAAATTCATATTACATATAAATAAGTGTACTAAATTTTTTAAATCATATATATATTTTATATATGCATATATGCTATTATGAGATAGTAATATACACTAATATATATATATATGAATTTATTAATTAATATATATAAAACAATTATTAATGACAAAAATTGATTTTGTACAATAAACAACATTTGTCTATACATAAATCAAATAGTATAATAAACAAATTATGCACATAACCAAACCGATTTGTGACAACTACATCTACTTACAAAATCTCACCTAACTAAACATACAGTAGCAATATATTCAAACAGATATGAAATTACTCATTATAGGATCATAGAATGTAATTTAATTACTGTAATATGAATTAAAATTACCAATGTAATGATGCCTTTGAATCCATGTTGAAGCAATGACTTCCCTTCCTTTTACTATTCTTGATTCGTCAGCTTGGAAGTCCGGAATCACCGACCTCTAACTATCAAATAGTATCATTTTAGTTAGAAATATATTTGAGAATTTTGGAGTGGATTGAGAGCTATGTTTTAACCAGCAATGTAGAAGGTAATGGCGGCCAAAAAGGTTAGTCATTATTTTAGATATATATATGTGTGTATATATATATATATATGGTTGTATTAGAGAGAACCGAGGAAAACCTTTTTACCCATTCTCACTTGATCTCAACCCATTATCTCCAAGCCAATTCCCTATGTTTTAGCCACCCCTAGACCTTCCCAAAACAGAAATTTTGCAGCCCTAATGATGAGTCATAAATCCATCTAAACCCAAGCCAAAATACTATGCAATTAAATCTAATTTAATCGCTTGTCGATATTGTATATCGATCGATATATTTATAATTGTTATAAATATAACATTATTTATTTCTCAAATCATATTCAAATTTTATAATTAATATTTCATAAATATTAATTAATTTAATTAATTTATAACAATTATAAACTAATTAAATCGTTCAGTCTTAAGGGAATTCATCATTTCGGCTGTGCAACTCTTGGGTGTAAATTTGGTCAGCAATTAACATCGAACTATTCCAATGTTAACTTTCACACGTCACTTAGCAGGTGGTGTGACATTATGGCCAAATTTATCGCTTAGTCATTTTCGGTAAAATCCAATTTTAGTTTAATAAGCGTTACCTGATTGTGACATTTGTTTACACCAATTCTCTTCGTCAAAACTATATCCCTTTGGACTTATGGAATTTGGTAATGGTCAAAATTCCAACCTCATCCACATTCAACTTTATAGTCCAAATACAAAGTCCTTGGTTCAATAATAACAATTATTATTAACCAAAATGCTCGGCCATAGACTTTGACTTTGAGTTGACTTGAGTTGACTGTGATACTAACCGCATATAACCGAGGAGACGAATCCTCTCTTGAATAGTGCTTCACTTCCAATACTTCCACTCGACCCAACTATAGTCACTCGATGGACGCCATGCCATGATTTGGCTATAATCAAAGCGGAGCTTTCATATTGAAGATCCACAGTATTCTGAATTTGAGAGAACTGTGTAAATCAGTCACATCGATATTTTCTGTTTGACCTTAGTTATGTTAACCAACAGAAAACTATCGAGCGAGTCGTTTCATAGTTATCCAATAACTATTAGTATGTAACCCCTAGGTGCCCTCACCAGTCATGAGTAATACACTGCCCAACATTTTGGAGAGCGTTACGTACTCCAGTCTCAACGGACACATCGATATCCTGTCTCGATGCATCTTGACTAGGAACATTTAAAATGGTATATTTGTTTCGTTGTGATAAATTACTCACGGTTACAACACTTTATAACTACTATCACAAAATATACCATTTATGGATTTTTCTAGTAAATATACTTTTAATTAAGCTAATTAATTAATATAATCACATTATATCAAGTATATAATAGGAAGAAAATACCTTTTATTTCGAATAAGATTAGTCAACAAGTTAGATATATGTAACAAATTACATAATTGCCCCTAAGGCATACCCCTAACTCTATCATGGACACCATTGTAGCGCACACTACTATACATGTTATACATTAAGGTGCCGATGGTGTAGGGTGGTCATCACAACATGCAACCAATGTTATACTTTTAACCAAGTCAACCTGAGAGAATACTTTTGTTTTAACTAACTGATCGAATAGATCATCTATACAAGAAAGTGGATGATGATTATTCTTTATCAGCTTATTTAACTCATGATAATTGACCTAAAGCCTCGAAGAGCCACTCCGAAATACTTCTCCAAATAAATCCCTTCTACAATAATTCGTTCACTCACTTATTTGGCTCGCGACTTTCTTTAAGTGCCATATGCCTAAGAGGTAAGGCAACAAGACTAGCATTCTCTTCAATATAAATTCGATCTCACTATTGGAAGGAGACCATAAACTTTTGAAAAGACATATGGGTAGTCATGAACTACCGAAACTGAAGCTAACTCATCATGTGATATATCTAAAGAATATAGGTAACTTAACATAACTGAACACCTAAGGTCGCTGTAAACCTCATTAAGGCTACGCCCACTACAAGTACCTAACCCAACTACCTTTCTATCACACTCTAATACTAATCCATACATATTCATCAATTCCATTCCCAAAATTAAACCAAACATAGAAAGTATCAAAACAAAAGCATCACAATCGAATTTGACATCCAAAATATACAACTTCAAACCCTTACAAATCACGGATAAATGAGTTGATCCTCCAACTGGGTTTGATACTACTACAGGGTCTGTAACCATACAAGTATCTAAGTGCAACTCGGCTACTAGTCTACACAAAATGAATGAGTATGATGAGTTGGTGTCAAATAAAGTACAAATAAATGAATCAGGAAGAGTTAACACACCTTCTATGATAGCCTTCTTTCCCTTATCCATAGCTGGTGTAGCGCTCAAGCTAGGAATAAAGTCTTGTTTATATGATGGAACCACCTGTGAAGAAGTCTTTGGTGCATTTGGACACTCTCTCTTTACGTGCTCAAATTGGTTGCAGTTGTAGAATTTAATATTTGCAATGCCCGCTCTGCAATCCCTTGCTAGATGCCCCTACGTACCTTAGCACTTCATACACTTAAACCTTGGCTTCTTTATCATGCCCTGAGCTCCCATTCCACTTCTGCAGTGGTCTTGCTGAGTTGGCTTCACCTCTGCTTTCATAGGTTCCTCCTTCCCAACTGAATTCAGCAACACCGTCCTAACCAAGCTCTCAAAAGTGGCTCTAGTAGGTTCATGGCTTAAAGCAATACCTCATAAAGTCGGATTCAACCCCTTAGCAAAATTCCTCACCTTTTTCGCATGTGTATTGATAAGGTCTAAACCATACTTCATCAGCTTATTAAACTCGTTTACATACTTCTTAACACTATGGTCACCTTGCTTCAAATGAACGAACTTCTCTAACTCTATCCCCCATTTTTCCTCAAAATGCACTAAGGCTCAAAGCGTCGCTTAAATTTTTTCCAAGCAGTACTAGTCTCAGTAATAACAATCTCCCACCAGTTTAAGGCATCTCCTTGCAAATGCATTGAAGCTAATTGTCTCTTCACTGCATTCTCCACATCCATCATAGCTATAATCCTATCATAATTCCTCATCCAGGCATGGGTCTCCATAAATGATTTAAGTCCTTAATAATTCTTTCCACCTAGATTCTGGAAGTCCCGACATAGCTTGGAGAAATCCAAAGTAGGCGGAGGAGCTGGGGCTGCAACTTACATTTGCATTGCAGGTCCACCATTGGGGTTGAGTTTAGTCTAGCCTCTTGTCTTAAGATACCGTCAGAACCATATAGGAATGTTCATGCCCAAAACCACAACTGCCTCACCGAAATTATTTTCAGTCTAATTGCTCATTCTCACCTATTTGTAAATAGGAATTATTAGCAACTTTCTTAGATAGTGTTTAAGAATTACGAGAATTATAAGGGTGAGTTTGCACTATATTTATATATATATGTAGTAATAAATTCTAAAAATATACAAGTATATTCTCTCAATATATGTCTAATCCCTAAAGAATACTGAACCTAAGCTCTAATACCAACCATGACAACCTGCTCCTCCAGACACGTCAATTCAAAGCCTAAAATGACTTTGAACTCGTGTCGTGCCAAGAAGAACGAGTCATTATGGTTTTAGAACATTACATGATTATAGACTAATATAAATTTTACAGCAGTCTACACTTTCAGATCTCAAAGCAGAAGGAAATAAAATATAAACGTTGAAAATAGCCAAATTAGATAATAGTCTCAGCAATACATAGTCTATACTACAATTGAAATTATAGAGTTCCTAAATACAACATGGTGTCTGACTAATAATATAATAAAATAAATGGTACAAGGAGGGCAATGATAAATAATATAACTCCGAACATCTAGTCTCTTCCTCCACGCGCTGTGTCTGGGCCAAATTCCTTATGACCAGTCCTCCTATAGTGGGTAAAAAGTAGGAAGAAAAGCACTGAATCAAACAAAGTGTGGTGAATGAATTGTATTGCTAGTTTATGGTGTTCAAAAGCAATTAACTTCATCTATAATCTACATGACCAAAGGTGTTCATTTATGTTTGAGTATTACACTGGAAGGGTTTGTTTACTTTATGAATCATGGTGTATAATTTTACTTACACCTACATCCATAACAACTTACAAAGGTTTCCAAACAAGGATTAAACAACCAATATCTAACAACCCTTGGTCAATTCCTAATATATGGTCCCGATAAATAATTTCCCAACCGATATTGAGTTAACATTCTCAACGACAAGTTATGGCCTACCTAAGCATTCGAGTCAATTTCTCAATGGTAACATGTCTTATGCTCTTTATCATTCAACCTGAAGCATTAAGAAAGTAACAATAGTGATTCCCTTATAGGTCTAGCCACTGCCCATCCGTACAACCCTACTATGTGGATGACTCCATCTCACTTCTCTGGTTCGTACATTTTGAACATGTGACCAAGCATGCCCCGGTAATAATATAGCTTCTAATTTTGCTACTAATACTAGCCCTGTTGAGTTCCATGTTAAATCCATTACAAAGTGATACTAACTGTTGCATCTGCTCAATGAAGCTACATGAGCTCTGAATAGTCGAGAAAGTGGGATATAAGTTCATCGCTTTGCCCTATTTCGCCTGCACCAGGTCTAGGTTCATCCTATGCTTGCTAAAATAATTCAGACGTCTGATTAACTATTTTAGATTTTTTACTTTCTCTTTTTAAAAATATATTTCTCCAAGCATTCAGACCTCTGACTCCATTTTTCAGACTTTGACATTATTGAACTAAAAATTGGTTTAACACCCAAGATATTGTATATAGAGGCATATTTGAAGAAATTCCAATAATACCCCTTGGTTTTATGTTTATTCACAAAATTATTTGAAATCCAAACCATGTGCTCAATGATAAAATAGGCAAGTCAAAATATGCAATAGTTCTTTATTTATTGTTAATGGGAAAATAGGCAATATGCACAAGTCGTATTCTTTGTTCAATTGTGAGGTATGTTACAAAACAAGTCAAATATGAAAATTTCTAATAGTTCAAGTACTTCTACGCATATCTCCACATCATCATCTTCATAATTGGGCACTTGCCATTAAAGTAGTTCTCAAGCTCCTTAGAGTGTTTAGAAAAGTTCTAGTCCAAAAAGTGATTTATGCTAAGAGATTGAAAGAAGATAGGGGAATCTTTCCATGAAGGCGTGCATCTTTATTTATAGTGGTTGGAAGGAGGTGAAGCTTGCTTCCATTAGTTGATGTAAGTTGGCATGGATTGATGACTTGAGAAGATGGATGGCTTTGATGGTGCTATTTGTCATGATCTCCTTAAGGTTAAATACTTCACATGGACCACTATCTTGGTGGCGTTCTCAACAAGGAGTGTGTGGTGGAATGTGAAAGCTTGTGAAGATTAATACACTTAATCCTTTTGATTTTTTTCTTCCTGTATTAATGATTTTTAATCCTTTTCTTTGCATGGCTCTCAACATCCCCATGAAAATTGATGATTTTCGACATTCTTTTGAATGCTAGCAATTCGCTACATCCTTGTCATTTATTAAAATTCAATATCTATACCGATCTAGTGATATGTGATCACCTTCCACATGTTGCTTCTTGAAGCTTGGAATCCTTTAATTTGTTGGTATTTGATATCTGCTCTTACATTAATGAAATATGACATTGGTGATATACGACATCCTTGCTATATGGGTGATATATGATATTATTTATATTCATTGATGATCTTCGGCATCCTTGGCACATTGATGGCTTTCGACATCATCAACCTTAGGAGGCTCATGGTATTCTTCCTTATTTTGATAGAATTCGATATTCTCAAGATGTTCTACATTCTTCCTCTAAAATATTAAGTTTTAGAGCTTTGATGTCATTTAGTTCAAAAGAATTTGATATCTTTCGAGTTGTATAAGTCCGATATATCTTGAAATTCGATATCCTACCTTTACTAGGCATTCGATACCCCATTCCAGTGTTGTTCGATATCATTTCAGGCTTGTTATCTGTTCGATATCCCTAATGCTGCTTTGGGATATGAAAACCTTATTACATTGAAAATTTACGATATCTCATTGCATTATTGAAGCATGGCATCTCTTCTAGCTTGGAATTTCTCCTCTTCTCCAGATTGCCGACATCCCCAATCATAGACATTCGACATCCTTGAGTCCCGACATCTTTAATTTGGTGATAATATGCGCCAACCTTGACCACACATCGATAATTCACGACATCTCTATCGTATTCGACATCCTCTTAGTATTTTTTATTTCTTCTAGAAAAATATGTGGATAACATTTGCCCCTCTCCTTGTATAAAAGATGCATTTACACTTTAGTGTAAAACCAAAGACTGTTTCTTTTTTTTTTCTTTTTTTCTGGGTGATATTTGTTCTGGGGTCGCTATCCAATTGATTTATTTCTATCCTCTCGTCTACCTATGAATCGAACTTCCATGTCCTTTGCATTGCTGGTAGTTCCTTTAATGTATTGCCAATAGCTCTTGTATTGACAATAGCTCACTTGATACCTTTGTCTCTTCTAAATGTTGGGAATATCCTCGTTTCTGCGATGACCCTATTTTCATGATCTGACTTTCTCCTTCTGGCTTGAATCATTTTTGCATTTTGGCTTCTTTTCTTGCTTCATTTCTTGCACAAAGTGGTACTTCCTTTCATTTCTGTACATATATTTTTACAACTTCTTTCTTTTTTATAACTTTTCTTTTTCAATCCTCCTTTTCTTTCTTCTTATGGAAATTAGAAGTTCCTTATTTAAAAACTTTTAATTGAAACCTTTGAAGAGCGGTATTTGGAAAAAGCTTTTGAAATTTGTCAAAAATATATTTGGGAGAGAAAATACTTTTTAAATCTATAGAAATTATACTTCATCTTTAATAAACCGAATATGTCATAAATCATAAGTAGTTTTATAGTCTTCTTGAATAGGAGATCCCAATTGGGTTATTTATAAAAATTAACTGTTCATAAATTGGTAAAATAAACTAGCTTTTGGATTTTTCAGAAAATGACCTTGAAAATGATTTTGGAAAGATGAAATTTTTTTGAGGATCTTTCGAGGTTAAAAACTTTACCTGCGTATGATGGGGTTTTCATGAGATTATTCTTCACATTTGTTTATCAATTGGTTGGTACTTTTGTTTTTGTTGGTGACTGGTCGTTGTCATACTTTCCTTCCAAGTGGATATTTATCCAGGTTTCGGTTAACATTCTCTTGAAAATTTGATGTTAGTTCGTCTTAGTCTAAACACATATCCATTCATTTAACCGTAGAATACATCTTAAGCCTTTTCCATTGGATGGTTATCTACACTCCTTTTTGGATACCATCCGGGCTTGAATTCAAAGTGGTTTGAAAATATTTTTGGATGCACCTGGTCACGTCTGGGCATCTTCTCTTATATTGGTCTCCTCAATCAGTTGTCTGGAATCTGAGCACTGGGTTTTGTGGTTGATATTCAAACATTCTTGCTATTTAGTAATTCTTGCTATTACATTACCACACGATATTCCAAACTGGATGACCATGTTCTTAATCATGAATTTTAGCACTTTCCCTGATGGGTAATTATATTGACTTCTTTGTACTAGGTTACTTCTTCTATGATTTAGGCTCTACTTGATTCCTTTTCGTATATTCTTACCTTTTTAGTAAGGATTTAGGTTATGACTGACTCCTTACACCATCTTAGGTAGTTATTTAGGCTTTATACTTTTTCATTTCTTATAATCATCTTTGGTAGTGATTCAAGCTCTTTGCCCTTTTCTCTTCTTACTACCATCTTCCGTAGTGGTTAAGCTCCTTTTTTCGTTTCCTACTACTAAATTCGGTAGTGATTTAATCTCCCTACTATTTCATCTCTTACTACCATCTTCGGTAGTGATTTAATCTCTTTGCTTTTTCATCTCTTACTACCATCTTCGGTAGTAATTTAAGTTTTGATTAAATCTTTTTGCCTCTTCTTTGGGCTTTGGACCTCTTCGTCCTTTTGATTGATTTTTTGCCTCTCTTTGGGATTTGGACTTCTTCGTCCTTTTCATTGATTCTTTTCATCTCTTTTTAGGCTTTGGACTTCTTCATCCCTTTCTACTGATTTAGGTCCCTTACTAGTGATTTAGGCTTTTATACCTTTCAACCTTTACTAGTGGTTTAGGCCCCTTGCTTAGTGATTTAGGATTTTAACTTTTTGCCCCTTATTAGTGATTTAGGCCCCCATACCAACTCTTACATCAGTCTTCCAACGTCTGTAGTTGGGCTTCCCTTGAACATCTGATCCACGCTGTACACCGGTTGGGTGCAAGGTATGCCTTTGCTTAATGCAATCTTTATTAACCTCGTTAGATCAATAGTTTCAACATGCATAGTGTGCCTTGAACCGAGGGTCGCCCATTGTTTATACTCGGTGGGGTAGCGGGTTTTTTTAAGGAGGCTTTTCTTACCATGACTCTTTACCGTTAAACTAAAGAAAATATTTGAAAAACTTTTAATTAGAACAATCTCGTGACTTCCCGGTTAATGAATTTGAGAAAATCTTTTTGAAGGCAAATTCCATTAAAGCTTCAACTTTCAAGCATTAAATTTTTCTTTGAAAGAAAGAATGGGTTTTTAAAAGAGAACCTTTTCCCGTACCATTTTTAGTAAATTAAAGAGTAATTTTTAAGGATCGGTTTTTTTATAATTTTTTTTATTGGCTTGGGTTTTGAGTCGCCGAGTCAAAATGATTTTCTTAGATATTGTAATCCTTTGGTAGAGAAGCCCCTTCTTAGTGTTACTACCGAGAAGGGTTTTTGAGAAAATCTCATAGTAGAAATGCAAATCCCAAATAAAAGACTATTTGGTCATGATTCATGAACTAATAGTCTTTTAACCGAGAATAGGCCTTTCTAATTTGAATTTCTGTGGTGTTAATGGGCTTTAGCAACTCTAAAACTTTTCTAAAAAATATACATAGATTTTTCTTCCTCAATGATTTATGAAAACTTCAAGAATGCTCTTGTCAACACATTTTAGATCAAAACCTTCTATGGGAGATTACCAATGCTAAGCAAAGTATTTTGGAAGATTTATAAACCATCTTTAAAATAGATATGTTGGTGCTTTTCCCCATCCACAGGGTAATTAGTAATAGTTTCTTAAAAATATTTTCAAAAATGCTTTTAGTAGAGATTTTGCAGTAAAACTCATTTACTAAAATAAATATAGGCATATTTTGCTCCACCTTTGTATGATATGTATAATTGCATCACTTCAGGTTTTGCTTAGCAAAAAGGAATGTCTTGTTTGTATGTCTAAAAAGTCATGATTCATGAACTAATAGTCTTTACAGACAAGAACATACTTTTCTTTAAGAATCCCTTCTTTTAAGAGGATTTTGAATACTAACCTTTCTTCGAAAATTGGCTTGTAATGGTGGATCAATAATGATCCAAAGTTCATATTATATATAAATTCAGGCCTTTGATATTTAAACCATCCTCTTTCATAGAAAACCATATACTTTCTCAATAGAGGACAAGAAAACCATCTGATATAGAAGACCAAAAATCCATCTGATAATAAGAAGATCAGAAAACCATCTGCCAATAAGAAGACCAGAAAACCATTTGGCAATAAGAAATTTGAAAATCTATCTGATAATAAGAAGACTAGAGAACCAACTAGTAATAAGAAATCCATTTGACAATAAGAAGACTACAAAACCATCTGGTAATAAGAAATCCAGAAAACCATTTAATATATAAGAACTCGAATTTCATTTGATAACAGAGATTCCCATCGTGCTTTAATCAGAAAACCTAGAGTTTCTCGGATGTCTACTCATAGTAAATTAGTCTTTGTTTCAACCTGTAAAGAAACTTAAATTTTGTATTAATACATGGTGAATCTCAAGTACAAACAAATCAAATAAGAAATTTCTATGAGTAGAGTTGATCCATGGTGGGCAATTGCTATAAAACTTCATGGTTTGACTGGAATCAGAATTTGAAGTTGCAAAGACTACTTCTCATCTTAGATTTTTCCCTTTTAGAGCTTTAATGTCATCTTACGAAATAAATATCATCTTGTATCATTAAAACATTAAAGATGCATCAATAGCGCAAAAATAAAGTCAAGTGCTAACTAAAAGTAATTCGGTAATTTATAGCATGATAGTCTTGTAACATCAGAATAAGTACACTACTAAAATCCATATAATTGGACATAACGAAAAATAAGGTCCGCATTTGACACAAATATCATTGTCAAATGTACACTATAGCACTTGCAATGAATGTTTCTATATATTTCCTTTTTAAATCAATATCATGTAGATAATTACTTGTTGCAATTGAAATCTTTGTCAATATAAAAAGATGTTAGGATTTCAATATTTATGTAACCATATGCATTTAAATCTTTAAAACCAAGTGTAGTAGAGAATTAAACATTTATCTCTTTCACAAAAGTTTGTAGTAAATTTATAACTAGAATAAATACTAGTGCACCAAAGTGTCTCACATCGCTTGAAGAAGTGCTTTAGCTTATATGATTATCGTTTTTAAACTATTGACGTTTAATAACTCAGTGCCTACTAACCTATTTTAATAACTGTATCTAATTTAGTACCTGTATATTTCAATAGTAAAATGGGGATGGGGCAATGTACTAAAAGAAAGGTTAGTGTGTGCTATAAAGTACAATGGCATTATGCCTATTGTATTTTGACTTGACATGTTCAGGCATGCATGCAATAATATTGCTGCTCTGTATATTTGATAGCACCACACACATATACATTCGAAGCTTATATTTATTCAAAAGCTTAATAAAATATTTAAACCTTTATTTACGAAACTATATACACATTTAAAACTGTGTGTATATATATATATATATTTATACATACATACATACATATATACATACATAAATATATATATATATATACACGAAACCTGATACATTTTTGAAACCTTATATTTTTGAAATTAGCCTTATACATGTCAAAATCATATATATATAACTATTTATATTTTAAACCTCATATATATTTACGAAACTCACATATACACAAAAGTTTATATATGATACCTGATATCTTTTCAAAATCATGGATATACAAAACCTTATTCATTTTCGAAATCAACCTTATAAACTTTCGAAATCATATATATGCGGAAACAAATGCATATATTCGAATTTACATATATTCAAAAACTCAATATGTGTGTATATATACACACACACACACACACGAAACTGTATATATTCAAAAGCTCTGACATATATTTAAAACTTATATGTATAAGTAATTTTATATTTTCGAAACTATTTATATAAGAAACTTTATATATACATATGAAACCCTTACACTTTGGAAACCATATGGTATATAAATTCTTTCATTTCTAAAATTTGATTATATGATACCATATATATTCAAGGCTTATTCAGTCAAAAAAATTTGTATATACAAAACATTATGCTTTCAAAAACATGATATAATAAAAAATTGTGTATATATATCCAAAAAGCTTGTATATGATACCTGATTCATTTTTCAAAATCATTCATTTTCAAAATCAACCTTATATATTTTGGAAACCATACATACGAAACTCTTGAATGGTTGAAATCTCTTGATGCATTTGAAATACTGATGCAAGTTCCACATTCAATATACAGTACAAGCTCAAACCCCTGCAAACTTGGCACTATTGATTTTCCGATATCAACTTGTCATGCCTAATTTTTGATATCAACCTCAAAGTTTGAAAACCTCAAAGCTTGGAACTTCCTGAGATGCTTGATACCTAATATGTCCAAAATCTTTTGCTATTTCGGCACCTGATGTTATCTGGATCTATAAACTCGATATCTTCACGAGCTCAAAAATCCATATAAACTTGGCATTATAAATTCCAAAAAGAGGTTTATTGTAACATCCCCCATTTAGAGGCCCAAAACTAACTCCTAAGGATACTGCCGTCATCCGTAATTATTAATACTTAGTGACCAAATGCGGTAATGTTAGATACATTGATATACTAGAAGCACATAAACATGAAATTTTTTAACTCAATTTAAAACAATTTCTCATTTCTTTCAGATTCATTACATAATCCCATAAGTAAGCCACATTCAGAGAAATTACAATTTATTATAAAATACGCCAAGAGTGACATATGAAGATGCCCCTTGGTTGATCAAAGTCTAAATATAGGCACTAAATGACTTTTCCATTTCATCCAATAACACAACAGAATCAAATAAAAAGAACTCCTAATAGATAGCTTGCCTCCTACAGGTCTCCGGAAGCTTATTCATCTAGAGGAGAACCTGAAAACCTTAACTCTCAAACTACTCAAAATCAATTGAGCACCAGAGAGTTTAAGGGGAAAACATAAACTTTGAGTCAGACAAAAAGTCTATTGTGAATAATAACCTACCATCTCGAACCATATTGATATCTAGTGAGACCACGCCACTTAGCGGAATGGTTTTTCCCCACACTAGTATCTTAACTCAATTTATAATAACCATATACTGTGCACATGCGTCCATAATGGTTAAGACATAACATAATAAAATGTATCATGATGATATGTAAACGTGCAATATGCTCTGGATTTCCCATCCCCATTTACCTGACTATCTGTCTCAAGTATAGTTTCTAGGGTCACTATTAACCTATTAGTTTTCATAGACGGACTAATAACCTGTTTCGCTTAAGGACAATCTGTCCAGTTTCATAGTTTTCATGGGATCACTAAGAACCTATTGGTATCTAACAACAACATAATCTAACTATTGTTTTCATAGGCTTACTATGAACCTACTGGATTCTCCAATAACATCTCTCATGTCATAGTTTTCATGGGCTGACTATAAACCTTTTGATATCTATCAATAACATGTTTCGGACATAGTTTTCATGGGATCACTAAGAATCTATTGGTCCCTGCCAATAACAATTTCCATACATAGTTTTCATGGGCTTACTAAGAACCTGTCTAAACCAATGAACTTTGATCAGCTTTGGGCATCCTATATTCTGGTCCACCTAACCTCCTGAATACAATTCTACTCACAAAGGAGTCAATTCAATGTATATTCACTACTGGGTCAACCAAGCCGGTTATTCTGCCCTTAACACCCCAAAATGCAGTTATGGGTTATTTATGAAGTGAATATTATTACAGAAGCATACATGATAACTGATTAAAACATAGCAATATAAAAATCAATGATTTAGTTCCTTGTAATCATTTTCTACTAAAACATGGTTAATACCCTTAACCCACTAACCTTGGCAAGGAAAACGTCCTCTAAGATTTCAAATTTTAAATGCCATTTCAAAACTCTTTTGCATTGCCATGGGTTTACCTTTAAAAATGAGACTGGGTTTTCTTATTTGAAAGCTAAGGCTTTCGACCAGATCCTTCAAATCATTATGACATCATGAGTTACCCTCCATCACTCTCCGTTTCGAAAGCATTACTTAAAATCTTAGACGTCCTCTTTCGAAACCATCAAAAATATACCTTTCGAAAGCATTGGAAATATTCCTTTCATAACATTGAAAAACTTAACTTTCATAAAAATTAAAGATATACCTTTCGAAGGAATTTAGTCCAAGTAAGAATTTATGGAAACATAGCTTCCAAACCATTTGAAAGTATCTCTTTCGAAATCACTGGGTTTAACATTAAATATAACTGCTGGGTCAAAGAGAAAAAAAGCGAAAGTATCTCTTTCGAAAGTATTGATCTCAAGTAAAAGAATTGGGGAAGAGGCCTAGCTTCGAAACCATTGCCTCGAAACTCTTATTAAAAGTGGTTAAAATAACCACTTCGAAAGCATTGAGGAAGTGGCTTTAAAATTTAAAAGGACGAAAGCTTCCCTTTCGAATATTATAAAAAATGCGGCCTCTAACTAATTCGAAAGGTATGAATGCGGCCGCTAGGTATCGAATAGGTTCAAAAGCGGCAACTATTTCGCAAGCTTCTTTAAGAACAAAGGCAAGTTGGATTGATACGAAAGCTTATAAAAATGGCTTCAACCCCTTCAAAAGCATCTTTTCTTTAAAAAAAACAAAGGCAAGTAACGGATTTGAAAGCTTATAAGAGTGGTTTCAACCCATTCGAAAGCATGCCTTCGACACTGTCCCTTCCTCCTTTCTCCAATACACTACGTATCAATTGCTTGATACCATATGCATTGGTTTCAAATGGGTGCGAAATGCCATTAGCGGAAGTATGGTGACTGAAGCAAGCAAATGAAAGTGGCTAAGTTGTAATTTGAAAGAAAACTGATTTTTTACCTTTTAAAGTAATTCCTTTTTACCTAACTTGCCTAATTTTTCAAAATATGATTGGTTTCCAATTCTTTATAAAAATTCTTTTCAAAAAGGCTACCGAATTCAGAAATTAACAAATGAAATCATTTTAACAAATAAGCCCTTCCCCTTAAGAAAACATTTAAGTCCTCTAACTTAAATAATTTAATAGCCATAGTAAAACACTTAGGAGAAGTCCCCAAAAATCAAAATTATTCACTTTTAATATGTTTTCTAACATATATAAATTTCAAACCCGAAAACATTACTTATATGCCTTAAATAATTTAAATCCAAAATTAACAATTTCTTTCATTCAAAATTCATAATAAACTATCCATAGCTTGAAATACTATAAAAATTTAAACCCATCTCCAAAATAATGTTTTGCATAACATATTCAAACATCATGGCATTTGGAAATCAATTTGCATGATTTTAACCTTAAAATCGAATTATATTATCCCACACAAATCCTTATTTAAATCATAACATGGCATAAAAATCAAAGCATATCATCATTCATCCAATCATATGGTTTTAAACCTTAGACCCAAATTAAAACGTTTAAGAAGACTAATATAAGATGGTTTAGATCATTATTCAGCTTGTTTGGACAAGGAACTTGAGATTTGTTCTTGATTTAATCTTCCTAGCTTGAATCTTAGTTTCTAATTGAATTTTTCTCTTCTTCTCCTTAGGGTTATGGCCGACCTTGTTTTCCTTTTGTTTATGCTTTTGTTTTTGTAAGAATGTAATGAGAATGAAAAGGTTGTCAGGGTTTTAGGGGTTATGGGGTTCGGCTATTCCCATATTACCCTTGCCCTATTCTCTTAAGTATTTATTTTATAAATCATTCTTATAAAATCCATTTAGTTAAGGAACGACCCTAATTAGATCTCAAATCTCAATTCCCTTATCACTCCAGTCTCTACATTATTCTATTTAATTTTTCTAAGTAAATTTCTTGAATAATACTATTTAAAGTTAGGGGTGTTATAGGCTCCCATCCTTAAAGAACTTCTTCCTCGAAATTCAGCAAGGGCTAAATACTAAGCATAGCAGTCATTTGTAACATCTTCTAACTACCATACTAGCCCACCTGGCTAGCGAACAGTCTATATATACAAAAAATATAGAACATACCCTTATAATAGATCAGGGTAAGTTGCTCTAATCCTGTTTTCGATCTCCCAAGTACATGCTTTCTCATTGTCGCTCCACTGAACTTTCACCAACTTGATTGTCTTGTTTTTTAGCCTCTTCTCATCACTTTCTACAACCTGAACTGGTTGTCTAAAAAAAGTCAAATCCGGTTCTACTATTAAATCTTCAAATGCAGTCGGAGGAATAGTAGTCTCTGGATCATGAACATTTATGAAGATGTGGCACATGAAACACATTATGGACACTTGCCAAACTGCTCGGCAACTCCATTCTATATGTGAGCTTTCCGATTATCTCTATAACTGAGAACGGTCCAACATATTGGTGCTAGTTTCCCTGATTTCTCAAATCGCACCACACCCTTCATCGGTGATACCTTAATGAAAACCCTACATCCAACTGAGAACTCTAGATCCTTACGCCTCTTATCTGCATAACTCTTTTATCTAGACTGAGCTTCCTTCATCCTACCTCTGATCAACTCAATCTTCTCTATTGCCTCTCTTACCAGATCTGGACCTAAGACTAATCTGTCTCCAGTTTTTGTAGCATCCCCCTACTTGGAGGTCCAAAACTAATGGCTACGGATGCCGCAGTCATCCATAGTTATTAATCCTCGATGACCAAATACGGCGGTGTTAATTACATTGATACACAGATCACAAAAATATGGAGAAAAATTAACAAATTAAAAATACATTCTCATATTCCATTCAAAACATTTCATGTTCATTACATAATCCTACAAACATTCACCACGTTTAGAAAAATATAATTATTACATATATGCAAGAGCGACATATGAAGATGCCCCCTTGGTTGATCAGAGTATATAATAAGGCTAATAAGTCTTCCTTTACATCCAAAATACACGGCGGAAAAAGATAATTCTAAATAATTAACTGCCTCATGCACGCTTCTGAAAGCTTTATTCGTCTTAGAAGAGAACCTGGAAACCCTAAACCTCAAACTCCTCAAAATCAATTGAGTACCCGAGAGTTTAAGGGAAAACAAAAACTTCGAGTCAAACATAAAGCCTGGTATGAATAATAATCTAACATCTCAATCCATTTAGATATCTAGTGAGACCATGCCACTTAGCGGAACGAGTTTTCCCCTCACTAGTATCCTAAAACCTTTTTCAAAACCATATACTGTGCTCCTGCATCCACAATGGTTAAGACATAGCATTTAAACCATTTATGAGGATATGCATATATATAAACATCATCTTGGATTTCCCATCCTCGGTTTAATTGACTCCCAGTCATGATTATAGTTTCTAGGGTCACTATTAACCTATTAGTTTTCATGGGTTTACTAATAACCTTTTTATAATTTATGGACACCCTGTCCTATTTCATAGTTTCCATGGGATCACTAAGAACCTATAGGTCCCTGCCAAATAACTTAATCAATTCGTGGGTCCCCCTGAACCTATTGGTTATTCCAATAACTCATCATTTATCCTAGTTTTCATGGGTTGACTAGGTACCTCTGGATTACTCCAGTAACTTCCTTCTTAACCTAGTTTTCATGGGTTGCTAGGAACCTACTGATTGATGTCAATACTTAATCCTGATATAGTTTTCATGGGTTCACTACAAACCAATTGGCCCCTGCCAACCATCCTTAATACATAGTTTTCATGGGTTTACTGTGAACATGTTGGTTACCCCCAATAACTTCCTAATCATAGTTTTCATGGGTTTACTATGAACCTATCTCCCGGACAACTTCAAGGTTTAGGCATCCTATATTTTGGTCTCCCTGGATGCAATTCTACTCATTTAAGAGTTAATCAATTTATATTCACTACTGGGTTAACCTTCTAGTTCTTCTACCCCTTTATCCCCAAAATGCAGTTATGAGTCTTTTATCATGTGAATATATTCATATTTGAAGAAGCAAACATTACAACTTACAATACCACTCCTGTGGGTTTAAAGTCCTTGAAATACTTTTCATACAAAACATAGTTAATCCCTTTAACCTATATTTTTATCAAGGCAATACTTCTTCAAATTTACATACTTAAAGTTATTTCAAAACTCCTTTATTTAGCCATGGGTTTTTCCTTTAAAAATGAGTTTGGTTTTAAAAAGCCTTTCGACACCTTCGAAACCGTGCTTTCGACTTCATTGGACAACCTCCTTCGAAAGCATTAAATTCTAACTTTAAAACATTAGGCTCCTGCCTTTCGAATATTTTAAAACATCTCTTTCGAAACCTTTCGACCTTGTTAAAGTATTATCATATAAGTATAGAAGCATAGCTTCGAAACCATTCAAAAATACCCCTTTCGAAACCATTGAAGGTTACCTGCGAAACCAATACCTTTCGAAGCCATTAGGTTTATATTTAAAATAACATTTTTGGGTCAAAGTGAACATAAGAGAAAGTATCTCTTTCGAAACCATTCTTCATTTTATAAAAGTATTA
The DNA here is from genome assembly GCA_030737815.1 of Allium fistulosum. Taxonomy (NCBI): domain Eukaryota; kingdom Viridiplantae; phylum Streptophyta; class Magnoliopsida; order Asparagales; family Amaryllidaceae; genus Allium; species Allium fistulosum. The sequence continues at coordinate 1,508,755,785 of CM060903.1, forward strand.
GGGAAACTTGATGGTGTTGTAACTATCCTTTCGAAAGCATTAAAACATGTGGGTAAAAAAATTGAAGGTTGGTTTCGAAACCCCTTCCGAAACCATTGCCTTCGAAACCCCTAACCATTTTCGAAAGCAGTAGGAAGTGGCTATCATTTTATAAAACAAATGGTACCTTTCGACAGTATTGATGTCTTCAATACCATCGAAAGGCATCAAATCACAGAAGGGTTTCGACTTGGTCGAAACTACCCCTTCCGAAGCTTCAATTAAAGACTAAGTAACTCCTTCGGAAGCTACTATTTTAAACAAAGGCAGTAGCTCTCCGTCGAAAGCTTCTTTTGAAATACCCTTTCGAAATCATTGGTTTCGACTACTTCGAAACCTTTTTATAAACATGCAAGCGCTTTTTTTTAAAACAAAACAAAACAAAGGAACCAACCCCTTCTTAAGCTACGTTTCGACACCCTACCTTCTGCCTTTCTCCAATCCACTACGTACCAGCTAACTGATACCATGTGTATTAGTTTACTGGTTTCATCCTAGAAGGTTTCGACTAGGTTGGAGGTGGAAGCTCATTGTCGAAAGGTCCTTCTAAAAAAGGCGGAACCTACTTTTTGAGCTAAATGCTGATTTTTCTAAATAAAGTAAACTTTTTGTAACTAACTTTCCCGCTTGTAAACATATGATTGTTTACATTAATTTTTCAAATTATTTTACTAAAATTTTCCACATTTTCTCAGATCTAAAACTAAAAAACATTTAACAAATAAGCCTTTTCTATTAGGAAAACAATTAAATCATTTAGGTCCTCCTTTCAAAATAATTTAATTTCCTTACTAAATTACTTAGTAAAAATCCCCAAAAATTCCAAAAATTCACTTTAATCATGTTATTTAACATGTCAAAATTCCAGACCCAAAATCTTAATATATTTCCCAAATTAAATTTATAAACCCAATTAACCATATTTTCCTTTGAAAATTGATAACTAATTCTCCACGACTTGGAAAAATACAAAAATTGAAACCTAACTCCAAAATCATGTTTTCCACAACATATAATTTTTCCATGGCTTCTAAAAATTGTTTAACCTTGGTTTTACCCTAAAACCGTGCATATCTCCTTTAAAACAATATTGTTTAATATAAACAAATTGTAAATCAAGCATATCATCATCCAATATATCATAAAAATGAATTTACCCTTAAATCTGAAATCATATGGTTAAAAAACAAAAAATAGAGATGTATTGATTATTATTCACCTTAGAATGGATAAGGAAATTAGAGGTTGATTGAGATTAATTTCTTTTAGCTTGAACCTAAGCTTTAGATTTGATTTTCCCTTCTTCCCTCTTCCTAATGGTCGGCTTCTCTTCTTCTTACGTTTAAATTTTTTGCTTAAGATAAAATGAACATGTATGGCTAAGGAATACTAGTATAAGGTGAGAAATATGGATGGCTATTTACCCTAATGCCCTTGTGCTTAATTAGTTAGCACTTAACCATTCTAATTAAATCTCTTGAATAATTTTACTAAAAATTAGGGGTGTTACAGGCTCCCTTCCTTAAAGAATTCCGTCCTTGAAATTCTGTAAGGACTAACCAACAAACATAGCAATCATCTGTAATGACTCCTAACATTCATACCAGCCTACCTGACTAGCAGTTAATATATAGAAATCTAATATAGACATACCATCAAAGCAAATCATGATAAGCATCTCGAATCCTGTCATCTATCTCCCAAGTATAGTCCTTCTCGATGTCGCTCCACTGAACTTTCACCAACTTGACTCACTTGTTCCTCAATCTTTTCTCATCTCTCGCTATAGCCCGAACTAGTTGTCTAACAAATGTCAAATCAGGCTCTACTACCAAGTCCTCCAACTCTGTCTGAGGAATGGTAGCCTCTGGATCATGCACATACTTGCGAAGATGAGACACATGGAATACATTATGGACACCTGCCACATTGCTCGGCAACTCAACTCTGTATGTGAGCTTTCCAATCCTCTCTATAATCTGGAATGGACCAACATATCTCAGGGCCAACTTTCCTGATTTCCCAAACTGTACCACACCCTTCATCGGTGATACCATAATGAAAACCCTATCTTCCACTGAGAACTCTAGGTCTTTATGCCTATTATCTGCGTAACTCTTCTATCTGGATTGAGCTTCCTTCATCCGTTCTCGGATTAACTCAATCTTCTCTGACGCCTCCCTTACTAAATCTGTACCTAAAACCAATCTGTTTCCAGTCTCTAACCAACATGCAGGGGATTTGCATGGCCTTCCATACAAAGCTTCAAAAGGCGTCATTCCTATGCTAGTTTGATAACTATTATTATAGGAAAACTCAATCAAATGTAGGTGATCCTCCCAAGATCAACCAAAATCAGACACACAAGCCCTCAAAATACCCTCGAGCACCTTATTGACTCTCTCTATCTACCCATCCATCTGTGGGTGATATGCGGTACTCATCTTGAGCTTAGTGCCTAACACATCCTGTAGACTCTTCCAGAATTCACTAGTGAATAAAGCATCTTTGTCACTGACTATGCTAATAGGAACTCTATGAAGTCTAACTATGTTCTTCATGAACGACTTCGCTAAAACTGGTGCCGTCCTGGTCGACTTTATTGGAATGAAATAGGCACTCTTGGTCAACCTGTCCACAATGACCCATATACTCTCATTTCCTCTCCTTGACCTTGGCAGCCCATCTATAAAATCCATGGATATAGAATCTCATTTCCGTACTGGAATCTCTAAAGGCTAAAGTAACCTACATAGCTTCGGATGTTCGGCTTTAACTTACTGACAGTTTACACACTGCCTAACCCACAAGCCAACATCTCTCTTCATGCCTTCCCAATAGAAGCTCCTCTTCATATCTTGATACATCTTGGTCCCTCCAGTATGAATCGTAAACTTGGATCGATGACATTCTTCCAGAACTTCTCTCCTTAAGTTCTCTACATTCAGAACACATAACCGTCCCTTCCTTCTCAGCCATCCTCTTTGGTCAAGACTATAATCCTTTAGATCATCGATCTTTGACCCTATATCAAGCCTTCTAACCTTCTCGGTTAAATCTGGATCTTCTCTCTACTTAGAAGCTATCCTTTCGATCAATACTAGTCAAAACTCTAAACAAGATAACATGGCTGTCTCCTGACTAGAACTAGCAATAGATCTTAACTACACACCGCAACTGGCTAAAGCTTCTAGGTCCTTCCATTCAGCCAACATTGCTAACACCACATTTTGATGTTTTCTACTAAGAGCATCTGCTACCTTATTTCCTTTCCCAGGTGTATACTTTATACTAAAACCAGAAGCAGCCAAAAACTCTAGCCACCTCTGCTATCTCATATTTAACTCCTTCGGAGAGAATAAGTATCTTAAAGACTTATGATCGGTATACAACTCAAATCTCTCCCCAAAGAGATATTGCCTCCAAATCTTCAAGGCAAAAATCACCGCAGCCACCTCCAAGTCAGGAGTAGGATATCTCACTTCATGCGGTCTAAGCTGCCCAGATGCATCAGCAATAACTTTGCCCTTCTACATCAACACTGCTCCCAATCCAGTCCCACATGCATCCGTGTATACTACCAACCATTGGTTACCATCTGGAACTACTAACACCGGAGCATTGGTCAACAAATGTTTTAACTTAAGGAATGCTTCCTCCTATTTGTCGGACCAAACAAACTTCAATTCCTTCCTGGTAAGCTTAGTCAAAGGCACTGCTATCCGTGAGAAATCCTTGATGAATCTCCAGTAATAGCTATCAAGTCTAAGAAAACATATGATCTTGGTTACCGTCTCTGGTCTCTTCCAATTGTTCACAGCTTCGATCTTATCTGGATCGACTGACAATCCTTTCTCTGAAACCACATGACCAAGAAACTTAACCTCTCTCCTCCAAAAATGACACTTGGAAATCTTCGCCTTTAGCTGATTCTGCCTTAGCGACTCTAGCACAATTCTAACATGATCTTCATGCTCTCTCTCATCCTTAGAGTATACCAAAATGTCATATATAAACACCAACACGAAGCAATCCAAATACTCTCGGAAGACTCGATTCATCAAATCCACAAACAAAGAAGGTGCATTCATCAATCCGAATGGCATTACTAACCACTCATACGAATCTAGTCCGAAATGCAATAAAAGGAATACTGTCCTCCGCCACTCTCAACTGATGGAACCCTGTCCCGAAATCCAACTGGGAAAGCACTTTGGCTCCACTCAATTGATCAAACAGATCATCAATTCTCGATAAAGGATACTTATTTTTATCGTCCTTTCGTTCAACTTACGGTAGTTGATGCTCATCCTTAACGACCCATCTGGTTTCTTCACGAATATCGCGGCCGCTCCCCGAGGAGAACTGTTGGACTTTTCTATTGGTTAGAAAAGCACAAAATTTAATAAATTCTGCAGGCGTACAGGTGTGTAGTATGCAGGTCGAACACAGGGAATTGTATTTTAAAACAATTGAAATCCATATTTAAATCTTAGGCGTGTTAAACAAATTCGATGGTGGTTCTTGAACAGGAAATAAAAACAATAATATATTTCGAATCGATTTCGAATCTAATCAAAATTCCAGTCAAAAATATAAAATTGAAGAAATCAGAGCAGAAACTAAAAGTGCTTAAAAGAAAATAACAGAGCAAACAACTGAAAAAAAGTGAACTGAATTTATTAACTAACTGGAAAGAGCGTAGAAAATAACTAAGAACAAGAATAAATAAATTGCTAAATCTAATTAACAATCCTACGTATTCTGTCCGGAAATAAAAATAAACATTGCTGAAATTTAAAACTGAACTAGAAGAAGAGTGATGGGGTAAGAGATGATATCTTCTGGTTGCTATCTCGTTCTCTATTTATAGACTTTCGTTGCTAAAATAAGTCTTGTTGCCGAAAATATATGTGGCCACGTTGCTTTGAATTGGTTTGCCCTTGAATATATCAAACTTGAGTTGCACGTAGTCATTGTTTGAATTGGTAAAAGAAGTAGTCTGGTGGCATTCACATGACTATGCTGAGCTTTGAAATTGGAGAATAATGTGGCCACGTCACTGCTTGAAAAATATATGCTGAACATTTGGTTGGTCCACATTGCTTGAATTAATCATATTCGGTCCATGCTTTGAATTGAACACGTGATGGTGAGCTGCTACTTTGAATTATTTTCTTATGACTTATTGAATTGCCAGCACGTAGCCTTGCTTTGAACGTGAGTTGCTATGTATTTCTTTATGAACTGAAGTCCACGTGATGCACTTTGAACTATAATATATGCTTTGGAATTGGAAATGTGACTTGCTTTATTGAATTGGAACGGAAGTAAATTAAGATATATATTTGAAAACATGAGATGTTTCCCACGTTGCTTGTACCCATATGTTGAAGTGAAAACGTGAACTGACTCATTTTGCATAAATTGAAGTGTGACATTGCTTTGATTTATTTGGTGCTCAAAATGTTGCACTTCATGCCGCTTGTCTTTTGAACCTAAGGACGCCACAACCGATTAATTTCAATGTTGCACTTCAGAATCTATAATATGCAAAACCACAACAAAATACCCGTATAATACCGCTTTATTAAAATAAAAATATATGAAACAAACTGTTTAAAATGCAGAAAAATACGTTCATCAAATACCCCCACACTTGAACTTTATTCGTCCTCGATTAAACAAGAAAATAAAAACTAACTAAATCCTTTTTCGTAGGAAACATGATTGCATTGAGCATATGCAACAAGCCGTTAAACCTCTAGGTGTCCCTAGTAGGACGAGTGGTGTCTCATGAGGGTTTTCAGCGGATACTACCTACAAAATCCAAATGCAGTATGTGATGATTCTATTGTACTACATGAATGCAAAATTTTAAACAAATGGAGACTCGATTTACGTCATAACAACAAAATAATGTATATCGGTTTGAGTCAACTTCTAGAAATTTTTTTTGGTTCCGCACTAATCACAAATTTCAATATAACTCAAGTTTTCATACATTAGATTCTAGTTTGGCCAGTTGTTTCGGTCGATAACATAGTGCAGCCATGAAATAAATTCTTTATTGTTAATCACAGTTTTTCAAAATGGTATTTTTCATTTCCATTTGTATAACAAGCCAAATCAATAAAGTCAAGAAGTGTTAGGTTTCAAAAGTTTAGTCTCTCTTTATTATTATTTTTTATATATACACCTAACTTTTGGACCAAGGTATACCAGCCATACACTGCCTCGCGGGCTTACGTGAGAGTTGGGACAGAGCTTGGCAGATTGTGCAAACCGACGTTGACTATGTCAGAAAAGGTCGGTAATCCTTAGGTGATTATTTATTTAATTTCTTTATACACCTAACTCAGAATGCTGAGGCCAGATATACCATCCATGCACTGCCTTGTGGGCTTACGTGAGAAGAGTACTGAGCGTGGCAAGTGTACACACTTTCATAAGTGTGTACACCTATTGACTCTAGGTGTTTCTTAAACCATTTTTTTTATAAAATGAACTGAAGAGAGTTATGCAAATCAACTTAACACCACTTAACTTCAATGATTTGAAATGTCAACGCATGTACTTTAAATCTACCATTTTTTTAAACAAAGACTACAATTTAGAAAGGATTTCATAACCATCACCTACGAATCTCCCTATATACTAAGCTCACTATTATCGCTTGTAATTCAACTTTTCGTTATATTTTACATTTGAAATTAGCGATTCATAAAAATTTTCATTAATTGACTTCAACTGTTTACTTACTTTGTCTTGACTAGTTAAAAATAAATCAAAGTCCTGAAAATAATGGAAAATGAGATGAAGCTTGAAAAAAATTGAAAACAAATTTGAAAACAAATTTGAAAACAAATAATGAGATGAATTTTTTTTTGAAGTGATGCCACACTGTGAAATATAAACAAACAATATGAGATATGCATCCCCCCACACTGGAATGAGACAGTGTCCCAACTGTCAAATGGAATACACATGCACATGAAAAAAAAAACTAGAAAGAAAAACTAAAAGAAATACAACCTGATATGTACAAGATAGTGAGTGGCTCATGCCGAATAGCTAGGTTCATGGAGATCCACGAACTCATCGCCCTTGTGTTGTTCAAACTCTAGAAATGGCTTCAAGCGTTGTCCATTGACCTTTGAAATGGAACTGTCCCTAGGATTTTCAATTTCAACTGCACCATAAGGGTACACTGTTTTCACTATATATGGACCTGTCCATCGAGATCTCAATTTGCCCGAAAATAAATGAAGTCTGGAATTATATAAGAGAACTTTCTGGCCTACTTCGAATGTCTTACGAAGTATGGATTTATCATGATAAAATTTAGTTTTCTCTTTATAAATCTTTGCATTTTCATATGCTTCATTTCTTAGTTCTTCTAATTCTGACAATTGTAATTTACGATGCGATCCGGCTTTTTCTATGTCAAAATTAATGTATTTGATTTCCCAAAGTGCGCGGTGCTCGAGCTCAACGGGTAAATGGCATGCTTTTCCAAAGACTAATCAGTATGGTGACATTCCTAGATTGGTTTTATAAGCTGTGCGAAATGCCCAAAGGGCATTTATCAATTTAGATGACCAATCTTTTCTATTGGAATTAACTGTCTTTTCAAGAATTTGTTTAATTTGTCTATTGGAAATCTCGACTTGACCGCTAGTTTGTGGATGATATGGAGTATATAGTTTATGACTGATAGAGTATTTCTTAATAAGAGATTCAAAAGCACGATTACAAAAATGAGAACCGTACTTATAATAGCTCGAGGTGTGCCAAAACGAGAAAATATGTTTTCTTTCAAAAATTTGACAACAACTTTATTGTCATTCGTTCTGGTAGGAATGGCCTCAACCCATTTAGACACGTAATCTACTGCAAGTAGGATGTAAAGATTTCCAAAAGAATTAGGAAAAGGACCCATGAAATCGATGCCCCAAACATTAAAAATTTCGATGACAAGGATTGGGTTTAGGGGCATCATGTTACGTTTGGAAATACGACCTGTTTGTTGACATCTAGCGCATTTGGAGCAAAATTCGTGGGCATCATGAAAAGAGAAGGCCAATAAAAACCGCATTGTAACACCTTGGCAACAGTTTTCTTTTCTCCAAAATGTCCTTCACATGCTTGATTATGTGAAAAAGAGAGGATGCTATGAAATTCATGTTCGGGGATACATCTACGTATGATTTGATCGGTGCAATATTTGAAGAGATACGTATCGTCCCAGTAAAAGTTTCGAACATTGGAGAGAAATTTTTGTTTATCTTGTTTCGACCAATGGGAAGGTGTTTCATTTGTGACAAGATAATTTACGATGTCCGCGTACCATGGTGCATTGGAGAGGGAAAGAATTTGTTCATCGGGGAAATGATCGTTGATTTGAGAGTTATCGATGTTTTCATGAACAATACGAGAAAGATGATCAGCTACGACATTTTCAGAACCCTTTTTATCCCGTATTTCTAGGTCAAACTCTTGAAGAAGGAGAATCCAACGGATTAAGCGGGGTTTGGCATCCTTTTTCATGAGTAAATATCGCAATGCGGCGTGATCGGTGTAAACTATGACCTTAGAACCTACGAGATATGATCTAAACTTATCGAGGGCAAAGATAACCGCTAAAAACTCTTTTTCTGTGGTTGAGTAAATCAATTGAGCTTCATTAAGAGTTTTACTAGCATAATAGATGACTCGAGGAAGTTTGTCGATTCGTTGACCTAAGATGGCCCCAATGGCATAATCAAAAGCGTCACACATTAATTCGAAAGGCAAAGTCCAATTTGGAGGTTGGATGATAGGTGCAGTGGTCAAGATCGATTTAAGGGTATCAAAAGACGTTTTACATTCATTGGAAAAATCAAATTTCACGTCTTTAGCTAGAAGATTCGAAAGAGGTTTTGAAATTTTTGAAAAATCTTTAATGAACCTCCTATAAAATCCTGCATGGCCGAGAAATGAGCGAATGTCCTTGACGGACCTTGGAGGAGGAAGGTCAACAATAAGATCAACTTTAGATTTGTCAACTTCTAGGCCACTTTTAGAGACAACATGACCTAAAACTATTCCTTGCTTAACCATAAAATGACATTTTTCCCAATTAAGCACAAGAGATTTCTCCTTACATCGCTTTAAGACACGTTCTAAACGAAGGAGGCATTGATTGAAAGATGACCCATAGATTGAAAAATCGTCCATGAATATTTCTAAGAAATCCTCCACCATATCAGAAAATATACTCATCATACATCTCTAAAAGGTAGCGGGAGCTTAACAAAGACCGAAGGGCATACGACGATAAGCGAAAGTACCGAAGGGACATGTGAACGTCGTTTTGTGTTGGTCCTCTAGTGCAATGGGAATTTGATTATAGTCGGAGTAACCATCAAGAAAACAATAATATTCATGACCGGCTAAGCGCTCGAGCATTTGATCAATGAAAGGAAGGGGGAAATGATCTTTTCTTGTTGCTGCATTGAGTTTTTGATAGTCGATGCAAACGCGCCATTTTGTTTTGACCTTCGTCGGAACAAGTTCGTTATTCTCATTTGTGGTCATAGTGATTCCAGACTTCTTAGGTACAACTTGTACCGGACTTACCCAAGTACTGTCATAGATAGGGTAGATAATGTTATTGTCTAAACATTTGATAATTTCTTCCTTTACCACTTCTCTCATATTAGGGTTTAATCGCCTTTGAGCTTCGCGAGTGGGTTTAGCCTCATCGACTAAATGTATTCGATGTTCAATGATTGATGGACTAATTCCCTTAATGTTAGCGATTACCCATCCTAATGCCTCTTTATTTTCCCTTAAAATTTTCAGAAGTTGTTCTTCTTGGTCCTTAATGAGATCGGATGCCAAGATTACAGGGAAATTTTCAGAAGAATCTAAGTACGCGTACTTAAGATTGTTTGGAAGAGGTTTGAGGTCTAATTTAGGACGTACTTCTTTTGAGGCTTCAGTAGACATCAAATGATTGAATTCTAGTGAGTTATGAAAAGAGTAGAGCATATCATTTAATTCATAAATGTATTCATCTTCATTTAAATTGGAATTAAAATGATCTAGGCACATGTTAAGAGACTCCGTAGTATCATTAAAATCATTTTCTACAATTGTTTGGATCATGTCAACTTCTTCTGTTTCAAGATCCCTTGGTTGTTTGTTAAGATTGAAGATATTTAGTTCAATGGTTAGGTGCCCAAAGGAAAGTCGGAGTTGACCATTCCTACAATTTATGATAGCATTTGATGTTGCTAAAAATGGACGACCTAATATCAAAGGGATCTGACCGTTAGGATTTGAGACAGGTGCAGTCTCTAGGACTATGAAATCGACTGGGAAATAGAATTGCTCGATTTGTATCAAAACATCTTCAACTGTGCCCAATGGTTTTTTGACAGATCGATCAGCTAGTTGAATTGTGATGTTTGTAGGCTTCAATTCCCCTAGTCCAAGTTGACACTACACAGTATAAGGCAAAAGATTCACACTCGCTCCAAGATCGAGTAAGGCATGACTAATGTGAGTGTTACCGATTTTACAACCGATTGTAGGACAACCGGGGTCCTTATACTTGATTGGGGAGGGATTTGAAAGAACAGAGCTAGTGTTTGCAGTTAGAAATGCAGTCTTAGGAACGTTAGTGGCACGTTTTTGAGTACATAGCTCTTTCAGACATTTGGCGTATTGAGGAATTTGCTCGATGGTATCAAGAAGTGGAATATTGATTCGAACTTGTTTGCAGATTTCAAGAATTTGGTCAAAATTAGTGGGCTTCTTCTTTTTGTTGAGTCTATGACGAAATGGAGCTATCGCTTTATAGACTCGTTCGGTAGTTTTTTCATTCGAAGAAGAAGGTGTTATATTAGAGGGTGAAGATAAGGAAGCAGGAATGTTGGGGTTGCCAACATCAGAAGGTAAAGAGTGGTCGGGATTGCCAACCTTAGATGAAGAATGAGAGTCGATTGGATTGACAACAGCGGGTGTCAACCGAGTCTCAGAATTTTGAATATTGGTAGACTTAAGAAGGATGTCGGGGTTGCCGACGTGGTTGTCTACCTTCTTTCCAGACCTTAATGTGGTGACAACATTAACTGGATTTACGTTTTCATCCTCACATAGATTTACTCCTCGAGAGTTATACTTTGGATTCACTTCGGTTTGACTAGGCAATTTACCTTTCTCATTGATTTTCATGAGATCCTTCATCATTATCAACATTTGTTCATTTTGTTTGGTGATTTGCTCAATTCTTGCATCTTGATTAGTGATTTGTTCATTTTGTTTAGAGAGTTGTTTTTCCAATCGAGCAATTTCTTGTGAAGGCTGAGAAGGTTGGGTTGATGGATTGAAATTAGGATGCCTATATAGTTGATTTGAAGGTTTTGTTTGAGGAGTTGGTTGAGAATTTTGACCATTAGAGGTTGGGGCTCGATAATTCGGATTTGGTATCATCGGATACATATGCGATGGATTAGCCACATTGTTTAGATTTGACCACAAAAAATTCAGATGATGCTTCCAGTTAGGGTTGTATGTGGATGAATAAGGACTGTTTTGAGCTATAACATTGATTTGGTCTTGTGTGTAGTAATGGGGTAGTCCTTCTCCTTCTTGAGGAGTTTGGGTATCTATAGGAAGATGTGATGGGTCAATGGCATGTACTCCTCTGTTTGGAGTACGAATTGGAACACGAATTGTTTCCCATTGCATATCCTTTTCTGAATACTCTTCTAAAAATTCCCAAGCTTCCTTGTCTGTTTTTGCCATGAATTCTCCTCCGCACATTGATTCGAGTTGGGATCTTGTTTGATAGTTAAGCCCTTCATAAAGGATTTGGCACAAAACGTGTTTAGGGATTGCATGATGTGGGCAACTATATAACAATTGATTGAACCTTTCAAAATATTTTGAAAAAGTTTCTCCTTCATTCTGAGAGAATTGATTGATTTCAGTTCGAATTTTAAGAGTTTTGTGGAAAGGAAAAAACTTTTCAAAAATATAGTGACGAAATCGTCCCAACTTTTAATTGAATTTTTAGGAAGAGAATTAAGCCAACTTTTTGCACTTTCTAGAAGTGCAAATGGAATAAGCCTTAGCTTGATGGATTCATTAGAAAGTTGTTGCATTTTAGTTGTAGAAGCGTATAACTCAAATTCACTAAGAAATTCATATGCATTTTCAGACCCAGTGAATTTTGGTACCCCTTGAATAAAAGAATGTTTTAGCTCAAAATTATTTCCTTCGGCAGGTGGAAATGAAATAACCGAAGGTTGAACGGTCCTAGTTGGATAGCATCGGTCTCTAAGGGATAATGGTCGGTTCTCATGAAATTCATTATTTCCAACATGTGATTTAGGTGACGATTTTGGTGAACTGTGATGTGAACAGTGTTGCGAACCGTGATTGCTCATATTTGTTTGATTTGAAATTTTCGTTGATTTGTTTAATGAGATATTTTGGCTTTCTAAACGATTAAAATTATTTCTTGCCCAAACGCGCATAAACAAATCAAGGTGTAATAGACAAAAGTAAATTTAAACCGTTTTTAGTTGGGCACCTGTAGAGTAGAAAATTACTTACAGAGGGGTATGGCAGTCCGTCCAGTGCAACTGAGTATTAAAATTACTTAGCTGGAGTTATCTAGTATTAAAATTAACGTTTGCTACTTGAGTTGAAATTTTCTACGTGCAGCTATTATATGAATCACAAGTTAAAAATGAAAAAAAAGCATAATTTTAAAAACTAAGGAACAGGCAGCTCTTTTCGTGAACAAGTTATCAAATGCTGATGACACGTGCATTCAAATATTCACATGGACACTAGTGAAAGTCACAAACTAAGCTGCTAAAAAAATATGTGTTAATGGACTTACGTGAGTTGAATGCAAAAATAGAGCCAAAAACAAGCTACGTGAGTTGTAAAAAAATGAAACTTAAACAGAAACAAAAATGCAACTACGTGAATAAGGTGAATGCGAACAAAACGGGTGAAACAAAATGCAACTGACGTGTGAATGAACCAATATATCAATTGCGTGAAAACGAATTAAACAGGTTTTGGATTATGTGGAAACCAAGATAGCAATGCAACTAACGTGTATATTAATGTAACTAATTGCAAAGTGAATGTAAAGTAAATAGAAATAAACCAGTAGCAGTAATACTCACAAAAATGAAATATATGAGACAGCATACACGTGAGAAACTAAATAAGACTATGGTGAACTGCGTATGTGAAACAGGAATGCAAATTGAAATGCAAATGACAGACGTGCAAAATAATGTGTAAAAGGTAAATATGAAACAACGAACAAAAGGAATTGAAGCAGTAAATATGTAGCGGACGAAAAGAAAATGATTTTTTTTTTTGAAAACTAATGCAAAAATAAATAAATTAACACGAATAGACTTAAAAAATTAGAAAAATCGAAAATTTCAAAATAGCAACTCCTCGGCAACGGCACCAAAAACTTGTTGGACTTTTCTATTGGTTAGAAAAGCACAAAATTTAATAAATTCTGCAAGTGTACAGGTGTGTAGTATGCATGTCGAACATAGGGAATTGTATTTTAAAACAATTGAAATCCATATTTAAATCTTAGGCGTGTTAAACAAATTCGATGGTGGTTCTTGAACAGGAAATAAAAACAATAATATATTCCGAATCGATTTCGAATCTAATCAAAATTGCAGTCAAAAATATAAAATTGAAGAAATCAGAGCAGAAACTAAAAGTGCTTAAAAGAAAATAACAGAGCAAACAACTGAAATAAAATGAACTGAATTTATTAACTAACTGGAAAGGGCGCAGAAAATAACTAAGAACAAGAATAAATAAATTGCTAAATCTAATTAACAATCCTACGTATTCTGTCCGGAAATAAAAATAAACATTGCTGAAATTTAAAACTGAACTAGAAGAAGAGTGATGGGGTAAGAGATGATATCTTCTGGTTGCTATCTCGTTCTCTATTTATAGACTTTTGTTGCCAAAATAAGTCTTGTTGCCGACAATATATGTGGCCACGTTGCTTTGAATTGGTTTGCCCTTGAATATATCAAACTTGAGTTGCACGTAGTCATTGTTTGAATTGGTAAAAGAAGTAGTCTGGTGGCATTCACATGACTATGCTGAGCTTTAAAATTGGAGAATAATGTGGTCACGTCACTGCTTGAAAAATATATGCTGAACATTTGGTTGGTCCACATTGCTTGAATTAATCATATTCGGTCCATGCTTTCAATTGAACACGTGATGGTGAGCTGCTACTTTGAATTATTTTCTTATGACTTATTGAATTGCCAACACGCAGCCTTGCTTTGAACGTGAGTTGCTATGTATTTCTTTATGAACTGAAGTCCACGTGATGCATTTTGAACTATAATATATGCTTTGGAATTGGAAATGTGACTTGCTTTATTGAATTGGAACGGAAGTAAATTAAGATATATATTTGAAAACATGAGATGTTTCCCACGTTGCTTATACCCATATGCTAAAGTGAAAACGTGAACTGACTCATTTCGCATAAATTGAAGTGTGACATTGCTTTGATTTATTTGGTGCTTAAAATGTTGCACTTCATGCCGCTTGTCTTTTGAACCTAAGGACGCCACGACCGATTAATTTCAACGTTGCACTTCGGAATCTATAATATGCAAAACCATAACAAAATACCCGTATAATACCGCTTTATTAAAATAAAAATATATGAAACAAACGGTTTAAAATGCAGAAAAATACGTTCATCAAGAACCACTTGGTCTAATAAATTCCTTCTTTCAAGATCCACTGGCTGCACCTTCAATTCCTTCATCTCTGTCAGTTTCATCCTACTATGTGGTCTACTCACAGGTTCAGCTCCTGGCACAAGATCTATCCGGAACTCAACAGCTCGTTTCGGTGGTAATCCAGTGACTAGCTCAAACACATCTGCAAACTCTCTCGCAATTCGAACCTGTCTTAGCTCTTCTCCCACTTCAATAGCACTCAACAAAGTACAAACACTCCCGCTGGAGTTTTCCACTGAGAAGATGATTCGGTTATGACTATCTGGGCGTCTCAATGATATTTCCCTATTCTAGCAAAATATCATAGCCTCATATTTACCCAACCAATCCATACCCAAAATGATCCCAAAATCTATGAAATCAAAAACATACAGACTGTATGCAAACTTATGACCTAACAAATCAAGTTCTAACTGATCACATCTCATCCCTAGAGTTGCATACCCTCTTATTGGATTCGCAACCCTTAAGGAAGTAACAAGGTATGTGGGTTCTATGCATAACCTATCAACCAAATACTGTGATATAAATGATTGTGCTGCACCGGTATCAAATAGTACCCTAATTGGTATACTCTGAATCAAAAGCGTACCTTCCATCACAGTTTTCCCTTTCTCTGCTGCAGTAGGCCTAGAAGAAGATGGTGGTCCAAGAGCAAAAATCTTCTGTTTGTCCGCCCTGACTGGCTCTGGACACTGGTTCTTGTAATGCCCAACTTGGTCACAGTTGAAGCATTTCACATTATTCTTATCTGCAGCTTCTTCCCTTTGCATGTCCAACACTCGTGAGCATAACGACCCTTCTTATCACACTTGAAGCACACCAAATCAGCCTTTGCCTTCTTGGCAGCCTCCCTTTTCTAGGCTGCCTTCTTCTTAAACAATTTCCTTTTCTTTCCCCGAGGACCCTAGGATTCAACTGGCTTCTCCCTAGCAAAAACAACAAGCATCTCTTCATGGTGAATAGCCATCTCCACCACCACATTACAAGGTTCTCTAACATGGGTCGTAGTCATTCTAGCTAGCTCTGGCCTTAGTCTACGAATGAACCTCTCGTTTCTCCTGATTTCAGTGCCTATAGTGGCATATCCATATCGAGATAGCTCATCAAACTTAGCAGCATACTCAATTACTGACATATCCCCCTGGACAAGATCCATGAACTTCCTCATCAACGCTGACTTAGCTACCTCGGATAAAAAATTCTGCTCAAACCTCAGTCTGAAATCAGCCCAAGTTAGTTCTTCCTCCGGAACTCCGGCAGTCACACTATTCCACCAATGGATCGCTGCCCCTTGCAACTGTCTAGAGGCCAACCTCCACTTTTCCCCATCATCCAAGCCTAAATCATTAAAGATCCTCTCATAGCTCAACAGCCAATTCTCAACCTCAATAGGATCCTCCATTCCTATAAACGCTTTCCACCTAGACTGGTGTAATCCCTGCTCAGCCAAGCAGCCAATTCAGAAGCTATTATTTTAAACAAAGGCGGCAACTCTCCGTCGAAAGTTTCTTTTGAAATAGCCTTTCGAAACCATTGGTTTCAACTACTTCGAAACCTTTTTATAAATAGGAAAGCACTTTTCTTTTAAAACAAAACAAAGGAACCAACCCCTTTGGAAGCTAGGTTTCGACATCCTACCTTCCGCCTTTCTCCAATCCACTACGTACCAGCTAACTGATACCATGTGTATTGGTTTACTGGTTTCATCCTAGAAGGTTTCGACTAGGTTGGAGGCGGAAGCTCTGAGTCGAAAGGTCCTTCTAAAGAAGGCGGAACCCACTTTTCTGAGCTAATGGCTGATTTTTCTAAATAAAGTAAACTTTTTGTAACTAACTTGCCCACTTGTAAACTACATTATCTTTTAAAATTATTTTACTAAAATTTGCCGCATTTTCTCAAATCTAAAACTAACAACATTTAACAAATAAGCCCTTCCTATTAGCAAAAAAATTAAATCATTTAGGTCCTCCTTTCAAAATAATTTAATTTCCTTACTAAATTAATTAGTAAAAATCCCCAAAATTCCAGAAATTCACTTTAACAATGTTATCTAACATATCAAAATTATAGACCCAAAATCTTAACATATATCCCTAATTAAATTTATAAACCCAAATAACCATATTTTCCTTTGAAAATTCAGAACTAATTCTCCATAGTTCGGAAAATTATAAAAATTGAAACCCAACTCCAAAATCATGTTTTCCAGAACATATAATTTTTTCATAACTTTTAAAAATCATTTTGCCTCGGTTTTACCCTAAAACCGTGCATATCTCCTTTAAAACAATATTGTTTAATCTAAACAAATTATAAATCAAGCATAACATCATCTAATATATCATAAAATCGAATTTACCCTTAAATCCGAAATTATATGGTTATAAAACCAAAAATAGAGATGTAGTGATTATTATTCACCTTGGACTAAATAAGGAAATTAAAAATTGATTAAGATTGATTTCTTCTAGCTTGAACCTAAGCTTTAGATTTGATTTTCCCTTCTTCTCTTCTTCCTAACGCCCGACTTCTCTTCTTCTTACGTTTAAATTTTTTGTTTAAGATAAAATGAACGTGTATGGCTAAGGAACACTAGTATAAGGGTGAGAAATAAGGGCGGCTATTTACCCCAACACCCTTGTATTTAATTAGTTAGCACTTAACCATTTATAAGTTCATTCAATTTAATTAAGCACGGCCACCTATATTCTTTTACCAATCCCAATCCCCTTATCACTCTACATTATTCTATTTAATTTATTCTAATTAAATCTCCTTGATAATGTTATTAAAATTAGGGGTGTCACAGTTTCCAACCAACTTACTGGTGACTTGCATGGCCTTCCATACAAAGCTTCGAAAGGCGCCATGCCTATACTAGTCTGATAACTGTTATTATAGGAAAACTCAACTAAGTTCCCATGATCCACCAAAATCTAGCACACAAGCTCTTAACAATCCTTGAGTACCTTGTTGACTCTCTCTCTCTCTCTCTCTGTCCATCTGTCTAAGGGTGTTAAGCAGTACTCATCTTGAGCTTGGTACCTAACACATCCTGTAGACTCTTCCAGAACTCGCTAGTAAACAAAGTATCTCTATCACTTACTATAACTAGAAATTCCATGTAGTATAACTATGTTCTTCACAAACAACTTAGCTAAAATAGGAGCCGTCCTGGTTGACTTAACTGGAATAAAATGGGCACTCTTGGTCAACATGTCCACTATGACCCATATACTTTCATTTCCTTGATTCGACCTTGGCAACTCGTCTATAAAATCCATGGATATCGAATCAAATTTCCAAACTAGTATCTCCAAAGGTTGAAGCAAACCACTCGGCTTCTGATGTTCGGCCATCACTTGTTGACAGTTTACACACTGTTTTACCCATAAGCCAACATCCTTCTTCATACCTTCCCAGTAGAAACTCCTCTTCATGTCTTGATACATCTTGGTTCCCCCAGGATGAATCATAAATTTGGACCGATGGCATTCCCTAAGGACTTCTCTCCTTAAGTCCCCAATATTCGAAACACACAACCGTCCCTTCTTTCTCAACCATCCCCTCTGGTCAGGACTTAAATCTTTTAAATCATCAATCTCTAATCCAACCTCAAGCCTTTTAATCTTCTCAGCTAATAGTGGATCCTCTTTTTGCTTAGAAGCGGTCCTTTCGATCAGAACTGGTTGAGTTTCCAAGCAGGATAACATGGCAGTGTTCTAAGGAGATCCAGTAGTCGATCTTAACTGCATACTACAAGTTGTCAAAGCCTCCAAGTCCTTCCACTCTGCTAACATAGCTAACACCACATTTTGATGTTTTCTGCTAAGAGCATCCGCTACTTTATTCCCTTTTCCAGGTGTATACTGTATACCAAAATCATATGCTGCTAAAAACTCCTGCCACCTCTACTGCCTCATATTCAACTCCTTCTGAGAGAATAAATACCTTAAAGACTTATGATCTGTATAACTCAAATCTATCTCCTAAGAGGTAATGTGTCTCCATACTTTCAGTGTGAAGATCACCGCTGCCAACTCCAGATCATGAGTAGGACATCTCACTTCATGCGCTCTAAACTGTTGTGAAGAGTAGGCAATAACTTTACCTTTTTGCATCAACACAACCCCTAATCCGGTTCCATTTGCATTGGTATACACTACTAATCCTTGATTCCTGTCTAAAACTACTAACACGGGCGTGTTGTTCAACAAGTGCTTTAACTTAAGGAATTCCTCCTTGTATTTGTCGGACCAAATAAAGTTTACGTCCTTCCTTGTTAGCTTAGTCAGAGGCGCTGCTATCCGCGAGAAATCTTAATAAACCTCCAGTAGTAACCAGCAAGCCTAAGAAAACTTCTGATCTTAGTCGCCGTCTTCCGTCTCCTCCAGTAATTAATAGCCTCGATCTTATCCGGATCAACTGACAAACCCTTCTCTGAAACCACGTAACTAAGAAACTTAACTTCTTTCTTCTAGAAATGGTACTTAGAATACTTCACTTTCAATTGATGCTGCCTTAGCGTCTCAAGCACCACTCTAAGATGAACTTCATGCCGTCTTTCATCCTTAGAGTATATTAAAATGTCATCTATGAATACCAATACGAATCTATCCAAGTGCTCTTGGAAAACTCGGTTCATCAAATCCAAGAGAAAGCTGGAGCATTCTTTAACCCGAATGGCATCACTAACCACTCGTACGAACCATATCTAGTCCGAAAAGCTGTCAACGGAATACTGTCCTCTGCCACTCTTAGCTGATGGAAACTTGTCACTAAATCCAATTGGGAAAATACTCTAGCACCACCCAACTGATCAAATAAATCATCGATTCTCGGCAAAGGATACATATTCTTGATCGTCTTCTCATTCAACTTACGATGGTAGATACACATCCTTAATGACCCATCCGGTTTCTTCACAAACACTGCGGCCACTCCCTAAGGTGAACTGTTTGGTCTAATAAAATTCTTTCCTTCGAAATCTACTAGCTGCACCTTAATTCCTTCATCTCGGTAGGTGTCATCCAACCAGGTGGTCTACTTACAGGTTCTGCTCCTAGCATAAGATCTATCCGAAACTTAATGGCTCGCTACGGTGGTAGTCCTATGACTAGCTCAAAAACATCTACAAATTCTCTTGCTACCAAAACCTAATTCAACTCTTCTTCTACTTCCATTGCATTCAGCAAAGCCCAAACACTTGAGTCTGTCTTCTCCACCGAGTCTATAATTTGGTTATGACTATTGGGCTGTCTTAGCGATATTTCCCTATCTTGGCAAAATATCCAAGCATCATATTTATCTAACCAATCCATACCCAAAATGATCTCGAAGCCTACGAAATCAAAAACATACAAACTGCATGTAAACCTATGACCTAACAATTCAAGTTCTAATTGGTCACATCTCATTCCCAGAGTTGCATACCCTCCTATCGGATTCGCAGCCCTTAAGAAAGTAACAAGGTATGAGGGTTCTAAACATAACTTATCTACTAAACACTAAGGTATAAATGAATGTGATGCGTAATTATCAAATAGTACCCTAACTGGTATACTATGAATCCAAAGCGTACCTTCCATCGCAGTCCTTCCCTTCTCAGTAGCAGTCGGTTTAGAAGATGATGGTTTCAAAGCAAAAAACTTTCCCTTGTCCGCTCTGATTGGTTCTGGACACTGATTCTTGTAGTGTCCAATTTGGTCACAGTGAAGCACTTCACTCCTTTCTTATCTGCTACCATTTTCCCTTTTCCAGTTTGATATTCATGAGCATAATGTCCTTTCTTGTCGCACTTGTAGCAAATTACATTGGCCTTCCCTTTCTACGTAGCTCCTCTTTTTTGAGCTCCTTTCTACTTAAAGAGTTTCCTCTTCTTGCCCTGAGAATCCTAGGTTTCAACTTGCTTCTCTTTCCCAAAAGTAGAAAGCATCCCATCATTCCTGATTGCCATCTCCACTACAACCATACTTTGATCACGGTGGTGTGGCATAGTCGCCATGGCAATCTCGGGTCTTAACCCTCGAATAAACTTCTCGTTCCTTTTAATGACGGTGTCAATGGTAACATATCCGTACCTAGACAACACATCAAATTTTGTAGCATACTCAATCACCGACATCTCATCTTGCACTAAGTCCATGAACTTTTTCAGCAATACAGACTTGGCAACTTCAGACAATAACCTCTCTTCGAATCTCCTTCAAAAATCTTCCTAAGTCAACTCTTCCCCGGGAGCTCCCATGGTAACACCATTCTACCAATAAAGTGCTGCTCCTTCCAACTGTCTTGAAGCAAGTCTTCTCTTCTTCTCATCATCAATCCCAAATCGGCAAAAAAAATTCATAGTGCAATAACTAGTTTTCTACTTCAACATCATCTTCTGTTCCCAAAAATGGCTTCCCACCAAGACTGGTATAATCCCTACTCATCTTGGCATAGTTATTGCCAACTGGGGCCACATGAGTAGCTCCTCCACCATTCACAGCATTTCCCTTGGCTACTCCTGCAGTTGCTCCAGCTTGCATCAGATTGACGAAGAACTGATACATCATCCCCATATCTACTGGCGGGGTTCCAGCACCTACATTGGCATTTGCGTTTGGATTAGCATTTGCCTGTCGACCCGGATTCCTTCTAGTATTGGGTTGAGCATTTCCATTAGTTGTGGTGCTTCCTCCACCTAAATTTCCTCTTCCATTTCCTGAACATCCTTTCTCGTAAAACTACATACGAGCCGTAGTAAGATACATAAGAACGGTCTAAGAGAGAGGGGAATACATACTTATATATATAACAAATGCAAGTACGTTACTCTAAAGTTAACCTAAATCCCAGCCTCATTTTCTGATTAATTGGGTTATGTTTTGAAAATATTTTTGGTTCAAATTTCTTTTAAATTTACATAAACCTATGCTCTGATACCAACTTGAAACATTCCCCATTTGGAGGCCCAAAACTAACTACTATGGATGTTGCAGTCAATCATAGTTATTAATTCTCGGTGACAAAATGCGGTAATGTTAGATACATTGATATACCAAAAACACATGAATATGAAAAAAATTAAACTCAATTTAAAACAAATTTCTCATTTCATTTCGGATTCATTACATAATCCCATACGTAGGCCATGTTCAGAGAATTATAATTTATTACAAAATACGCCAAGAGCGACATATGAAGATGCCCCCTTGGTTGATCAGAGTCTAAATATAGGCACTAAATGACTTTTCCATTTCATCCAATAACACGACGGAATCAAACAAAAAGAACTCCTAATAGCTAGCTTGCCTCTTACATATCTCCAGAAGCTTATCCGTCTAAAGGAGAACCTAAAAACTTTAACTCTCAAACTACTCAAAATCAATTGAGCACCCGAAGTTTAAGGGAAAAACATAAACTTCGAGTCAAACAAAAAGTCTGGTGTGAATAATAACCTACCATTTCAAACCACATAGATATCTAAGGAGACCACACTGCTTAGCGGAACGGGGTTCCCCTCACTAGTATCTTAACACAATTTATAATAACCATATAATGTGCACCCGCATCCACAATGGTTAAGACATAACATAATAAAATGTATCATGATGATATGCAAACATGCAATATTCTTTGGATTTTTCATCCCCATTTACCTGACTATCTGTCTCAAGTATAGTTTCTAGGATAACTATTAACCTATTAGTTTTCATGGGCTGACTAATAACCTATTTCAAGCTTATGGACTATCTGTGCAGTTTCATAGTTTTCATGGGATCACTAAGAACCTATTGGTATCTACCAACAACATTGTCCAAGTATAGTTTTCATGGGCTTACTATGATCCTATTGAATTCTCCAATTACATCTCTCGTGTCATAGTTTTCATAGGTTGACTATGAACCTATTGATCTCTATCAATAACTTGTTCCAGACATAGTTTTCATGGGATCTCTAAGACACTATTGGTCCCTTCCTGGCAATAACAATTTCCATACATCGTTTTCATGGGCATACTAAGAACCTGTCTAAACCACTGATCTTTGATCAGCTTTGGGCATCCTATATTCTAGTCCACCTGACCTCCTAAATACAATCCTACTCACACAAGAGTCAATTCAAAGTATATTCACTACTGGGTCAACCTAGCCGGTTATTCTACCCTTCCCCAAAATGCAGTTATAGGTTAATTATGAAGTGAATATGATTACAGAAGCATACATGATAACTAATCAAAACATAGGAATATAAACATCCATGATTTAATTCCTTTTAATCATTTTCTACTAAAACATGGTTAATACCCTTAACCCAGTATCCTTGGCAAGGAAAACTTCCTCAAAGATTTCAAATTTTAAATGCCATTTCAAAACTCTTTTGCATTGCAATGGATTTACCTTTAAAAGTGAGATTGGGTCCTCTTATTTGAAAGCTAAGGCTTTCGACTAGATCTTTCGGATCATTATGACATCATGAGTTACCCTCCGTCACTCTCCCTTTCGAAAGCATTACTTACAATCTTAAACGTTCTCTTTCGAAACCATCAAAAACATATCTTTTGAAAGCATTGGAAATATTCCTTTCTTAACATTGAAAAACATACCTTTCGTAACACTTAAAAATATACCTTTCGAAGGCATTTAGTCCAAGAATTTATGGAAACATAGCTATGAAACCATTTGAAAGTATCTCTTTCAAAATCATTGGGTTTAACACTAAATATGACTATTTGGTCAAAGAGAACAAAAGCGAAAGTATACCTTTCAAAATATTGATCTCAAGTAAAGGAATTGGGGAAGAGGATAGCTTCAAAACCAACCTTTCAAAACCATTGCCTCTGAAACTCTTATTAAAAGTGGTTAAAACAACCCTTTCGAAAGCATTGAGGAAGCGGCTTTAAAGTTTAAAAGGACGAAAGCTTACCTTTCGAATACTTTAAAGAAAAGCGGTCTCTAACTGATTCGAAAGGTATGAATGCGGCAACTAGGTATCGAATAGGTTCAAAAGTGGCAATTATCTCGAAGCTTCTTTAAGAACAGAGGCAAGTTGGATTGATTCCAAAGCTTATAAAAATGGCTTCAACCCTTCCGAAAGCATCTTTTAAAAAAAACAAAGGCAAGTAATGGATTCGAAAGCTTATAAGAGTGGTTTCAACCCCTTCGAAAGCATGCTTTGACACAGTCCCTTCCGCCTTTTTCCAATACACTACGTATCAATTGCTTGATACCATGTGCATTGGTTTCGAATGGGTGCAAAAAGTCATTAGCGGAAGAATGGTGATAGAAGCAAGCAAATGGAAGTGGCTAAGTTGTAATTCGAAACAAAACTGATTTTTTTTGCCTTTTAAAGTAATTCCTTTTTACCTAACTTGCCTAATTTGTTAAAATAGGATTGGTTTCCAATTCTTTTTAAAAATTCTTTTCTAAAAGGCTACCGAATTCAACAATTAACAAATGAAATCATTTTAACAATTAAGCCCTTCCCCTTAAGAAAACATTTAAAACATTTAAGTCCTCTAACTTAAATAATTTAATAACCATTGTAAAACACTTAGGAAAAATCCCCAAAAATCAAAAATATTCACTTTTAATATGTTTTCTAACATATATAAATTTCAAACCCGAAAACATTACTTAATTGCCTTAAATAATTTAAACCCAAAATTAACTATTTCTTTCATTCAAAATTCATAGTAATATCCATAGCTTGGATTTATGAAAATTTAAACCTTTCTCCAAAATAATATTTTGTATAACATATTCAAACATCATGGCATTTGGAAATCAATTTGCATGATTTTAACCTTAAAATCAAATCATATTATCCCACAAAAATCCTTATTTAAATTGTAAATGGCATATAAATCAAAGCATATCATCATTCATCCAATCATGCGGTTTTAAAACTTAAACCCGCATTAAAACGTTCAAGAAGACTTATATGAGATGGTTTAGATCATTATTCACCTTGTTTGGACAAGGAACTTGAGATTTGTTCTTACTTTAATCTTCCTAGCTTGAATCTTAGGATTTTTCTCTTCTTCTCCATAGGGTTATGGACTGCCTTGTTTTCCTTTAATCTTCCTAGTTAAGGCACGACCCTAATTAGATCTCAAATCTCAATTCCCTTATCACTATAGTCTCTACATTATTCTATTTAATTTATCTAATTAAATCTCCTGAATAATGCTATTTAAGATTAGGAGTGTTACATTTATTGACGCTGGAATGAAGAGGTGGATTTGCAAGGTGATTAAAAAAGAAAGCAACGAAGGAGAGAAATAAAAAATGAGAGAAGATATGCAAGAAAATCGATTGTTCATAAAAGTAGATCTGGATATTGAATACGCGAGAAGCAAGTTGTGCAGGATATCAAATATTAATAAACAAAGGGACGTCGAATGATTAATGAGCATACTAGATGTCGGATGGTGAATGAGCGGAATGGATATTGACTGTTGAATGAGAAGGATGGATATCGATTGTGGAATGAGCTAATTGGATATCAGATAATGAATCGAATTATCATATTTGGAGACATCGAATACTCAAGGAACTGTTGATGTTGAATATTGATGTATGTTGTTGATTGAATATCGATGTGTTGTTGTCTATCTTGTTTGTCACCTGAAAATTAACAATTGATAGTGGTAAGTTTGAAAATTCAAAACTTAAAATGGGGGCAATTTGAAAAAAATTCTTCAAAGCACATAAAATTTAAACTTTAGGGTATTCTGGTTATTTTCCAAACATCCGAAGGTTCGAGCCCTCCTAGCATCAAAATGTTAAACCAAAAATTGGTTTAACACCCAAGATGTTATACAAGGAGGCGTATTCAAAGAAATTCCAATAATACCCCTTGGTTTTATGATTATTCACGAAATTATTTAAAATCCAAACCACGTGCTCAATGATAAAATAGGCAAGTAAAAATATGCAGTAGTTCTTTATTTATTGTCAATGGCAGAATAAGCAATATGCACAAGTCATATTCTTTGTTCATTTGTGAGGTATGTTACAAAACAAGTGAAATATGAAAATTTCTAATAGTTCATGTCCTTCTACGCATATGTCCACATCATCTTCTTCGTCATTGGGAATTTTCCATTAAAGCAGTTCTCAAGCTCCTTAGAGTGTTTTAAAAAGTTCTAGTTCAAAAAGTGATTTATGCTAAGAGAGGGAAAGAAAATAAAAGGCATTTTTCCATAAGGGCGTGCATCTCTATTTATAGTGGTTGGGAGGAGGTGAAGCTTGCTTTCATTGGTTGATGTGACTTGGCATGGATTTATGACTTGGCAAGATGGATGGCTTTATTGGTACCATTTGTCATGATCTCCTTAAGGTTAAATACTTCACATGGATCGCTATCTTAGTGGCATCCTCAACAAGGAGTATGTGATGAATATGAATGTCTTTGAAGCTTAATACATTAAATCCTCTTGATTTTATTCTCCTTGTATTAATGATTTTTAATCCATTTTCTTTGCATGGCTCTCAACATCCCCATGAAAATTGATGATTTTCGACATTCTTTTGAATGCTAGTGATTCACGGCATCCTTTTCATTTATTAAAATTCGATATCTTTGCTGATCTGGTGACATGTGACCACCTTCCACACGTTGCTTCTTAAAGCTCGGAATCCTTCAATTTGTTAGTATTCGAAATCTGCTCTTACATTAATGAAATACAACATTGATGATATACGACATCCTTGCCATATAGGTGATATATGATATTATTTATGTTTATTGATGATCTTCGACATCTCTGCCGCATTGATGGCTTTCGACGTCTTCAATTTCAGGAGGGTCTCAAGCGGTTCTGCATTCTACTTCTACAATATTAAGTTGTGGAGCTTTGGTATCATTTAGTTCATAAGAATTTGATATCTTCTGAGTTATATAAATCCGATACCCCTTGAGATTTGATATCCTTCCTTTTCTAGGCATTCGATACCCACTTCCAGTGTTGTTTGATATCATTTCAGGCTTGCTATCTATTCGATATCCCTAAAGCTACTTTGGGATACGACATCTTTGTTATATTGTAGATTTACGATACCTCATTGCACTGTTGAAGCTCGGCATCTCTTGTAGCTCGACATTTCTCCTCTTCTCTAGACTGCCGACATCCCTAATTATAAAGATTCGGCGTCCTTGATTCCTGACATCGTTCATTATGTTGATAATGTGTGGCAACCTTGACCACATGTCGATGATTCCCGACATCTTTGTCGTATATGACATCGTTATAGTATTTGTTATTTCTTCTGGCAAAATATATAGATAACTGACTTTGATTCCAAACATTTGAAAAAGGATTTAGATGTCTGAACCGGGTCAAATTCAAACTTGTAGTTCCTAGGTTGAGATTTACTTAAATCCAAATATATAATCCCTTATTAAAACGACTCATTGGGTTATTTAGACATCTGGTTGAATTTCCAGACATCTAGTTAATGTTTTCTAGATTTTAAGTTTTTTATTTTGGTTGTTTTCAGTCATCTTCTTGCTGATTTCGAGCATAGGTTTAAGGACTTGTTTTCAACTAGATTTTTATGTATAGTTTGTACCTTTGTTCATATGAATTTAACTTGTTAATTCCACAATTATATACGTATATTTACACAATTTGATTTAAAAGCTACCTACGTTCTTCCAATGAAAACTCTATGTATATTCCAAATGACAAAATCAATTCAAGGTGAAATAAAGAGTATCTGATTTCTTCGTTTATCCAAACCAGACATTAATGATAAAAAATTTCTTCTAGATTTGATATGAATTTCACTAGTCTATCGCCTTTTCCTTTTTCTATAATTATTCTATTAAACTAACAACTAGGGTTTTCTAATATCATCATCCATCTTAGTTAGCTAAAATGGTAATTCAAATTAAATTTAAGTTAGAATTATTATTCAGATTCAACAAATTATATTTACAAATCATATTGAATCATAAAGGAACCCAATTACTTATGATCAACGTTAATGTTGTAATTAACTGACTTACCTCGAAGAAGTTCCTCTTCTTGTTTGGTTGAAATTTGCTACTTCTATTCCTTGTTGATTCATTCCTAGATTCATAGCTTCTCTATTTCTCTAATTTGATTGTTCTCTTTGCTTTACTTTTGTTTTTAATTTAGAAATTTTTTACGAGATAAAAGGGTTTGTTTAAATTGAGGAATTTCTGATAGAGAGAAAGAAAAAATGTACGTACCGATGATGGCTAAAGTTTGGAATAAAAAATAGTGGAGGGTCTAATTTATAGTTGAAAGCTAGGTTTTTTTACTTTGGCCCAAAATCCATATTTACGAAAATGCCACCGGTCATATTTTCCACTATTTTCGACCCGTTTTAACAAATTTAAAAAGTTATATATGTTTCCTAACTATAAACGACGTTCCGCACACAATGAAATATGTTCACGTGCCTAATATCAATGTTTGTGAAATTTTATTATTTTGTCCTTTCAAAATTTAGACAGAAATGGAATTGTAATGCTGGGATCTTGGATAGAAACCAGCGATATTCTAATAGGTAAATTAACACCACAGATAGCGAATGAATCCTCATATGCCCCCGAGGATAGATTATTACGAATGTAGCCAAGTGGATCAAGGCAGTGGATTGTGAATCCACCACGCGCGGGTTCAATTCCCGTTGTTCGCCCATCACATTATTTCAAATTCAAAAAATTCTATTTTCAATATTTCTATTTACGGCGACGAAGAATAAAACTAATTCTTGCAATTATCAGGATACCCTCTTTTAGCTTCTAGGCCTATTTCTTAGTTCAAGATCCCTCTTACTAACTGGAATAAAAGAATTAGTAGATCTGTTCCACCCAAAATGGGCTGGGGTTATGAACTTATAATCATGGAATCGACTCGATCATCAGATTATAAGTTCATTCCATACCGGACCAGACCGGAATAGGGTTATGTACATTCTTATTATGAGAAGGGGTCATTCGAGCGTATGTAAATAAATACTATGTTTCCATATGGATCCCTACATCGTTACATTCTATTTAGGATTAGCAAAAACAAGTCATTTATGGCTATTAGTAGGAAGTCCACGCGGATCTAGTATAGTGGCTTTTTCACTCCACAAAGATCAAGATCAATTTCATTTTTATTCTTTTTCTGTCGACGAAAGATATATCTCTGACGCGATTTCATAATTCCTAAGCAGATATTTTTTCTTTTTCCTTTCTAGTTTTGTTAAGTAAATAAATGAAGTAAGTAATAAAAAAAATTAATAGTTCGGACTATGTATCAATGGTCAACCTCATTATAAGTGGGACCACCACCCAATAGCATGTTGCCACCAAAAGCAGAACCCCGTATCCCTTCCAGAGAATCTCCTAATTGTTCCAGAGCAACTAGAAAGAGATTCTTTAACCAAAAAGAATTCAGTTCAGATGTAGGATACCTATCCAGAAGTTTTCGCAACTCAATCATGTATGATGGAATCATCAAAGATTTTATCTTTTCTAACTCTGTCTGCAACTCACTAGAGGCTCGGGAAAAGAAAAAAAAGATGGATATAAGGTTTCATTTTTGAATACTTTCATTTATTTTAAGTAATTGATTGGTCGTAGAAAAAATATACTATAATAGATATAGTAGTATAGTATTTGATCTAAAAAGAGAATATAGTTGGAATAATCAATAGTCGCAATGCAATCATTGTTACATTAAGATCTAAAACAAAGATTCTTTCTTGACCGAAGTTAACCATAAATTCTTCTAATTAAGAATATTGTTCCTCAATCTAAATTAATCTAATTTAATTTCACGCTACGCATGATTGATTCTTCAATCAATACAATATTTCTTGGGCGAAACAGAGGATATCTCAATCGGGGGAGAAAATGGGGAAATTCCATATGACCCAATATGTCTGACAAGTCGCACTATACGTCAACCCAAACTGCATCTTCCTCTCCAGGACTCCAAAAAGGTACTTTTGGAACACCAATGGGCATTAAATTAAAGAAAAAAATTTAAGTACAGAAAAAAGTATTCGGTTATTGGGGAACAATCAATATACTTCTAATGTCGAATCAGGATCAACTAGGACAGAAATAAAGCATTGGGTCGAACTCTTCTTTAAGTTTTCCTAATTCCCAATTATCTTGATGGATATCAAGATAAGAATCTTCGTAAACCGGGCTATCTTTGTCTTCTTTAGTGGATCCCTCTTGTTCCTGTTTCGTCTTCTTCATTTCGTAAGTTGTTTCTACATCGCTTTCTTCCCTTTCCGAGGTTTCTTTCAGTTTCTTAGTACCAATAGGCGATGGCATTCTGCCTAAATAGTAGACACAAGTGATAAATAAGAGAATACTAAAGATTCTAGCCATAGAATTTCTCAATTCTGACACAAGGTACTTATTAGATCGAATCAAATGATTTTGTCGTATCCAGAATAATACCAATCCAACCCATTTCATGAATAAAATGTGACCAATTAACCAACCAACAAAATACTTGTTACAAATAACATCATTTATGTAACATTACATTTTTACCCTTATTTTAAATTTTAATTTATTATTAAAAAAATTGGGGTGTTATGCCTTGATACATGTCGGAAGAGGGAAACTATGCAGGCTCAGATGGAAAATGTGACGAATAAAGCTACGAAAGCGAAGAAAAATATTCAAGGATGTAGAAAAGAAGGCAGAATAGAGGGTGTCGGAGTTGAAGTGCAAGTTTTCTAGTGCACCAGAAGTAGCAGGAACCACCACCTACAATATCCTTTATGTGATTTATGTATGGGCGAAGAGAAGTTCTTCGCTGACCGACTTGACGATGAAAGCGCGAAAGTGAGCTTGGACTTCCTGGAGGATGCCAGACTCATTAAATGCTTGGACTATTATCGTGCTGAGTAGGCCAAGGATCGCCCGGAGGACCTTGCTTCCCCATCAATGTCTTCACATAATGGCTTGAATGACTTTGCCTTAGAGTAGGTCTTTACCTATATGCCCATTTTGATTTTATGACTGTTCCTAAAACTATAAAGGATGGCTCCACTCCCAATAAAGTAACTCTTTAACTTTTAGATTAGTTTTTTATTTATTTGCTTGGGTCTTATTTGGCATGTGCATTGAATTTAGATAATTTTGATATTTTCACTTGTTATTGTACGAGTGCTGGCTTGAATGTTTCGCATATAAAATTTATCTTTATCAATTTTTGCATGCGTTTGCATCCATTCTTTATTGTTATATTTAATTATTTATTATTCTTTCTTGATCGCATGTAATGAAGTATAGACCCCACATAGACGGTCGATAAGGTATAGACCCATACAGATGGTCAAGAAACACAGACTCACACAAACGGTTTAGTACCAAACACTCATATATATGTGATAACTTGAATGACTAACACAGATGGTCAATGACTGCTTAACATCGCAGCTACACGATCTCAAACTCTTTCCTACATAGATGGCAAGGGATTGGATATGCAGAGACCTCCAAAAATAAAGGAACCCACAAACTATCCTTTCTATATTTTATGAGCAAACATCGAAACCTCCAAGTTAGCCATGATCCCGTGGTACGCATCCACATTGGAACCCACTTTGTTCCATTCTTCAGACCTTGTTGAATATCTGATGATAGGGGTCACTCTCCTAAAATATGGAACAAAGTAGGTTCCAATGTGGATTCCAATGTGAATGGAGCTCCAATTACATCTTTAAATCAAAACATTTACCAAAATATTTTCATTCTCAAATCAAAGCTTCCATGTTGCTTTCAAACCAAAATCCTTTCTCAAAATATCTTTATTGTTTTGTAAGATAAATTTTGTTTTCAATTTTCTTTTTTTGAAAATACCATTTTATAGAATTTGTAGAAGTCTAGTTATTACTTGTATAAAAATAGGTTTCAAAACATGTATTTGGTAAAAACACCAAATTTTCTAAAAATGATGTAATGAACCTCCCACCATCGCTTTGATTACCCAATGGTGTCAACCAGGACCTTAGTCACCAAAATTTACCAATTCCAATTACTCATCTTCAAGAAACATCTTCACATCTCTTAGTCAATCCAAATATCTAGACTTCCTCTACTTAGGAAACAACATTATCCCACCATGACTAATTTAAATGTCCCTTAACTTCTCACTAGTTTCTCCAATGTACATCCTACTAAAAATCAACATCGGATAACAATCTCATTATAAAATTATCAACAACAAAAAACAATATAACATAGCATAATATACAAATGATCACAACAAGGCAAACAACAAGCAACCAAATAAGCAAACAATTAAGTAGATCACAAAAAACAAACAATTAATAGAAATGAAATCTAAGCAAAAAGGATTAATTCAAAGATGCATAACATAAATTAATGAATAGCTTTTATCAACCAGTAAACAATAACAATATAATAAAAATAGAATAATCTAACCTAAACAATCATGTCGCAGACCATAAAGGAAACACAGCCAAACCAAACATTCAAATTATCATAACTTATAATTTAAAAAACAATGGAACAACATAACAAATTCAACCAAAGAAAAAATACATTCAAAGTAAAATTTCATTATCCCATATGTCAAAATGGGTAATCATAACCTTGTATGCCTACTCTTCTTATAGAAAGGAATGACTAGATATCCCTACAGCACTTTAGTGAAACAACACAACTTACAATTTACATAATCATAATGGATTTTAGACAAACCCAAAATTCAAATCACCTGATATACTCTCATAGTTCTCAAAATGTTCTTTTGGTAAAATATCTTGTCGGTGAAATACCTTTTAACAAGCAGCTCTAAAGTTTGTTATTCAAACAAAATATTTTACATTTTCAACTATTCACTTCTGAATCGAATCATTTCTATTCTTGTAAAATATTTAAATATATTCTCAAATAAACATTTTTTTTAAATAGGTATTTTACAACTAAAACCCATTTACTAAAAAGTATTCTTTTCCTTTTGAAACATTATTTACCAAAGAGTACCTTCTAAATAAAAGTCTTTGCAACCAAAATCAATTTTTTTCTTTCTAAAATCAAAGATACTCTTCGGATAAGCACCTTTCTCAAATAAAGGTGTTTCCCACATACTTAACAAATAAATATTTCTCAAATAAAAATATTTCCAACCAAACATTGTCAAATATTTTCTTCAACAAAAAAATTTCTCATAATGTTCCTCCATAATCAAATATCTTTTTATCAGAACATCTCTAAATAAATTTTCTTCAACAAGGTACTCTAAATATTTTAAATCTTGATACCTCTATCAAAAATAGTTTTTCTTCAAAATGTCTTTTAAATAAACACCTTACAATTTTATAGTGCTTATTTAAAGCATTTCTCTCTCCTTAAATAAAATTTTCTATCAATGTCCATTAATAAAATACTTTTAAGAAAGCATATCGAAGGCATAATACTGTTATAAAACAAACTTCACTGTATATATAAATATATATATATATATATATTATTAAAGGACATTTTCTAGTAAAAATAAATTTAACCAAAATATTTCCATCAAAATATTTTATGTAAAAATATATACCAATTTTTTCTAGAATCCTCTACTGAACATCCTTCCATAAAATAAATCATTTTACTATAACTATTTTCCATATAAAATTACCGTCATTGAAATAGTTTATTCATCAAATTAGTTGGTCTACTCGTACCTATGTAGAAATTTTCAACAAATTACTTTATGCCCAAAAATATATGTGTGCTCAATTTTCTCGCAAGTAATTAGCTAGCTGTATGAGGCACGGTCTAGCTTAATCAAAGGCTCGGATATTCTTCAAACCAGCACATACTCAGTAAATCTCAAACCAACCAATCCACTCAATGAGAAATCAAGGTGAAGCCCGACTGTCTTATCCCTAGGCAGCCTTTACTGCCTGCTACTCAGATAAAAAAGGCAAAGTACTACTCAGACCATTCCTTCCCGGCCCAAAAACAGTTGGTTCTCTCATGTCAACCCACTCTCAGCCTGACCCTAAGTTAACCCATTTATTTCAACATCGCTTCAATCCCCGGCCGACACTACTCAAGACCTAGGGAGCCAGCAACTCAACAAGGCCAGCTCTAGGGTAACCTGTCTTTGGCCCGGCTTTAGTATAACCGCCGCCGACCAATCCCAGGTTGCCCTCTTTGTTGCTGCACATTCGACCTGGCCCCATCTCCCAAACTAGATTCTCATCTACTTTCAATCTCCTTCATACGATCAGCAGCCTACTAGCCATCCCAGAAAGGGTTGCCACATAAGTACACAAGAGCAAATGACAAGCTATATGTTTATCTGTACCAAATACTATAGCTAGGAGACTGGAGTGATGACCACTCATGTGGCAAGCCATCAACATTTAATACGCATTAATGAAAATCCTACACATCGTATTGAGGGACAATTGGTACATTTCTCAACCACACATCGCTTTTTACCTTTACGACAAGATCAAGGACCCAGCACTCTTCCTGCCTATTTTGCTGCACAATCTCACCTTCCAAGCATCATTTTCAACTACTATAAATACCCCATGCTTTACCACTTCAAGGAGTTGGAAAACATAAAAATTCTAAGCAATATATATAATCCAAAGCTCTTCATACAACAAGTTCTTAAGATTAGCTACCTCGTTAGTCTTAAGTGCTTCATTTTTCTTATTATTCTCTTATAGTTCTTTATTATTATAAGAGAGAAATATAGTAAGGGAACTTTACAGTGGACATAGGTGATATTGGTGTTAGAAGGAGGGCCTCCACCTCTCACACTTTTTTCACTTTTCTCCTCTACAAAAATCTGATCTGACCTATTACCATGGATAACCTTCCACTAGTTGAAGGTAACAACTTTGATTAGCATGAAACTAATGGAAATAAATTGACATCGGTGCAACTCAACATTTGTGTCAATAAGGAAATGTGGCACATTGTGTTGCTATAACTATTAAACATGGGTAATCTAGCTCGCGAGGTGAATGGCATACAGAAATGGTTGGACGTCCAAGCGACTCTAAACTTTATCCCTCCAGTTTCTCCCACAATTGACCTAGTCAACCTACCTGCTCACAGGCCCATGCTTCTCAGCGCATATGACCTCATGAACGCTGTCGAGGCATGGGAAAGGATAGTGTTTGAAGCCTCGCTTGTGGGTGTTCATGCTCATCCCATAAGGTATGCTACGTATGTGCCTAGCCAAATTGATATCACTCCAAATGTGTGTGCACCTATAGAGCCAAGTCATCACCGTTACCCTTCAACGGAACGACAATCGATTTTTTTATCATTTGTGGACTTTAGTTTTAAACTGCCTCAATAACGGTGCCCCTACCACCGGTAGGGCACATGTGAATCTCTCCGCACACTCCAGATCTCATAGGGGTTTGGCCAGGAACATATCGATAGAACAAGGGCAGTCTTCATATTCCAGGTCGCCCTTTATGTAGAGGGAAAGATCTCCCACTTCTCATCATCACCACTCTCCATCTCATTGTTGATCTCATACTCCACCCAGGCATAGGCTGAGTCCTTATCCCATGGATGGCTAGGACATCCCTCAATAGGCGGATGTTGGCCTCAGGGAAGAAATGAATATCCTATGTCAGTAACTAAATTAAATGCAAGCTATAAATGCAAGGTGCTAAGCACTCTCTGACGACGAGAATGGGGAACCTTTTTCCAATGAAATTCTAAACAGTTATATCCATCGGCGGTATATCTTGCCGCCTATTTACAAGTGAGATGGGAATGGTGACCCTTTCGACCATATTACTGCCTTCAATTCCATTACCCATGTCAGTTGGCTTTCCATCTCGACAAAGTGTTTGCTCATTCCGCCTGCTCTTATAGGACCGGCCTCGCGATGGTTCCTGCATCTGCGTCCAAGCAGCGTCAGTTCCTGGGCCTAATTGCGTATAGATTTCAAGACTCGTTTCTTTGCTTTCAGAACTCATGTCATGATGGCTAATGAACAAGACAACATCAGGCAGGTTACTTCAAAAAGATTACGGCCATACTTTAACCGCTTCAACAAATAATCCACCCAGTGTAGGGGTGCGTACGTGAGTAGCTTGGTTGTGGCCTTATTTTTAGCTATCAAATATAAGTATATAATGCAAAAAAGCTTCAAAAGCAACTGGCTAATTCCTTGGCCGACTTTTATTAGTGGGAAAATGGTATGATGAGAATGGAATATGTAAATCATTCGGACAACGACAATGAAGCAAGATGGCCTACCCAAGCCGATCCCTGCAACAAAAATGATCACAGAAATAGTGGTTGTTAGGCTGGCAATAGAAGGTGACCAAAGGTTGGCCCTCAGTGTAAGGCAGGTATAATAGTTAAGCTAATTTGACAATGATATTTCTCACCACCCTAGATCGGTACCCTTTTATAGACCCAGCACCACCAGGAATGGAAAACGAAAGGAACCTTAAGGCAAATACAAATACCGGGAGTTCCATTAAATCAACAGTCACTCTATGATAGAGTGTCGAGTTCTTAAAGATGAGATTGAGAGACTCATCTGAGAAGGAACACTCTTGGATTTTGTTCGAGATCAAGTAGAGAGAAGGTAATACCATGACAACTGTCTACCCAAGCCCCAACCGCCCAACAACACAAATATCTAAGCTATCGCTGAACACTTAACCATATGCGAAGACCTGCATGTGGCCGATAGTAGCTGAGGGCATATGTATTAAAGAAAAGTGGGCATAGCTGGTCAGATTTACATACTAGAATCTCAAGCATCCAAAGCACCTTGACTGGAATTAAAACAACCGATCAACTTCACCACCAAAGACATAGAAGCATTCTCCTACCTCCCATCTCGATCCCATGATCATCACTCTGGAAATGGGTAACTATAATATGCACCGGGGCCTTCGTGGATGGGGCCAGCTCAGTTATTGTTATGTTTAAGGACCTCTTTGAGGCTCTCAAGCTTCCTATGTTCAGCTTCACCCTATGCGGTTTGCCCATTTACGACTTTAGGGTTGTAGGCATTGTTCCTAAGGGCACTACTTCACTTATGATGACATTTAGCCAAGAGACTTTTGCTACAAAGATCCAAGTAAACTTTATTTGGTCGATTGCCCATTTTCATATAATCTATTAGTAGGGCGACCGACGCTTGCCAAATTGGATGTCATCTTCTACTACAACCGCCTCGTCATAAAGTTCCTTATCCAAGGTGTGTCGACAAAATCAGAGGCAATCAGAAGAAGGCAAGGGAATGTTATGGGACTTTCTTTAAACAAGCAAAAAAGGGTGTTCATATGCTTCAACAAGAGCTTTCAATAATCAGTGGCAGTTTTCTCGAGAGATTCATCCAATCGGCTAGCGCTTTGGTTTGTATCGTGATCGCTCCCAACTCTGAAGCATAAGCAACAACTACTCATACCCTCTCATAGTTGGACTCCTTATTTGACACAGTTGAAGGCATCATCATCTCAACTCAAGTCCACTAATACAGATAAGTTCTCATTTCTAAAATATCTACAAATTCTTATGAACAGGAGGCACACTAGCTCATCTCGCCACCATATAACTCACTTGTACACAGAATGCCCGAGCTAGCAATGCGCTCTGGTTTAAATTAGGATCAATGGTCGCTTTATGACTGGCAGTATGTCACCTAGGAGAACCTCGTAGCCCCCATGCGCTCTAGTTCATGTCGATCCCACCCGTCATGTTGTGTTTGACCACTTGTCCCCTAAAATAACCCACGAGCTAACATGCACTTCAACTTATGCTGGTGCCAAAGGCCAAGTTGCACTCGGCCGACACATTGTTCACCTGAACGATCATGCTCAACCCATCCCATTACCATACACTGCTATTTAATTTATTTTGAGAGGGCTATTCTCTAAATAATACATGACCTATCGGCTATTCAATATGCGCTACTCTACAAAGTCATGCCCAGATAAACAAGCAAAGCTAGAGCAATAAATTCTTAGACAAGATTCACACCGAAGGATATGTTTCAATTAGCCTAACTAGTTAAAAAAGGACGTGTGCTTTGAAATGCTATAAGAAGACACATCTTCAAGTGTGCAGATGACCACTCTTGGAACCGATCGACCGGTATTTTACTGTGGAAGTAGGGGTGCACTACTACCTTTGAAGCCTTCCATATTGAATCTCAAAACGGATCTCAAAAAGCTACAAGTTGATGACACAAAAGAATAGCCAAGGACTTTAACTATGACATCAGAGGTAGAGGTAACAGCCATTACTCTTTCCACTAAGGCATTTAAGCATCCAAGCTGGCCTAGAGTCAGTACTATCAGGGAAAGATGGAAGGGAAATCCACCAGCATCAACTAGACCATTGACATGATAGTGATGGTCAATCTGCAACGAAGAGATGGCCAGAGAGTGTGAGCTCAAGCAAGGCAACAAAGCAAGATCCATCTCAAAACAACCTAAAGCCTTTTTATAACAAGGAGAAAGTTTGAAAAAGAACTCAAGAACAATTGGAGAGAAAGGGGAAGACGAAGATAGCTAATTTTATCAGTAGAGTAAAATGGAAAATTTGGAACCTTTTATGGCGTTTTCATGGCGGAAACTTTATGGATTCAGAGTAAAGGAAAGAGTGGTATTTATATATCCACTCCTTCAACCATGTGTGCTAGATACAAAAGACAAAAGGGATCTCAACCATTTAAATGTGATTAGTGTAGCGTTCCTTCATACACTTAAGAGATGTGACATGTCTCTACCACATCTTGAAAAGTGAACCGTCATAGCTAATGGCGTATTTCCATGTGGTAGGCAGATTAAACTATGGTAGAGTGTTTGATTGGAAAGTTCTGCATGACTTAACAAACATGCACCCATATACATGTACAAGCTAGGGGGACAAAATGGTGCTCAATTTTCTTGCAAGTAATTAGCAAGTCGATTGAGGCACAACCTGGCCTACTTAAAGGTTGCCCGATTATTCTTCAAGCCGGCCCATACTCAAGTTGGTCTAAAACTAGCCAATCCACTCAGCAAGACGTCTAGGTGAAGCCTAGTCCTTATCAATAGGCAGACTTTATAGCCTACTATGCAGATAAAAACAAAGAAAAGTATAGCCTTACTTGGTCATTTGGGCCCGGCTCGAAGACGATCTGCTCCCACATGCCAAACCCATTCTTAGCTTGACCCCAAATAAGCCTGTTTATCTCAGCATTACTTCAATCACCAGTCGTCGTTACTCTGGACTACCTCAGGTAACCAACATACTCAATAAGGTCGGCTCTAGCATGACCCGTCCGTCCTTAGCCCAGATTCAGTACACCCGCATCCGATCGGTCCCGTACCGCCCTCTCTGTCGCCTCACATCCGGCATGGAACCATCTTCCCAGCTGGGTTCTCAGCTACTTTTAGTCTCCTTCATACCTTCTGTAGTCAACCATCCATTTCAGCGAGGATTTCCATATAAGCACAGAAGAGAAAACGACAAGCTGTTGGTTTATCTGTACCAAGCCTTATAGCTAGATGGCTGAAGTGACGACTACTCATGTGGCAAGCCATCGGCATTTACTACGCATTAAATGCAATGCATGTGCATGGTATAAGGGGACAATTGGTATATTTCTCGGCCACTCATCCCTTTATACCTTTGTAGTTATCCTCCATTAGCCCATGCGACCATATCAACGACCAAACACTCTTCCCGCCTGTTCTGTAGCATAATCTTAACCGTTCATGCATTATTTTTGGCTACTATAAATACCCCATGCATTGCCACTTCAATAGGATTGGAAAATATAAGAATTATGGGCAATGTACACAATTAAGAGCTCTTCATACAGCAAGCTCTTAAGACTAGCTACCTCATTAGTCTTAAGTGCTTACATTTTCTTATTGTTCTCTTATAATTCCCTGTAATTGTAAGAGAGAAATTTAGTAAGAGAACTTCACAGTGGACGTAGGCATATTGCCGAACCACTCTATATTTGATGTCATTTACTTTAATTGCTTACGTTCTTCCCCTATTTTCCATTTTCAAATCTAGTGTTAGCAAGTAACTTTTGCTCATTAGTCTAATTATGAAGTTGGCTAAAACTCAAGCCAGCAATACATTTTCTTTTTTTAATAAAATATCTCAAAACCAAAATTGAATATTTAGTATAACTTTTCCCCACAAATTTTATCCACTTAAAAATTCAATAATAAAAATAGTTCCATTTATTAAGGTTAGGTTTCAATCATAATTTAACATCATGTGTATGTCATGTGGGTCATAACCAACATTTAATCCCTCCTATAAGTGCTCTTCCTGCACCACTCCTACTTTATTAATATTCCATGCAAAGGTCATTTAAAATAAACATAGTTTTAGGCTAACGTAATGGTGGTTACATAAACAACTCATACATACAAAATGTACAATCACCAATCAGAATGCTCTTTCACTAAATTCTAATCCATATTAAGGTTTAAATTAACTTACTCTAAACGGTCAAACCTACTTAAAGCTCAAGGAATCGCTAAATAAAATCTTTGATACAAGTGAAACACTGCACAATTCTAACATCTAAAATTAGCTACAAACACAGCCAAAATACTCTTGCAACCAATTTTTGATGTTAAAAACAGTGGTTCGTTGGTTATATTTAAAAAATCTAAAACAATATGGACAAAGGGGAGAAACCTCATAGCGGAATTTAAATAAGAAATATACATGAGTCCCAATAGTGAACACATGCCCTAATGAACAATACAATGCTCAATATAAAAAACAACCTTATCTTTTTAAACATTAATCCTTTATCTAATTTATAGGCAATATGATAATAATTTAGGATAAATAGTTTGAGTAAACAACCTTTAAAAATTTCCTTCATTCAGACTTATTTTATCTCTCTTTTGCCCCAACATGTAAACTTCACAAATGTGTGGGAAAATATGTTCAACTATGTCTGAACCAAGCCTAATCCTATACACTTCAGCTATAGGCTCAAGAGCTATTGCATAAGAAAAGACCACCGAAATACTCTTTTGGGGATCAAGCCCATATAGTTATGTTTCCTTCTCTTCTCCTGCATTCAAATACTTGTTAGCACATAACAACCATAGCATCCATGCAACCAATGCAAGCATAAAATCAACTTCTACTAACGAGTCACAATCAATTATTTATACAGGATAACAACAATAATGACAACACACGGCCATTAAACACCACACAATATAACAACACTCAATGTCAACCCCAAACATCAAGCAAACCAACATAAAAATAATATACTTACATGTACATATTAATCATCGACTATTAGTAATATCATCAATGCAAGTATAACTCAAACACATGCGTACCAATCCACTCTATAAGTAACATAAATATTAACTCATTAATTATTTACTGACCCACTATATTAGTAACACAAACATCAAATCATCAAATGTGTAATAAACCACTATATTAATAAAACAAACATCAATAGGATAAAACTATACTTAACTATGCACAACGTAGTAATAATGACAAAATACATACATGCATCCAAATGTGATTCCATCATAATAAGGAAACATATGTGATAATTCAAATTAACAATTATTCGCTTATTACATCCATCCAAAACATTATACTTATAACCATTATTTTCTCTTAAATGTAATTTTTTTACTATTGTTTAAAATAATACCTTTACTTATTCCATCTCAAAACAATAATAAATTTTTAAAATGAAATATACTTTAAAAATGTTTTATTATACTTCTATTTCATCAAATACCTTAAAATATTGTATTTTAATCAAAAATAGTAATATATATCAAATTACTTCTCATAACAATAATATTATTACTTACACCAAATAATAATATATGCAAAAACCATTTTAGTATTTTCCAAAACTAGTTCATGACAATATTCTATATTATACTTCGAAACTCCTTTTACTGTCCATTATCTCAAAATAGTATTAACTTAACTAAAACACTTTCAAAAGCATATTTTGTAACTGTTGTTATTATTCCAAAATAATCTTTTATTTTATTACCCAAATAATAATAATAATATTTACTTCCATAAATACCGTAGAATCAATTATATTACCATTTACTCAAAACAATATAACTTCTTACAAAAACTCTATTATTATTTATGAAATCTTACTTTATTTTATAAATAAAAATAAACTGCTAAATTTTAATTTAGGATAGATTTTCCATTATTACTTATCAATTTTGTACAAATTCATAAATAATAACCTTATAAAATTTCTCACATTAATTACAGTTTAATTCATTAAATCACGGATATTTACAAATATCTCCCAAAATTTGCAAATACCCTTATTTTTCATTTATTTACATACATTCTCCTTTATTAGACAATTTTATGTATTCTATTTTAATTAATATTTTTTCAGTCCAAATCCAAAATTAATTATAATTAAATATCCAATAATATAACACTCAATAGTAAATAATCCAATCGAGGCATAACACATCGAGAACATCAATCAGCAAAATAACATAGCACGTATCAATAAATATAAATTTTCATCAATTGATATGCATTCAATATTTTAAAACTCAATTAATTCAAACTAAATTATCATACCAACATGCTTTTGCAAAAAACTCCAAAACTTAGTAAGCCTAAGGCCAAATCATCCAGAGTTTCGTCATGAGTCCAATGGAACAATGTGTGAATGGGTTGGACTTCATATGCAAAAATATGAAGGTTAGAAGATGACGAACATTTCGCAATTTAACAATTAAGTACATAATTGCTTTTCTTACTTACTATAGTATCATTGCACACCCAGATTCCTCTCGAACCTATCCAAATATGATGTTGACTACACCACCATCACCATTCCCGACCACTTCTGCCATCACCGACCTCGTCCTTAAGCACAAATCCACATGCACCATAATTTGAATGTGTTGCCACCACCTCTGGCTTCACTGTTGCCACCGCCAAATCAAATAGTAGAAACCCTAATCGACTAAGCTACAACACTTCAAACCAAATTATGACATGCTACCACCGTCAATCAACTCCCCACGTCGAGTCCTACAACCCCATATCATCAATTTCGCTAATCATGGCTAAAATCAAAATTTCCCAAATAATTAATAGTCAACTCGCTGCCATTGATGTTAATCAGAAATTATGGTCGCGTCGTGCTTCATTTCCAAAAAAGAATACCTTCTACTTCTTCTACCCATCGAGAACTTTGAATCTACATATTATAAGGCAAATTTCAAGCACTTTGGATTTTAATGGTTATTAGTTAATTAGTTAATCAGCCATTAGAGATTAAAGAATTTTGAGATTAAGGTTGAAAAATAAGGATGGAGATGATAGCTAGGCTTTATAGCTTGCATATATACTCATTAAGTTGGGTAATGGACTGCATACCCAATTTGGTCCATAACATCTACATATGTCGTTTATTGCTTGTAAAACTTCTATCTCTCAAACTATAAATCTAAATTTAGTCGAAACTGGTCATCTCTGAAAGACCTATACAATGGTTATATATATATATATAATACTCAATTAACACTTTAATTAAACATTCATTTTAATTAATTGATTTTAATAGCATCAAATTTGTAGGTAATTACGTTAGCTTAGCTCAATAATCACTTTAGCAGGTAGCTCGATGTCTCTAGTCTTTGCAGTATCTACTACGAGGGTTTGTATGTTAGTACCTTGATAAGATGTTCTTGAAAGAGGGATGCATTTTCCTTGACGTGGGTAGTGAATTATAATCAAACTTTTTAATCAAGGAGTAATTCAATTATGTCCCAGAAAAATTGCATCCTTATGAAATATATGTGCCTTAGTACCCCTTCATCTTCTCAAACTATAGCTGCATTAATAGCTTGACTGGTTACAGCAAAATACACGAACAAGTTCTCACCTGAAATTGGTTTTGAAAGTATCGGCAGATTGGCTAAATGATTCTTCAATGTTTGAAACACGGTTTTACATTCTTCTATGCATTCAAAGTTTTAGCCTTTCTTGATTTGATTAAAAAACAGGATACACTTATTAGTAGCCTTTGATATGAATCTTCTTAGGGCAACAACCTTCCCATTTAAGCTTAAGACATCTTTAGGATTTTCTTGAATTTCTATTTTTTGATGGTGTTAATGTTCTCGAGGTTTTCTTCTATTCCTCTTGCACTTACTATGTAGCCATTAAACTTCCCTGATTGAATCGCAAAGGTACACTTTAGGGGATTTAGCTTTATGTTGTAATGCCTTGATGTGGAAAAGGTATCCTCTAGATTCTGCACATGGTTAGATCTTGCCTTTGATTTTACAAGTATATCCTTGACATAGATTTCACCATTCTTCCTAATTTGGTATGAAAACATCATATTGGCCAAACCTCGGATATGTTGCACCTACATTCTTTAGCCTGAATGGAATGACCTTATAGATGTATAATCCCTTATCTATAATGTAACTCATATGTTCTTAACCTAGGTCGAACAAGGCTATCTGGTTGTAACCTAAGTAGGCATCCATGAATGAAAGCAGTTTGTGGCCACTACTGTGTCGACTAGTTAATCGATTTAAGGTAAGGAAAAACTGTCTTTGGAGCAAGCTTTGTAGAGGTTAGTGAAGTCTATGTAGGTTTTCCATTTTCCATTGGCCTTCTCCACAAGGGTTAGGTAGCT
The DNA here is from genome assembly GCA_030737815.1 of Allium fistulosum. Taxonomy (NCBI): domain Eukaryota; kingdom Viridiplantae; phylum Streptophyta; class Magnoliopsida; order Asparagales; family Amaryllidaceae; genus Allium; species Allium fistulosum. The sequence continues at coordinate 1,508,800,299 of CM060903.1, forward strand.
ATCCACTTTAGATAATATACTTCTCTGACAAGTCATTTGCCTTAAAAAATTAACTTCTTCAATAAGAGTGTTGTAACTTTCCTAGCCCAAAGTATGCCACTTTTGTCTTACAGGATGCACGTCTTGGTCGATGTTGAGAGCATGGTAGATGATTGTTAGGTCTATCCCAACCATATATGAATGGGTCTAGGTGAATATAATGGTAGATTTCTTTAATAAGGTTATTAACTTTGTACGCAATTCATTGCTTAAGTTTTTTTCGATTTTCGCCGCTTTCAAAGAATCCAGTTGAACATCTTTTAAGCCGTCCACTGGTTTTAAGTCCATCTCACCCATTACCAATCTAGGGTCTACCTCATCTTGTATTTCCTGCGACTTTGGTGAAGGTGCACTACTTTCACTATAAGTAGTATCAGATACCACGCACATACAAAATCGTACTCATCCGTCCCAATCATGTGTAGGTAATCCCTATTTTCTTTCCGTGTTGACACTATGGTCATAAATTGACGTGTTTTAGTGTTAGCCTTGACACTAAGTGCCAATGTAGTTCTTTGAATTGGCTTATTATCTTTTACATTTTCATTATTACAAGAATCTGGAGAGACAGTAGTATAATTCGAAACAATTTTATTGCTAGGATTCAAAGTTACATTGTATAATTCCTTAGCTAAAACCCACTCCCCTCCTAATGTTACCTATCCCAACTAGGGTATGGAATTTCATTAATAGATCTTTTTGTTAGATAACAGCCCTAATCTCTATTAATGCAAGCCTTCCCAGGAAGGAATTGTTGGGGATTGCCGATTAATGACCAAGAAATTTGTGTAGAAAGATTTTATGGAGCGGTGCAGTCACCATTGAAACTAGAAACTTGCCAACCCACTGGCACAGTTGTAATACTATTGAAGCCATATATCGGTTCAGGGCTTGGCTTTAGTGCTTATGTTGGAAGCTACATCTTATTATATGCAGCTTTGAAAATGATGTTCACTAAGCTCTTATGATCTATAAACACTTTTCTAACCATGAAATTGGATATATGCACTGTCACAGCCATGGGATCCTAGTGAGGGAACACCATTCAATCAGGGTCTGCAGTAGTGAAGGTAATGTCTTATGTAGGCTATTGCTTAACATGATACAAAGTTCTAAGTTCAGCTTGTGCTTCGTGAATATATCTTTCCATTGATCTTTTGCTTTTTCCAACTATGTGGGGTCCCTTGTGGATTGATGTTATGAGGATACCCAGGTTTCTACTTGATCAGCATATGAATCTGAGGATTGGCTTTATGCGAGGACGACTACACCATCTTTTTGGAAGGTTCCCAATTAGCCATTCTAGATCAATCTTCCAATGTCATTCTTTAGGTGACGATAGTTGCCAGTGTGGTGGCCGTTCACCCTATGAAAGCGGTAGTAAGCTTCCCCTTTGTTCTATTCTGGCTTTTTTCCTTTGTTCGGAATGTTGTATGTCGGCTAAGTACTAGAATTTTCATAGATTTCAAAGGAGAATGGATAAGGGAGGTGTTTTCTATGAAATTGAATTCCCACTATCTCTTAGCAGGGCGATTATAGTTGCTTGCCCCTCTTCTCCTTTTATTTTGCACGAGGGCAGTTCTTTCTAATAAGATGCCTTATGCTTCATGAGCTTCTTTCGCTCGTATATACCCACTATCTTTCTCATAGAAAGCCTTCATGCTCCTGCATGGTTTCCTGCTATTCTTATCCCACATGTTAGAATTCTTTTTGATCACGGCATGGGTTGCCATGAGTAGTACTTCCTAAATGGTCACCCAAATCTTTATCACTTCAAATTTAAAGCATTTAATGAAGCTGTGCGAACTTTCATTATCTCTCTGCTTAACATAGGACAAGGTATTAGGGTCTAGGAAACTGGTCTCCTCGAATTGAACTACCTCCGATAGTTAGTTGATAGTTCTACCCATGACTAAATTTATAAGATGTATATCTTCTGAACTACCTTTATGCTGCTCCAACAAGACAAATTGGGAACAACTTACACCAAGCTAGTATTCCCACCTTTAGTGAGATGACCGCCCTATACCTCTGGCATCTAATATACTTGTATAGTGCGCTGTAATAGTGCCTAGCTGATGTAGGACGAATGTCAAGGTTATAACATAAGTAAAACAATCACAGAACATATCGTATATCTAATATCACATCGAATAAAATATAATATCAATAACATATATAAAACGGGTGAGTCAACAATAACTAAATGAACCAGAAATATTAGAGTGCAAGTTACACTAATAGAAATAGAGTTTATACAACTGGAAATAAACTTAGAAGATAACTGTCTCTAAATAAAATAGCTAACACGGTATAGGCTTCACAGTGTTGCACAGCGAAACAAGTAATAATAAGCCCATATATATGTACGAGAAAGAACCATCTCATGTTCGTCCATCTGTAAAGCACCACGTATCGCACAGTCTAGCTATCTAGTCTACTCATTTAAGAGTACCCGAGATAATAAGAAGCAAAACATAAGACCTCAAGTTAGACAATAGTCTGGTGTGAGCGATAAACGATCTCAAAATATTACAAAAGTTGATATAGTATATGAGACATATGATATAAAAAATCATACCTGACCAATCCATACATCCAAAGAGTTAGCACATATCAACTATAATATGCTACTTTACTATCATCATTCCATATATAGACGGCCTAGTATATTATCGGGTGTCTAGGCATATGTTTCCTAATACCTACATCATGTGACATCTTTAGGGTGATAGATAACAACTATAACAACCATGGAAAACATAGCATCGATCAAACAATCCTCACTATCACACAATGTGCTTTGGATATAAGAAGACTCGTATGGCACGATCATAAGCCACAGACATAATTAATGTTGGTTCCATGGTTCTTAATCCATGCCACTTCGTAGGGTGAGGAAATAGACCCATGGTCATAAGGTCCATGGTAATCCATAGTCATAAGATATAAACATGGCCATAATCCCAATGGGCGTTCTAATGCCCCCCCCCCCCTCTATACGAGCACATTGGAAACATCCAATTATCTACTATCCCTCCGCATGTGTCATTATGGTAGAACCTAATCAATAGTTCCCAACCACCTATATCCATAGTGGAACACAATCATAATTCCACTCACGATTTTCCCTTATTGAACCCGCCCTTTTTATCATCACTTTGACTCTAGTCATCAAGTCATTATCATCAGAACATAACTCCATCATCATCGAGTCGTCATCATCAAAGTCTTGAAATCATCATATCGAAGTATCACCTCATCACTTCACCATCGAAATCGATCATCATAGAGTAATAACATCAAAATCTAAAGTCGATCGCATGAGAAAATCACCATGTCACACTCCTTGAAGCTCCTTATCATCTATGTCAAAGTTGGCCAAATTAGCCATTATCAATAGTGATGGGTACCGACCACTCTATAGTGGTAAATACCAACACTTTGTCATGTACTTAGCCAAAAATGGCTAAGTACAAACCAAGTGAAAATCGACGTCCATCCTGATGTCCGAACCATATACCTAAGTCCAGCATTTTTCGTCTTCAGACCGATTCGCATGCATCCTAATACTTTTCCACATACATGACTCATCCATTCGAGTTTCCATCATGTACTCTTTAGATTGACATGCACAAAACTCTATCCATCATTCGAATTTCCATCATGTGTGCATTCAATCGACATACACGAAACTCTTTCTTATGGGATATTTCCTAACACTATATCGCACGTCGATCAACATTTTCAATTACAATAAGAAAACAAGAATACATATAACTAACATAACATACAAGCAACCAAGAAAACATACATAAAACATGTACAAAAAATCTATAACAAACCCATTTAGGATTCATATCAAAAATGGTCTAAATCTAGCGATTTTTAGAAAATTGTGCATTCATAAGAGAATATGTGATATCCAATTTAAAACCATTTTAAAACACTTTAAAAATCTTTCATAATATCAGGTATGTGTTTCAACAGAAATCACATTTTAAAGTTGGAGATCATTTCAATACGTCATTTTATACTATATTAATAATCATAGTATGGTGAGAGACGATATAACTTGCCATAATAAAAGCTACCAAATCTAGTGTCATGTTGTAGAGGGCTCCAATGCGAGTGCAACGCAAGAAACTGCATCTAAATCAGACCTCGTATACAAAAGATATGAATAATATAGGATTTCGATTTATATATTGATTAATATATTAATAAACTTAATTAACTCATACTTAAGCTAATTAATTTAATTCGTGATTACTTCCGATCAACTTCTCTCTCAGTGTCCATGCATCTTTTCTTGTAGCTTTTGCTCCTTTTTTACTTGCAAATAGCATCTCCCACCATCTTCGTACATCGCCATTTGCTCTACCATAGCACCGACTACACTATCATACAACTCAGCACACTGTCACACAGCTCGGCCCTCGCAAACAACCTTTGGCCATGCAAATAAAATGTAGCATCCATTTCTTTTTCCTTTTCCTTTCTTCATGGTGAATCCCCGAACCACCACCTAACGCCACATACCATAGCCTGCTCCTATCCACCACCGACACCTACTTCAACCTCTCATCACTGCACGAATATCGTTGACCATGAGAAAAACATGAAAACCCCATTTTTTCTTTCCAAACCTTTCAAGCTTCCCACCACCACCACGTCGATCTATGGCCCATGCGCCCTGCCTTTTTGCAACTCTCCACCGAGATGAACAAACCCATGTCATCCAAACCTGTTATACCCCAATAACTTTCGAAGAAAAAGAAGAAATAGTTAGTGAAAGCATTGCCAAACGATGGAGCACCTAAGTTGTCATGTAATTATTCCTAAAGTCATCGTGAGATGATGTAAGGAAGCTATCGTGTAGTGACTCCAATAGCCATTGTGAGTTAATATGAAGAAGCCATCTTGTGATGACTCTTATGGCCACCATGGGTTGATGCGCATGAGCTATCATGAATGATCACCTAAAACAATTGAATAATAAAGAAACTAAGCTATCATGGAACATGGTATGGAAACCATTACGAAGAGATCTCTAAAGCTATCATAAAATGGATAGTTGAAGCTATCGTACGAACCTTGAAGCCATCAAGGTCTTCATGTAATGACTTCTATAGTCTTTGTGAAGAGATTTCTAAAGCTATCATGAAGTGGAACCTTGAAACCACTGTGAAAGGACGAATAAAAGGAATAGTGTATAAAAGCCTTCATGTAATTGTTATGGGAAGTTGTCATGAAATGACTTTAAAAGCCCATTGAAAGATGAAGAAGTAGAGCTATCATGGGTTAACTCAGTGAAATAATTAGAAAATAGCATTTCTCAAAGCTATCGTGAAGTGTTCCTTAAACCCATCATGAACTAGATCTTAAATTCACATTAAAGTCATCAACAAGTAGATCTCAAATCTATCGTGAATCATTCTTCAAAGCCATAAATTGTTCCTTAAAGCCATCGTGGAGTGTTCTCTAAAGCTATCATGAAGTAATTTCTGGAGTCATCATGGAATGAGGAATTAATGTCCTCGTGGTACGATCCTCAGAGTCATCATAGGGTGAAATATAGAAACTATCAAGTAACAATTACTATAGTCACCAAAGGGCACTATATAGGAGTTACCGTGGGATATGTCATTGAAATAGCTATCTTGAGATAAATCATTAAAGCAACTATCGAGGGGCAATTTCAAAAGGCAATCAAAAAATAAAGAGGTAGAGCTATCATGGGTTAACTCTCCAAAAAAATAATTGGTAGAATGACCAAGCCGTCTTGAAGTAAGCTTATACATGCCATCATGTTATGAACACAAAGCACAATGGACGAAGTTGGATATCTATCACTCAATTACTTTAGGTGACACATGGCATAAATTTTAGGGTTAGAGTTTTCTATCAATAGATATGTACCCCCCTAAAAAGGGCGAATTCAAAAATATATCTTCTTCCTCGTTTTCATTATATTTTGGAATAAATAAAAAGCTTGAAAGGGGTCCATTAATGGTCGATTAAACAAATTTAGTTTCATGACATTATAGTAAAGGACTCAAACAAATAACAATTTGCATAATGACTTCTTGTGGACTTACTTCTAGTGCACTTGACTAGGAACTATATCTTATTTAAGTGCCTTTCTTTCTCTTAAAGATAAGCAATTTAGGTTGACCCAAATTTAGTACTAATGAACAAATCCATATCATCAAAACCTATTTCGGCTCTCTTCCAAAAATCACATCTTCATCGAAGTCTCTATTTTCAGCCACCGCAGTTGAAGTTGGGTCGATCCAAGGCTATAACTGCATAACTCTTAGAAAAATAGAGAGATAGGACTTTTATTTTGCCCGAAACAGTGATTGTTTGCTTTATAAAGACGAGGAGAGAGAAAATGGGAAGATGAGTTTTCTTAAGGAGGAATAATATACATGAGGGGAGGAATAGAATGTGTGGCCACAGAAAGAAGTGGGCTATATAGGGTAGTGGGTAGGGTAAGGGATTGTGTGCACCCTATTTTCCTTTATTTCCAAAATTCCAATGCGCATTTTGTGGTCGTAGACTTCTAGGAATGTCGAATTGCAACGATTCTTTTATGGCGTGAATCATTGTATTTTTCCTGTTCCAATGGTACCAGATTTTGGGTGTTTTGAAGTCGTATGGACTACCGGAACATTCGATCTTGAAAATTCTTCGACTGCACAGCTCGTACACTTTTTCTTAACTGAAGGATGTTTTCTGTTGGTCCAAATTCTATGGTGCATATCGGTGCACCTATGTCGGTGTAATACGTATAACTATAAAAAATGTCAAAAAATATGTATCAGTGTCAAAACATCCAATAAATTAACTTAAGGTCACAAATGCTAATACTCAATATAACCCAAACTTATATCCAAATATGACCCAAAATGTATTTAAAAATGATATTTTATGATCCTCCGATACGTAAAATATGGGACGTTATATTTACGATGTCCATATGGTATTCAAAGGCACATAGGAGGTTATCCGGATTGGATGTCCTTTGTATTTGTTAATATTGGGGGCTTTGAAGCTACTTGGGAAGTCTAACTCGATGATGGCATCCCTGAACTGAGAGAAGCTCTCCTCCTCTCTTCCCTTCTTATTGTTTTGCTAGTGTAGCCATACCAACTCTTCTATACATGTTTTTAGCCCTGTATATCCTCATCTTTTTCACTTATCTATGTTGAGTCACCTTTATAAACCGAGGTGGCCTCATTGCTATTTTGCAAGCTTGGGTACTGCATTTTCCAGTACAGAGGGTTGATGTTTGGATTTTATATTGGAGTTGATCAGGGCCTTGCCCTTAGGTCTTGACTCCAAGCCCTTTAAACCAGCCTAACCATTCTTAGTAATGAGATTGTCATTTTTATTCACCCCCTGCATAGTTTGAGTGGCTAGTGAATTATTTCAGTGAGCCATGGAGCTGTGGTAGTTGGTTGATTTGATATTGGACTACCTTCTTCTCTAGCCCAGTCATTCATTCGTTGATCTGGGTTATGACTTTGTTGAGCGTGTCAAGTATTGGGTCAATGGTGATTTTCTATAATGAGCTTAATAGTTTGGATAAGGAGGTGTGATGATGGGTTTTAGCGACAAGATGATCCGCTTCTATTAGAAGAGGAGTAGGGGATTTTGTGGGCTGTATTTTTAGAAGGATATGGTAAATTTCAGGTACAAGGGAATATAAGGAAATGATTTGTTGGGGGCTCTGACCACCTTCTAGCCCTAAAATGTTAATGAGGTTTTTCGTTCTCACACAACACCAACTTAAATTTGAAGTAATTACAGCATTGAATGCTTGCGTAATTATGAATTATTAAGTTTAAGTGATATTAAATTGCCGTTTAAAATGTAATTATGTTGCAAAAGCTTATACAATTATGAAGAAGCCCTTTAACTAAATGTTAAAATGTCAAGTTCAATTATTTGATTGATTGTAGATATGAATGTGTTAGTAACCACGAGTATGGAATTGATAAAATAAATATTTATCCTTATATGTTCCTAATCAAGATATCTCAAAAACATGATATCGATATATCCGTTGAGACTAATCTACGTAATGCTCTTCATATGATGGACAGTGAATTATTTATGACTATTAGAGGCACTAAAGGGGTACATACATGTAGTTGTTGGAAAAAAATACATAACAACTCGGCAAGATTCTTTTATAGGTTAAAATCGAATAAAAGAACTCACATGACGATGTGCAGTCTTTGAATTGAGAGTACTGAGAATCTTAATTGTCTAAACTAAACTTTGACCATAGATAATCTCATGACATTGTGGATCATGTTAAGGTCATAGTTGGGTATAAGTTGAACGACCAGAAGTGATCAACACTATTCAAGAGAGGATTCGTCTCCTTCAAATAAAAGGTTAGTATCACCATAATTGGCAATTAGCCTTTGGCCGAAGAAAATTGATTAATCAATAATTATTATCAGATTGAACCATGGACTTTAATGTTTGACTTCATGATTAAATAGAAAATTATTAGATTTTTGACCATTGATCAGCTCTAGATACCTGAGTTATACAGTGAAGATGAAGAGAAAACGTGTATAATATATCATTACTTGAGGGCGTCGCTATAAAATATAATTTCACTAGATAATCTATAAACAACTGAACTCATGTTCACTTCTGTGGTTCATCAAAGTTCGTACAGGTTGTAATATTTGAATTGTTTATTGAGGGATGAGTTCCCACCTAAGAGTCATATAAATCGTAGTTATCTATCGAATATAATTTATTGAAATAATCTATAGAGGTTATAAATTATTATTATGTAAAAAATAATATAACAGTTATAATTGTTTACCTATTATTGAATTAGGTCTAAATTAATTAATAAAATATATCGTTATTACATAATTATTTAATTATTTTTAGGCTAATATAATAATTTGAATATAATAATAATATATGTGTATATTATTTCAGTAGCCAAATTTTTAAAATCCTTTTAAAATATGGTAGGCTAAAATATATGCGAGTATGAATTAAAGTTTACTTAATTAAGTGAGACAAGATCTCATGTATAGTGGGTTATATCACGAATCGTGGATATGGATAAGATATTTTACATAGCCCATTAGTCTATAAATATACCCAGAATGCTTACTCAACACACACAGTTCATTCTCTCTCTACATTAATAAATTACATCCCAATGGTGGACTTTGCAAATCCACCATGGAGTTAAATGAATGTTCTTTCTAAGCTAAAGCTGAAGGTTCAAGGTGTATTGACCAGCAAAATTATCAAAATATTAAAAATTATTCATAAATTTTTATTGTTTTTTTTACTTTTATATATATATATAAGCCTTTTTCCTTGGACATGTACATGCATAGGCATGACACACACATCACTTCACAATAACCATCGATCATTTCTGAGGGGACAAAGTACGGCTATTGTCCACGGGTCATGGATGGGATCGCATCGATGGAGTTGGTTGAGATCTTGACAATGTCAGGCAATGGCGACATCATACGGACTGGAAATTAGGGTTTCTTGAGAATGACATCAAATGCTAAAATTTCAATATCGAATGATTGCTTTCGATGAGAGAAGGAGATAGGTGGTAGCAGTAGTGCGTCGAATAACATGTGGTAGTGGATATAATAATCGATGTTTACTGCAAAGGCAACTAGGGATAATTTAGAAAGAAAAGTAAATTGATAATAAACTCCCGATTTAACATATAATTTATATTTAGCTCTTAAATTTTCAAGCATGAATAACTTTCACATGCTAACTCTGTTTTACACATCACTTGCATTGATGAGTTCTTTATTAAACTATGAACAAATTAACATTATCTGGTAGTAATTTATACATCATTTTTGACATTGTAAATTAGACATTATAGGATTAATTGTTAAGCTAGAAATTTGGCCTAACTATCAAGTATTAGAGAAAAAGTTAAATTATACCTATGCAAGAATAATCCTTTTGGTCAAGTGTAACACCCCTAATTTTAATTTATTATTTAGGACATTTAATTGGATAGATTAAATAGAATAATGTAAATAGTCAAGGAGAATGAGATTTGGTCATTAATAAGGCCTTGCCTTAATAAATTAACTAATGAGATTGTTTCGGAAAATTTAATATATTGGAGGATATATGAGAGGGGCAATTTAGGTATAGACCTATCTTATACCCCTTAAACCCTCTCTCCCTCACATCATTCTCATTTTTCACAAACAAAAACTATCAAAAGAAAAACCTAAAGAGGCTGGCCATAGCCTAGGAGGAAGAAGCACGAAATCAAATGGAGATTCAAGCGAAGTTTAGAGGAAGCTAAACCCAAATCAAATCTCAACTCCAAAAGTTAATTCTAAGGTGAATAATACATGAACCATCGGCTATGGATAATACCCAAATGGTTTTGATGATTATTGCCAAGTTATGGTTGTTTAATCATTATTTGGATAGACTAATGATTTACAGAATAGTTTATGAAATTATTTAAGTGGTTTTAAGGGTAAAACCAAAGTTTTTAATCTCTAATAGCATTGATTTTCTGATATGTTGAGTAAAACATTATTTTGGAGATGGGTTTTTAATTTCATAATTTTCCTAATTAAATCGAATATTTTATGAATTTCCAAAGAAGGGAAATGGGTTAGATTCGGGTTTAAATTATTATAAATAATTAAATATGGCTTTGGTCTTGAAATTTTTATATGAAAAAGAATATTGTTTTGATATTTCTATGAATTTTGGGATTTTTCTCAAGTAATTTCGAATTATTGTAAATTTTTATGTGCTAGAAAAGCATTTAAAAGGTAATTAATTAAGGATATTAACTAATTAGTTCGGTGTATGTTTTGGAATTTGAAAAATGCATGCAGTAGTAATTTCTAAAAAGCATTGTTAAAGAGATTGTTTCATCATAATAGAAATTGGACAAGAATTAAGGTTTGGTGAAAAGCAATTACTTTTATTAGTAATAAATCAATTTAAGTGATAATCACGATAGTGCCATGTCGCTATTATTCTCGTCGAGCCTAAAGTAACGTCGCTCCTATAAGTGTCGACGTTGACGTAGAAGGAAGCATATGATGGCTACTTAGGTAGCTATGGAATGAATCCAATAGTGTCAACGTCGACATCGTCGGCAACTTATGTTTGGCGGCAATGCCACTTCGTGATTAATCTAAGTCGATGTCGTCCCTCTTCGACTATGATTTTAATTGAAACCGCATACCATTATTTTCAATGTCTTCGAAGACCACTATGCAAAAGGCAGGGACACCGCTTGTTATGACTTCGACCCTATATACATATACATTTTAAGTGGCATAATAGCCGAACTAAGTTAAGTATAAGGTTTTAAATTGATGCCGCTAGTCTTGATGCCACGATTCGTCAAGGTCGGTGACATTATATTATTTTGCAATGATGCTGCAATTCTTCCTTAACAACAGAGAGGCATTGTTTTCATGTAAACTAAGGCTGTTTTAAAGAGGCGAAGCGACCTATATTCAAGAGGGTCGAAGACCGTATGTTTTCGGCAATTAGCTAATTGTTTTGTAATATTCTAAGATTTTTTTTAAAAAGGTTAATAGCTTATATTGTAAGATGATCGATAACCCTATTTTTATCATAAAGTCTATACTTAGAAGAACTTTAAGTTAGTCTTCAACCTTGGATAGAAGCCAACATTGTTTTAATACCGCATGTGTTATAATTCATTAACTGCGAAGAACCCATTGTTTTGTAACTTCGATTTTAAACACTCGGGATACCAATGCTATTTTGATTGTAAATGCCGGCACTATCATTGGGGACACCAAAGTAGATTAGTTATGACACATTGAATGTTTTATAAACGCGACTTTATAATTGGGGATACTAGTGTATTTTCTTAAATGAGTTCGACACCAATCATTGGGGATACCAATGTACTTTACTTTGAAATGCTATAACTTTAAGGGGAGATAACCTAATTGGGGACATCAATAGACGTATGTTAAACATGTGAGTAACATGAATTAAATCGTTAAATTATGGGTTCATTATCATCCTAAGAAAACTATGGGATGTGTGATGGATAGTCCAGATCATACCGGAGATGGATAGTCTCTATGAGGTAAACGAAAGGGTTCATAGTCATCCTAGGAAATCTATGAGATGTGTGATGGATAGCCCACATCATTTTAAATTAAATGGAATATGTGTGATGGGTAGTCCATATAATTTAAAAAATGGAACCATATGTGATGAGTAGTCATATGGTAGGGGATGGGTAATCTAGGTAAAAATTATACGTGAGATGGATAATTAACGTAACTTTGAATATGTCTATATGTGAGATGGATCATCCATATGATTTAAAGACGGGTAGTCAGATTAAAATAAGACAAATAATCAATTTAAATTATGATGGGTGGTCATTTGAAATTAAGACGCGTAATCTAAAAAATTAGGATAGGTAATCGATTATATGTTGCATAACCATAAATGCTATTTTTGTCCTAACCATTGTGGTTGTAATAGCACGGTACATGGTTAAATAGTTTTGGTTAAGATAAGGATGAGGGGAAATCCCTTTTCGCTCTGTGGCATGTCTCACTAGATATCTATTTGCTTCAAGATGGTAAGTTATTTTTCACACCAGACTGTTGTTTGACCCGAAGTTTTTGTTTTCCCCCTTAAACTCTTGGGTACTCATTTGAGTAGGTTGGGAGTAAGGGTTTTCACGTTTCCAATTAGACGAATAAGCTTCCAGAGAAATGCGGGAGGCAATCTATCTATTAGGAGCTTTATCTATTTCTGTTATGTAGTTTCGTTTTATCTATTTGGATGTAATGGCAAAGTTATATAATTGCCAAGTACTTGACTCTGATCAACCAAGGAGCATCTTTATATGTCGCTCTTGGAGTATTTTATATAGTTATATTTTCTCTGAATATGGAATCACAATAGAATTATGTAATGAATATGAAATCATATTTTGAAATGGAATGTAAAAATTATTTCAGAATTGTATTTAAAAAAAATTCATATTCATGTGCTTCTGATTATTGATATGATTAACATGGTTGCATTTTATCACCAAGAATTAATAACTATGGATGACTACAGCTTCCGTAGCGGCTAGTTTTGGACCTCAGAATAGGGGATGTTACAAGTTGGTATTAAAGCATAGGTTTATGATGAAACTTAAAAAGATTAAAGAGTTTTAAAAATATAATCCAAATGAATCAGAAAATAAGATTGGGATAGGGGATAACGCTATAATAACACTCATATTTGTTATATATAAGTATGTATTCTATCTCTATTCTCCTCTCTCTTAGATTGTTCTTTTGTATCTTATTAAGGTTCATATGTAGGTTTACGAGAAAGAAAGATATGGAAGCAGGAATGAAAGAGTGAACTAGGTGGCAGAAGCACCATAACCAATGGAAATGCTTGGCCCAACACTAGAAGGAACCAGGGTTGACAACAAATGCTAATCAAAATGCAAATGCCAATGTAAGTGCTACGACCCCATCGGTAGATACAAGGGCTATGTATCAGTTTTTCGTTAATCTGATGCAAGTTGGAGCAGTTGTAAGAGTAGCTAGAGGAAATGCTGCTAATGCGGGAGGAATCAATTCCATAGTGCCTACTAGTAATAACAATGCTAAGCTGAGTTGAGATTACACTAGTATGGGTGGGAAGCCTTTTCTAGGGAATGAGGATGCAATAGAAGTGGAGAACTGGTTATTACACTGTGGAAAGGATTTTTTCCGATTTAGGTCAAAATGACGAGCAGAAAAGGAGGTTAGCTTCGAGATTGTTGCAAGGAGCTGCTTTATTTTGGTGGAATGTGGTAACCATATAGGTACCAGAAGAGGAATTAACTTGGATAGAATTTCGAATAAGATTCGAGGAAAGGTTTTTGTCTGAAATAGCCAAGTCAGCTTGCTCAGGAAGTTTATGGAGTTGGAGCAGGGAGAAATATCAGTGTTGGAATACTCTGCTAAATTTGATGAGCTATCTAGGTATGGGTATGCCATTATTGACACTATTATCAAGAGGAACGAGAAGTTTATTCGGGGGTTGAGGCCAGAGATTGATAGGGCAACTATGCCACATCTTAGAGATCCATCGAATGTAGTGGTGGAGATGGCTATCGAGAATGAAGAAATGCTTTCGGCCTTTGGGAAAGAGAAGTTGATGGAGAACCAGAATTCTCAGAATAAGAAGAGGAAATTCTTTGAGAAGAAGGTAGCTCAGAAAGGTGGAGCTTCCAAAAAAGGGAAATCTGATATAGTTTGTTACAAGTGTAACAAGAAGGGGCACAATTTTAACGAGTGTCGATCTAGTGATGGCAAAGTGGTTCTAAGGAAGCAGAATGTGAAGTGCTTTAACTACGACCAGGTGGGGCATTATAAGAACAAATGTCTAGAAGCGGCCAAGGCTAACAAAGGAAAGGTGTTTGCTTTGGAGCAATCTGCATCAAGACCAACAATAGTTGAGAAGGGAAAGTCTGTGACAGAAGGTACGCTTTTGTTTCATATCATACCAGTTAGGGTACCGTTTGATACCGGTGTATCACATTCATTTATATCTCGGTGTTTCGTAGAAAAGTTAGATTTAAGACCATTATACCTTGTTACTTCCTTAAGGGCAGCTAATCCTAAAGAAGGGAATGCAACTCTAGGGATGAGATATGACTTTCTAGAATTTGAGTTGCTAGGTTATACTTTTACCTGCAGCTTGTTTGTTTTTGATTGTGCGGGTTTTAGGATTATTTTGGATATGGATTGGTTGAGCAGATATGATGCTAGGATATTTTGCTAGGATAGAAAAATATCATTGAGACACCATGATAGTAGTGATTGAACAGTATACTCGGTTGAGAATTAGAGCCCAGAAATTTGTGCTTTATAGGGAACAATAGAAGTGGAAGACGAATTGAATCAGGTTTTGGTTGCAAAGGAATTTGCAGTTGATTTTGAACCGGTTACAGGACTACCATCGAAATGAGCTATCATATTTTGAATAGATCATGTATCTGGAGCTTAACACATAAGTAGACCACCTAGCAGGATGACACCTACCAAGATGAAGGAGTTAAAGGTGCTGCTAGTGGACTTAGAAGGAAGGAAATTTATTAGACCAAGCAATTCGTCTTGGGGAGCAGCCGTAGTATTCGTGAAGAAACGAGTCATTGATATTGTGCATCGATTATCGTAAGTTGAATGAGAAGGTGATAAAGAATCAATATCCTTTGCCGATAATTGATGATT
The DNA here is from genome assembly GCA_030737815.1 of Allium fistulosum. NCBI lineage: Eukaryota > Viridiplantae > Streptophyta > Magnoliopsida > Asparagales > Amaryllidaceae > Allium > Allium fistulosum. The sequence goes on from CM060903.1 coordinate 1,508,815,631, forward strand.
TATTTGATCAGTTGAGCGGAGCCAAAGTATTTTCTCAGTTGGATTTGATGATAGGGTTCCATCAATTGAAAGTGGCAGAGGACAGTATTCATTTGACGACAATTCAAACAACGTATGGTTCATATGAAAGGTTAGTGATGTCGTTCAGATTAACTAATGCCCAGCTTTCTTTGTGGATTTGGTGAACCGGATTTTCTAAGATCACTTGAATAGGTTCGTGTTGGTATTCATTGATGATATTCTAAGGATGAAAGAGATCATAAGATTCATCTTAGGATGGTGCTTGAGACGTTGAGGCAACATCAACTTAAAGTGAAGTTTTCGAAGTGTCATTTCTGAAAGAAGGAAATGAAGTTTCTTGGTCGTGTAGTTTCAGAGAAAGGGTTGCCAGTCGATCCAGCCAAGATTGAAGCAGTTAAAAGTTGGAAAGGACCCGAGACGATGGCTGAGTTAAGGAGTTTTCTTGGATTGGCTGGCTATTAACAGAGATTTATCAAGGATTTCTAGTGGATAGCAGCACCCTGACTAAACTAACAAGAAAGGACACGAAGTTTATTTAGTTCGGCAAATGTGAGGAAGCATTCCTTGGGTTAAAGTATTTGTTGACCAATGCGCCCATGTTAGTTGTTCCAGATGGGAATCAGGATTTGGTGGTATATACGGTGTGGAATAGGATTAGGAGCTGTATTGATGCAGAAAGGTAAAGTGATTGCCTACGCTTCTTTGCAGCTCAGACCACATGAAGTTAGATAGCCACTCATGATTTGGATTAAGCAGTGGTGATTTTCGCATTGAAAGTGCAGAGACACTACCTTTTAGGTGAACGATTCGATTTGTATATGGATCATAAGTCTTTGAGGTACTTATTCTCTCGGGAAGAGCTGAATATGAGACATCAGAGGTGGCTGGAGTTTTTAGCAGCTTATGATTTTGGAATTGAGTATACACTTGGGAAAGGAAATAAGGTTGCAGATGCATTTAGCAGGAAACATCAGAATGTGGTGCTAGCTATGTTGGCAGAATGGAAGGATTTAGAGGCATTGACTACTTGTAGTGTGCCGTTAAGATCGACTGCTAGTTCTAGTCAAAGTACAACCATGTTAACTTGCTTGGAAGTTCGACCAGTGTTGATCAAAAGGATTGCTTCTAAGCAGAGAGATGATCCATTGTGGTTGCGCCAAAATTGGTCACAAACACCCAGTTGTACGTGAAAGCTCCAATTTCCCAAAACAATATCCAAATAGAAAGACAAGCACGTAGATCACAGAATTAATGGCAGAAAAAGTAAAGGAACACACAGGTTTATAGTGGTTCGGCAAACTCCAGCCTACGTCCACTCCAACAATCCTTTATTAGTTTATACTGTTGATTACAGTTACAAATCCGTGAAATTCAAGAGTAAAATTGACAGAGTATCGCCTAGGTAGAAGATGAAGAGAAGAAAAAAAAGGCCCCCTATTCTGAAGCAATGCTGCTGTATTTATAGGTGAAACTTCGGCTACAGGGCCTTCTTATCCATATGGGCCCACCATAACGATCGACATGTCTAATTCGTTATTTAATAACGATCGGCCATCATATCACCAATCGTTTTTCCTTCATCCAATCCAAGGTCGATCATTTTTGGAGGGTTCTTCATGCCTTTCGACGATACTTCTGAAGTATGGAATCATTCTGACTTGTAGTTTAGGAGATATGGGGTGATCTTGGTTGAAATTGGATGGTTCATTAAATTGCATTGATCGTTATGATGGATTGATATGAACGATCGGTCAATAACGATTGATTGAGAAGGATCGGCCATCTTCAAACCATCATTCCATGATATATGATTGCTATGGTGGATCGACAGGAACGATCGGTCGATAACGATTGACCATCCTCAAGTCTTTTACTTCGTGATACACGATTGCTATGATGGATCGTTCTAGAACGATCGGTTAAAACGATTGGCCTTCCTAAAACCTTCACCGTTTAATGCGTAATCGTTTTTGTAGGCTCCCATTTTTTTTATTGATGCTCTAAAAGTTTCAAGCAAATTGGTCTTTTGGATTTTGGAATATTGATCGATCTCCGATAACTTTAGCTGTTTCATGGATCGTTCTTGGTCGATCCATACAAATCCTTGCTTCATCCAATCCATCCAACTATCGTCCATAGCTTTAACTATAATTGATTTCCAATCCATTCATTTGAGCCAAATCCATGATATCCTAGCCTTGATAATTGTGAAGTTTATTGGGTTAAATCCGCCTGTGCACTACCTTGCCAATAGGCGGGTTAACAGTTTTCCCCCCAAAACATGCCTTGCGATAGGAAGGCGTGTTTTGAATTGCCATAAATCCAAAATCTGAAATTTGTAATCCATCGATTGTCATATTATCCAATATAGAATCCAATCCGTTGCCAATCCAATTCCTTGATCTCTCCGGATCATTAGCGAAATCCATGACTGTTCTAAGTCGATATCCAATTCTGAATCCATTCCAAATTCATTAACCAAATCCACGATCTCTCCGAATCATTTTATCCAAATCCAGATCATTAGCGAAATCCATGACTGTTCTAAGTCGATATCTAATTCTAAATCCATTCCAAATTCATAAACCAAATCCACGATCTCTCCGGATCGTTTTATCCAAATCTGGGACCGCTTCGGGTCCATATCCAAATCCATAGACCTCTCCAGGTCGTTTTATCCAAATCCAGGACCGCTCTGGGTCCATATCCAAATCCAAAGACCTCTCCGGGTTGGTTTATCCAAATTCATGACCGCTCCGGATCCATATCCAAATCCATAGATCTCTCCGGGAAGTTTTATCCAAATCCGGGACCGCTCCGGGTCCATATCCAAACCCATAGACCTCCCCGAGCCATTTTATCCAAATCTGGGAACACTCCGGGTCCATATCCAAACCCATAGACCTCTCCGGGTCGTTTTATCCAAATCCGAGACCGCTCCGGGTCCATATCCAAATCCATAGACCTCTTCGGGTCGTTTTATCCAAATCCGAGACCACTTAGGGTCCATATCCAAATCCATAGACCTCTCCGGGTCCCTGCCGAGCATAATCCGTACTCGATGACCTGAGTAGGCCGATCCTGTCGCTCTCCGGCAAAGAGACTTACCATTTGCCCAACATATTCTATACCCGACGATCTGGTGGGTTCTATTATCTGCCCTCGACTCTCTGGTTGAGGACTTAATCCATGGGGTATCCTACTTAGACCTCCATCCCCAGTCGAGGAATTTATCCATGGGGTATCCTACTCCAGCCTCGATCCCCGGTCGAGGACTTATCCATGTATGAATCCATTCTGTCGCTCTCCGACGAAGGGACTTGTGACTCGTGGTTATTGCCCTATCTCTCAGGTCGGGGCCATAACCGTGACTTGTGTTATTTATTACATTAATCCAGATTTCAGCATTCCAAAGTCCACTTGGTAAAATATAAAATAAGAGTCCGTACAACAAAAAAACTAAATAACCATAGTATCTGAAAAACCAGAGTTCATAGTAAACAGGAAAAAACAAATTTTCACAAACTCGAGCACTACGGTTCATCGTCATCTTAGAGCATGCCTAGGGACCGTCCTCGATCCCGTACATATGTAAGTGACTTAGCCATATTACTACGGGGTTTATTACTTATTCCATGCCCTAAATCCAATCAATTAACGATAAGTTGATGATGATGCTTTGATCTAGTGCCATCTTCATTCGAGGTGGACGGTGGCTGCTCCTATTCCACCGCCAAAGCCCGAGTCCTTATGTATTGTTGTAACTGACCATTCCTCACATGTTCCTCAATGGTATCCTTCAAATGCATGCAGTCTTTTGTATTGTGCCCATCCAGCTCATGGAATAGGCAATGCTTTCCTGATGCCTGCTCGTATTCGGAGGGTTCCTTCCTTGCCGGCCTTCGATATTGAAGGCGTCCTCGAGTATCCAAATAAATCTTTCTAGAGATTTGATCAAATCCGTGTAAGAAGAGAATTTCGATTCTCTCCATTGAATTTTTGACATATTAATGTCATTATTCAAGTTCCGTTTGCCTTTATCATTCTTGTTTACATCCCCTGATGATCCTCCACTTTACACAGCATTCACCTCCGGTTTGTTAGCTCGTGCGCCTTCCTATCGTAGGAACCTTTCTGCTTCATAGTAAACTCCCATAGATCCATATGTGGATCCCATGTTAGTGAATCCTTGAACTCCATGCCATCAGAAATTCCAGATACACCTGCCATCAAAACCCTGGATGGATCTGGACGATCCACCGATGCCGCCGCAGCATTAAACTGTGTTAGAAAACTCCTCAAGGACTCTCTGGTCCTCTGTTTCAATGTTGCCAAACTCATCACATTTTTGGGTCTCAAGATGTGAACCGTAAACTGCCTCATAAACCCTTTGATCAATTCCGTCCATGTGTTGATAGAACTGCTTTCCAACTATCTGAATCATAGTGCGGCTATATCCGTCAAATACAAGAGGAAGCACCGTGCCATAACCTCCTCCGATGCCCCCAGTACTTCCATGTGTCTCATGTATCTTGTCAAATGAACAGCGGGATCTATTTTCCCATCATATGTCTTGAGCATTGGTAGTTTGAATTTTGGTGAATTCCTAGCTTGCCTAATCTTATGAGCGGAGGGGCTCCTATTCACATCTTCTAGATCCCTATTTACCAATCCTCCTCTCATAGCCTGTTCCATCATTTCCTCTAACCTGTCGTTGTCATCAAGTGGTAGTCTTCGCTCATTGTCTCCAACCTGCCCCCCGACTCCATGAGGGAATCCTAAAATCTGCTCTTCTGGACGAGCATCCATATTCCGATTAATGCCAAACTGCACAACATTGCCTGGTATCCTTCCTGGAATCGAGCTAACATGATCCGATGGCATGCCCCCGAGTGCGGAACGATCGGCACTGATCGTTCTAGAACAATCGGCTAAAGTACCACTGATCATTCTTGGTTGGTCAGAACGATCAGCTAAAGTACCACCGATCGTTCTTGGTTGGTCGAGGGCTGCCCTCGGTGGTTCCACTCCACCCTGCAACCTGTTTGCTTCGTTTCCTTTATTTTGATTCTGGATTTCCTTAGTCCCTGCTGCTCCAACTCTGTGATACATATTTCCTACTACTCCATTTCCTTGGTTTTGCACTCCAGCTCGTCCAATTTGTAGGGGTAAGTTCTGCATCATTTCCTCCTATCTCTTTAGCATCCTTTTTTGCATAGCATCCATCATTGTTTCCATCTCATCTCTGGTAATAAAGATTAAGGTTTGATTAGCTCCTGAGGAAGCCTCCTGACTCCCTTCATGATGGCTCCTATCCGTTCTCTGTCTCCTTGTTGATTTCCTATCCATTGCTTCCTAGATCCAAGTATCCAAGCTTCTAAATCTTAGATCCTAGCTTCCAAATCTGTGGGCACAAGTCTTCTCAGTGATAGCACCAAAATGTTTGCGCAAAAATTGGTCACAAACACCTAGTTGTACGTGAAAGCTCCAATTTCCCAAAACAATATCCAAATAGAAAGACAAGCACGAAGATCACAGAATCAATAGCAGAAAAAGTAAAGGAACACACAAGTTTATGGTGGTTTGGCAAACTCCGACCTACGTCCACTCCAATAATCCTTTATTAGTTTATACTGTTGATTATGGTTACAAATCCATGAAATTCAAAAGTTAAATTGACAGAGTATCGCCTAGGTAGAAGATGAAGAGAAGCAGAAAAAGCCCCTATTCTGAAGCCATGTTGCTGTATTTATAGGTAAAACTTCGGCTACAGGGCCTTCTTATCCATATAGGCCCACCATAATGATCCGCATGTCTAATTCGTTATTTAATAACGATCGGCCATCATATCACCGATCGTTTTTCCTTCATCCAATCCAAGGCCGATCATTTCTGGAGGGTTCTTCATGCCTTTTAACATTGCTTCTGAAGTATGGAATCATTCTGACTTGTAGTTTAGGAGATATGGGGTGACTTGGTTGATATTGGATGGTTCATTGAATTGCACTAATCGTTATGATGAATCGATATGACCGATCGGTCGAGAAGGATCGGCCATCTTTAAACCATCATTCCATGATATGTAATTACTATGGTGGATCGGCAGGAACGATCGGTCGATAACGATCCTCAAGTCTTTTACTTCGTGATACGCAATTGCTATGACGGATCATCCTAGAATAATCGGTTAAAATGATCGGCCTTCCCAAAACCTTCGCCGTTTGATGCACGATCATTTTTGTAGGCTCCCTCTTTATTTTATTGATGCTTTGAAAGTTTTAAGAAAATTGGTCTTATGGATTTTGAGATATTGATTGATCTCTGATAACTTGAGCTGTTTCATGGATCGTTCTTGGTCGGTCCATACAAAATCCTTGAGATTTTGAGATATTGAAGCAATGTGAAAACTGCCAACAAGTGAAAGCCAACATTAGAAGCCAAGTGGATTGCTTCAGCCTTTAGATATACTAGATTGGAAATGGGATTCAATATCCATGGATTTTATTGACGGGTTGCCAAGGTCAAATAGGAGAAATGAAAGTAATATGGTCATAGTGGACAGACTGACTAAGAGTGCATATTTCATTCTCGTCAAGTCAACCAAGATGGCACCTATATTGGCTAAGTTGTTTATGAAGAATATTATTAGACTACATGGGATTCCTAGTAGTATAGTCAGTGACAGAGATACTTTGTCCACTAGTGAATTCTGGAAGAGTCTATAGGAGGTATTAGGTACCAAACTTAAGATGAGTACCGCTTATCACCCACAGACACAGACATAGAGAGTCAATAAGGTACTTAAAGAATTATCGAGAGCTTGTGCACTAAATTTTGGGTCGCCGGAAGACCATTTTCACTTGGTTGAGTTTTCCTATAATAATAGTTATCAGACTAGTATAAGAATGGCGCCTTTCAAAGCTTTGTATGGATGGCCGTGCAAAGCACCAGCATGTTGGTTGGAGACCGGAGGCAGATTGGTCCTTTGTCCAGATAAGGTGAGAGAAGCCATAGAGAAGATTGAGTTAATCCGAGATAGGATGTGAGAAGCTCAGTCTAGGCAGAAAAGTTACGCAGATAAAAGGCTTAAAGATCTTAAGTTCTCAGTTGGAGATTGCATTTTTATTAAAGTATCACTGAATTATTTAGAAAGTTTGGGAAACTAACACCGAGATATGTTGGACCATTCCCTATTATAGAGGAGATCGAAAAACTCGTGTACTGAGTAGAGTTACTGAGTAGTTTGGCAGGTTTCCATAATGTGTTTCATGTTTCTCATCTTAGGAAGTATGTGCACGATCCAGAGACTACTATTGCTCTGAATGCATTGGAAGATTTAGTAATAGAACTGGATCTGACTTTTGTGAGACAACCAGTTCCAGTTGTAGTGAGAGATGAGAGAAGTTAAGAAACAAGACAGTCGGATTAGTGAAGGTCCAATGGAGTGGAAACGAGAAAGACTGTACTTGGGAGACATGGGACAGGATTAGGGATACTTATCCCGAGCTGTTATGATGGTATGTTCTATATTTGTTGTATATAGACTTTATAGCCGGTTGGATATACTAGCATTGTTAGCATGCTTGGTGTGCTTGTTTTGTAGTCCTTACCGAATTTCGAGACGAAATTCTTTAAGGAGGGGAGCCTGTAACTCCTTAAATTTTAGTTTAACATTATTCAGGATATTTAATTGGATAGATTAAAGTGAATTATGTAAATAGTTAGTAGAATAATATTTGGTCATTAATAAGGTCGTGCCTTAATAAATTAACTAATGAGATTGTTTTCAGAAACTTAATATAAAGAAGGATATATGAGACGGGCAATTTAGGTATAGAGCTATCTTATATCCCTTAAACCCTCTCTCCCTCATATCATTCTCATTTTTCATAAACAAAAACTATCAAAAGAAAAACCTGAAGAGGTTGGCCATAACCTAGGAGGAAGAAGCACCAAATCAAAGGGACATTTAAGCAAAGTTTAGAGGAAGTTAAACCCAAATCAAATCTCAACTCCAACAATTAAATCTAAGGTGAATAATATGTGAGCCATCTCTATTTTTAGTTCTTGAATTCGACTATGGATAATACCTGAATGATTTTGATGATTTTTGCCAAGTTACGGTTGTTTAATCATTGTTTGGAAGGAATAATGATTTATGGAATTGTTTATGAAATTATTTAAGTGGTTTTAAGGTGAAACCTAAGTTTTTAATCTCCAATAGCTTTGATTTTCTGATATGTTAAGAAAAACATTATTTTGGACATGGGTTTCTCATTTCTTAATTTTCCAAATTAAATTTATTATTTTATGAATTTCCTAAGGTGGAAATTGAGTTAGATTCGGGTTTCAATTATTAAAAATAATTAAATATGGTTTTTAGTCTCGAAATTTTTATATGATAAAGAATATGATGTTTTGGAATTTCTGTGAATTTTGATATTTTTCCTAAGTAATTTCGAATTATTATGAATTTTATACGCTAGAAAAGCATTTAAAAGGATAGTTAATTAAGGATATCAATTAATTAGTTTGGTATATGTTTTTTAATTTGGAAAATGTATGCGGTAGTAATTTCTGAAAAGTATTCTTAAAGAGATTGTTTCATCCAATAGAAATTGGACAAGAATTAAGGTTTGGTGAAAACAATTACTTTTATTAGTAATAAATCAATTTTATTGATTAGCACGATAGTGCCACGTCGCCATTATTCTCGCCGAGCCTAAAGTAACGTTGCTCCTATGAGTGTCGATGTTGATATAGAGGGAAGCATATGATGGCTACTTAGGTAGCAATGGAATGAATCCAACTATGTCGACACCGACATCGTCGGCAACTTATGTTTGGTGGTAATGTCACTTCGTGATTAATCTAAGTCAACGCCAACCCTCTTCAACTATGATTTTAATTGAGGCCATATACCAATATTTTCAATATCTATGAAGTCCATTATGCAAAAGGCAGGAACGACACTTGTTATGACTTCGACCCTATAACATATAAATTTTAAGCGGCATAATAGCCGAAGTAAATTAAGTCTAAGGTTTTAAATTGACGCCACTAGTCTCAGTCGCGATTCATCAAGGTCGGTGTTGACACCAAAAATGGGCATCAGCACTCGTAGAATTCAACACCCATAGAATCACATGGATATAAGAAAATTAATGGAATCTAAAGAACAAAGCATAAAAGTAAATAAACGCGAAGATTTTATAGTGGTTCGGCAATCTTGGCCTACATCCACTTCACATTTTATTAATATTTCACTCGATTACAATTACATGAGCTGTTGGATTAGCTAAAATCCATTGATACAAGTTTTCAAGAAAAATAGCCATGGCAGAGCTTCTGAAAGAGGAAGAAGGAGAAGATGAAGAAGTCATTAAAAAGGGAGAGCCCCCAAAAATGGCCCCTGCCCCTGTATTTATAGATGAAGGCATCCTTCAACCTGACTGACATCTCAAAGCCTGGACTCCCCCTGGCCACTTGGGTCCACCATAAGGAAAGCTGGGCCCAACATATTATGCCAAACCAAACTATCATGCCGACCCAAAATCATGTGTGCCGACCCGATACTATGTGTGCCGACCCAATGTCATGCTGAACACCTTGTCTCCAGGCCCTACACCGACCCGATAACTGGGGACACCTCAATATGCTGACCCAATACTATGCCTACCAACATCTTGTCGATCCGATACAAACCATACACTATGCCAACCCGATACAAACCATACACTATGCCGACCCGATACAATCCATGCACTATGCCGACCCGAGCTACTTCATGTGCTCTGCCGATCCAACCACCACTATACTCACCCCTCTAGATTTCATTGAATTTGCCTAATCATCCACTCTGGTTCCCAATCCAACCAAACTAAATTCCAAGACTTCGACATCCAGTGCTATCCATTCATCGATTTTACTTAACCTGGGTTGGATATGGCTGTTCAAACATTACACTCTGGTCATGCGGATATCGCCTCGTGATCATCTTTCCCATCAATAGTCAAATTTGATCCTCATAATCACCTTTGTGTAGCCGGGTCAAGATACCGGGTAACAGTCGGCGACATTATACTATTTGGAAATGATGTCGCACTTCTTCCTTTTAACGCACGAGAGGCCTTGTTTTCATGTAAACTAAGACTGATTTAAAGAGGCGAAGCAACCTATATTCAGAGGGTCACAGATCCTATGTTTTCGGCAGTTAGCCAGTTATTTTGTGATGTTCTAAGGTTTCGATTTCAAGAAAGTGGATAGCTTATATTATAAGAGGGTCGATAACCCTATTTTCGACATAAAATCTATACTTAAAAGAGCTTTAAGTTTGTCTTCGACCTTGGGTAGAGGCCGACGTTGATTTGGAAAATAGGCTAATCGTTGAGAAGCTTTGAAGAAGCTTGTCAAATTCATTAATTAGAAGTGATCTCTCATTGCTTTCCATGATGTCGTCGACATAATCATAGTTATATGGGTGGCTCAAAGTCACATATGCAAAGCAAGTACAAGTTCAAAGTCCCTGGATCGAAGTCAACTATGCTATGCCATTCATAAAGTCATAACAGTTCAAATATGCAATGTGCGAAATCACAAATATGTTCAAATCACAGGTTCAAACTGATTATACATATGCTATGATATGCCCTTGTTTAATATTCAAAATCCTAAGTTTACAATCTTTCAAAACTATAATATGCTCTAAATTCCCCAAATTGATTTAGGGTTTACAATGTAAGAAATTAGAGAAGGAAAATTTTTTCCATCCCCAAAATGGCACCCCTAGGCTCATATTTATAGAGGTGCGGTGGGGTCACTTCGCCTTCCAGGTTTTCGGTGTGCTTGACTACGGCGGCGTTAGGCTGGCATTGGTTTAATTGCTGTGGAAGCGACATTACCTCACTTTTAGTGTCTTCAGCGTGCTTCAATATGGACATCTACGAAAATGTTGGTAATAAGGTCTTCAATAATTTCGGCATTACTGTGTGCAAGGTCTTTGTGGCTATTGATAGTGTTTGCTATCAATATCGCTTACATACGGAAGTGCGATGTCTTTGGTGTGCTATCCAAAGAGGATATACTAAGTGATCACTATCGAAGAGCAGCATGACTTTGTATTCCTTTGACATTGTCAAAGAGCGGCACCTTCGAAGTGCTTTGTGAAAATGTAGCACTTCTCCTTTCTAATTGATGGCTAGTGATATTGGTGAGCTATGAAGTGTCGAAGTAGTTTGATTGCCGAAGAGGTCATATAGGCGAGAAGGTTATACTGAGGAAGTGGCCATATTGATGAAGAGGCCATCTTTTACTCTTGTAATGTTGCTTTATTTTTGTGTCTCCAACACCAATGGAATCGGTAATAATCGGCGTGGTCGAAGAGCAGTATTTCATCTTGAATGACAATGTTATCCAGGTGTTCCGCTTCGTAAATCTTCGAAGTCGTCCCTATATCTTTTCGTTAACGAAATACTATACCCTCTTCGCAAGTCAACTTTGTCTAAGTCGAAGTCCCTCGTCGATGGTTATGGTAGTAACATTTGCCCCTCATAGTGTAGAGGAGTCCTTGACTTTTCCAGTCAATAGCTTCAACGTTGTCCTTCTTTCGTCGATCGGCCTTCCCGTGCAAATATCGTCCGTTTATTTAAAATCAATTTGATGGCTCCCGCTCGCCCCCTTACTTCTATAAATACACGGTCCCTTTCTCGTTATTCTCTTAACTACAATTAGAAATCTTCGAGCAAAAATCAAATTCTTAAAATTATCTTTCAACTTGAGTTCTTTAGCATCGATTCTTATAAGCCAAGGTATGATTCTTGTTTAATCAAGTCATCGATTAGTTTACACGGTTTTTATGTTGAAATCGTGATTAGGCTTTAACCTGAATTTTTTTATTTTCGAATATACAATTGAGCTTAGTCATTCGGCTATAATTCCTAAATTTTATTGTTGAATTTCGATTGTAAATTCCATTAACGTTGAGTATAAGGTACTACTTAACCAATGTTAAGTTGATAATCAGTTTGTAAATATTGATTTAGTGATTTGAGAATTTTGATGGGTTCATGGGTTCGATCTGAAACTTATTGAAGCCTTATTAAGGTTTGGATTTGATTTTAAAGTTTTAATGTTTATCAGTATTAACAGAGGGTAATATAGATTGGATTATTAGCAGCTTTTTCACTATCAATTGGAGTAGGCATTTCATCAAACATGCTCTATATTATTTAGCGAGAGAGATAATTCATTTGACCTACAACCCGTTATCGAACAACCTTGACGATACTTATAGTTTTATCATAACAGTTGAAGTCAATATTCCTTTTTACCTTATTAGTTAATTCATTAATGATTTTAGTGGGCGAAGTGACACATTCAATGTCATGCACATCGTCGTTTTTTAGTAGTTTTTTGTGAATCAATCAAGGCTAACAACGTTGAAGCCCTCTCTCACCTTGTCGACTAAGTTAAAGGGCATTATTTTTTAATTGAGAACTTAGAGGTTGTCGACGGTGTTTGCTTCGATTAGGCACGATGTAAATGACTTTGATGTCAATCAAGTACAAATCCATATGTCTTCGGCGTTTGGTTACAAACATAACTTGATGACAATGGCCTTATCATTTTCCATCACTTTTTCATAATTATGCTTAACATTGTAAGTAGGGTTGTATGTGACTTTGACACTATTGTCGCCATTACTTTTTGAATGTTATGAACTGTTTAACCAATTATCATATTTTTAATTCACATTTCCGCTACTCGTTAGCGTCAATGCCCTTATTACTTTGGAATTAAACACGGTTATAAGGTTCATTTGTTATCAGTTTTGATATGGACTAAATTATTTTTCATATCGTTATTTTCAACACTTATATTATGATGGTTGCAAACTATTTAACTTGTAAGCTCATGAATATCACATGCTAACCCTTGTTTTATCATACTTCCATAAGATTCATTACGAAGATCAAAGTTCATGTCTATTGACATGCTTATCTCATGTCACATAAGTGTTACCATTTTGCGATTGACACTTGAATTATCACTTCAACAAACTAGAAACTATTTAGGCTATAACTTTAGATCCAGTATTAGCATGTATAAAATCTTTCATTAAATCATGGTAATATCTTAAGTTTAGAACAATATCACTTGGCAGAATAACGGAAGGCAAACAGTCTGGAAAGAAGTATGCTAGGAACATTGGTAAAGAGTCCAAGCCTTCTCCTTCAAGCAACAAGAAAGAAGATATCGTTTTCAAACCATCGTATATCACCACCTAGGCTGAGGTGGATTCTATTCTTAGTCAATTTAGCATCACAAGGGTCAAAACTATCTCTACAGGAACCTCGAACAGCATCTATAATCCGCCAGAGGGATATTTCACTTTTTCCGTTATACATATCTAGCATACCAGATATCTTCCTTTTCCCAGATTTCTTCTGAGATACTTAAAGAATTCGGATATTGCGCTGATCCAGTTCTTATCGAATTCTTACATGTACCTAACCTGCTTAGATGTCTTGGCTCGAGAAGCTGGTCTTCCTTCTCTTAATCTTGGGATTCTACATTACATAGCTTGCCCTGCAAAAGTTGGTGATCAACCAGGCCGCCAGTTATATTGGATCCATCCTCATCCTAAGGCTTAATTTCTTAGACTCTTAATAAGGCAAAAGTATGTGAGACTCGATTTTGCTTTGTAAAATGCTTCTCCGGTCTTAGAGGGACTTTTTCTACTACTGGTAAGCTTCTCTTTCTTGTTTATCCGTATTGGTTTGTTATTCCTTATTAATGGGTATCTCTCTTCCAGACCTTGCTCCTAAACAGCTGAACTCGGAAGATCATGAACTTGTGCTGTCACTGAACAAAGCAGAGGAAATAATAGGAACAGGTACAGATTGCTAATCTCGGCCAAACTTTGTCAATACTCTATCATTTCAGATGGCTACAAAATCCTGGGAGAACCTCCATTGGTAAAACGTAAATCTAAGGGTAAGGGCTCATTGTTAATGGGCAAGCCTGAACTTTTTTTTATCTAATTCCCCTGTTAAGCCCGGGGTACTTGGATTATTGTAATCACTCAAAATTTATTATAACCTCATCTCATAAATTTATCCTTTTGACTCAGGTTCATCCGCTTTGGTTGTTGTTCCCACAGGGAAGGAAGTCACCGTTGACACCTCTAAAGATAAACCAAAGAAGGATGATGCCTCTATTTCGGTTCAAGCTCCTAGTCTCGTTCTCTTAAAGAGACTATTTCCAGTTTGTTTTCTCTTGTTAAAAGAAAGATGGCTGATAGTTCTGTTGCTGCGTCTACTCCTAGCAAGAAGCCTAAGACCGAAGACACGTAAGTCCCAACCATTATAGGAGAAGAAGGGTTGGTTGGAGCCGACTCAAACCTTGAAATTCCAAATATTGATGTAGCTAAAGATAAAAAAATCTTAATGTTACCGTAGATGAGACCCAGTAGGTGATTGAAGCAAAGAGTTCCTAGGACTTGCTCCACCATATTACCGTCCCAAGCTCCCTAAAAGCCTTGAATCGTACTTGCGAAGAGCTTGGGTTTTCTTTTACTCCAAAGAGCTCTCTTCCTTCTAAACCTCAATCATTAGCTTCTATCAACAAATTTAACGATCTTCTTTAATCGGTAATCCAATCCCCTTCTTTCGCTACTTCCTAGCCATTGCAACCTTCTTCCAACACCTGAGATCATCGATTCACTCTTCTTAGACAACACTTATTAGTAGTACCCTTTATGTCTAGCTTGTTTAAACTTTTAATATCCCATGTATTCAAGTTTCATTATCCACTCCAAGTTTCCAAGCATCTGCTTTTATTTCAAGATAAGGCTTCGGAGTCATTAAGTGAAATATCTAAGCTAAAAGAGGAAAACTCCTCTCTTAATAACTATGTTATTGATCAAACTTTCGAAAGAGACGAAGCTATACAGAAGAAAGGCAAGCTGGTTGCCTCTCTTGAAGAGACAAAAACCTTACTTCAAACTTCAAACGATAGGGTGATAGATTTATAAGTCACTCTTAAGGAAGATGAGACGAAAGAAGATAGGCTTGTGGCAAAGAACATGTCTCTTAATAAAATCTAAAGAAGAAAGAAGATCTCGTAAGCAAGTCAACGGAATTGATTAATGACGCAAAGCAAAAAAGTGTCTCATTTTCTTGACATGACTCTACCATTATCAAGAGATCTCATGAGAAGGTTCTCTTCATTGCTTACACTGATAATGCTTATAAGTGTCCGGACTTCGGTTTCCCCTCCCTTCCTTCGGAATGGAATGATAAGTTCATGAGCAAATTTAAAGAGATGTCACAGGGATCTCATGTTCCGGAGGAAGAGGAGGAGGTTGATGCTGCAAATCTGCTAACTTATGACGATCCTCCGATTGATGAAGAGACTGATTCAGATGAAGAGGAGAAGGATGATGACGAGTACATGGATGGGAGTAATAATGACAATGATGGTCCTAATGACAATAATGATGAACAACAACAATGGTGGATGGGGTGAAATGGCATTTCTGGACCATTGGTTGACAAAGACAGGTCAGGAGTTGCTAATCTAAATCCAACTTCCCAAGGTACGGGGGCTACCGAAATTCCTGATCTTTCCTACAGAAGTTCTTCCAAGAAGGACAACGCTTCACAAGGCCCAAAGCCCAAAGATAAAGAGAAAATCTCATCGTCTACTTTTTAGCTCTCTTGGGTATGGATCTCATTATGCAAATGTTTTCGACTATCAGATAACCTTTAGTTAATACGTTAATTACTTTAGTTAAGGAGAAAGTCAAATATCTTTATGGTGTCATGCTCGAGAAGAAACAATTAGATATAGACTGCCAGAATAGGGAACTGGACAAATAAACAAAGGATTATAATAAGTTATCTGGAAAATACAAGAAGCTTGCTAGGAGCACATCAAGTTTGAGGTACTTTAAAGAAAAAGAAATTGCGTCCGGGATAAGGAAAGCTCATCGTCAACGAGAAAGACTTATGAAAGAAAATTCTGAACTAATTACCCTATTTTGGATGTTAATTGATGAAAGAAACACCCTAGTGGAGTTTCTGTACAAAGTTTATTGCAGGGGTAAACTTTGTTGATTTCTCATACTTAGGTGATCCCTACGAAGGTTTGCTTAGACGCTTTCACCGTAGATATTTAGACGAGAATGGGTCCGATCCTCATCCCGGAGCATGTTGGAATCTTCCTAGAGTTACTCCTATTCCTCTTTCTTCTCGTTCTCTTTCCCCGAAAAAATTAAGTATAACAGGAAGAGATCTATCTCTAAAATGTATAAGAAATCAATTTTGTATGAACTTGAATGATTGTACAATAGTGATATGTTATTAGTTTACTTATGGATTTCATTGTTTTAGTTTTCTATGTTGCACAGACAAAGACTTCTCATGCAATCCGGTCCCTAAGGATCTCTTGAGTAAATTTGTAAATTTGAGAAGGATTTTAAGGAGAAATCTTCAATTCTCAACACATCACAATTGGCAAGACACTTTTTCCTCAAAGATATACAAGAAATTTACATGTAGTTTCCCCGTTTTTGCTTTGACTTTTTGGGCGATAAGAAGGAAAAATTACTTAGCGAAATCCGATCTTACCATATAAAATTAATATGTGGTCGTGATAGCCCTCCAGTCGGGAAATGCGATTATCATCGTTTTTCTCTACTTTATACTCTGAATGGAATCAAGGATTCTTTTGATTCTACACTTACTTTGTCTTCTAGGTCATTTGAAAAGGCTAAGGCCATGGTTTCAAAACTTTGAACATTATTTAAATGTCATTGAAATCGAATTGCAATGTAACCTTGACTCTTTTTATTATTTGTAAACTTCGTTTGTTATTAATGGAAGAGTTTGTCCTTCATGTATTAATTTTTATTTTCTTTATTTTTAATAGGATGCTCAGTTAGCGCGTAAATCTGATTCCTTGGACACCTTATGAATTATTGAAGTTAAAGATCGGTTATTTGCATTTATGGAGGAGAAATGATCATGCCGAGATAACTCGGCTTTACGATTCCCAAAAAACCCTGAGGAACTAGAGTAGCAGAAGAACTATTTCCTATTAAAATCGGCTTTTAATGCTTATAAACAAATGACCGCTCTTATGGAGGCAGAAGTTAAAGAAAAGAAGAACGAGCTTCAATTGCTGAAAATAAAAGGACACAACTCAGGGATCTAACTTCTTTGTCGAAACTGATATTAACATAGCTAAACTTCATCAGAAAATAAGTGATCTCGAATTAGAGATAACAAAGAGCCAAGTATTATGCCAATCTTTGGAGCTTATTGTAAGTGAGGGTGATTTTAGCCTTCCCTCTCCTATTCCAAGATAGAGATCAAGATCCACATCCTCGACTAATCAAGAGTTTACCGCTTTGCTAAACCCTCCTCCAAGTTTAAGTAATGCAATGTTCTCTAAGTGGGGTAACCTAGTCAAATTCAAAATGAAGCAGTATTTCAATAAGAAGTGCGAGGAAAAGATATCCCAACGCATCGGTGAATATGAAAATAAGGTTCAAAAAGTCGAATGCGAGAAATATGGTCTTAATCGAGAAATCAAAAGGCTGACGAGTACGATTCGAACTTTATGAGCAGCTAATAAGACTCTTCGTCACACCCTGAAAGAGCAGATCAAATCGATTGATGATGCAGACACCATTCATAAAAGGGAAAAGAAATTCAAGGAACTCGTGGACGTGGGTAATTAAACGAATATTACCTCAGATATGTAACCAAAAACTAAATTTGATTCACTTGAAATTGCAGGATGCTTAGTAATTTAGTTTTCCATACTTCGAGTTTTTTGAGCTCACTTTTTGCTTGTTTGTAAAATTAAGATTGCTACTAATTGAACCTCTTATAACTCAATGCAGATGTTTAATAATGGAGACTCCCATTTAAATGATATTAGATTCGACAACAATATAGAATATCAGAAATCCCCATCTGAAGGGTCAGAAGCCCACGTCTAGAATAATAGAAGATAAGAAATCCATATATAGGATAATAGAAGATTGGAAATCTATATTTAGTAATAGCATAAAATCAATATCTTATATCTGGCAATGGAATATTTGGAGATCTTTTCTTCTTGGTGTTAGATAGATTTGAACCGCTACTTGGTCTGGATTTCATCAGATCTTCCTCTGGAAAACTGATTGGTAGAGAGTACTAATTGGCTCAAACTTTGTTATAATTGAGAGCACTATTTAGCTATGATTTCGATTAATTCGGATCACTTCTTTGGCTCAATTGTGATAGATTTGAGAGCACTACTTGACTCCACTTTCAATTGATTCGGGAGCACTTCTTTGGCTCAATTTTTGATAGATTCAAGAGCACTACTTGGTTCTGATTTCGATTGATTCGGGAGCACTACTTTGGCTCAGATTTTGATAGATTTGAGAGCACTACTTGGCTCATATTTTGATAGATTTGAGAGAATTACTTGGGTTGGATTTTGATTGATTTAGGAGTGCTACTTTGGATCGTACCCCTTATCACCATCTTAGGGATGGTTTAGGTCTGATGTTCGGTGTGTTTGGTCAGCTACCTTAAGCAGGACCAAAGACTTACCCGACCTCCCTATAGGAGGTGCTTCAATGAGGCCTTTGATGGCAGGCACTGAAGGCCGGTTTGATGCTTTAGTGAGGCCTTTGATAACGACACTAAAGGCTTACTCTGTCCTTACTCTAGGAGGTGCTCCAACCAGGCCGTGTAGGCAGGAGTTGAAGGCTTGTAGAAACTTTAGACAGGCCCTTTCGGATGGGCCCAAAGGATTACTCTAACCTCCCTCTAGGAGGCACCTTAACCAGGCCTTTGATGATGGGGTTAAGGGCTTATGCTCCGGCCATGCCATGTAGGTGGGACCGAAGGCTTAGTCGGTACTTTGGCCAGGCCCTTCCGGATGGGACCAAAGGCTTATTCGGTCCTTCCTGTAGGAGGCGCTTTGTCTAGGCTCGTCTTAGTTGGAGACAAAGGCTTTAACCACTTACTAACATCTTATGTAGTGATTTAGGCTTTCCATTATACTAGGAGAATCTTACTCCTCAACCATATAGAATCGCTCATTTGGACAATTTCATTTATTACTGAACTTGTCTAATATCTTTTTACAAAGTCATCAAGCTTGCCTTGTCTTTGGAAATTAATGACCATTTCCATGTAGGCTTCTACATTGATTAGTATCATGCCGTTGATAAGATGGTAGTGGCAATATGATCCCCCAAGGTTCCTTTCAAACTTGGGTCTTTTCTTCTATGAAGGTCAATAATCAAGCTTATCCTTGGTCAAGAAGTAGATATTCTCAAGAGAGGTGGAGAGATTGAAATCTTTTAGAAGTCTCAATTTGAAGGCTAGTCTCCATGGCTGATGTCTGGCTCTTTTGTTGCTTGGTGCAGGCATTTCACTTTCAATGATTAATTTTCTCTTTAAGGTCCTTTGAATCTCACTTAGTGCCAATGAATAACTCATGATCCTACTACACTTCTGAGCAAATGTGTCAAAATCAATTGTGATCCATTTCTCGAATATAGTCCCCTTGGCTTGAGATTGGATAGCTCTCCTAATCTTTAGGAACAAATTATCCTTCCTTGGGATATCTCTTCCCAAAGAAAAAATTGATGTAGGGCCTACAAGAAATGGATTTATGCTCCAATTATCCGAGTCATAAAGGGTCGCTTTCTTCTTTTCATTTATAATCTGCAAGGCCTTCAATCTCAATAATTGTTCTTCATGAAATCTTGATCATCGGTGACTTGAAAGTGGGCCTAATTATTTGAGGCTCAGAAGGACCCTTCTCAGACTTCTTAACATGATTAAGCAGCATGGTGTCAGGGATTCAGGTTGGTTATCTTCGAATCAGTATATGCTTGGATAGGAATGTTCCTTATGCCCTAATATGCAGGCTAGGAAAGTTCAATGCAAGTTGAAGCGGTTCCACTTAGGGTTTCAATGAAGAAGGTTCGAGCCTTCCTTCTATCGCCAAAATGTTAATGAATAAATTTGCTAACCCCAAATGTGATTAGGAAACTAGGCTAATCGATGAGAAGCTTTGAAGAAGCTTGTCAAAGTCATCAATTCGAAGTGGTCTCTCATTGCATTCCATGATGCCATCGACATAATCATAGTCGCATGGGTGGCTTGAAGTCACATATGCAAAGTGAGTACAAGTTCAAAGTCCTGGATTGAAGTCAACTATGCTACACCTGTCACGAAGTCATAACAATTTAAATATGCAATGTGCAAAATCACAAATATGTTCAAATCACAAGTTTGAATTGATGATACATATGCTATGCTATGCCCTTGTTTAATATTAAAATTCCTACGTATATGATGTTTTAGAATTACAATATGCTCTAAATCCCCAAATTGATTTAGGGTTACAATGTAAGAAATGAGAGAAGAGAAATTTTTTCCATCCCCAAAATGGCACCCCTAGGGTCATATTTATAGAAGTGCGGTGGGGTCTCTTCGCCTTCTAGGTCTTCGGCGTGCTTGACTTCAGCGGCGTCGGGCTGGCATTGGTTCAATTGCTATGGAAGAGACATTACCTCACTTTCAGTGTCTTCGGCGTGCTTAAATATGGACATCTTCAAAAATGTTGGTAAAAGGTCTTCAATAACTTCGGCATTACTATGTGCATGGTCTTCGTGGATATTGATAGTGTTTGCTATCAATACCGCTTACATACGAAAGTGTGATGTGTTTAGTGTGCCATCCAGAGAGGA
This sequence comes from Allium fistulosum, assembly GCA_030737815.1. Classification (NCBI taxonomy): domain Eukaryota; kingdom Viridiplantae; phylum Streptophyta; class Magnoliopsida; order Asparagales; family Amaryllidaceae; genus Allium; species Allium fistulosum. Next base: position 1,508,836,422 of record CM060903.1, read on the forward strand.
TATACAAAGTGATCTCTATCGAAGAGCAGCATGACATTGTATTCATTTGACATCGTCGAAGGGCGACACCTTCGAAGCACTTTGTGAAATGTAGCACTTCTCCTTTCTAATTGATAACTGGTGATACTGGTGAGCTATGAAACGGTGAAATAGTTTGATTGCCGAAGAGGTTATATAGGTGAGGAGGTTATACTGACGAAAAGGCCATAATGATGAAGAGGTCATCTTTTACTCTTGTAACATTGCTTTATTCTTGTGTCTTCGAAACGAATGGTATTTATAGTAATCGGTGTGGTCGAAGAGCAATATTTCATCATGAATGACAATGTCATCTAAGCGCTCTTCGTACATCTTCAAAGTCGTCCCTATATCCTTTTGTTGACGAAATACTGTACCTTTTTCGCAAGTCTTTAACTTTGTCTGGGCCGAAGTCCCTCTTCGACGGTTATGGTAGTAATAACTTCGATTTTAAACATTGGGGATACCAATGCTATTTTGATTATAGGTGTCGACACTATCATTGGGGACACCAAAGTTGATTAGTTTCGACAGATGAAATGTTTTGTAGATGCAACTTTATCATTGGGGATACCAATGTATTTTCTTAAATAAGTTTGACACCAATAATTGGGGATACCAATGTACTTTACTTTGAGATGTTATAACTTTAAGGAAATATAACCTAACCGGGGACACCAATAGACGTAGGTTAAACATGTGGGTAACATGAATTAAAATTTTAAATGATGGTTCATAGTGATCATCCTAGGAAATCTATGGGATGTATGATGATTAGTCCACATTTGGAGATGGATAGTCTCTATTAAGGAATGAATGGGTTCATATCGTCCTAGAAAAACTGTGGGATGTGTGATGGATAGTCCATATCATTGTAAATTAAATGGAATATGTGTGATGGATAGTCTAAATAATTTAAACAATGGAACCATATATGATGGGTAGTCAGTATGGTAAGGTATGGGTAATCCAAGAAATAATTGTATGTGAGATGGATAATCCATATAACTCTAAATATGTTTATATATGAGATGGGTAGTCCACATAATTATAAGATCGGTAGTCAGATTAAAACAAGACAAATGGTCTGTTTAAATTGTGACCGGTAGTCATTTGAAATTAAGATGGGTAATCTAATAAATTAGAATGGGTAATCCAGTATATGTTGCATAACCATAAATGCTATTTTTGTTCTAACCATTATGGTTGCAAGCACATGGTATATGGTTAATTAGTTTTGGTTAAGATACTACTGAGGGGAAAGCCCATTCCGCTCAGCGGCATGGTCTCGTTAGATATCTATTTGGTTTGAGATGGTAGGTTATTATTCACACCAGAATATTATCTGATCCGAAGTTTTTATTTTCCCCTTTAAACTCTCAGGTGCTAATTTTGGTAGGTCTGCAGTCAGGGTTTTCAGGTTTCCAGTAAGACAAATAAGCTTCCGAAGACGTGTAGTAGGAAATCTAGCTATTCGGAGCTTTATCTATTTCCACTATCTATTTTGGTTTTTTCTATTTGAATGTAATGGCAAAGTTGTATAATTGCCAAGTATTTGACTCTGATCAACCAAGGGGGCATCTTCATATGTCACCCTTGGAGTATTTTGTACACTTATATGTTTCCTGAATGTGGAATCGCAAATGGGATTATGTAATGAATATGAAATCATATTTTGAAATGGAATATAAAAGTTATTTCTGAATTGTGTTTAAAATAATTTCATATTCATTGCTTCTGATTATTGATATGATTAACATATCCACATTTTGTCACCCGGAATTAATAACTCTGGATTACTGCAACATCCATAGCATTTAGTTTTGGGCCTCGAAATAGGGGATGTTACATCAAGTACGAAATATATATTTCATAATGCTCGATCAAAATTCACAAATCTTAGTTTGACCTAAATGGCCATGGAATTCCCAATTGCATCTTTACAAATTTCTTGAGTTAAAATCAAATAAGAGAGAAGAAGATTCAAAAAAGGCCCCTTCATATGTGGAGGTACATGCCTGTTTATAGTAAAACTACACCCTTGGATGATTGCCATTTGGCATGTTGTGGCTTTGATGGTCATGATTGAATGATGACATTGCACATTCTGGATGTGATATGTGGCATTCTAAAGATGATCTTCTATGTTATTATTATTTTCCATTCTATTGACGTAACATGAGTTGTCCAATGGAGCACCGACACATGGAAAAACTTATAACTACGATAAATTTTTAACTTTGTTTACCTGGTAATACTTTGCGACCCTGATAGCTTCAACATTCCCATATCCTTGTAGGCATGACAAGATTATACATGCATTAGCTTTACTGATATGATAACTTTTATTTTTTAAACCAAATAGCCTCGTATCTTATAAACCTGACATCTTCTTGTCTTGTGATCCCGATAGCATGCAATCAAATATTTAGCCTTGTATAGCCAATAACACTCTATTAATATGATATCCTTCTAGAGTTGATAACACTTGATAGTCTTGTAGAGCATATAGCACTATATCAACAAGATAGCCTTTTAGAGCCGATAACACTCTATCAACATGATAGCCCGATACAGTCGATAGCACTCTATCAACAGATAGTCTTATAGCCATGCCTTTTGGAAGTTCCTTTATTCCAAAGTTCAATAGTCCCATTAATATTTTCTAATCCTTTCCCAGGAATGGTTCTTTCTTTATCTTTCTTGGAAAATTAGGTATAACATTAATATTATTCTTTAATAAATACTTATCGAAACCATTAATCAAAACTAATATATCAAGACATTTTTTATTTTTAATATTTGATATTTGAATTAATACAAATCATAACATATAAACTTATAATATTGATTTAAGAAATATTAAAATTTGAAGAAGTACTATTTGGATTTATCATATGAAATAATTTTATTAGCTAATGTCACTAAGATATTAGCTATTCAAATACAAACACACACAAATATATATATATACTATTTGAACGTTATATTAATATTAAATTCACCATTAAGAAAAGGTTATTTAATTAAAAAATTATGTCATTAAATATTTTAAATAACTAATGACATTGTAAAACAAACTAATATTGGTAATATAATGATAATACAACATAATCCAAAAATTGAAATCAAATTCATCCAATAAAACATTAGATATGATTTAATGCTGACAACATTATTCATGATAACATAAATAAATGATATAGTAAATATTGAAATAAAAGGTAACTTTTTCAAATTTTCCCATGTTACCCCTGCTTGATGACATACTCCAACACAACCACAAAGGTTATAAATTGTAGGATCGATTTCACCCTAGAGGGGGGTGAATAGGGTGATAGTAATAATAATAAAATTAATGCGGAAATATATATAATAATTGTAGCATAGATAATAGCAGAATAATAAAACCAGAAATAGAATAACACAGATTTACCCAGCTCCGGCAATAACCTGCCTATGTGCTGCCCCCAAGGTTTCTACTAAAAATTAAGTAGTCAAACGCTTACACACGTAAACTTGCGACACCCGCTAATGACTAACCTAACTCTACACTCAAAACCCTGTCACAACTCAGGCACCGAGTTGCGAATTCTCGAACTACACCACCGTAGTTCGTCCCTAGTCACACGACTAGAAAGTTACACAATTTTAAAAGAAAATTACAAAGTAAAATAAATAAAACCCTATTATTAATAACTCTAAGCCCAAAACAATAATAGAGCCGTCCCATTTATTTAATAAATGACAGTCTCCCTTGTTTTCTCTGTGAAATGAGTTCGGCCTCCTTCTCTTCAAAGTTAGGGATTCTTAAATTAATGAAGTCGCCGATTCAAACTATTTGATTTAATAATGATCTTTCTTCAGTTTGCTTCGTCAATCAACTCGTGGCTTTGATTTGCATACGGTTGCTTCAAATTATCGAGCATGAATGATAAAATGGTACGCGATTTTTCCCCTCGACTTCGATTTGAGTTCGAGATTGTTTTCTGTGATTCGTTCAAGCTCTTTGATTTTGTCTTGAACTCGAATACCCAAATTTGCCGATGATGATGTAGGAAATTTATAGGGTTCGAACCCCTTAATTTTTGTTCGTATATTTCATTTGAATTCGTCTATTAATTTTTCTCGGCCATACGATTATTACTTGAACGATGTGATTTATTTTTGACTTGTTCAATTGATTACACGTTACCGATAAATTTGCACTTGCTTGAGTCGGTTTCCTCCTATTACTTCGGTACTTTGAAATTTGAGATAATTTTTGCGACTTCGTTTATATTCGTGTTTATCACCTACGAGTTCCAAAAAATTTTGCTGGCTTTGACTTTCAATTCACTGACTTGTTCGAACCGATAATTTTCATCATGATATTCTTCATTTATTGACCGATGTTCACTATTATATTGTGTTTCTTTTCTGTTATTTACAATTTCTGAACACTACCTTGATTTTTCTATAACTCGACCATTGTGTTCCTTCATTTGGCCTTTGTTGACTGGTTCATTGAACTGATATATGTGTATACATATATGTATACATGTGTATGTACTTTATGTGAATTTATGTGTATTCAGATTTCTTGTAATTTGGTTTCTTTATCTAGTCACGTTATTTTGAGTCTGCACATGTTATTGCATTACATTTATATGTACATTTGCATGTATGTGAATCTTCATGTTGTATGTTGTAAGGCTCGCTTTGTTCACTGGAAACCTGAACTGTAGTCATCATTGGTCTGGTCTTTATGTTGCTTTGAGTCTGATGCACTGTTGATGTTCATGCAGTCAAGTTTGATTGAGATACACATGGTGCTGTTGGTAATTTAAGTTTCTTGTTCCATATGAGTGAAGTCTTCATTGATGTTGACCGTCTAGTGATCTTTAACTGATCTGGTTCTTACAGTCTTCATGTGTGAACATTTATGTTTTGGTTGAAACTTCACTTGTATGCTATCACTGCTCTGTTGTGATCTTCTTGGAGTTTGGTTCAAGTGTTCATGGTTTTGTTCATGTCTTCATGTAGTTGGATTTGCATTCATATTGATCTTATGGTCTTGAATCATGTCTGTAGTTTGCCATTGTCATGTGGTCTGTCGACATGTTGAGTTAATCACCATTTCATTTTACTTAGAGCATCTGGTCTGGTTGGTTCCATGTGTTGTTGCAGTTTGGTTTGATATTAACTCTAGTTGTATTTTGAGTCTAGTTGCTTTGTGCCTTATGAGGTCTGGTTTGGTCTGAAGTCTTTGTGTATATATCTTGTTGTACTGGTTCATGTTTGGGTTGTTTGTGTACATTTGAGTCCGGCCATTGTATTGAACTTTTATTCATGTTGGCTGACCATTGACTCTCATACTTGACCATTCTATTTTTGTTTTGTATTGCACCTGAGTTGAATCCAGCCATGACTCGGGATTGACCTTGTGCTCACTTGTCCCCGTGTTTTAACAAGCAAGTGTATATCGATGTGCACGGCCTTATGGCATGTACAGTGATACACTATGCATGTCACTAGTTGTTCGTGTAGATGAATTCAAAAAAATAAATGACGAACAACCCAAATAACTGAGGCAAATAACATTTTCAAAAACACTCACTTCATTTTGAACTGCAAAATATTTCTTTTTCCATTTTACTGCGTTAGTGTTTGTTTTGCAGATAATTCAAATATGAGGTACAAGCTGGATTAGAGTCGAATATCAAATACGAGTGTTGAGTGAATGTAGTGAGGTGAAAATGCATGTGAAAATTGTATAGTGAAAATTATGTTGTAATTTGAAATTGTATTGTAATTGAAAATGTATAATGTAGTGAGAGCTCAAATTTTTACTATTTGAATTTGTAAAAATATTTGTTTGAATAAAATATTTGTTTGAATTGAATTCTGTGTTATTTATTTTATCCAATAAATATTTATTCAATTATGTGAAAAATAAAATAGTACAATAGCAAATACATTTAAACGAATATATATATGTTTATTATCATCAAACAAAAATCATAGGCTGTTTTATTCTACAATCTCCCCCTTTGATGATAACAAAAATATATATTAAGATTTTGACTCTATTAAATGTGTTTGACTTTGATAAATTCCATTTGCTCCCCCTATTTGAATGCTCCCCCTACAACAAGGCTCCCCTTTATATATGCATGAAAATAAATAAAAAGAAATTTTCAAATTAAAAAAATAAACCATTCAAATGAGCCTAGATGAGAATATGCAATTAAAAAATAAAATATTTGAACTTTATTTGCCAAAAACATAACTTTTCTCTCCCCCTTTTATTATCAGCAAAAGAGTAACAGTGTTAGAAAAATAGAGATAAAGTGATAGATATTAATACAACATTAATACCTAATCGAGTATATATATTAAATTTCATTAAAAATCAAACAAAAATCATAAATACTCTGTTAGGTGCATATTCCACTTTAGAGTGATAGGGGTGATGTTGGCATATAAAACCATATAGTTGTGTCTATTTGTGGTATATTTATAACAGGAATTTGAATACTTACTAACCATGCATAACCGTTAGGACTTTTAAATGAGATTAGTAGTATTCTTTAAATTTTATAAAAAATGAATTTCAAGCATCTTCTAACCACACATAACCGTGAGGACTTTTAAATGGGATTAGAATCAACTCGTCTATTAATAATCGATTTTGATATGTGTTCCATACATGCGTAATTGTGAGGACTTTTAAATGAGCATGAAAGCACATAATCAAAGATTCCAAGTAATTCACCCATGCATAACTGCGAGGACTTTTAAATGAGAGTGAATACTTTAGATGATTTTATTGCTAATTAAATTAAAAAACGAATAATTTCCCGTTTAAAATACCACATTTTGACATACTATATTGGATTTCAATGAGTGATGGTCGATAGAAATAGAGATGGTTATGGAATTTTTACCAATCAAAGTTATTACAAATTTTGTTTAAATTTTTAAAGAGATTTACTACATATACTATCTCAAGTCAAAATGTATAATTAATATCAACACTCATCATTTTCTCAATCACTATTTATCTTTTCGATAATCAATAGGGAGTCAGATTAGTTAATGTATTCATTTAAGATCAAATCCAAAAATAAATATAAAATTAAATTTCTAAAATGCCTAATTTGAAACAAAAACTATTTTCTAAAAGGGGTTTTATGAAAAAAATGTCTGCCAATTGAAAATAAATTAGAATGAAAATTATGCAGATAATTTCTTTGGAAGTGTGATGCAACTAATGAATGTCTCTACATAAAACCCATTTCACTAGTAATTTTTCTATCAACTTGGCTACCAGTGTAATCTGCATCTGAATTCCCCTTTGACTCAAAGTTATCATTAGATAGATATCATAGACAAAACTGTGATGTGTGCAACAAATACCTTCTAATCTTTTTACAGCTTTTAAAATGTGATTCCTTAAGGATTTGATTGAAACGTGCACATAAACAACTAGTGAACATAGTGTCAGATCTAGAAGCAGTAAGATAAACAAATATATCCATGTGTATCTAGAGTAGTCATCAACTAATAAAACAACATCATTAGTTTAAACAAATCTATATGAATTAGTTCAAAGACTCTAGAGGTACTTATAGTGTTCTCGGCATAAAAAGATAATTGGCCACAATTTTGCATAAATCAAAATCAACATTCATTTCTTTATCACATAACTGGCTGATTTAAATCGGATTATGGTGCAGATTTTCAACATATAATATATCGTTCAAGATAAATATACCGTTACCTATTTTACCTTTACCAATAATTTTTCGTTGTTACCCATTGTGACTCTACCACCATTGTGCTAGGCTAAGGAACTTTGATTTATCACCCGTCGTGTGCCTGGAACAGCCAGAATCCAGGTATCACTCTTGTTGTTCCTTAGCCTGCCACCACACCTACACGAGAAAAGATTTTTGTGACCTATTTGTTTTTATAGGTCCATGGTTGTTAGTGACAAAAGATTTTAAAAAATATGTGTGTGTAGACCCAGACAATCAATATTTGTTCCTTTCGGCACCCAGATTTGTTTGACTTTAAGGGATTTTATATTCATGCCTTTTGGAACCTAAATTGGTATGGTTTTCAGGTGTTTGGGTCTATACCAGCAATGATTGTGATTGTGTCCAATTTTTCCACAAATCGTGCACTTGGAATTGACTTGATTAATTTCGCTTCTAACACGTTCAGTTTAAGTATATCCAAGTCCTTGTCTAATAGGATTAACAGTTTGTTTCCTTAATAACATATTTAGTGATTTTTCTCCTTTGGAGAATTTTCCTAAAGTTGTAGACAATTGTTGGACTTGTGTTTTGAGAGATTCATTTTCATTCAACAACAGAGTGCACCTTTTAATAGAATTTTCTCTCCAAGTATTTTCACTTTCTTTCAAAATCAGAATTTCATTTTCAAGTGATTTAACTTTAATTTATGATTTTTTAATCTCTTTTTCAAATGATGGACACTTATCACACTTAGGGCTCTTATTTCGATAGTTTTTAACCAATTGATCAAGTTGTTTATTTAGTTCTATTAAACTATCTCTTTGTAATTCAATTTTAGCGTACTTCTCCTTAAGTCGTTCAAAACAATCATTTACTTCGTGAAAATATATAAGTAATTCTTAGTGAGTAAGTTTTGATACCTCGCTTGGCTCGTCATCATCGCTATCACTTATTTCTCCTCAAAGACACAGTTTTGCTTTTTCATTTTCACTACCAGTGCTTTCATTGCTTTCATCCCAAGTAGCTGCAAAACTTCTCCTTTTCGGTTTCTTTCCTTGGCTGAGTCGATTCTGAGGACAATTTAGCTTGATATGACCAGGTTTATTGTACTTGTGACATATGATTTCCTGCACTTCTGAGTTGTCTAGTACTTTGACTATTCTACTTTTCAATTGTTGATTTAGAGATGGATTTCCGTATTTGGAGTTCCACCTTTTGAATCTCTTTATTAATATTGCCAGTTTGGTTGCTCCATCGTCGTCGTCGTCATCACTTTCCGTTGTTCCTTTGAGAGCTATTGATTTCTTTCGGGTATCACCTCCTTCGCGTTCTTCCTTGAATTTGATTTCTAGCTCATAAGTGGTGAGATTTTCGATGAGTTCTTCAACTTTGATTTGTTTCAGATCCTTTGATCCTTGAATGGCAGTAACTTTCGCTTCAAAATTTCATGGAAGGACTCTGAGGATTTTTCGGACTATTTCCAATTCTATGTATGGTTTTTCGAGAGCTTTTGATTTGTATACAAGATTAGAAAGTCGTCAATACATCTCTTTGACATTTTCATCCTTGGCCATTGTGAAGTTTTCTTATTCGCTACTAATCATGGCATGGCAAGATTCTTTGACTTGCGAGGTTCCTTCGTGAGTCACTTCAAGTGTGTGCCAAATTTCCTATGCAGTTAGACAATGTGAGACACGATTAAATTCAATTTGATCTAATGAACAAATAATAGAATTCATAGATTTAGCTTTAGCATTAGTATTCTGCAATTTATTTTCAAGATCTGTCCATTGATCCATCGGTTTTTCAATTTCTTGATTATCTACCACTATAGTTGGTGTCCTATATCCCGTCTCAACAATATTCCATGCATCTATGGTTTTCAGAAAAAATTTCAATCTATTTTTCCAGTAAGCATATTCACCATTGAACATGGGTGATCTAACTATGGACTGACCCTCAGCAAAAGCATTATTAAAAGAAGCCATTTTAAAAAATCAAATTTTTAAAACAAAAGTTGGTTTTTGAGAAATCAAATTTAAAAAAAATGGTTTTTGTTCCTAGCTCTGATACCACTTGTAGGATCGCTTTCACCCTAGAGGGATGTTGAATAGGGTGATACTAATAATAATAAAAATTAATGTGGAAATATATATAATAATTGCAGCACAGATAATAGCAGGATAATAAAAGCATAAATAGAATACCACAGATTTACCCAGCTTCGGCAATAACCTGCCTACGTGCTACCCCCAAGGTTTCTACTAGAAATTAAGTAGTCAAACGCTTACACATGTAAACTTGCGATAGCCACTAATGACTAACCTAACTCTACACTCAAAACCCTACCACAACTCAGCCACCGAGTTGCGAATTCTCGAACTACACCACCGTAGTTCGTCCCTGGTCACACGACTAGAAAGTTACACAATTTTAAAAGAAAATTACAAAATAAAATAAAAACAAGTAAAATAAATAAAACCCTATTATTAATAACTCTAAGCCCAAAACAATAATAGAGCAGGCCACTTATTTAATAAAATACAGTCTCCTTTTTTTTCTTTTTCTCTGTGAAATGAGTTCGGCCTCCTTCTCTTCAAAGTTAGGGTTTCTTAAATTAATGAAGCCGCCGATTCAAAATATTTGATTGAATGATGATCTTTCTTCAGTTTGCTTCGTCAATCAACTCATGGCTTTGATTTGCATACGGTTGCTTCAAATTATCGAGCACGAATGATAAAATGGTACGTGATTTTTCCCCTCGACTTCGATTCGAGTTCTGGATTGTTCTTTGTAATTCGTTCAAGCTCTCTGATTTTGTCTTGAACTCGAATACCCAAATTTGCCGATGATGATGTGGGAAATTTATAGGGTTCGAACCCATTAATTTTCGTTCGTATATTTCATTTGAATTCGTCTATTAATTTTCCTCGGCCATATGATTATTACTTGAACGATGTGATTTATTTTTGACATGTTCAATTGATTACACGTTACCGATAAATTTGCACTTGCTTGAGTCGGTTTCCTCCTATTACTTCGGTACTTTGAAATTTGAGATAATTTCCGCGACTTCGTTTATATTCGTGTTTATCACCTGCGAGTTCCAAAAAAATTTTGATGGCTTTGACTTTCAATTCACTGACTTGTTCGAACCGATAATTTTCACCATGATATTCTTCATTTATTGACCGATGTTCACTATTATATTGTGTTGCTTCACTTTTATTTATGATTTTTGAACACTGCCTTGATTTTTCTGTAACTCGGCCATTATGTTCCTTCATTTGGCCTTTGTTAACTAGTTCATTAAACTGAATATGTGTATACATGTATATGCATATATGTATACATGTTTATGTACTTCATGTTGTCTTTGGAGTAGTTCTTCTAATTTGGTTTCTTTATCTGGTTACATTATTTTGAGTCTGCAAATGCTGTTGCATTACATTTATGTGTACATTTGCATTTATGTGAATCTTAGTATATTGTAAGGCTTGCTTCATTCACTGGAAATCTGAACTGTAGTCATCATTGGTCTGGTCTTTATGTTGCTTTGAGTCTGATGCACTGTTGATGTTCATGCAATCAAGTTTGGTTGAGATACACATGGTGCTGCTGGTAATTGAAGTTGCTTGTTCCATATGAGTGAAGTCTTCATTGATGTTGACTGTCTAGTGATCTTTGACTGATCTGGTTCTTGCAGTCTTCATGTGTGAACATTTTTGTTTTGGTTGACACTTCACTTGTATGTTATCACTGCTTTGTTGTGATCTTCTTGGAGTATGGTTCAAGTGTTCATGGTTTTGTTCATGTCTTCATGTAGTTGGATTTGCATTAATATTGATCTTATGGTCTTGAATCATGTCTGTAGTTTGCCATTGTCATGTGGTTTGTCGACATGTTGAGTTAATCACCATTTCATTTTAATCAGAGCCTCTGGTCTGGTTGGTTCCATTTGTTGTTGCAGTTTGGTTTGATATTGACTCTGGTTGTATTTTGAGTCTTGTTGCTTTGTGCCATATGAGGTCTGGTTTGGTCTGAAGTCTTTGTGTATATATCTTATTGTACTAGTTCATGTTTGGGCTGTTTGTGTACATTTGAGTCCGCCCATTGTATTGAACTTTTATTCATGTTGGCTGACCATTGACTCTCATACTTGACCATTCTATTTTTGTTTTGTATTGCACCTGAGTTGAATCCAGCCATGACTCGGGATTGACCTTGTGCTCACTTGTCCCCGTGTTTTAACAAGCAAGTGTATATCGATGTGCACGGCCTTATGGCATGTACAGTGATACACTATGCATGTCACTAGTTGTTCTTGTAGATGAATTCAAAAAAATAAATGACGAACAACCCAAATAACTGAGGCAAATAACATTTTCAAAAACACTCACTTCATTTTGAACTGCAAAATATTTCTTTTTCCATTTTACGGCGTTAGTGTTTGTTTTGCAGATAATTCAGATATGAGGTACAAGCTGGATTAGAGTCGAAGATCAAATACGAGTGTTGAGTGAATGTAGTGAGGTGAAAATGCATGTGAAAATTGTATAGTGAAAATTATGTTGTAATTTGAAATTGTATTGTAATTGAAAATGTATAATGTAGTGAGAGCTCAAATTTTTACTATTTGAATTTGTAAAAATATTTGTTTGAATAAAATATTTGTTTGAATTTGAATTCTGTGTTATTTATTTTATCCAATAAATATTTATTTAATTATGTGAAAAATAAAATAGTACAATAACAAATACATTTAAACGAATATATATATATATATATGTTTATTATCATCAAACAAAAATCATAGGCTATTATATTCTACAGAAATAATAAAACATCATGCAAAAATTGGTTAAGTATGAATATATCCAAATTTAATAGGGTTCACATGTCGCATATGATAAAGTTAATGGTGTTCCCTAAGAGCGGTTGTGAAATTTGATTATATAACTTAACTCTTAAAGAGAATTTTATTTGAAATAGAGCATGCTTCTAGTTTACTTTTCTATCATATGTATTAATATATTATACATAAACAATGCTTTATATACATTAAATATATATACGTAGAAAATCCTTTGGAAAAGTACCTAATCGATTGTAGTTGCCAATGGTTCGCAACCATGAGTATTGGATCGTGTTTAGTAAATACTTATCCTTAAATTGTTCCTATTCAAGATGTGCTAAGAAAGGATATCAATACATCCATTAAGGCTAGTGTACATAATGCTCTTCATATGATGGACGGTATTTAATCATGTCCATTAGGAAAATCAAGGGATCACGTACTTGTGGTTGTTCGGAACAATCACAGAACGACTCAATGTGAGTTTCAATATTTTAAAACAACTAAGAAAAAAATAGAATACCTCATGTAACTGATAGAGTTAGGGGTATGCCCTAGGGGCAATTATGTAATTTGTTACATATATCTAACTCGTTGACCAATCTTGTTCGAAATAAAAGGTATTTTCTTCCTATTATATATTTGATATAATGTGATTATATTAATTAATTAACTTAATTAAAAGTATATTTAATAGAAAAATCCATAAATGGTATATTTTGTGATAGTAGTTACAAAGTGTCGTAACCGTGAGTAATTTATCACAACGAAACAAATATACCATTTTAAATGTTCCTAGTCAAGATGCATCGAGACCGGATATCGATGTAACCGTTGAGACTGGAGTACGTAACACTCTCTAAATGTTGGGCAGTGTATTACTCATGACTGCTGGGGGCACCTAGGGGTTACGTACTAATAGTTATTGAATAACTATGGAACGACTCACTCGATAGTTTTCTGTTGGTTAATATAACTAAGGTCAAACAGAAAATATCGATGTGACAGATTTACACAGTTCTCTCGATTTGAGAATACTGTGGATCTTCAATATGAATGCTCCACTTTGATTATAGCCAAATCATGGCATGGCGTCCATCGAGTGACTATAGTTGGGTTGAGTGGAAGTATTGGAAGTGAAGCACTATTCAAGAGAGGATTCGTCTCCTCGGTTATATGCGGTTAGTATCATAGTCAACTCAAAGTCAAAGTCTCTGGCCAAAGCATTTCGGTTAATAATAATTATTATTATTGAACCAAGGACATTGTATTTGGACTATAAAGTTGAATGTGGATGAGATTGGAATTTTGACCATTACCAAATTCCATAAGTCCAAAGTGATATAGTTTCGACGAAGAGAATTGGTGTAACCAAATGTCACAACCGGGTAACGCTTATTAAACTAAAATTGGATTTTACCGAAAATGAGTAAGCGATAAATTTGGCCATATTGTCCACCACATGATAAGTGACGTGTGAACGTTAACATTAGAATAGTTCGATGTTAATCGCTGACCAAATTTGCACCCAAGAGTTACACAGCCGAAATGATGAATTCCCTTATGACCGAATGATTTAATTAGTTTATAATTGTTATAAATTAATTAATAATAAATTTTGAATATGATTTGAGGAATAAGTAATGTTATATATATATGTATAACAGTTATAAATATATCGATCGATATACAATATCGACAAGCGATTAAATTAGATTTAATTGCATAGTATTTTGGCTTGGGCTTAGATGGGTTTAAGGCCCATCATTAGGGCTGCAAAATTTCGGTTTTGGAAAGGTCTAGGGGTGGCTAAAACATAGGCAATTGGCTTGGAGCTAATGGGTTGAGATCAAGTAAGAATGGGTAAAAAGGTTTTCCTCCTTTCTCTCTGATACAATCCTGTGTGTGTGTGTGTATGTGTGTGTGTGTATCTCTAAAATAATGACTAACCTTATTGGCCGCCATTACCTTCTACATTGCTGTTTAAAACATAGCTCTCAATCCACTCCAAAATTCTGAAATATATTTCAAATTAAAATAATACTATTCGATAGTTAGAGGTTGGTGATTCCGGACTTGCAATCTGACGAATTAAGAACAGTAAAAGGAAGGGAAGTCATTGCTTCAACATGGATTCAAAGGCATAATTAAATTGGTAATTTTAATTCATATTATAGTAATTAAATTATATTCTATGATCCTATAATGAGCAATTTCATATCTGTTTAAATATATTGCTACTATATGTTTAGTTAGGTGAGATTTTGTAAGTAGGTGTAGTTGTGACAAATCAGTTTGGTTATGTGCATAATTTGTTTATTATACTATTTGATTTATGTATAGACAAATGTTGTTTACTGTACAAAATCAATTTTTGTCATTAATAATTGTTTTTTTTTTTTTTTTTGCAAGGCAAGCGGGGTTATCTGGTCCCCTACCAGTTTATTTAAAAAAATACAAACAAAAAGCATATCTATGAACAAGCTCATAGATACCAAAAAAGAAAAACAAAGCAGGACAGAAAACAAAGACAAGACAAACAAGGCAGTAAAAGAAAAGGCAAAAACATCAAACAAAAACATCAGCCAAAGAAGGACAGAAAGCAAAATTGCTATCCTTCATACCATTGATGATAGATGACCTGAGCACTTCCCATAATTGCTGATTACTTCTACACTTGCTTTCAAAAATTCTCAAGTTTCTTTCCTCCCAGACAATGCTAAGATACTTCTTAATAACGAAAAAGAAAATAGTTCTTCTATCCTTCTTCCACCTAGTTGATTTGCAAATCAGATCCCATTCAACTTCAGAATTACCAAACCTATGATAATCTGAAATTTTTGCAACTAAATTCCCCCATATACCAAGCAAAACACTGCACTCAAAGTACAGATGAGCAACAGTCTCATTCTTCAACTTGCAGAAAATACAAAGGGGATCAATGCTCATCCCATAACTCAACATTTTTTCCTTTGTTAACAGAGCATTCATGATCACCTTCCACAACATCAGATTGTCCCTGGCAGGAGAAGCCGTAGACCATATAACTTTGTACCAAACTGAATTATTACTGCTATTCACATTAGATAAGAGATCATAAGCAACAGATATCGAGTGTTTTTTCCCTTTCCACAATACAACATCATTTTCAGCAGAACCATATTGTTTATTTTGATATAACTTCCAGAAAGCTCTAATTCCCTGATTACTAGTATAAGGTAGCACCAACTTTCCCTCATTAACATAGTCAGCAGCATTATCAAGTCTACCAATGCCAGCCTGAGCTATCTGGTCAGAAGAGAAAACATTGACAAGAACCAAGCCATCATCCATCCATGGTTCATTCCAAAACTTGATGCTACTGTTACAAGAGATATCATACTTAATGTGTTGAGAGAATTCAGATCTCAAGCCCAATAAACACCTCCAAGTCCAACTGCAACCCTGAGGAACTGGCATTGTCCAGAAATTCCTACTTCCCAAGTTATACTTTTTGGTCCAATCCACCCATAAATTGTCAGCACCAGTAAGAAGAGAATTTATATGAGCACTGATAGCAGCTTTATTCCATTTAGCCAAGCAAATTATCCCAAGACCTCCTTTCCTTTTAGGCAATTCCATTTTAGCAAAAGAACAAGGAATGAGTTTTTTTGATAAAACAGAGCCTGTCCAAAAGAACCTAAGCATAGCAGTCATTAATAATTGTTTTATATATATTTATTAATAAATTCATATATATATATATATATATAAATATATATTAGTGTATACTTCTCTCTCATAATAGCATATATAAGATATATTTATGATTTAAAAAATTTAGTACACTTATTTATATATAATATAAATTTAAAAATTCGAAAATTAATTATCATACATATATTCATATTTTTAAATTAACATTTATTGAATTTTGAATTGTTTATTATATTTAAAATAATGATTACATTAAAAATTAAATTTTATATTTTTTTAAAATATTTTATCATTCTAGAAACGTATATTAAAAATTTAGGTTTTTTCCATAAATTTTATTATTTTCAATAATTAATATTATTTCTGAAAAAATATTTATGATTTATTAAAATTAATAATTTAATTGAAAAAAAATTCAAAATTTTTTGTAACCTTTAATTCATGATAATAGAATTTATAAAATTTGAATTTTTAATGATATATTATTTTATGTTAAATAATTATTGTCGAAATCAATGTATTTGTTTTAAAAAATAATATTTCAACTTTGAAAAATCTCCAGATTTTTCTAAGCAATATTTTATGATCCTAGATTTTTGAAAATTATAAAATATAAATTTTCATCAATATATTATTTTATGTTAATTATTTATGGATGAAAACATTATTTTATTCATAATATATACAAATTAAAATACTAAAATTATTATGTTTGCAAAACTAAGTTAATTTTGACTTATTAATAATTATTAATAATTGTTCTCTCTCTTTTTATATCTATATATAAATGTTTTATGTTCATATATTATATATAATATATTTATACATACATATGTGTGTGTGTGTATTTTGTAACACATATACATGCACATATTTGGACAACATACATGGCATACAAAGTAAGTTAATATGTCTGTTGCGATGTAAATCCCAACATCTACATATGGGCATATTATACCTTTCACGGATTATTATGTTACACATGCACTCATACATATATGTATATGATACATTTATGTATAAACTAAATCAAATAAAGATAATTTCATATCTTAGTATATTTGAATTTAAATAAAATAAATGATTTGATTTAAATGAAATTTAGAAATGTTCTAATTCAGTTAGACTTCATAGGCCCAATAAAGATCCAATATGGTAAATTTTTTGAAATTCACCCATAACATCCGCTGCGGGCTGGTCCAGTTCCAACAGTAACGAGGTGCAGTAGTCTTCGGACTTGAGATTATTTTTGATCTTAAGTAGTTAGGTTGTACTTTGATCGTGGTTAATCACACGACATATTGATTATGTTACGGCCATAGTTGGATACATGTTGAATTACTAGAAATGAAACACTAGTCAATAGAGGATTCATCTCCTTCATTATAGAAGGTTAGTATCATCATAATTGGTAGTTGACTTAAATTCAAAATCTTTATCTGTAGTAAAATGGTTAATTGATAAATGCTATTAGATTGAATTAAGGATTTTAAAGGGGTCTATATAATTAACTGCAAATATTGTTGGAGATGTTGACATTTATCCACTCTAGAACTCTTAGTGATATAGTGACTATGAAAAGAAAACATTTACAAAATATTGTTGTAAGGTGTGTCTTAATAAAGATTAGCAATTAGATTTCGCCTAAATGATCTGTAAATAGTTGAACCTATAACTGATGTTGTACTTTAACAAAATCTGTACAATCTTTAGTGCTTGAATTGTTTAAATATTAATAAAGGACCAAGTTCATACAAGGGAGTCAACAGAAATGAGTTATCAGTTAATTCTCTAGCTCAACCAGTTTAAATTAAATTATAAATGTTATAAATATATAATAAAAATCAATACAAATGTTATATTATATTTTTATGGCATTTAATTGTTTATTTATGGCCTTAACTAAAAAATATGTAGCTGGTATTTATTGATTTAGTTAAATACACAGGCTTAGTGGTTAATTAATTTATATATAGTATATTAATTAGGCAAAGAAGCTCATGCATGGTATGGCTGACCATGTAATGGGAATGAGGGGTATTTCTTGATTGCCACATGTGCTCTAATTGATATTCGGTAAATTGTTTCAAATATTGAGCGAATGATAAGAAAGATGGAAACATACATTTATTCCCCAACCCAAGAGAGGTTGTAAATTTATCTCATTCTCTAATTCAAAAAGACATAACAAAATCCTAAAACCTTAGACTCGGTTAGAAAATTGGTCGAAGTCATGAAGATAGGATTTTTACACAAGTTCAAGGAGAAGGAATAGTGATCCGAAGAGGAATAGCTAGCAATCAACGTGTTGATAACCAACAGATCTAAGGTATGCTCTTATTCTAAATATTATCAAATTATATAAGCTTGTACAAATGTTTTTTTATTTTTGTCCAAAACTGCAAAAAAAATCCAGAATAAAATAACTATCACGAATATTTAAAAATAAACATATATATATATATATATGTCTGTGTGCGTGCGTTTGTACATATTTAATTATACATATATAATTATATTCATGTATAATAAAAATAATTATATTCATGTCAAACCTGTCGTGCATCCCCTCTCTCCCATCGTCATTGACCTTTCTCCATCAACAACTAACCCAAAACCTCCTCCTACCACCAATCTTGTTCCTCCTACCACCTCCCCACTACTCTCTGCTTCGGTACCTTCAGCCTCTTCTGTCCTCTCTGCTATTCCTCCAGACATCCCCTCTCATGTCCCCCCTGATCCTTTTCCCTTTCCTTTTCGACCTCCTGTCTGTTCTTCTTCTTCTTCTCAGCCTGTTGTTCCTCCCCTCCTAGATCAAGGTGAATGGAAATGGACTTCTCTTTTCAAGCGTAAACCCAAGAATGCTAGGAAGTACATCCCCGTTGACTTGTCCGCAGTGTATGAAGATAACGTGTTAGTGCCTCCGCCTGAAGTTCTTGCCGCAGGTGATGTCATCTGGAAAGATACTATAGTTGGTTTTTTCTTGGATAAGCCTTTATCGTATACTGCGGTAGTTCAAAAACTAAAGACCATTTGGCGATTAAAAGGATCAGTCACTGTCAAATCAGATGGTATCGTTTTTTTATTCAACTTCACATGTTCTGATGATAGGGACAGAATTATTCAAAGTGATCCTATCATTATGAATAATAAATTGTTCATAATAAAACAATAAGATGCAGGAGTTAGTAATGTTACTTGTACTGTAACTGCTGTTCCAGTCTGGGTTCACTTGTATAATCTACCTATTTATGCCTGGTCGCCACTAGGTATAAATTGGCTAAGTAGTCACATGGGAAGATTGTTGTGTATGGATGAAATGACGGAAAAACAAGAGAGGTTGAGTTCTGCGAAATGTCTGATTGAGATCAGACCGGATAGGGAGCTAGTTGAGGAATTTACGGTCAAGCTAGTGGAAGGAGGTTATCAGAAAATCAAAGTACAGTATCTATGGAGACCGCATGTGTGTGTTGTGTGCAATAAATTTGGTCACACAACTGAAAGTTGTGATATAAAGGAGAAAAGTAGCATAAAAAGTAACAAAAGAGTAGGAACAAATGACAGCAAGGAGGATAGAGATGATACAACAAATGTTACCCTAGTACATAGAAAGGTCGGAGCTTTCAGGAAACAGAATATCAGAAAATGGCAACGTGTGAAAGGTAAGACATTAGACTCTTCAGTGAAGAATATTAGCGTGGAACAAACAAGAGCAGGGCATGACGTAGAGGCAAATGAAACAGAAAGGGATAAAATCGAAGATGAGGAAAAGAATGATGAGGGGGGTAAAGATGAGAAGGAAAATGGACAATGCAGTTTGGAAAACGTGAAAAAGGAGAAGGAAAAGAAAGTAATATAACTAACTCTCAAGCACTTACTGATAATATGGTTAAGGAAAAAGGATATGTGCAAATTGTTGCTAGTGTTAATGAGGACATAGAAGATAATCTCTTGGTTTATAATAAATTTGATGCTCTACTTGATCTGGAAGAGGAACATACTTTAAGTAAGAAGCATGATGAAAGTTTTGTAGAGGTTGGAATAGGTGATGTAGCGACAAGTAAGACGGAAGTTGAAATAAACAAAAATGCAAAGGGACAAATAATGCAGACCAACGTTAACAACAAAGAAGCTAACCTTGAGAAAACTATATTCTCTCTCCATATGCTGGAGAAAGATGATAATCCTGAAGGACTAAGAATAAACAATGCTGGAAGTGATGAAAGTGGTAAAAATGATAAGAGCAGATGTGTAGTGGAGCCTAACTCAAGTGGAAGGAAAGACAAAAAGAGTAAAAAGAAGAAAACATACCTCAAAGATGCTGAAATTATGCAAATTGACATAAATAAACAAGCAGAAACATGCACAACTGATACCACCAAAGAAAACACATCAAACTCTTCCCCCCGAAATAATGACATATCTCCAAACCAATCTTCAAAACATGCGTACTCCAACATCTTGCCACCTTCTGCCTACAAATCACCACCTCCAAATTCTTCTCTCTCCCCTCCAACCTCTCCTAACTCTACTCGTTCTTCAGTCATTCGTATGGCCTCCTCCCCAGGCTTTGATGGCAAAATGAATAGTTTAGTTAAACCAAATTCAGCTACAACTCCTAACTACTTGTCCTCAACTCAAGCAGTAACTAGGAGAATGAAGATAGAAATGCTAAATGCCCGTGCTCTCCAATGATGTCTCATATTGGAGCATGGAATATACGTGGCGGTCATCACGTCATCAAACTTGATCAATGTCAACAACTTATCAGCTCTCAACAGTTATCGATTCTAGCGATACTTAAAACTAAGTTAAATCTTGCTTTGACTGTCAAAGCAGCTAATTATATAAAACCTGACTGGAGCTATATTCATAATCTGAATGAAGCTCCTTATGGTAGGATTTTGATTCTCTTCAATCCCCTCCATGTTCAATTAACTCCTATTCACTCCACTTCCCAACTTATTCATTGCCATGCTCATAATTCCTCTGATAATTCTAACTTCTATGTTACCTTTGTCTATGCATTCAACTCTGTTGCAGCTCGAACCTCATTATTTTCGGTTATCCCTGCCCTGAGACAGACCTCCCACCCATGGTTAATTACCGGAGACTTCAACTGTTGTTACACTCTCTCTGACAGAGTAGGAGGAAACCTCTATCACTTAATGAAATTAAGCCTCTAGCCGATACCATTATCCAAGCTAAACTTGTTCCAATTAAATCAGTTGGCATGCAGTTTTATTGGAATAATAAAAGACGGCAAGGCAACAGAACCTTCTCTAGGATTGACCACTCTTTCACGAATCAAAATTCTCTTGATAAATGGCCTCTTTTTTTCAGTTATCTTCCTCCTCCTCTCCTTTCAGATCACTCTCCTCAAATTATTCATCTACGTGAAGCTGACATGAGAGGAAAAACAAATTTTAAAATTTTTAATTCATGGGTGCTTGAGCCTGACTTTAAAACTATTGCACTATCCACTTGGAGTAAACCTAAGTACGGTAACCACTTATTTATTTTGCAGGAAAAAATTAAAGAAATGAAAGAGGTATTGAAAGTGTGGTCTAATAAAAGATTTGGTAACAGAGCTAAAATGAGCACTATGGTTAAGGCAGAGCTGGTTGAGGTGCAAACAGCTTTGATGTCTAATACTAGTGATGATAATCTTGCTAAAACTGAAAGTGCTCTATCCCAGAAATATTTCGAAGCGTTAGCTAAAGAAAGTGATATGATTAAGCAAAAGTCTAGAATAAAATGGAGAGAGAAGGGAGATAGGAACAATGCCTACTTCCATGCAAGTTTGATGAATAAGCAACGAAGAGAGAATATTGCATCTATACATGATAAAAATGGTGTCCTTCAAACATCTGACGATCATGTGAAATTAGCCTTTGTTCAACATTTTTCATCTCTATACGGTAACGCTAACAACTTCATCCCTTCTATTGATGATATCCCTCCTGATATCCTGCCTAGATTATCAGCTGAAGATTATGCCTCCCTATGCAAAGAAGTTACTCCAGAAGAAACAGAGAAAGCAATGTTCTCTCTTAATGCTAACTCGTGTGGTGGTCCTGACGGATTAAATGCTAAATTCTACACTTCTTGTTGGTCGTTTGTATCAATTGAAGTGTGTAATGCCATAACTCTTTTCTTTGAAAAGGCCAGAATCTTCAGATCGTTTAACTATACCAATATTGCTCTAATCCCTAAGCTCAAGAATGCTCATCACGTGAATGACTATCGACCTATCTCGTGCTGTAACACAATATATAAATGCATCTCCAAGGTTATTGCTACTAGACTTAAGTATGTGCTACCTTCCATTATTTCCAAGAATCAAGCTGCGTTCTTGCCTGGAAGGAATATATTAGACCATATCCTTCTCTCTCATGAGTTGCTTAAAGGGTATAACCGAAATAATTCTCCTCCGAAAGCAATGATGAAACTCGATATCATGAAGGCTTTTGACATGTTACAATGGGATAGTATAGTTCGAATCATGGGATACATGAACTTCCCGCCTCATTTTATCACTTGGATTTACGAATGTATCTCTACTCCAAACTACTCGGTCATTGTCAATGGTACGACTGCTGGTTTTTTTGGTGGTAGGCAAGGGATAAGGCAGGGAGATCCGCTATTAGCTTATGTATTTATTCTGGTAATGGAACTGCTGACAAGAATGATAAACAAGCTTATTAACATTGATGGCTTTAAGCTGCACCATGCATGCAAGGATCCTCAAATCTCAGCTTTGATGTTTGCTGATGATTTAGTGGTATTTTGTTCTCCAGACATCAACACTGTTAAGAATATTATGTATACCCTTAACCAGTTTTACGCGATGACAGGATTAAAGGTTAACATACAAAAATCTGATATCAAAACTGCTGGTGTTAGTTCGGAACAGGTTGCTGAGATTACTCATGCTTCTGGTTTGGCGCCTACCCACAATACTGTATCATACTTAGGGCTTCCCCTCTCAACATCTAAGATAACTACTACCCAATGTCTTCCCCTATATGAGAAGATAGCAGCGAGACTAAATTGTTGGACTTCTAGGAAGCTCAGTCAAGCGGGTAGACTTACTTTAATCAAGTCTGTGCTCTTTGCAATGCAGGTGTACTGGGCTAGGACTTTTGTTCTACCATTTAAACTTGTTAAGATGATAAGAAGTGCATTTATGAAATTTCTATGGACGGGGAAAACAATAGGAAGATACATTGCGCCGATTGAATTCAACAGAGTGGAGCGACCATTGAATAAAGGCGGGCTTGGAATACTTAATTTAACACAATGGAATAGGGCGGCATTTGTAAAACAAATTGACACATACTATAACTGTCACAACAGTCTTTGGGCTGAATGGTCTAAAATAAATGTGATCAAAGGTAAGAGTATATGGAATATGCAGAAGCCTCAAAACCTTAGCTGGACATGGCAGAGCATTTTCAAGCTGAAAGAGATTTTTCTCCCAATCATACGAATAAATTCCAACCCAATTTACAACACGATTTTCTGGGATGATCCGTGGCTTGATAGAGGAATGATAATTAAAAGACAATTGACTTATAGTGAAATACAGCAATCTGGTATTCATACTAAGGCTAAGGTTAAGGATGTATTTTATAATAATCAGAGTTTTAGGTCATATTCATCTAACTGCAGGATTCAGCGTGTATGGAATATGATCAGAGAGTTTGTTCCAATGACTTCTGCAACTGAAGAGCTTGTATGGGGTGGGAATAATACTAAATTTAAAATTGGTGAAGCATATGAACACTTGATGAAGAATAAACCAAGGTCTATGCGGAAATGGTGGAAGCGTACCTGGAACATGGATAGTAGTCTGCGTGAAAACTTGATGCTGTGGAAGGTGTTGAACCGTGCAATTCTTACGAGAGTCAAACTCGCATGCATGGGAATGAACATCAATATATATTGTACGTTCTGTAAAGATCAACCAGAGACAGTTGAACACCTGTTCTTTGAATGCCCAGAAATCTTGAACGTGTGGATTGACGTGATGACAAAGTTTCACAGATATAACGTTTCGCATGACAACCTGAATGAGTGGAATCAATTACATGCTATTACAGGGTACAAGAGGGAAGAAAAGAGGCTATTTAGTGCTGTATTGAAGAGCTTTATCACGGTAATATGGAGAGAGCGAAACGTTAGGGTTTTTGACACTGTCAATGCGAAGAGTGACTCGATGTTCATGCTATGGGTAATGCATGAAATAAAACAAACTATGGGGTTGCTTCAATTCTCCTTCGACCCAGGGATAACTCGGTCCTACCAGAATTACTAAGAAAATTTCGGTTCTGTTTTTTCCTTTAATTTTGTTTCCGTTTCCCTTTGTGCTTGTGGCACCTTGTTTTTCTCTGTGTTCTTGAGCACTTGCTTGCTGTTGTATGGGTTTAGTTCTATTGGTGCTGCAATAAAATGGTCGGGGTCCATCCAACCCCGTCGGCCTTGCCAAAAAAATAAAAATAAAAATAATCTGTTATACCATATGCCCATAGCCTATAAATACGTATACATATATACATATACATACACATATATACAGGAAAATTATTTTTAATTTATAAATTTAAAATAGAACTTTGTTTTGATATATGTATGAATTAGTTAAACTTAATTTAACTTCCAAATTTTAAATAAGTATATATCTCAAAATATATTTTATACTAAAAATAAATACATATACATACGTATATATAATTTGATAATTATATTAAAAATATATATAAATATTTAGTTTTTAAATATGTGTATGTGTGTGTGTTTGTACGTATGTGTGTATGTATACAAATTTTAAAATCAAATAAAAACATTTTTATTATGGATAAATAAATTTTATACATACATTTATCTATTAATGGCCAAAACTATTATATATATAATACCTCTTATCATCAAATTTTCAAAAAAATCCCTTATCATCATGAAATTATTCAAATATGTTAAAGAAAGATTATTGCGTTATTTTCCCTTTATAACCATAAATCGCAGTGCTTATTCATATAGACAATATTACCTCCTATGATTAGACGATTCAAATATATAAAAAATATAACTCTTGATACTTCTTCCATATATAACCATAATCGCAATGGTTATTAATATATATACATATAGTTATTCAATATATTGATTTCTATGTTCATCCTTATGTCAGTTTATAATATCTATAGTATTCACATTATGAATGTGAATTCCTAATAAATAAAATATAATAAACTAAAACTGGATTAAACTAGAAGTATAATATATATGCATATATCTGTATGTGTGTGTGTGTATCTTAATGTGCATGTACATCAAATTAAGATAACAAATTCCTTTTATTAATGTCCACTAAATATGATTTAGTGAAAGTATACTATTCATGCAAACTCAAATAAGATATAGTGCAAAATTAATAAAGGAATTTTTTGAATTTTCCCTTTTTGTTCCGCTACCAATGCGTCTGATCCAACATCACACACCCTACATCTACCCATTATAAATGCTTTCCTTTTTTACATATAAATTTTGTACCCCGCTGTGTTATAGGTTCTCCTTACTTACCTATACATTTCATTAAGTGTAAAATATGTCGATCTAGTTTTCATAAAGTCACTGCTAACCTATTAGTTTTCTCAAACCAACTAAAAACCTATCAAGTTGACTTAATTCTAAATCATGTAAAAGCACGACTTTTGTTCCCATAAGGATGCCAAGATATCCCCATGAAAAAGGAAAATACACCAAATGTCCCTGCTCAATATATCAGATGCATACACATAAATTTAGCATCGGGTTGGGAAAGTCCATTTGGATCATTGACTTTGATAACCAAGAGGCCTAATTGGTTACAATTTGAGGTGCTACTCCAACACCAGTACCAAAATCTTAACCTAATTTTCTAAATGTAGAACATGTCATTTTATCGTGATCAATTTTAAGCATCCTTGCACATTTTGGTCTTCCTGATCTCCTGAATACAATTTTACTAACATGGTAGTTTAGCTTGACAGTACCCACTAGTTGAACAACCCTGTTGGTCATTTGTTCCTAGTGTCATCAATATTTAGTGATTTTATATAAGTGAGCATGTCAACAATATATAATCAACGAACATAACTGGTCAAGTTATAGGACTGAACATATAAAGTTATTAAGACAACAATAACAATGTTAATAAGTTTTATCATAGCCACTAATGCCTATGGTGTTTGTGTGTATAAGCATGCAATTTATCACTTAGAAATTTTGGACATTAACATTTCCACTTTTATTTTCTTTATTAATGTTCTCAATTAAAATTTCAAAGTTATTAAATCAATACTTCAATGTTTTGGAAACTCGACCCATTAGTTAATTGAAATATCCAATAACGTCACCAAAATCTAAGTCATAGTTTATGAAACTATGGCAAGTCATGTTATCAAAGATATAACTTGTAGCTAATGAAGTTATTAAACACAATTTGTTATCGAAGATATGCCACGTCATATTATTGCATAATCGAATCTATGGTTTAACATGCTATCCAATATACGATTTAACATTTTATGCTATAGCTTAACATGCTATTGATGTATGACTTAACATGCTACTGGAGCTATGTCTTAACAAGCTAACAGAGTGATGACATAATATGCTAATGGAGTTATGAAATTTATGCCATCGAAGTTATTAAACATATGCTACTAAAGATACAAACTTTAAGCTATCAGACTTATGAAATATATGTTACCGGCGATAAGAACTTTTAGCTATTACGGTTATAAAACATATGCTACTAGAGGTATGAATTTTAAGCTATCGAAGTTATGAAACATATGATACTGAAGATATGCTATAACATGCTACTAGGAATATGACATTCAGTATTATATCAAAATTACAGTGGCAAACTTGTAATTAACTCTAAAACTAATTTATTTCTTTTAAAACTATTTACTTTGACCAAATCATGTCATATGTGAAATTCTTATTTTCCAATCGTCTCCTTTATTGATTTCTTTCCAGAAAATTTTCAAGGAATATTTCTCCTTTAACAATATACATTAATTAATTCCTTGATTATTTAGTTACCATTTTTTCTCATTTTTTTTAATCTAAGTAATTCTTAGAAGTTCAAAATTTCTTTGAAAAAATGTAGTATAATTCTTGAAAATCCAAATCATATAAAATTTCAAGGAAAATAATTATTTTCCATATTTTAAGTAATTAATCTTGACTTAGAAAATTTGTAGGAAATTCATTTTAAACCGAAAATTTTGAAATTAAAAACCTGTTTCTATTTAATGTTATAAAAATATATCCAAATTTAGATCACTTTAAGGTCATTAGCTTTGATTTTAAATTCGAGAACCCTTCCTTTAGCTTCATATTTCATATATAAATTCATCAAAGCGTTTAAATGATCGTATATACCAAACCAATGTTTTTATCATCATAAGACATTCCATTTTCATTCAAATCCAAAAATGAATACATAAAAAAGATCGTAACATTATTCTCCTTGGTTTTACCAAGGATGGATAGACATATGCAATAACCCTCTTCTTCATGTTTTTTTATTCTTCTTATTCTTTAATAAATGATTGCTTCAATAAGGAATGCATTTTCTTTTCTTTCCTTTTTCGTTAAGGTGGTAAAAATGAATAAAACGTAAGAGATGGAGAGGGGTTATGAGGATTCTTAAGTGGATTTAACATTAGGTTTTCCTCTTCCTAACCATCCTCTAATTAATTAAAAAATTACTTCTTTTCCCTTATGTGAAATATCATTACACCCTTTTCATTTTAAAGAAATTTATTTTGGCACGTCCTAATACGTATTCATCTCATAAAATTATTATTATTTAATTATTAATAAATTAATCTATCCATAACAGTGTGTACTAGCAACATGGGTGTTACAGTAGTGGTTTTTTCACTTAAGAGAATTGTAAATCTTATTTATTGAGACTCTACTTTAATGAAGGTTAATCATGTGATATAACTTCGAGTTAAAGGCCATATTTTTTATTTTCGACGTTATTATAAGAAAATCAATGCACATCTTTCCATGAATATCCTCTTCATTCTCTCTCTTTATTTTCAAAAGAACTACATACTGTAATATCCCCCACTTGAGACTCAAAGATGAATGTCGCTGCTGCTACAGTCATCACCAGGATTATCTTCCAACGAAACAAGCGAGTTCAATTTATTAATTAGACACTGATAAAGTAAATAGAACAACTAAATATTTTCATTACTTCATATATTTTATTTAACATTCTTTACATATACTTTAGTCATAATTAAATCAGAAAACATGCCCACGCAGGGGTCAAATATAGTAGAAAATAACGTAGTGTAGAGTCGGGTCAACATGTGATGATGCGGCCTGCATTCCTTAATACAATGGAAAACAAAAGCCTTTATTAGCTACTAGGCCTCCTGCACCATCTTTGATCTTCATACCGTAGCCCTTATTTCATACATGTCTGATCCCATAAACTTAACCTACTCAAATGAGCACTCGTGAGTTTATGGGGAAAACAATAATAAAAACACGGGTTAGACCTAAAGTCTGGTGTGAATAATACTTACTCAAAACAATCATTGCAGTGAAACCAAACTATACTGCACAGATTGGGTTTCCCCCTCACTATTCAAACATCAAGAGTGGAACAGTCAAAATAGTGAGGCTATTGGTTCTTACCTACATCCACATCTTACGCTTCCCTATGTGGTCCCCATTTACTACTGCAGCCCCCACTTAATTCCTAATTTAAATTATTCTTTGATAAACCATTCCCATTTGGTAATGCACCCTATGCATAGTACCATCTTAATATCCCTTTAAGATTTATCTCTTATCTAATATTGCTTGGAATCATCCCATCGCAGTCTTCTTTAGATTCATTCATTAGTTAAAACGGTATGGACCCAGCCATTCATAGTACTTAATTAGTTAAGCTTTGGACTACAAAGAAACAACTACTTATAGTCTCTCTATATCTATTTACTTACTATTTTATACTGCTTGAAACCACCCCACCGCAGTCGACCATAAAGAAACCCACATGTAATCCCTAAATATTTTTTTAATTTGGAACTGCTTGGAATACCCTACCACGATCCCTTAAAGTTGAATGCCTCTCCTCGCCTTCTCCAGGTGTGCATTCGAGTGAATGTCTCCACTAGGAATCAATAGCCCTTTCAAAACTCTTCCCTTACTGACCTGGCCTCTTCCCGAGTCCCACCCTCTTATCCCTTATTAGGTTTAGTTTACTAGTTTTCTTGGCGTAATACCACCCTATCCCAACGCTGAGTGCTTCCCACCTTTTCTATTAAAATTTCCTTCCCAATTATGGCGTAGCATGAATTCTTCATGTTGTGTGTAGTTCTTACTTGTAATGTAGGGCCCCCGCCCAACCGCCGTTTTAGACAAACTCTAACATCCCTGACAACTTCATTACATATATCGTTATCCTATTCATCCTTATTTTACTTTCAGTTATTTACGGTGTCCTTTTTCTTTCTTTTTAGCAAATGATTTGGGTCTGGTTTTCCTTTTTCCCAATAGTCATTAATATATTTTTCCCATATAATTAATTTTCATGTGCCCAAGCGCAGTACTTAGCCATTTTGGTTTATTTTTCCTTATAAAATTCTAATAAATTCTCAAAAAAGTTGTGAACACTTGTTCTAACACACTTAGTCAATATTTGGACATTGAGGGTGTTTTCCTCATTTATTTTCTAGTTATGCACCTTCGATAAATCATATAAAATCATATAAGCTTAAGAAATTTCTCAAACTAAAAACACATCTCTAAAATCATGATTAGAACAACATATAAAACTTTCATGGTATTTCAAAATTATTAAAGTAGTGTAACACGTCTAAACATCCCATGTTTATCTATTCTTCCCCAATACATACATTAAACCGTTTATATCAGTTAATAGAAATCTGTATGATCTCATCCTACTTAAAAACACATAGATCTAAACCGAGCCCATATATTATGAATCGATATAGAAAGGTTAAGCATTACCCACCTAGGTATTTAAGATGTCTAGCTTTAGTCTTCATAATCCCCTTTAGCTTATTTTCTCTTTATCTTATTCCTATTTGTCTTCTCTAAGACACCACCATTAAAGTTCTTCCTTAGCTTTCATTTTTTTAGGTAGGATGAAATGAATGAATAGAAACGGGTAATGTTTATTATCCCATAATAATTTAGGCTTAGGCCCTCATACCCCCTTTCACTTAATTCATTTCTCCTTACTTCTCTTATTCGGGTCGTCCAGGCCTCTTAATTAATTTTATTTGATTAATTTAAATTTAAGGTCCTTGCACATACCTATTTCTCTCACGATTCTTGGCAAACCCTTCTTATCGAACATGCCTCCTACTTATTGTTGCCCATCCCTACTACTTCAATGTTGCAAATTTCTCCTTTGTCCACCCAATTCTTAGTCATAGTTCATTCATCACCCCAAACACCTAACTTCCTTTTAAATCTAATCACTTTTGATTTTGTGTTCTATGATTTCATGACAAAATAAAACTGATTTTTCTATCGCATTAAAAAATGAGAAAGATTTTCACTAGAAGCTAATAATATTTGCCAAAATTTGATATCAAGGTCAAAGTTTTCATAAAGTTATACACATTGTTTAGAAATTTGTAAATACCAAATGGTGAACAAGATTTTCGATAGCTATATGGCTTAAATACAAGAAACTTCAACATAGGTGTTACTCCCAAAATTCCAAGAACAAGTTAATAGACAAATTCCCATCAGGTGTAATTGGAAGTCATCACGTCATGTTTTGAGAAGCCTTCATATGTTAAGGGAAGCCATCATGCCAAATCTATGCCAAACCGCGTATAATTGAAGCCGTTATGCATAAAAAAGCCTTGTACATACACATAATTATCATGAATGAATGGAACCATCACTACCAAATAGACCCATTGCAATATACCTTTAAGCGATCGCTTAACAAGATAACAACCTATCGCGAGTAGTCCCGCGAGGCCCCCATAATCCATCTCCAAGCAACATAACAAAGCAATCAATTTGTCGCCTGTGAATAAAGAAACACAAACTAGTGACATAAGTAAATGTTATTGTGGGAGGTTTGATAGGGTCATCACGAAGAGTTTCCAAAAACACTAGGAAGTGTTCTTGTGAAGCCGTTGTGAAGAGTTTGGTGGATCTATCGAAATAAGTTCCTAAAAGTTATTGTAATAAGGCTTGTAAAGTTGTCGCAAAGAGTTGAATAAAGCAATGTGGTTGAGATATCGTGAAGTGTTGAACACAACCATCGCCCGCAATCTTTAAATGGAAAACAAAAGCTACCGCGAAGAGTCATCACAAAATGTTTCTATAAGGCCATAATGATAAGAGGCGTTGATAGCTATCAAAAAATGATATGATAGAGCCATCATGAAGAGTCATTGCGTACTATTATCAAAGACAAAACCATCGCCAAAAGTCTAAAGGAAGTTACGTGCTATTCTCAAGCATTAAGGCAAATCCATCGTCAAGAGTTCCATAAAGCCGTCGCCAAGAGTGTCACGAACTGTTCCAACAAAGCAAATTTACATGGTCGTCGTAATGAATTAGTAAACTAGTCATTGGGAAACATTCGTGAACTAGCTAAGTGGAGCCTTCATTGTATTTTTGAGCTATCATGAGGTCAACCTGCAAGGTGAAATAAGAAAAGGAGGTTATTGTAAAAGTTTCTTGGAGCCATTATATACCAATATCCCCACGACGCCAACTTTTCCTTCTGGAAATCACATTCACCATTCACTCACTCTAGATGACATATGGCACCAATCCAACAACTAGAATCCTCTATAAATACAATGGTAACCCTCCCCTAAAAGATGGGAATTTTTTGATTTGATCTTCTTCTTCATTTTCATTTTTTCTATCCTGTAGAAAGTAAGCTTGAGTGAGAGCTTTAATGGCCAACGATGTCGTCCATGATTCCTAATTTTGTACAAAAGGACCTAGACAATAAAGAAATTGCATAATGAGATCTCAAGAAGGCAAAGATATCATCCATCAACATATGATCAACATACTTGACTAGATGTATAACCCCACTCAAGTGTTCCAAATTATCTTGATCCAATTTTGGTACTAACATAAGTGGTGCTTTCATTGAGAGTCCAACGCAAGGCCTTGTAATCAACAATAGAATTTATGGCATGGGACAAATCAACAAAGAAAGTTAGTGTCCAAGCACCAAAAGAAGTTGCATATCATGTTCATCTCGAGGACAATGTGACCCCTCGTTTGACATAGAAAATGTAGAGGAAGGGAAAATGTCTACACCTTAAGAGACGTCAAAGGAGAAGGTTGAACTTCAAGCTATGAAGAGAAACTTGGAAGTCATGCACGAGCATATTGTAGCTTTATTTTTGCAAAAAAATTCATTAACGAAATTAAAAGAGATGGAGGGAGAGGAAGTTGAATCTCCACCCAAAAAGGCGATGGAGTCAAATCTAAGAAGTAAAAATGTTGAAAAGAGCAATTTAGGAACACAAAAGAAGGAATAAAGTCCTCAAATTCAAAAGCCAAATAAAGGTTTGAAATCACAATCTACAAGCTCCGCTTCGCAAAAGTATTATAAGCTAAAGCGAGATAACTGTTAGGATGAAGAAGCTTACTTTAGGGGAAAATGACAAAGGACATGGTTGAATTAAAAAAAAGAACGATGGGTCCTAAAGTCAACAACAATATTAGAAGGGCACCATTCATGGAAAGGATTATAGCAGTACCATTGCTTTCTCATGTTAAAATCCCAACTATTAAGTATGACGGCACCACTGATCCGAATGATCACTTAATGGTGTTTGAAAGTCAAATGGATTTATATAATGCCCCAAGCGTAGTTCGATGCAGATTATTTTGACCACACTCTTTGGAGCAGCAACAAAATGGTATCGACGTTACAAAGAAAAGACAATCTACTTATGGGAACAATTCTCATATGATATTTAAGCTCAGTTTTGCACTTCGAAAGAAACCTACAATTGATGTGAGCGTTCTGGCCAACATCAAACAAAAATCATGGGAATGCTGAGAGACTATTTGAAGCGATTTAACATAGAAGCTAACAAAGCAAAAGGAGTAAGTGATAGAGAGAGGTCAATGGCGGTCAAATCTGGCTTGATAAAAAATACACCATTTCGGAAAAAGCTATACATTCATAGGTGCCGAGACTTACAAGATTTTCACCTTCAAGCTGATACGTTTGTACAGATGGATGAGATATTCCATAACAATAGAAATCAAGGGTAGAAGATAAATTTTTCAATCCTGAACAAGAAAGGAAGATGGGAAGAGTTTGCCAAAACGAATGCTGTTGAACTAAATTAGCCTATCTCATATATATATGTTGTGACAAAGGACGAACTCAATCGCCCGGTTTCATTCAAAGCAAAGATGAATCCAAAACCAAATGAAGGAGGAGATAAAGTTGACGCTCACAAAATGAATGAGTGCAGAATCCTGGCAGGAATTATACAGAATATGATTAGGAAGGGAGACCTCAAAGAAAACGTAAAGATCAATTAGAAGCCTACTCATAACAAAAAGCCACCCGTCAACAACATTAACATTATGGAAAGTGAGCTCCTGCTTGGATTACTACAGCCAATGATTCATATTGATGTGATCCATGGAGGACCACACATAGTAAGATTGAGTAAGGGATCGAGAAGTAGGTATGTGGGAGAGGCTAAAGAGAGAATCTACTTGGTAAGCGATGAACCTCCATTGAAGTTTTTCAAAAGCACAATCAAAATGCCAAATTTAGTGATAACTCCTTAAGAGCTTAGAGAATTACGACATCTCCACAATGATCCTCTTATGATAACTAATCAAATAGGACTGTCACTTGTATCAAAAATTCTAATAGACATGGGCAGCGTAGTGAATGTCATCTTCAAAGGTGTTTTTCAACAAATGGGGATTTCGGAAGAAAAGCTTGAACCTAGCCTAGAGTTGATCTTTAGATTCAATAATAAAGGCTCCACTCCACTAGGTCAAATCAAATTGATTGTGCAAATTAGCAATCCTCCGCATTCAAGAATGTTTGAAGCATTGTTCATGGTCATGGACCAACCTTCTTACTATAATGCTTTAGTTGGAAGGCCGGCTCTTGATGAGATTGATGCTTTTGTATCGCTAAAACATCTATTGGTTAATTTTCTTTGTAGAACGGGATGGGGAACAGTTCGTGGTGAGCAGTTTATTTCTCATGAAATGTATTTCGCTATACTTGAGCAGTTTACTAGAATAAAGGGATCTTGCTATGGACTCGAGTCAAATAAATGTAATCAGAACTAAAAGCCCTTGCATATCAGTCCACGAGAACTAGTATCTAAGGAAAATAACCTTAATTTCCTTTCAACGGTATGCCAGCTAATCAACAAAGAAGGTGGATTCAAAGTGAGAAGGAGAAAGTTTGTCGAATTAAACCAAGTAAGTAGCAATGAGAATGAGGTTTTGGAGAAAATAGTCCCAGAAATAGATTCAAGAAATGACCGAGAGAACACATAACCAACAAAAGCTAAGAAGAAGTAATATTAGACCCTCAAGGCTCTACCAAAGTAGTGAAAATAGGTATGGAATGAACAAATAAACCAAAATGAAGTTGATCTTGTTTTTGTAGTCAAGCATAGATGTATTTACATGGACTTACACAAACATAGAAGGAATTGATCCATCTATAATGTACTACGCGCTTAATATCGACCCGAAGTTTGTTCCAACAAGACAGAAGAAAAGGTTGTTTGACAAGACCCACGCTACAACACTAAGGAGGAGGTGAAAAAGTTAATGGAAATAGATTTATAAAAGAAATGTTCTGCCCGAAATGGTTGGAAGATCTAGTGTTGTTGATGAAATCCAATGGGAAGTGGAGGACGTGCATTGATTATCCGGATCTCAATAAAAACATGCCCAAAATATCGTTACCCTCTACCAAGAATCGACCAACCAGTGGATGCAACAAGTGGCCATAAACTACTATTTTTATGGATGCTTATTTAGGATACAATTAGATTTCAATGTTTAAGCCCAACAAGGAACATACAAGCTTTGTCATAGACTAGGGAATGCACTACTACAAAGTAATGTCATTCAGGTTGAAGATTGTAGAGGCGACGTATCAATGACTCTTGAACTGAATGTTTAAAGATCATATAAGGAGAAACATGGAAGTTTAAGTTGATGATATGTTAGTGAAATTTAAGAAAGTGGAGGATCATGTAGAAGCCTTGAGCGAGATGTTTGAGGTATTAAGGAAGTATAAGATGAAATTCACAAAAGAGATCTTTCGAAATCCAATCTGGAAAATTCTTGTGTTTTATTGTAAGTGCTAGGGGAGTCAAAATCAACCCAGACCAGATAAAAGCTATTAGAGATATAGGAGAACCTAAAACATGCAAGGATGTGATGGGATTAAATGGATGAGTCATAGTCCTTAATTGGTTATATGTTTGTGAAATCTAAGAAAGTGGAGGATTATGTAGAAAACTTGAGTGAGATGTTTGAGGTATTAAGGAAGTATAAGATGAAATTCACAAAAGAGATCTTTCGAAAACCCTTGATCTGGAAACTTCTTATGTTATATTGTAAGGGCTAGGGGAATCGAAATCAACCCAGACCAGATAAAAGTTATTAGAGATATAGGAGAACCTAAAATGTCCAAAGCAATGGATAGTTGTATCCCTTTTTTCGATGTAATTAAGAAAAAGAAGACCTTCGAATGGACGAACGAATGTCAAAAAGCTTTTCAAGAGTTGAAAGATCATCTAGAATCACCACCAATATTTTTGAGCCCTGTAGAAGGAGAAGACTTATTTCTATACATGGCTATATCGGAACATGCCATCAAGTCAGTTTTGGTAAGAGAGGAGAATGGAATCCATTTTCCAATTTAATACACAAGTAAAAGATTAAAAGATGCTAAGGCTAGATACCTGGTTATAGAAAAATTAGCATATTGTTTATTATTGTCAGCATAAAAGCTGAGATCTTATTTCCAAGCTCATCCGATCAAGGTTTTGACCATTATCCACTGAGGTAAATTCTAAGTAATCCTGAAGTATCAGGAAGGCTGACAAAATAGGGAATGGAGTTGAGCCAGTATGATATTGAATACCTATCGAGGACATCAATCAAAGGACAAGCTTTAGCAGACTTTGTTGCTAAGTGCACACGATTCATCGTGGAAAAGCCAAAAAAGAAAAGAAACTCAAACCTAAGTGGCAGTTTTACGAAGCATCAAACAAACATGGTGCAGGAGCAAAATATGTGGTTATTACCCCTAATGGGCACAGGCTTCACTATGCCACAAAACTAGGCTTTCCAACAACCAACAGTGTAGCAGAATATGAATCAGTGATTGTGGGATTAACCTTGGTGCAACAACTCAAAATTCCTAGACTCAAAATATTTAGCGATTCACAATTAATGGTAAACCAATTGAACAAGACATTCCAAACTAAAGACACTCGATTAGCTCAATATTTCAAAAGAATCCATGAATGTTCGTTCACTATGAGGATTTCTCCGTACACAAAATACCAAGGGAAAAGAACGTGCAAGCGGACTCTTTGGCCAAACTAGCAAGTTCACGAGGTGCGCCAGAGGTCAAAATCATACTTGTCGAATTTCAACCAAACCCAATTGTTAGAGAAGAGAAAGAAGAATTAGGTAAGGAAGCCTTGGTTTTAACTAGATCTCAAGTCCGTTTACAATCAAATAATAATAAAAATCCATAAAAAATAGTAATGTCAGAAAAGATCCAAGAGGAATAAATGCTAATGAAAACCCGCACAATGATAGTTGGATAACGCCCTTGGTTAAATACATTGAAAAGGGTATCCTACCAAAAGAAAAGAAAGAGGCACAAAAACTAAGGTATCAAGGTCCCTCATACACCATAGTTGATGGAATATTATACATGAAGGGATTTTTAATGCATTACTTAAGGCATGTTACTCCCAAAATGGTCATGAGATTGCTGACGGAAGCACATGAAGGATTTTGTGGAGATCATTCCAATAGGATAAAACAGGCCAAGAAAGTAGCGAGACAAGGGTATTACTGGCCCCGAATGATAGAGGAGACCATAAAATATGTCAAAGGGTGTGACAAATATAAAAATTATTGTAAAATCCCATGACTCCCTCTGAGTAACCTAACAACCATTTCTAGTCCATAGCCCTTTAAAGTATAGGGAATTGATCTGATCGGTCCTCTTGTGGTATCAAGAAGGGAAGCGAAATTTGTTGTGGTAGCAATCAATTATTTTACCAAATGGGTGGGATCTGAACCCTTGCCTAACATAACCACCGGAAAAGTTCTAGAGTTTGTCATCAAGATTATAGTGACAAGATTTGGGCTCCCAAACAAGATTATATCTGACAGTGGAACCCAATTCGAAAGTGAGGAGTTCACTCTCTTTTGTGAAAAGAACAAAATCACAAAAAAAATTCATCGGTAGCTCGCTCGAAAGCCAATGAAGCAGTAGAGGCAGAAAACAAAACCATAAAGAACATGTTGAAGAAACGGTTGGGAAGAGCCAAAGGGATCTGGGTGGACGAACTTCCTCTTGTCTTATAGTCATACCGAACACCCACAAGGACTGCTGCTGGACACACTCTATACTCCTTAACCTATGGATCTGAGGCAATGTTATTGGTTAAAGTCGAAGTCCCCTCATGTCAAAGAATTGCTTATGCGTATGATGCGCATCAAGAATTGAAAAAGGAATCACTTGACTTACTTAGCGAACTAAGAAATGCAGCGAATTGAAAATGTGATGTAAAATACGTTCACAAAGGAGACTTAGTCTTAAGGAAAGTAATGGCAAACATGAAGGACCCCGCGGATAGCCCCCTTGAACCAAATAGGGAAGGTCTACTTGTCATTCACAAAGTAATCCTATCAGGGACATACTGATTAAGTAAACCTGATAGAAATGTGATACAAAGGACTTGGAATGCCGAACATTTGATGCCATATTTCACGACATTGAATGAATAAAGAAAATTACCTAGAATGACTTATTTGATGTAAAAGGGATCTCGCCTAAGTTATTACCTAGAATGGCAAACATGAAGTTATTGCCGACCTAACGAGGTTGGTAAGATTTTTTGAACAAAGGCATCCTTTACATCCAAAAGAGGATGAAAAGCCTTTGGCCTTACCTTCGAGCCTGACCAAAGCAACCATCCAAAGAGTGACGGTCAATTAAGCCTTTGATCCCACCATTAGCCTTGGTTAAAGCACCCATCTAAAGGAGACGGACGAAAAGCCTTTGATCTCGCCTTCGGGCTTGGCTAAAGCAACTATGCAAAGAGTGATGGTCAATTAAGCCTTTGATCCACTGTTTGACCTGATCAAAGCACCCAAGATAGACGAAAAGCCTTTAGTCCCACCTTCGGGCCTAGCCAAAGCAACCATCCAAAGAGTGATGGTCAGTTAAGCCTTTGATCCTGCCGTCGGGTCTGGTCAAAGCACCCATCTAAGGGAGATGGACGAAAACCCTTTGGTTCCGCCTTTAGGCCTAGCCAAAGAAACCATCCAAAGAATGATGGTCAATTAAGCCTTTAATCCCGCCACCAGGCCTGGTCAAAGCACCCATCCATGGGAATGGATGAAAAGCCTTTGGTCCGACCTTCGGGCCTGACCAAAGCAACCATCCAAAGAGTGATGGTCAATTAAGCCTTTGATCCCACGGTTGAGCCTAGTCAAAGCACCTATCCAAGGGAGATGGACGAAAAGCATTTGGTCCAGCCTTCGGATCTGGCCAAAGCAACTGATGTGCACGTAAATGTGCATATATTTACATCCATATTTTATCTCTTTTTATTTAAATAAATATCATATTTGGGCATTTTAACATGTTTAAAACCAAAATTCAATTAATTTAAATTCATCATATATTCATCTTCATTCAGGGGTAAAATGGTCATTTTTGTGCATGTGTCAATTTGAGAATTTTTACTTGGAAATTTTTATGATGTTTATAGTAAAGTTTGATGCATATGAAAGAGGGACTCATGAAGATATATGCATGCACAAGGAAATACAAAGGAATGAAGAGAAAA
The DNA here is from genome assembly GCA_030737815.1 of Allium fistulosum. Taxonomy (NCBI): domain Eukaryota; kingdom Viridiplantae; phylum Streptophyta; class Magnoliopsida; order Asparagales; family Amaryllidaceae; genus Allium; species Allium fistulosum. The sequence continues at coordinate 1,508,875,889 of CM060903.1, forward strand.
TAATTTAAGTTCATTATCATGGAGGACCCCACCCACTTACCTAAATCTACAATTAGAAGCTAATGGACAACTAAGTGGAGGTTAAAGCTTCATGCACATTAAATGATGGATTAATTAGTGGCTAATGATTACTTGGTGGCCACACTTTCTAAAGGTCATTTTGGGAAGCACCCTAAAAATGGAATTAGGATTATATGCATGTATAAATAGCCCTCTTATGTACATGTAAATATCTTCTACTCTTTGAAATTAGTTAGGAAATCAAAATGAAAGTTGTAAGCTCTATGTTGAATGAAATAAAAATGTCTTCCTTGCCTCTTTCTCTTCTCTTTTCTACTTGTTTTTCTTTACTTTTATGCTCATTTCTATTCTTATGCTCTCTTTCATTTCATGTTCATAATTTAGATTTACATTTATGCACTAGTTTAATTCATTTTCTTCTAGTAGTTAATCTTATTTTTCTTTGTTTATTCTCTATTTTATTTCATTTTCAATGTTGAAATCTCTATGTGTTGAAGTGATAACATAAATGAGAGGCTAAATCCCTACAATTTAGGGGTAATGAAGCTTTCTTTTATCATGTAGATTCAACATAAAATTTTCTATGTATGATCTCTTTTATGCTTTATGATAAAATGAATGTTTATGTTTGTTTGTGTTTTATTTTGAATTTGATAGCCTACTTTGTTCATAACAAATAGGCTATGCTTATCTCATTAATCACAATTTGCCTCTTCATCTAAATATGATCATGGCAATGAAGTGAAGTTTGAATCAAAATTTGATGATCTATGTTACTAATTAATAGTAAATAGTTCATGCTTAAACTAGATTTTGGTTTCATTTTCTATGCTATGTTTCATGAGATATGAAAAGGAGGACTAGAGTTGTATTATAGTTTGATGGTTGATTTGTGTTAATTAATAAATCAAATAGGCCATGCTTATGATGAATACATCACCAATCCTACTTCGATTAAAAAGAGATCATCATTTGATTTTATGTTGATTTATATGAAAAATATAAGAAATTGGATTTACCTATAAATTGAATTTTAATCACCTAGTTTTTAATCTCAATTGCTTAGCTTTCTAGTTTTCCAAACAATCTTCACTTTTGGTTTAATTTGATTGATTAGAAAATTTTGAAATCTAACAATTCCCTACCGATCGACCTGTACTCGCCACGTACTAACTTTTGTACACCGTGCGCTTGTGGTTAAAATTAATTCAAAATTTATCGATGATTTTCTAACTCGATAGGAAATTTGCCGTTAAACAAGTTTTTGGCGCCGTTGCCGGGGAGTTGTCTTGATTTTAATTTCTATTCTTCGAATTATTTTTGTTTGATTTTCGTGTGTTTTTATTTTGTGTGTTTGTTTGCATTTAAAAAAATGTGTTTGTGTGAATTGTGCTTTCATTTTGATTTGTTTGCTTGTTGTTGATCTTCTAGTTGCATTTGCATTTCATATTTTAAAATAAAAAATAGACAAATTTCAATCTAAAAAAACACTTTTATTTCATTTTCATTTTCTTTTACAATTTCTTTTACAATCCCATTTTCTTTTTTTTAATAATTGTTGCACTTACAGAATCTAATCACCTCTGTGCATCTGCATCATTTTCTCTGCCAATCCATCACTGTGCACACTTCTGTGCACTGCCCCATCCCCAAAACAGCAAGCAACACAATCTCCTGCCCAAACCACAGGCCATCACTGCCCTTCCAAACTGCCATAGTGCCAAACCACTCCACGGCCTTTGCCTGCCACCAAACAGTCAACCATCCACATTACTGTGCACTGTGTACATATCAGTGCACTACACATCAAGTTAGCATCTGATCTTCCATGCAAATTTCTTCTCCAACAACCACTGCCATCAGACATACTACAAAATAATTCATACATCCACCAAACTGCTTGATCATCTCCAACTACCCGCAGCCCAAAACAACACTTCCAGTCAACATCACCAACCCTCCCTCTGTAACCAAGCCTGCACATCATTCCATTGAACAACTGAAACACCACCATATCAAACTTTCAGTTATCAAACCATACAAAGCAGTTCAAAACCATTCAACCATATACCACTCAAATACTCACTGCCTTGCTTCTTTATAAACTACTTCAGTTGTCACCACTTTCCATTGAAACTCCACCCACACTTTACTATTCCACAATACACTATTCAACAATACTTCACCCATATACAATCCATCATATTGTTGTGCAACAGTTCACATATCCCCTGACCATACACTATTGCCCACAGTTGCACCTCTACCCATACTTCATTTCACTATCATCTGCTCACCATCTCCATCATCTAACAACAACAAGCCTTAACCACCAATTACATAACCCAACTGCGATCAATCACCATCCTGCCTGTCCATTCACCATAACCAACTCATACATTGCCTAACATCCCCACCAAAACTCACTACTTCCCATAACTGCAAATAGACTCCAACACCACAAGCTACTCCTTCAACTACACCTTCAAGCCTCTACTGTTGAAACTGTATCTACTGTCAAAACTTCAAAACAGCACCGAGCACTGCAAACCGAAGCCCTACCACTCCCATCATTTCATCCACGACCATATTACAAACCATCTCCTGATCAATTCCAACCACATCTTATCCCCAAACCCACTACAACCCCGTGCACGTACCAACATACAACTGACAGCTACATACCAAACATTACCACTTACCTTCTCTGCCAGTACTTATACCCTGCACAGCACCTTTACTTCAAACTGCATTTCCTCTTACCACACTACATTCATAACTGTCTCTGTCATTCCTAACTGCCTTCTCACCAGAACTACTGCTCTGATCACCACATCCCCGTTACCTAATCCTCTGCCCTGCCTGCCTTCACAACTCCCCGACCATATACCATCACTTGCTATATACCGAAGCTGCTGCCAAAACCTCACCAACAATTCCACGACCATTACTCCACTCCCCGAAACATCACCAAAGCCATCATTTATTTGCACTCGAACACAAACTTCTACTTACCCATGCCTGCAATTGAACTCCTCCGCGAATTCAACAACACATCATCATTTCAGCAAACCGCAACTTATTTACGAACGCAATTCCTCAAAATTGCCTCATTTCCAATCCAATAGTAACTCCATCGCCTCCCTCAACAACCATCAGAATCCACCACCAGAAACCATCCGCGGCCATAACTTGCCTTCACCAAAAGACCGCAACCCTACACTACAACCTCTCTGACAAAACCAGTCTCCTAAATCGAGCGCCTGAATCGAATAAGTGTTTGCGATTTTGTTTTATAACTGGCGATTTTGATTTCTATTTTGATTCCTATACATTGATTCTCATGTTGTCACTATAATTTTGGAATATGGGAATTGTTTCGATTTGAGAATTTAGAATTTTAGGAATCGTTTAATTTTTTTTCTTCTGCTGGTGGGCTTGTGGTTGGGCTAAACTCTTCATTAAAAAAAAATATTTGGTTTGTTTATATTTTTCTTTTAACTTTAATTGAAAAAAAACAAAAGAAAAAAACAAACAACTAGTTAAGTAATTGCAATTGTATGTATTGTTTGTTCATTTGTTTTGGTTATTTTGTTTCATTTGTTTTGTTTTCCATTTGTTTTAGTCTAAAAATGGTTTCAATTAGTATGATTTTCAATTTGTTTTGTTTTGATTTGATTTCTTCTTTGATATATATATACATAACAATTGTATATATCTTGTTCTAAATTTTCAGGTTGCAGGTGGCAGAAGTGCTTGCTAAAAAAAACTGCTTGTTTGCATAAAAAAAATCGCTGCTTAAAAATAAATTGCTAATAATTCTGCATGCTCTAGTATCGTGCCCTTTTCCCTTGTTTTATTTGAATTGCATTATTGGTTGCTTGCATTTGCATTTATATATAAAAAAAATTTCAAAATCCAAAAACAAAAACAAACTTCATTTTAGTTGCATTATAAATTCACATTTAATTTTTGTTTTGCATTCATCTCATCTTATTTTCTTTTCTGAGGGCAATACCCTAATTCACATAAGGTGAGGGATTTCATCACCCTTTCCTTAGCCCACAAATCACATTTCATCGTAGAATTTGACTAATAATAAAGGTTAGACATTCGACTTAAGGGTGTCGTGAGCTCATCTAGGGCTTAATTGTATCTTCATAATTGTTTTCTTTGAACAATTGTATTTCTTCGTGTCTAGGCTACGGCAGAGTAATAACCATTTATAAAAATTACGGTGATTGGTAAATATTATAGTGGTTGTTCCTCTAAAAGTACTTAAACCTTCGGTTGCATTGCTACGGTGATTCGTGGTGCACCGATAACCTCTGCCCGTTACGTAGCTGAGAAATATTTTTGTTGATTTAAGACAAAGTGTGATTATACAATTTTGGGTAAGGAGCTACTAAGGACAGAAAACTGTAATTAAGTCCTTTGCATTCATTTAGTTGCATTAGTTTATGCATATTTAAAAAAATCAAAAATCCAAAAAAAAAAATTGTTGGATTTTTAACCAAAAAAAATTCCATTTTCCTTTCCTTTGAAAATTTTCAATCAAAAGCAAAAATCCAAAAAAATATAAAATCTTTTGAAAACAAAAAAAAATTGAAAATTCAAAACCAAAACCAAAAATCAAATTTCCATTTTCTAAAAACAAAAATCTTTTTAGTAAATATTTGAAAATTTGAGAATTCAAAAACAAAAAAAATACAAAAACAAAAACATATAAAAATATTTTGAAAAGCCAAAAACAAAACAAAAATCAAACTTCTCTTTTGAAAATAAATTTCATTTGGTAAATAGTTTTCTTAACTTAAAAAAAAACAAATTTTCACTTCGTTTTTCAATTTTTCTTTCATTCTCTAAACTTGTTTCTAACTTCTGTCTCTTCTCGACTTTCACTTGTGCATGAGTACTTGGACTCGTGACACAACAACAAATCGTTGGACTCGCGACTCAACAACTAATCGTTTAACTCAAACAGACGATCCTACAGAAATGGCGAACAAGAACGCCCCTCGAACTCTTATGGATAGAATCTTTTCCGATAGAGTTTCTATTCCATCTTGCATCACGTTACCCGCCCCTACGGGTAACCATTTCGAAATTCACTCGAACCATATTGCCACGCTTCCAAAATTTGGCAATTTCGAGCACGATGACCCTACATTTTCTTGACTAAATTTGAACAAGTTTGTGCAACCATTAAACTCCAACAACTTTCCGATGACGGAATCAAACTTCGATTAATCCCATTTGCTCTTACGAATTACGCTGAAAAATGGTTGTACAGCTTACCATCGAACTCAATTAAAACGTGGGAAGAATTCGTAATAGCTTTCTTTAAAAAGTTCTACCCCTTGGAAAAACGAGTAGAATCCGAAATAAAATTGTAAAATTTCATCAATTCAAGGGAGAACCATTCGGAAAATATTTTGAAAGATTCAAAGAGCTTTTGATAAAATGTCCACACCATAAATTCGAAAAATGGACGATTTTCCAAATCTTATACGATGGACTCGAAAACAGCTCACGAATCATGCTTGAATCAATGTTCCAAGACAACTTTCTTGCCCAACATCACGACGATGCTTGGAAATTTCTTGAAAACCTCGCCGAAAAATCATCCAAATGGGAACGTTCGAACGAAAAATCAATTTACTCACGATCGAGCGCACACTCAATAAGATCTTCTTTTGCTTTGGAAGCTAAGATTGATGCAATGATTAAAAAATTTGATAACTTTTTCTCATCGAATCAAATGAACCAAGCTTCCCAACTGATGTGTTATAAATGCAACGATTCTAATCATATAGCTGATCAGTGTCCCAATTCTGTCGAACAAATCAATGCTTTCAATAAAGCCAAAAATGACCCATTTTCTCCAACGTACAACCCTGGTTGGAGAAATCATCTGAATTTGGCTTGGAACCAAAACAATCCCAACACGAATATGGTTCATCCTAATTTTCAAGCATTCCCAAATAATTCTTCGAATCCTCCCTTTCAGCCCAACCATTTTCAACAAAACTTTGCGGGTCCGTCTCACAATCAACCGCAACAATCAAATTTTCAACCAAATTCTGCTCATCTTCCCCAAGACGATAAACGTTTAACTTCGCTTGAGAAAACTCTTGAAACATTAGCTAAAGCAACTACTCAAAGCCTTCAATCAAACAGCAATTTGCAAAATTTATTGACCTCGTATATGCAAAACACAAACCAATCGATTGCGAAACTTGAAATGCAAATGAATCTATTAGCCACGTCTGTAAGTGAACGCGAACGAGGAACATTCCCAAGCCAACCCCTTCCAAATCCAAGAAATCAAAACGTAAATTCAAATCAAGCCCATGTTGTTCAAGATAGCAACGTCACCCAATTAAATGTTATCACAACTTTACGTTCCGATAAACAAATCGATAATCAGGTCGTTAACCCAAACGATTTACCTGAAACCTCTATCTACACTTCTAAAGCGACAAATGAATCGGAACAGAATGTGGAGCCAAACGTTGAATCAAATGCCAATCAAAATTCTTCTTCTTCTACTCGAGTAGACCTGCCTACCGAGTATCGTGTTCCATTTCCACATCGTCTTCGACCAAAGAAACACTAGGACCAAATGGAAAAACAGTTGGAAATTTTTAAACAAGTCAAAGTTAACATTCCACTTCTTGACATCGTTAAGCATGTCCCAATGTACGCGAAATTTCTTAAGGACTTGTGTAACCAAAAGCGACACACTCAAGTGCCCAAAAAGGTCTTCTTAGCTGCCAGTTTGAGTGACGTATTGTCCAATCCATGCCCGTCAAATACAAAGATCACGGCTGCCCTACGATTTCATGTACATATGGAGATAAGACGATTAACAAATGTTTGATTGACTTAGGTGCGAGTGTCAACTTGATTCCATACTCCGTGTACGAACAATTAGGCTTAGGTGAGCTCAAATCCACAAAAGTCACCCTTCAATTCACCGATCGCTCCATTGAGAAGCCCATGGGAGAAATCAAGGACGTGCTTATTAGAGTAGGACAATTCATATTCCCCGTTGACTTTATTGCTCTCGAAACACAACCCGTGACAAATCCCGCGAGTCAAATTCCATTGATTTTAGGCCGACCATTCTTAGCCACTTTAAATGCCTTAATCAATTGTCGTAACGGTTCAACGAAAATCTTTTCTGGAAACATGACTTTGGATCTCAACATTTTCAATCTTGAAAGCCAATCGAACGAACCTTGTGACCAAACGTTGAAAGTTAGTGTCATTCACGAAAATTTTGAAAACGAGACACGTGATCTTAATGATGAACGCGAGGCCGAGTACAAAAAATTGTTTCACGAAATCCCCAACGAGATTGAATACACTCTTCCTTTTGAATCGCTTCCAGTTGGGTCCGAATCTCAACCCAATTCTTTGATCGAGCAACTCCCTAAGTTGGACCTCAAACCCTTTCCCGATCACCTTAAGTACGCATACTTAGGTGAAAATGAAACTTGTCCTATCATAATTTCTAACGATCTTTCTCTTGACCAAGAAGCTTCTCTTCTCTCTATTCTTTCGAAAAACAGAGAAGCAATTGGATGGTCGATCTCCGATATAAAGGGAATTAGCCCTGCTATTGTTCAACATCGCATCCATTTAATCAACGATGCTAAGCCTGTTCTTGACGCGCAACGAAGGCTTAATCCAAAAATGAAAGATGCAGTGCGTGATGAAATTCTTAAACTTCTCGACAATGGAATCATTTACCCAATCTCTGATAGTGCATGGGTTAGCCCAATTCACGTTGTACCGAAAAAATCTGGGATAACCATTGTCAAGAACGATTCAAAGGAACTTATTCCAACTCGTACTCAAACGAGTTGGCGTGTTTGCATTGACTATCGAAAACTAAATGCCGCAACATGTAAAGATCACTTCCCTCTTCCTTTCATTGACCAAATGCTCGAACGTTTAGCTGGCCACGAATTCTACTGCTTCCTTGATGGTTATTCCGGCTATAACCAAATTCCAATCGCTCTCGAAGATCAAGTGAAAACGACTTTCACGTGTCCATTCGGTACCTTTGCTTATCGACGTATGCCATTTGGACTTTGTAATGCTCCTGCTACTTTCCAACGATGCATGGTTTGCATTTTTTCCGACATGATTGAACGATTTCTAGAAGTTTTTACGGATGATTTCTCTATCTTTGGCGATTCTTTTTTCCAATGTTTACATCATCTCGAGTTGGTTCTAAATCAATGTAAAGAAAAACATTTGACTTTGAATTGGGAAAATGCTACTTTATGGTCAAACAAGGCATAGTCCTTGGACATATCATCTCAAATAAAGGCATTGAGGTAGATAAAGCGAAAATTGACGTAATTGCAAACCTACCCATTCCCAAATTTGTTAAGGACATTCAATCATTTCTAGGACACGCTGGCTTTTACCGACGCTTTGTGCAAGACTTTAGCAAAATCGCTCGTCCTTTGACGACTCTTGTCGGAAAAGACGTACCATTCGATTTTAACTCTGATTGTATCTCTTCTTTCGAACGTCTCAAAAACGAACTCATTTCTGCTCCAATCATTTGCGCACCCAATTGGGATCTCCCATTTGAAATAATGTGTGATGCTTCTAACTTTGCGGTTGGTGCTGTCTTAGGACAACGCATCAACAAAATCCTTCATGTCATTTACTACGCGAGTATGACTTTGAACGACGCTCAATTACACAACAACCGAAAAAGAGCTTCTAACTGTTGTTTTGGCGCTCGAAAAGTTTCGACCTTACTTGATAGGTTCACACATTACTGTGTACATGGACCACTCTGCTCTTCGATATCGCTTCGCTAAAAAGGATGCTAAATCCCATTTGATTCGTTGGATCCTTTTACTTCAAGAATTTGACCTTTCAATCAAAGACAAAAATGGATCCGATAATGTCATAACCAATCACTTATCTCATCTTCCAAACACACCATCTTCTTTGCCAATCAATGAAAACTTCCCCGATGAACAACTTCTTTCAATTTCTATCAATCCATGGTACGCTGATATAGTGAACTACTTAGTCACTAAAGAAACTCCCTCATCTTGGTCCAAACAGGACAAATACAAATTCATGTCCCAAGTAAAATATTTCTATTGGGATGATCCATACTTGTTCAAATATTGCCTCGACTAAATCATCAGACGTTGCATTCCGGATAATGAGATCAAGAGTGTTCTTTCATTTTGCCACGATCAAGCGTGTGGTGGACATTTCGGTCCTCGAAAAACTTCGAAAAAGGTGCTTCAGTGTGGTTTCTATTGGCCTTCTCTTTTTAAAGACTCATTCGAATTTTGCAAAACTTGCGATCGATGTCAAATGCTTGGACGAATTTATAGACGAGATATGATGCCTCTAAACCCCATTCTTACGATCGAAATCTTTGATGTTTGGGGTATCGACTTTATGGGACCTTTTCCCAATTCTTTTGGAAACTTGTATATCCTTCTCACTGTCGATTACGTCTCAAAATGGGTCGAAGCTGTTCCTTGCAAAACCAACGACCATAGAATTGTTGTGAAATTTCTCAAAGAAAACATCATTTCGAGGTTCGGCACACCTCGCACAATAATCAGCGATAACGGGACGCAATTTTGCAACCGTTCTTTTGAAACTTTAACAAAAAAATACTCGATAACCCACAAGTTATCCACTCCGTACCATCCTCAGACTTGTGACCAAGTTGATGTTTCAAATCGACAAATAAAACAAATCTTGGAAAAAACTGTTAACAAAAATAAAAAAGATTGGTCTCAGAAATTGACCGACGCGCTTTGGGCTTACCGTACTGCTTTTAAAACTAACCTTGGGATGTCCCCATTTCGTTCAGGTTACGGTAAAGCTTGTCATTTACCCATTGAAATTGAACACAAAGCGCTGTGGGTAATAAAGAACTTAAACTTTGATCTTGAGAAAGCTGGCGAAAACCGAAAACTACAACTCAACGAACTAGGAGAACTTAGGAACGACGCGTATGAAAATGACAAAATTTATAAAGAAAGAATAAAAGTTTTTCATGATAAGTCAATCCTAAGGAAAACGTTTTCACCTAACTAGAAAGTTCTTTTATACGACTCAAGACTTCATTTATTCTCTGGGAAACTTAAATCAAGATGGACCGGACCATTTGTGGTACGAACTTTTTTTCCACATGGTGCCATAGAAATAGAAAACCCCAGGGATGGATCGATTTTCAAAGTCAACAGTCATCGTTTGAAACCTTTCTTGGAATTTCCCAGTAACCAAGAGGAGGAGCTCATGATCTTCATGAGCCAAGCTACGTCTAGTAAGAATGTTAACCCTCTTTTGTAAATATGTACATATTTTTCTCCGTTACCTTCATTATATTGTGCATTGACTGTGGGAACACGGTCAAAATTAAGTGTGGGGGGTCTCATTTTCATTTTCTAAGTTTCATGGCATTTTTTTGAATTTTTATTTCCCTTTATCTAAAAAAAATCAAAATTTCTAAATCTCAAAAACATTTTCTTTTTAGAATTTTGATTTATTTTTGAAGAAACGCTATGGGATAAGTATAAGTTTTGGTCAATAAATTGAAATTTTTGAAAATTTATTTGTCTTAACAAAAATAAAAATGAAGTTTGATTCCAAATAACAATGGTTTAACTAGTATATAGGAAGGTTCATATGTGTTAATTATGAAGTATGCCTAATTGAAAATCTTTGTTTAAAAAAGTGGTAAATTTAAAGTAAAGGATATAACATTTTTATCTTCTAAGTTAAATGGTGCTAAGATGATTTTGCAAAACTCTCTCTTTCTAAAAAAATAGAAAAAAACATTTGTATATATGTATATATATTTTTAACACCTAGAGTCATGTGTTCACACTCATGTGTTCACTCGCCATGCTCTATACCCTTCTCACGTAAGCCCGAAAGGCAGTGCACGATCGACATATATGGCCTCAGTTTATCTGAGTTAGGTGTATGTATATAAAAATTCTTTTTAATAACGCATACAGTCGATAAGTGTTCACACTTGTGTGTTCACTCGCCACGCTCTGTATTCCCCTCACATCAGTCCGCAAGGCAGTGCATGGGTAATATATCTGGCCTCAGTTTACCTGAGTTAGGCATATGTAAATATTGTTAATATCAATAAAATTTTCAAATAAGAGAGAGTAAGCAATTAAAATCCAAGCACTATTTTGACTTGTTTGATTTGACTTGTTATTGAAAAGAAATGAAAATACCACTTTGATAATCAACTAAGGATCTATTTCATAGTTACACTTTGATATCAACCGAAACAACGAATTAAATTATATCCTATTTATTATGATAACTTGATTATTGTTGGAAATTTTGACGAGTAAATGAGTTAAATTTTCAAGATAATGACCAAAACTTAATTTAACTTATTTGTGTCTATTTAAAAGTAAATCTTTCATTTGTAAATATTTTCAAAAACTTGCATTCATCCCATTGTAAATAAATCTGGCACTTTGTAAATATTTTCACTTTGCGTTTGGATTTTGTGGGTATTATCCACTGAAAACCCTCACGAGACAACACTCGTCCTACTGGGGACACCCAGAGGTTTAACGGCTTGTTGCATACGCTCAATGCAATCAAGCTCCCTACGAAAATGGATTTATCTTAGTTTTCCTTTATTCGAGGACGAATAAAAAGATAAGTGTGGGGGTATTTGATGTGCACGTAAATGTGCATATATTTACATCCATATTTTATCTCTTTTTATTTAAGTAAATATCATATTTGGGCATTTTAACATGTTTAAAACCAAAATTCAATTATTGTAAATTCATCATATATTCATCTTTATTCAGGAGTAAAATGGTCATTTTTGTGCATGTGTCAATTTGAGAATTTTTACTTGGAAATTTTTATGATTTTTATAGGAAATTTTGATGCATATGGAAGAGGGATTCATGAAGATATATGCATGCACAGGGGAATAAAAAGGAATGAAGAGGAAATAATTCAAGTTCATGATCATGGAGGACTCCATCCACTTACCTAAATCTACAATTAGAAGCTAATGGACAACTAAGTGGAGGTTAAAGCTTCATGCACATTAAATGATGGATTAATTAGTGGCTAATGGTTACTTGGTGGCCACACTTCCTAAAGGGCATTTTGGGAAGCACCCTAAAAATGGAATTAGGAATTTATGCATGTATAAATAGCTTTCTTATGTACATGTAAATATCTTCTACTCTTTGAAATTAGTTAGGAAATCAAAATGAAAGTTGTAAGCTCTATGTTGAATGAAATAAAAATGGCTACCTAGCCTCTTTCTCTTCTCTTTTCTACTTGTTTTTCTTTACTTTTATGCTCATTTCTATTCTTATGCTCTCTTTCATTTCATGTTCATAATTTAGATTTACATTTATGCACTAGTTTAATTCATTTTCTTCTAGTAGTTAATCTTCTTTTTCTTTGTTTATTCTCTACTTTATTTCATTTTCAATGTTGAAATCTCTATGTGTTGAAATGATAACACAAATGAGAGGCTAAACTCCTATAATTTAAGGGTAATGAAGCTTTCTTTTATCATGTAGATTCAACATAAAATTTTCTATGTATGATCTCTTTTATGCTTTATGAGAAATTGGATGTTTATGATTGTTTGTGTTTTATGTTGAATTTGATAGCCTACTTTGTTCATAACAAATAGGCTATGTTTATCTCATTAATCACAATTTGCCTCTTCATCTAAATATGATCATGGCAATGAAGTGAAGTTTGAATCAAAATTTGATGATCTATGTTACTAATTAATAGTAAATAGTTCATGCTTAAACTAGATTTTGGTTTCATTTTCTATGCTATGTTTCATGAGATATGAAAATGAGGACTGGAGTTGTATTATAGTTTGATGGTTGATTTGTGTTAATTAATAAATCAAATAGGCCATGCTTATGATAAATACATCACCAACCCTAATTCGATTAAAAAGAGATCATCATTTGATTTTATGTTGATTTATGTGAAAAATATAAGAAAGTGGATTTGCCTCTAAATTGAATTTTAATCACATAGTTTTTAATCTCAACATTTGCTTAGCTTTCTAGTTTTCCAAACAATCTCCACTTTTAGTTTAATTTGATTGATTAGAAAATTTTGAAATCTAACGATTTCCTGTGGATCGACCCATACTCGCCACGTACTAACTTTTGTACGCCGTGCGCTTGCGGTTAAAATTAATTCAAAATTTATCGGCGATTTTCTAACTCGATAGGAAATTTGCACTACACCACAAAAGGCTTTTAACAGCGCTTGATAAACGTTGTAATAAGATACAACAACGTTAGTTCAAACGCTGTATAACGACATGCTGTCGTATATTCAGAACTTACAACAGCTTTTTGATAAACGCTGTTGAAACATCACTTTGACAGCGTTTCGTACAAACTGTCAATAATGTTTTTACAGTGTTTTCAAACATGCTGTAATATGTTTCTACGGCGTTAATAATTTAGTTGTCGGAGATGTTTAATTCTACTTTAACTGTTTACAACAGCTTTTTATAAACGCTGTGTTATCCCATTTTTGGTCAAAATTGGAATATCAGTGTTGGGTGTGTTTCCTCCACGACTGAACCAAGAAGAAGCAGCCAACAAGCGTATCATCATCAAGGTCATTCGGCAGTCATCATGCGGCACTCAGGATGCCTTAGTACATTCGGCATTCCCAGTACAAAAGCTCATTCGGCATCACCTCATTCGGCACTACCCCATTCGGCATCCTCACAACTACCGAACCAAACTATTTCGACCTCATCACCACCACCGGTCCAAGACCCATCACCGAACCGAGCCCCTGCCACCGGTCCAACTCCATCCTTAAGCCTCGCCAAACCACCAACGCCGGGCCACATAGCTCATCGCCGGACCAACTCCTCCACAGCCACGACCGAACAAAGCTCCGCCGAACCAGATGTGCCAGTCCAGGTTGCTTCAGCCCAGGCCCACCAGCAGCTATAAACATCCAAGGCCCCTGCCCCCTACCTCACTTTATAAATAGAGGGGCAGGGGTACAACAATGGGGGACAAGTTTGAGAGCTCAAGCACGGAAGGAACTTTCAAACACTTTTAGATACTTGTACCAAAGCTTTGTACTTGTAATCTGAGATCTAAAGGAGAAATAACATATAAAGTGGACGTAGGCACGTTCTGGCCGAACCACTATAAATCTGTGTGTCTTTTTACAGTTTAGCCCCTGCTTTTCATATATTTGCATAAGTCATCTAAATCACTAAGAACAACGTAAGATCTACTAAATCATACAACTTTGAGGTGTTTGTCCATTTTTTGTGCAAACATTTTTGGTGCTTTCACTGAGAACTGAACTCAAGGATTCTACCGCTTGGAAGCTGAATTTGAAAGTCTAAAGATTCAGATTGGGAGAATCATGGCAAGACAATCAAGCAGAAGGCCGAGGCCAGAGCAAAGTCAACAGGAAGGGAGTCAAGAGGCTTCCTCAGGAGCAAACCAAGCTTCAGTCTTCATCACCAGGGATGAGATGGAGGCCATGATGAGAAGACAAGAAGGGATGATCCAGAACTTGCTTCAACAGATTGGGCAACTTGGAGCACGGAACCAAGGCGCAACTGGAGTTCAGAACGGAGCAGGACCATCTGGCGTAGCACCAGAGCTAGGGGGCACACATGCAGAACATGTTGACCCAATCCCGAGAAGAGAGACGGGGGCATCCGAACAATCTGGTAACAATAGAAGAATGAACGCTCCGCCAGGGGGGCATACACCTGAAAGCTCCCACGGACTCAGGGGGCAGGTCGAAGGCAGTGAACGAGGACTTCAGCTTGGAGACAATGACAGATTAGCTGAGATGGTTAGAAGAGCTATGAGAGGCGGACTAGTGAATAGAGACCTGGAGGATGTGAATAGGAGTCCTTTTACCACAACAATCAGGCGAGCTAGGAACCCACCAGATTTTAAGCTACCATCATTGGATATGTATAATGGAAGGACAGACCCCACGGTTCATCTGACAAAATATATAAGGCATATGGAAGTGCTGGGGGCATCAGAGGAGGTTATGGCCCGGTGCTTTCCATTGTACTTGGCAGATATTGCGGCGTTGTGGTTCAGACAACTGGAAAGCGGCTCCATAGGAACGTGGGCAGATTTAACTGAGAGATTCATGAGGCAATTCAGGGTTCATATTGCAAGACCCAAGAATGTGATGACTTTGGCAACCTTGAAGCAGAAAACTGGAGAGACTTTGAGGAGTTTTCTAACACGATTTAATGCGGCAGCAGCATCAGTGGATCGACCAGATCCATCTATGGTCATGATGGCGGCTGTATCTGGAATAGCTGATAGTACGGAGTTCAAGAATTCGTTAACTAAAGATCCGCCTATGAATCTGGGAGAGTTCTATCATGAGGCTGAAAAGTTTCTGCGTTTGGAAGATGCTAGTGCAGAAAGAGAGGAAGAAGTTGACGTTTACGCAATCAAGAGCGGAAACCCACCTGGAAGGGGTGCGGAGACTGGTAAAGGAAAGAGAAAGGCTGAGGATAATGATGACAGGTCAAAGCGGCCACGGAAAGAGTCGCGATTCACCACTTACTCCGAGCTGAATGAGAGTTTGGAGCGAATCTATCAAGATACAAGAGAGCAGGTTCCCTACCGTGGGCCAATGCGAAGGGATCCGACTATTAACGAAAGGAAATCAGACAGATATTGCTTGTTCCACGACCTGAATGGTCATCATACCAACGATTGCAGGCATCTGAAAGATGAGGTGGAGGGGCATATTCGGAATGGTTTGCTATCACAATATGTGAGAAGGAGGGCCACAACGGTGGGACAAGAACGACCACCGCCCGCACCAACTGAAGACGGCTCAGGATCGAGATGTCATCTTATTATCCGTTGATCGAGATAACGACGAACGAGCAGCAAACTCCACACTGATACGGTTAAGTTGTTTACACATGTACAGGACCACGAACGATCCTCAGGCATGCTCTGATACAACTATAAACCACATCGATATAGGCGTTTGCACTCCGACGTCACTACTTTGTTTTTGTTCTTTATTTCTTAAATTTGGATTTGACTTTGCTGAACATTTCTATTTTAAATTTCATCAGTTGAATGGATATTTGGTTTTGATAATTCTAAAATGGCTAAACTACTTACACATGTACGGGATCGCGAACGATCCCTAGGCATGCTCTGAGATAGTGATAAACCGCCACAACAGACAATCCAGAAACTCACCCGAACGTGAATCTGGTTTGGATGGTATTAAGTCCCCCCCGGGCACACATCAACTCGCCTCGAACGGCACCCCGACCTCGAACGGTCACAACTCGCCTCGAACGGCACCCCGACCGCGAACGGTCACAATTCGTCGCGAACGGCACCCGACCTCGAACGGTCGCAACTCGCCTCGAACGGCACCCGACTTCGAACAGTCACAAACTCGCCTCGAACGGCACCCGACTTCGAACAGTCACAAACTCGCCTCGAACGGCACCCGACTTCGAACAGTCACAAACTCGCCTCGAACGGCACAACTCATCTCGCCACAAGTGGCTCGATCGCGAACGGTCGCCATTTGAGGTCCACCCCCTGACCGCCAACAGTCGCACCTTACCACGAATGGCTCGATCTCGAACGATCGTCATTCGAAGTAAGGCGCTTGACCGCGAACGGTCACATTTCACCCCAAGTGGCTTGATCGCGAACGGTCGCCATATGAGGTCCGCCTTCTGACCGGGCTCGGTCGCACTTTACCTCGAATGACTCGACCCCGAACGGTCGTCATTTGAAGTAAAGCGCTTGACCGTGAACGATCACATTCCACCACAAATGACTCGATCTTGAACGATCGTCGCATGGATTTAGACGCTTGACCGCGAACGAACGCACTTTACCTCAAATGACTTGATCGCGAACGGTCGTCATTTGAAGTTAGGCGCTTGATCACGAACGGCCGCGCTTCATCCCAAAGTAGCTCGATCCCGAACGGTCGTCATTTGGGGCCATATAAACCTATCAAGCTCTTTACAGGTTGTTGACAGGTTACGAACATCCAGCTCATGGCATTACAAAACACGTCTTCCTACCGCAAGTCATGTTTTGGGGGGCAAAGTGTTATCCCATTTTTGGTCAAAATTGGAATATCAGTGTTGGGTGCGTTTCCTCCACGACTGAACCAAGAAGAAGCAGCCAACAAGCGTATCATCATCAAGGTCATTCGGCAGTCATCATGCGACACTCAGGATGCCTTAGTACATTCGGCATTCCCAGTACAAAAGCTCATTCGGCATCACCTCATTCGGCACTACCCCATTCGGCATCCTCACAACTACCGAACCAAACTATTTCGACCTCATCACCACCACCGGTCCAAGACCCATCACCGAACCGAGCCCCTGCCACCGGTCCAACTCCATCCTTAAGCCTCGCCAAACCACCAACGCCGGGCCACATAGCTCATCGCCGGACCAACTCCTCCACAGCCACGACCGAACAAAGCTCCGCCGAACCAGATGTGCCAGTCCAGGTTGCTTCAGCCCAGGCCCACCAGCAGCTATAAACATCCAAGGCCCCTGCCCCCTACCTCACTCTATAAATAGAGGGGCAGGGGTACAACAATGGGGGACAAGTTTGAGAGCTCAAGCACGGAAGGAACTTTCAAACACTTTTAGATACTTGTACCAAAGCTTTGTACTTGTAATCTGAGATCTAAAGGAGAAATAACATATAAAGTGGACGTAGGCACGTTCTGGCCGAACCACTATAAATCTGTGTGTCTTTTTATAGTTTAGCCCCTGCTTTTCATATATTTGCATAAGTCATCTAAATCACTAAGAACAACGTAAGATCTACTAAATCATACAACTTTGAGGTGTTTGTCCATTTTTTGTGCAAACACGCTGTTATTAAATCATCAACTATTTCGACAGCATGTACTAAACGCTGTTATTGACTATTTAAAGATAATTACAGCACGAATTGAACGCTATTGTTTCTTCATTGACAGCATTAATCAAACGTTGTCTTCTATTTATATAAGAGCTTTAATATTCCACTCTATTTTTGAATATTCCAGAACTATATTTTGAGTATATTCAAGCAACTAGTATATATAACATGTTCTAATAACTATTAATTAGTTACATAAACTAGTTAAGACAATATTAATAAACAAAAGACATCCATAAACCAAGTTTCAATAATATCCATAAACAAAAATAACAAAGTAAACCAAGTTGCCACAAATTCTGTTAAACAAAGACACGTTATATGTTAAACAAAAATATAATATCAATACAGTAAGTCCGCACCAAATGCCAACAACAAAACGTGCATCTAAAAAGTTTCATATGCTCGCTACTTGCTACGGAAGAAGAATGTGCCATCGCCATCTTTAATTACCTGCAATGAATAAATTTGAAGTCAGTGAGTAAACGCCATCTAAAAATATCAGTATATGTGATAAGGCAACGGATAAGATTGTATCAAAAGTTTGTATCAAAACTTAGGAAAATAAAAACTACAATTCAGATCTTCTTCAATTCAAACTAAAAAGAGGAACTGTCAGCAAATTTATTTACAAAAGTACCCCCCCCCCTCCAAAAAACCCCCCGGGAAACAACAAGTTTTTTTTTAATCTATCTATGATCATTAAACAATCATTTGATCCTACTTCTATCGAGGATCACTAATAAAGTGATATGGCTTTAAGAGTGTGTCTGGTCTTGCATTATAAACCCCCTGAACACCAATTACCGATCTTAAAATGATTGGAGACTGCATGCTTAAACTATACAAATTATCAATTTTTTTGCATCGTTATCATCATTATCCTTGCCTTCCCAAATGATGGGGTCGGCCACAATTATCAGTTTTTCACAAATTTCCAAATATCAACATTCCTAATTTATTTTGCTAAACTGCATATTAAGTTTTTTAAAATAATTTCAACCACTGTGCAATAGTACAAGTATATTTAACTGTGCCAGGTAATGGTTTACCTGCCAATCTGGTCTTCCATGATTAGGAGCTCTATCCTCAAAATTCACACCTAGAGCATTAGCAAAATCATCAATTGTAAAAGAATATTGTTGTTTAGAGTTATCTGGAACAGCAACTCCTATTGAATCAGTTGTTGGATCAAACAGCACATTCTCAGGATTGTTGTCACATACCGATATTTTCGACTTTCGAAAATTCGACATCGATACTTACTTTATCGACTGCCGGGCAATCGAGTGCCGGGAACCCGATAGTGATGGTTTTAGAAAGAAGAGGTAGAAGAAAAAGAAAGCAGAAGAAAGAGAGAAGAACAACAGAACAACATCAGAACAGAAAACAATATCAGAATCTCACATATCGCAGCGGAACAATATACAATAGATAATTACTAGTCTTTTAAGACAAAGAACTATATCAGTTTATACATACATCAATCAGAGTCAATATACGACTCAATACAACACAGCACATCAATGGACAGTTATATAAACTTGTCCTCATACAGAATACACAGCGGAATAAATACTATCAGATACAAATACTACGTCTCGTCATCCAGCTTATCTCCAAAGCTCCAGAATATCCTGATAACATAACTCTAGGCTGCCCGTGTGGAAATTGGTGGGCACCCAGAGTTTAGAAGGGAACAATAAACTCCGAGTCAGTCATGGTGACTGGTGTGAGATCGTAAAACAGTTATTTTTCACAAAGAAAATAAAACAAATTCGCAATGTTTTTGGAAAATGAAACTACCATAAGACCTCCCGCCACACACACAATGCAAACGCAGAATTGGAAGAGATTTCTTCTTATGATAGTCAAAGATGCTTACTACGCAAAGTCAATTTTTTTATTATTATTATTAGTGCATAGTGTAGAAAACATTTCGAAAGTATAATATAAATCTTAGCCAGCATAGACATTTCGAACTATGCCTACTATAGCTACCATCCAAATAGTGGGGCGCCACCATAAGTGAATGATAGGTTCTACAACTAAAACCGTACAAGTCACGTATTGTTTCTTTGGATTTCCAACAAATGGTCAGGCTAAGGAACTTCCTATCCACGATGGGTACGTCCCTGGAATAGACGACCCGAGAACCTAACGTTACGGTTAGATCTCTGCCAACACAAGGCCGGGTTACCTCTGCAAAAATAGGTAACTACTGACACGCGTATGTCATCCCCCGATCGTAACCGATCTTCCCGAGGATCCCCGATTTCCAACAAACCACATAGTAAAAATGCAGCAACCACATAGGCTAAGTATCTGGGCTCCATACCATGATACCACCTCTATCCAGAAGGAATGACATACACTAAGGGGCGCTACTCCCTAGAACCTTGCCGCATCCTTCCTGTTTTGACCATTTCCGGGGTGTGAGGCTCGACGAAGTCTCGTCCACAAAGCTACGCTTCCTACAAAGCCATGCTTCGGGTCAAACAAAATGATCAACCTATGATCACAAAGATATAAGATCAAACAAATGATCATATCACAAATGATCAAACACTGATCATTTCACAGCAACACTCAGTATGCCACGTTACCAAATTGGGATATATCGCTGATAAATTTCAACTACATAACCTCTGAGCTCGTACGTCTCAGAGAAGGGTGTTAAGCTAAGAGAATAAATTCTCCGCCACCAACAGAAATGTATTTGAAAGAAATCAGCTTTATATCTCAAATTGTAACGTCAGACACACAATCCATACAAGTCTGTTCCGGGATCGAACAGAACCGAAGGCACTTCTCACGAAGCCCTTGCATATCCGGATAAATTTCTAATCACGTCCGGACTTCCCGTCACTAAGGGTGATAAAACCTCTAAACCGGAGATCAGCCGATGTAGAGTAACTCGACGGTAATCCTTCCGTTTTCAAAAATATCCGGTCTTCAACACCGGTCTTCGAATGCAATTCATAACGACGTATCACATATTCGGAGTGGGTTATACGACCCCATGGTCCTTTCCCGGCTAACCCGAATAGTGAGCGATTATTCAAAAATAAGTGTGGCATTCAAATTCATCCAATTCACAACAAATACCATTCAAGGTGATTATTGATAGTCGGTTATTTAACTATCAATAAAGATGCGCAACATCATCAGATTCCAAATAATTTTCCAAATTATTTATTTTCCAAAATATCTTTACTAGATATATAATTTCCACACTTCAAAAATAAATCAACGTTTATTTTTCTAAACAGTTTCCCTTTCCTTTATAAATTCCATAGTGAATTTATATTTCAAAATATCTTCTGATATACGATTTTCAAATCGATTTCAATATTCACTTTCAATTTATCTTTACAGAGATAAACCTCAAAAACGTTTCATTTCGTTTTGGAAAACATTTCCATCCTTATTTAAAAATAAGTCAGCAATTCACAAATCCATTTATTTTCAACACTTAGAAAATATTCGATACATTTAAATCAAATTAAGTATATATTCATTCTTTAAGGAAAACATTTACTATAACAACATTTATTTGAGTCAAAACGAATGTTACGTAAAACATCATTACGACGACTCAAAATCACTAGTATAGGGATTCGGAATTAAGATAGATATATAAATCCCAATACTAGATAAAAATATTCCTTTCGGAAATCATTTACTATAACAACAGTGTTATAGTCCACCATTTCCTTATATTTTCGAAAACGCCTATTTCAACAATAAATGTTGAAATCTATGCTTTCGATATTTAACACATTTTAAAACATCTTTAAAATGTTTAACTTCATTTTTAATATTACTTCTTCAAAAATAAATCCATTTTACTAAACAATATATTCACTGTCCAAAATCGTGAATATAATTCACTTAACCCAATTTCAATCCTTTTTACACATTTTAATTTCAATAGAGATTCGCTATCCAAAATCGCGAATATATCTTCTTTAAAAATCTTCTATATTTAATTTATCCAATTCAATTGATCTCGAATTTATAAAACAACGTTTATAAATTCTATTTTTATATTTTATAACAACTTTGATTTATAAATCTCCTTTATAAATCAATTCGATAAATATTCCATTTAAAGGAAAAAATCCAATTTATAAGTAAACTTCTTATAAATCTTTTATTCTAAAATTTCATTCATTATATAACTTCACACTTTATAAATCTATAAACTTCATATCTTCACAATTTATAATTCTATAAATTTTCTATCTTCACAATTTATAATTCTATAAATTTTCTATCTTCACAATTTATAATTCTATAAATTTTACTATCTTCACAATTTATAAAACTCGTTTTAAATTCCAATAATTTTAATTGATAAATATCAATTTTGTACATCTTTTACATACATCGTTTTTAATAATTCAAAAATCCAAATTTAAACTATTTTATAAATCACTTAACTATTTATTTCAAAAATCATCTTTTGGTTATATTTCACAAACATTATAATTTCCATAACTTTAAATTTATAACATTTATTTATTTAAGATAAATAAATTCAAAAATTTAATAAATCGTATACTTTCCAAAAATCACTTCAAAATCCTTTTTAAAGTAAAAATCGTTATTTTTTTAAAACTTCAAAAGTTTAAATCCAATGATGCAACGCACCAATTAGTCCATCACACATCAAACATCATATATCATCATATGAGAACAGAATATATATCAATATCTGTAAATAAATAAATACAGTTGAGGAATCCAGTTGGATCCCTCCAACCTGTTTCCCTGCATCCACAGACGTTAGCACAATACCAATTCCACTTCGAGGTGGAATATCACGGTATATGGGTTTTATAAAAATAATCCGCTTACTAGCGGCGCAATAGGGTCTCATCCGCTATACGAGGCGGGAAATCATCAATCCAATATATACATATGCCAATATGTATATATTGCTATATATATATATATACCCTACTATATCTAATATCACATCCAATAACAATCAATCAAATGAATAATAACTGCACTTCATTTTGAGTGAGAAAAATCTCACCTTTGCTATTTATTTTGCAATCCGTTTCCATTCCAGTTTGTTTTCTCGACTTTATTTGACCTTGTATAAACAATTATACAATTTATTAATATTCGAACAGATCGAATAATAAATTTTCATTTGGTAATTTAAATTAACTAGTGATTAAATTTAAATCAAAGGATTAAATTTTAACTAATTTCCTTGAAAACCTTTTTATAACAAAAATGATTAAATAGGTTAATTACCAAAATACATTTTCTTAAAATAAACAGGTAAGTTCAAAATGTGTATGTATAGATATATCTATTTTATATATATTTTCTCTCTGATTTACCTATATATTAACTTACTGTAAAGCTTCTTCTTCAATATATATTTATTGTTTTTTTTTTCCTTTCTGCAAATTAAAACAGAAACAACTTTTTTAAAAATCTATGTTAAAACTTACTGCTTGAACCATATATATTATTTGTAAAGATTTTGTTAATATCTGCTGTGATATATATTTTTTTTTCTCTTTTCTAATTACACTCAGATTACACTTAAACGAACAGAGTAAAATATACCTGCTCTCGAACAAAACCTCGATCGCAAGCACAACGCCTCCTAATCTAACATCGACGAACTCGTGAAGCCGCCACCATCTCTGCCGTGCTCGCCATTGATCGCAAACCAATGCCGCCCTCGAAGTCGTGAGTCCACGACTCTCACCAGAACGTCATTGCGACGCAGCTCCTCCCCACGAGTGCGCACCTCCACCCAGATCACCACGCCCTGTCGAGCATGCGACATTGGCCACCGAAGCATTAGTTCATCGCGAACGAACTCGTGATTGATAACACGTTCGCGACACTGCTGCCGCTCTCCCCCAAATCCAAAGCCGCCACTTCGCACGCGCTTGTCTCAATCGAACTCCCAATTTGTCACATTGTTATGCCCTACGTGCTCGCCATTAGCTACTGCTTGGAGTCGACGACGCCGCTCATTGAAACCCTTCCCAAAAATTGAACGTGAATCCCCTATACTTGCTCGACTTTGACTGCCGATACTGCCCCATTTGAACGAGCGCGCTTTTGATTCGTTAAAAATAGAGAATGAGGAAAGGGGATTTAGGGCTCGCAAGTTTGATTTTATTGATTCAAACGGGAAGGAGCCATTTATTTGTTCTATAATTTTTTTTTCGTTTGTCTTCTGGAAAGAATGGAAGGAGACGGTGCATTTTAAAAATGAGGAGCGTAATGGGTTGCGAGAATTAAGGCTGAAAGAAAGGAGAGCGATGGGTTGCGCGATAATTTCGTGGTCTTCAGCGTGATGTAAGGCGTGAGATAAGGGATGTTGTCTTTTGTTTAAATTTTTAAATTTAAATTTAAATTCAATTTGTTTCGGTATAATTTTTAACGCGTTTATGTGTCGTATTCTCACCCAACAACTCCGAACGATACGAAATTTAAAACCCGGTGATAATTTAATGTTACGGACCCAATGGAACCGGTTTCGTCGAATTCCGAGACTGTTTGAAAATGACTATTTTTAAATATCGATTCGAACAATATAATTTCAAACTGAACAATTCACTCCCAAATTCGATTCTGAAGCTTCTGTTATCTTCAGTAATATCAATATGAAATTTAAAAGCTTTCGAAATATTTTTCTTCAACTTTAAATTGAAGATACAAATTTTTATTCAATATACAATAGTTTAAATTTTATAATTTAATTGCCAAATTCAAAGTTATATTCGGGTTTCAAATTAAATCATCGTTCAAATATTTAAAATTAATTAAATATTTTCAATTTAATTTGTTCAAAATTCTGGGTCGTTACAAACTTCCCTCCTTAAAAGAATTTCGTCCTCGAAATTACAAGTTAGGCAAAAGAGTCCTTAACACGTCTACTATTTTTCAACATCCAAATAGTTTTATCAAATTTTCAAAACAAATCTTTCTACTAAAGATTCGTTATCATTCAACTAAATTTTCCAACTCTAATTATAAGTTTCAAAACAATCTTGTTTTACTTCTCAATTCAAATTTTAAATTTAAATTCAAATTTTAACTTTCAAATTTTCTCAAAAATTTTCTAACGCCCTAAATTTTCGAAAAATTTCGCCAGCGTCTCCTTTGCGCGGCTAATACGGTACGACTACAAAACGTCCCTACGGACTCTCAGATTTCAAAAAGAAAAAGAAAAAGCCAAGCGGCTAGACAAGAAAGTCATCAAATCTCATATTGGAATTTAAATACATACCTTTTTCGAGCAATTCAAATTTATCTTTGAAAGTAAAATCCCAATTCCTTTATAACACCTGTATATCCTACTAGCCATAATATCTAGTTACATATATTCAAACCATTTTGCACATTTTATTATACAATTTTCAATATATACTCCTTATACCACTTCTAGTTTACTATTGAAGTTATATATTTATTCTCATTCCATTTTACATTTCAAAATCATTTGAATTCGATTTACAATTCCAATTTAATTTGGATTCAGTTTATCTCCTGAATATTGAATTTATCAATTATCTGTTATTTACAACTGCACTATCTTAAATTAGTTCCAATTACTAATTCAAATTGATATCAATTCAATTTATTTTAATTCTACTTATCTTTAAACTGGATTTCCAATTTCCATATGAATTTTAATTCATCTTTCATTTACAATTATTCAATTCAATTCAATTCATTTGCTTACAAATTCGAAATGAGTTTCAACATTTACTTTCACTTTCATTAAATCACAATTGATTCACTTGTATTTACATTTATTTAACTTCATCTTTAAGTTAAATTTATTCTATCAAAATTCAAATTGTATAAGTTATCCACTTAGTAATATTTCATAATTATCTTTATATAGCATTCCAGAGTTTACCCACATTTCAAAGCCATTTTGAAAACAATTCAAATTCCATTTGAATTTCCAAAACAAAAACCCAAATTTTCCAAACACTTTCCATTTAAAAAAATTTGGCAGCAATTCCTCTTTTGGAAACCGAAAATGAATTCTAATGATGTGGCCATCATCATCAGGATTATTTTCCAGCGACCGAAAAGAGTTTAGAGCCTTCAACTCTCCAAAATACTTTTCAAACCCTTTGAAATTCATTTTCAAATCAAAAATGATTTAAACTTTCCAAATCTCCAAAATTTTCAAATTCTTTTCAAAACATTTCCAAAAACTTCTCTGGAATTCCATTTTAAATTACAAGTCATATTTATAATTTATATTCTCAAATTTCATTTGTATATGAATTTTATTTCTTAACTTTGGAGTTACGATTTCAATTTCTTATTCAATTTCAAATTTAATGATAACATTTCAACATTATCACTTTCTTAACAAACATGCATCCATATACTATAGTAATTCATAGAAAATCATTTCTTTATCATACAAAAATAGTTTTGGGCAAAATTATTTCATTCACCCTATTTAAATACAATACTGTGCCGAATTGTTCTATTCAAGTGTTTAGAGATCCCTATCAATGATCGTTAATTACTCGTATTGACCAGAATCCATATACCACTCAATAAATCAATCATCACAATATAAAACAATTTTTTTATATTCACTAACAAATACGCGCTCGTATATATTATTACACTCAAACTCATTCTAGAGTACTACTGACTCTATCTCTAATGAGTAACACCCAACAGAGCAGGGTTGTCGCTTAACCATATGCTCTGATACCACTTTGTCACATACCGATATTTTCGACTTTCGAAAATTCGACATCGATACTTACTTTATCGACTGTCGAGCAATCGAGTGCCGGAAACCCGATAGTGATGGTTTTAGAAAGAAGAGGTCCGCAAATCCATACCTCTTGATTAACCACTAATCTCCATTGATTAACTCAAAATGAACGGGAATACGAACTATGATGGTTTAAGAAGAAGAAAAAGGTAGAAGAAGAAGAAAGCAGAAGAAGAAGAGAAGAACAACAGAACAACATCAGAACAGAAAACAATATCAGAATCTCACATATCGCAGCGGAACAATATACAATAGATAATTACTAGTCTTTTAAGACAAAGAACTATATCAGTTTATACATACATCAATCAGAGTCAATATACGACTCAATACAACACAGCACATCAATGGACAGTTATATAAACTTGTCCTCATACAGAATACACAGCGGAATAAATACTATCAAATACAAATACTACGTCTCGTCATCCAGCTTATCTCCAAAGCTCCAGAATATCCTGATAACATAACTCTAGGCTGCCCGTATGGAAATTGGTGGGCACCCAGAGTTTAGAAGGGAACAATAAACTCCGAGTTAGTCATGGTGACTGGTGTGAGATCGTAAAATAGTTATTTTTCACAAAGAAAATAAAACAAATTCGCAATGTTTTTGGAAAATGAAAGTACCATAAGACCTCCCGCCACACACACAATGCAAACGCAGAATTGAAGGAGATTTCTTCTTATGATAGTCAAAGATGCTTACTACGCAAAGTCAATTTTTTTTTTATTATTATTAGTGCATAGTGTAGAAAACATTTCGAAAGTATAATATAAATCTTAGCCAGCATAGACATTTCGAACTATGCCTACTATAGCTACCATCCAAACAGTGGGGCGCCACCATAAGTGAATGATAGGTTCTACAACTAAAACCGTACAAGTCACGTATTGTTTCTTTGGATTTCCAACAAATGGTCAGGCTAAGGAACTTCCTATCCACGATGGGTACGTCCCTGGAATAGACGACCCGAGAACCTAACGTTACGGTTAGATCTCTGCCAACACAAGGCCGGGTTACCTCTGCAAAAATAGGTAACTACTGACACGCGTATGTCATCCCCCGATCGTAACCGATCTTCCCGAGGATCCCCGATTTCCAACAAACCACATAGTAAAAATGCAGCAACCACATAGGTTAAGTATCTGGGCTCCATACCATGATACCACCTCTATCCAGAAGGAATGACATACACTAAGGGGCGCTACTCCCTAGAACCTTGCCGCATCCTTCCTGTTTTGACCATTTCCGGGGTGTGAGGCTCGACGAAGTCTCGTCCACAAAGCTACGCTTCCTATAAAGCCATGCTTCGGGTCAAACAAAATGATCAACCTATGATCACAAAGATATAAGATCAAACAAATGATCATATCACAAATGATCAAACACTGATCATTTCACAGCAACACTCAGTATGCCACGTTACCAAATTGGGATATATTGCTGATAAATTTCAACTACATAACCTCTGAGCTCGTACGTCTCAGAGAAGGGTGTTAAGCTAAGAGAATAAATTCTCCGCCACCAACAGAAATGTATTTGAAAGAAATCAGCTTTATATCTCAAATTGTAACGTCAGACACACAATCCATACAAGTCTGTTCCGGGATCGAACAGAACCGAAGGCAATTCTCACGAAGCCCTTGCATATCCGGATAAATTTCTAATCACGTCCGGACTTCCCGTCACTAAGGGTGATAAAACCTCTAAACCGGAGATCAGCCGATGTAGAGTAACTCGACGGTAATCCTTCCGTTTTCAAAAATATCCGGTCTTCAACACCGGTCTTCGAATGCAATTCATAACGACGTATCACATATTCGGAGTGGGTTATACGACCCCATGGTCCTTTCCCGGCTAACCCGAATAGTGAGCGATTATTCAAAAATAAGTGTGGCATTCAAATTCATCCAATTCACAACAAATACCATTCAAGGTGATTATTGATAGTCGGTTATTTAACTATCAATAAAGATGCGCAACATCATCAGATTCCAAATAATTTTCCAAATTATTTATTTTCCAAAATATCTTTACTAGATATATAATTTCCACACTTCAAAAATAAATCAACGTTTATTTTTCTAAACAGTTTCCCTTTCCTTTATAAATTCCATAGTGAATTTATATTTCAAAATATCTTCTGATATACGATTTTCAAATCGATTTCAATATTCACTTTCAATTTATCTTTACAGAGATAAACCTCAAAAACGTTTCATTTCGTTTTGGAAAACATTTCCATCCTTATTTAAAAATAAGTCAGCAATTCACAAATCCATTTATTTTCAACACTAGGAAAATATTCGATACATTTAAATCAAATTAAGTATATATTCATTCTTTAAGGAAAACATTTACTATAACAACATTTATTTGAGTCAAAACGAATGTTACGTAAAACATCGTTACGACGACTCAAAATCACTAGTATAGGGATTCGGAATTAAGATAGATATATAAATCCCAATACTAGATAAAAATATTCCTTTCGGAAATCATTTACTATAACAACAGTGTTATAGTCCACCATTTCCTTATATTTTCGAAAACGCCTATTTCAACAATAAATGTTGAAATCTATGCTTTCGATATTTAACACATTTTAAAACATCTTTAAAATGTTTAACTTCATTTTTAATATTACTTCTTCAAAAATAAATCCATTTTACTAAACAATATATTCACTGTCCAAAATCGTGAATATAATTCACTTAACCCAATTTCAATCCTTTCTACACATTTTAATTTCAATAGAGATTCGCTATCCAAAATCGCGAATATATCTTCTTTAAAAATCTTCTATATTTAATTTATCCAATTCAATTGATCTCGAATTTATAAAACAACGTTTATAAATTCTATTTTTATATTTTATAACAACTTTGATTTATAAATCTCCTTTATAAATCAATTCGATAAATATTCCATTTAAAGGAAAAAATCCAATTTATAAGTAAACTTCTTATAAATCTTTTATTCTAAAATTTCATTCATTATATAACTTCACACTTTATAAATCTATAAACTTCATATCTTCACAATTTATAATTCTATAAATTTTCTATCTTCACAATTTATAATTCTATAAATTTTCTATCTTCACAATTTATAATTCTATAAATTTTTCTATCTTCACAATTTATAAAACTCATTTTAAATTCCAATAATTTTAATTGATAAATATCAATTTTGTACATCTTTTACATACATCATTTTTAATAATTCAAAAATCCAAATTTAAACTATTTTATAAATCACTTAACTATTTATTTCAAAAATCATCTTTTGGTTATAATTCACAAACATTATAATTTCCATAACTTTAAATTTATAACATTTATTTATTTAAGATAAATAAATTCAAAAATTTAATAAATCGTATACTTTCCAAAAATCACTTCAAAATCCTTTTTAAAGTAAAAATCGTTATTTTTTTAAAACTTCAAAAGTTTAAATCCAATGATGCAACGCACCAATTAGTCCATCACACATCAAACATCATATATCATCATATGAGAACAGAATATATATCAATATCTGTAAATAAATAAATACAGTTGAGGAATCCAGTTGGATCCCTCCAACCTGTTTCCCTGCATCCACAGACGTTAGCACAATACCAATTCCACTTCGAGGTGGAATATCGCGGTATATGGGTTTTATAAAAATAATCCGCTTACTAGCGGCGCAATAGGGTCTCATCCGCTATACGAGGCGGGAAATCATCAATCCAATATATACATATGCCAATATGTATATATTGCTATATATATATAGATATACCCTACTATATCTAATATCACATCCAATAACAATCAATCAAATCAATAATAACTGCACTTCATTTTGAGTGAGAAAAATCTCACCTTTGCTATTTATTTTGCAATCCGTTTCCATTCCAGTTTGTTTTCTCGACTTTATTTGACCTTGTATAAACAATTATACAATTTATTAATATTCAAATAGATCGAATAATAAATTTTCATTTGGTAATTTAAATTAACTAGTGATTAAATTTAAATCAAAGGATCAAATTTTAA
This sequence comes from Allium fistulosum, assembly GCA_030737815.1. NCBI lineage: Eukaryota > Viridiplantae > Streptophyta > Magnoliopsida > Asparagales > Amaryllidaceae > Allium > Allium fistulosum. The sequence goes on from CM060903.1 coordinate 1,508,906,750, forward strand.
CTAATTTCCTTGAAAACCTTTTTATAACAAAAATGATTAAATAGGTTAATTACCAAAATACATTTTCTTAAAATAAACAGGTAAGTTCAAAATGTGTATGTATAGATATATCTATTTTATATATATTTTCTCTCTGATTTACCTATATATTAACTTACTGTAAAGCTTCTTCTTCAATATATATTTATTGTTTTTTTTTCCTTTCTGCAAATTAAAACAGAAACAACTTTTTTAAAAATCTATGTTAAAACTTACTGCTTGAACCATATATATTATTTGTAAAGATTTTGTTAATATCTGCTGTGATATATATTTTTTTTTCTCTTTTCTAATTACACTCAGATTACACTTAAACGAACAGAGTAAAATATACCTGCTCTCGAACAAAACCTCGATCGCAAGCACAACGCCTCCTAATCTAACATCGACGAACTCGTGAAGCCGCCACCATCTCTGCCGTGCTCGCCATTGATCGCAAACCAATGCCGCCCTCGAAGTCGTGAGTCCACGACTCTCACCAGAACGTCATTGCGACGCAGCTCCTCCCCACGAGTGCGCACCTCCACCCAGATCACCACGCCCTGTCGAGCATGCGACATTGGCCACCGAAGCATTAGTTCATCGCGAACGAACTCGTGATTGATAACACGTTCGCGACACTGCTGCCGCTCTCCCCCAAATCCAAAGCCGCCACTTCGCACGCGCTTGTCTCAATCGAACTCCCAATTTGTCACATTGTTATGCCCTACGTGCTCGCCATTAGCTACTGCTTGGAGTCGACGACGCCGCTCGCTGAAACCCTTCCCAAAAATCGAACGTGAATCCCCTATACTTGCTCGACTTTGACTGCCGATACTGCCCCATTTGAACGAGCGCGCTTTTGATTCGTTAAAAATAGAGAATGAGGAAAGGGGATTTAGGGCTCGCAAGTTTGATTTTATTGATTCAAATGGGAAGGAGCCATTTATTTGTTCTATAATTTTTTTTTCGTTTGTCTTCTGGAAAGAATGGAAGGAGACGGTGCATTTTAAAAATGAGGAGCGTAATGGGTTGCGAGAATTAAGGCTGAAAGAAAGGAGAGGGATGGGTTGCGCGATAATTTCGTGGTCTTCAGCGTGATGTAAGGCGTGAGATAAGGGATGTTGTCTTTTGTTTAAATTTTTAAATTAAATTTAAATTCAATTTGTTTCGGTATAATTTTTAACGCGTTTATGTGTCGTATTCTCACCCAACAACTCCGAACGATACGAAATTTAAAACCCGGTGATAATTTAATGTTACGGACCCAATGGAACCGGTTTCGTCGAATTCCGAGACTGTTTGAAAAATGACTATTTTTAAATATCGATTCGAACAATATAATTTCAAAATGAACAATTCACTCCCAAATTCGATTCTGAAGCTTCTGTTATCTTCAGTAATATCAATACGAAATTTAAAAGCTTTCGAAATATTTTTCTTCAACTTTAAATTAAGATACAAATTTTTATTCAATATACAATAGTTTAAATTTTATAATTTAATTGCCAAATTCAAAGTTATATTCGGGTTTCAAATTAAATCATCGTTCAAATATTTAAAATTAATTAAATATTTTCAATTTAATTTTTCAAAATTCTGGGTCGTTACAATTGTTTAGGACCTGCTCCCATGAAGCCACGCCAAATCGTGTTTTAGACTGGGTAGATGTCCATTCAAGCCCAGTTTCATCAATAACTCTAGAATAGTCCACTTGACCTATAGAATATAAATTAGATTATGGACCTGCTGCTTGAGAACTTTGGTGATCACCTAGATACAATTGTAAAGATTGATAAGCTGCAATTTAGTGCAAAAATCTAAAAAAAAATAAGGATCTTACCTCGACTATTTAACAATGGAACTGGAGCGTAAGTGTTTAATAGGTTAGGGTCTCTCACTTGTCCAGCTCCATACTATTGCATCTCAGTGATAGGGTTGTATCTGGAGTTTCCTTGATAATTATCTGCTGAATTGAATGTCGCTTTAGATACACTGGAAGTTGCATAATTGGAATATGAATCAGTGAGAGAATTGTAGCCTTCTCATGGTCTGTAATATATTACGGCTTATATTCTCACCAGATTCTGGATCATTATAATCTGATGTTTGCGTGCTATTTGGGCTTCCAGCGTCAGTGGTTGATGAAGGAAGATGACTGTGGTTGGTATAAGAACTAGAAGGACTTTCCATATTTGCAACATATGAAGTGTCTTCGGCATCTCTAGCTCTTATGTAACTAGCTTTGCTATTCTGTGAGAAATGGTTCAAATAAAAATAGCGTGTAAGATTAATATAGAGGATCCCAATAAAACAAAGCAAAATCAATTTTTTATTTAAAACAAGTATGAAAAACTGTAGAGTAAGATTTAAAAAATAAAAAAATTGGATATCCAATATTACAAATATCAATAGAAAGACAGCTTAATAAAATATAACCTTGACTTGCAGATAATGCACCAAAACAATGTGCATGTAGTCCCTGCAAGACTAATCAATTAGATAATTGAAGTATGGTAAAACAGAAAACCAAAAAATTGTGATGCACAAAGTAGCAGTTCAAACCATGGAGTATTGTTATCATATAGAAAACAACAAACAAGAAACATGTGAAATTGCATAAAAACATAGAATAGCAATCATACTCCTCTAACATCCAATAGCTACGCCTTTGAAAGTTCTCATTTTCTTCTCCATGAGCATAATAACCTCGCCTCTTGCTGTGTGTGGTCTGAAACAAAGCTTGCATCCATATTCTACCTCCAAAGCCTGCCAAGTACATATCGACGTTGAGTTGCAAATTAAAATAAAAAATATTTACAAACAGTGGCATCGGAGCAAGTAAATCAACGCACATACTTAATGAAAACAATTTGATGGACTGGTAAATTTGCAAACAGTGGGTTGCCTAAGTTATAGTGATTTTACCTAAACATGAACCATCGTCTTTCTCACCTGACCTTGTTGTTCGGTATGTCTTCTCACCTATTTAGATTGGAATTTATTATCACATCTTAATTACAGGTAAATTTATATGTCCCATCAATCGATGCTACCACCTCTGGAATCGTGGATCTATGATTTTGGAGAATAAGCATTCCTGAGACTGAAGTCAGATGCCAAGAAGCGAATGAAAGCCAGTTTTCCTGTTGAATTCACAACCCTATTGATGGAGAAGTTAATCAGTCTGCCAAGAACCAAATGAAAACCAGTTTCCCTATCGAATTCACAAGCCTGTTGATGGAGGAGTTAAACTATCTTTCTACCTGCTCTTATTTTCCAGTGATTCATCCTTCTCTGTCTGAGCAAAAGAGGCGTACCTCATTAAGGCAAGTTCTTGTTTAATAGGGTTTTCTTGGTCTAAATTAAAAACAATTAACCATAAAGAATTACTATTGTTAATCAGAAATATGCACATTAATACAAGTAATCAATAGCTTCTTCTCTAAGAAACACATTTAAAATAAAATAAGTACATAAATTAAACTAACGAACTAGATTGGAGTAAAGAAATAAAGGCTAGCATTGTTCGAAATCAATAGATTATGTGTGTTATTTTATATCTGTATGGAAAAGTACATATTAGCTTCAATCATTGATATACTTGTCCATCTGCCATATGTCGTTTCACACACATGTTTGTTGTTATTGAATAAACACACATAGAAATTGTACCAAGATATATTATTGAATGAATTACCTTCCTACTATATAAATCGCTGCTCCGGGATTATTTAACAATCATATTTACAAATCTTGAAACAAATAATTTATTATGAACCATTTTAGTTCTTTTTAACTACTTGAATAATAATTGGGAAAAAGTCCTGGTTATGCCATTGATTGAGCCCTTGTTGTCCTAGTTATATTTTATATTTTTATGTACTTAATTAATTTTTATAAACTAAACTTGTTAATGTTTATTAAACTTAATTAACTAAGCTAAAAAAATTATGGACTTATTTTTATAAACCTTAGTTAACTTATTATTATTATTATCATAAATCTATGTTAATAATAATAATAATAATTATTATTATTATTATTATTATTATTATTATTATTATTGCTACTGCTATTACTATTACTATTGCTATTATTATAAAAGATTTTGTTATATTTTATATTTTTATATACTTAGTTAATTTTTATAAACTATACTTGTTAATTTTTATAAAACTTAGTTAACATAGTTAAATTTTATAATACTTAGTTAATTTATATAAAATTATTTAATATTTATACATCTTAGTTAACTTATTATATTATTATTATAAATCTTAGTTAATTATTATTATTACAGAAGATTTAGTTATATTTTATATTTGTATATACTTAGTTAATTTTTATAAACTCATTTAATATTTATAAATCTTAGTTAATTTATTATTATTATTTACATTTTTATAAAACTTAGTTAGTTTTTATAAACTTATTTAATATTTATAGATCTTAGTTAACTACATCATCATCATCATTATCATCATCATTATTATTATTATAGAAGATTTGGCTATATTATATATTTTTATAATACTTGGTTAATTTTTATAAATTTATTGAACTTTTATAAAACTTAGTTGATTTTTATAAACTTGGTTAATTTATTATTATTATAGATTCGTTTAATTTTTATAAAACATAGTTAACTTAGTTGTTTTCGAAAACAGTCTCTTCGCAATGCGAGGGAAAGGCTGCGTACATTATTGACATCCCCAGAGCCCGATATCATGCGGGAGCCTCGTGCACTGGGTTCTACCTTTTTTATAGTTAACTTATTTATTTATTGTACGGATCCAGTAGGATACTAGTATTTATGTTTGTAATTTTATAATATAATTTAATTTTCATAAGACAAAGTTAACTTAGTTAAATTTTATAATATTAGGCAGCTGTTTTATTTTTTATATTTTATTATGTTAGTAGTAATTTGATATAAATATTATTGAAATGGATAGTTATATATACATATATATAAGGAGTTAAATAAGCGGACGGATAATAAAAATTTGAGAGAAATAGTAATTAGGTAATGTTTAGTGCATGCAAAGTTGTGTTTCAATTGTCAGGCTATAATATTAAATATAAAGTGCCACTACACTTGGCTACACGATTCGAGGATAAATAGAAGAACAAAAGAGCAAAAAATGATCTCAAAATTAATAACATTCATAACTTTTACCTATCCCTGGCGGTAATAACGAGCACGAGCTCTCAAGTGTAATAGATGGATTTTCTCATATCATACACAAGTCTTTTATGCTTTTGCCTAATGGAGAGCCATTATTTCTTCTGTAATTTGTTACATTTTGATAGTTTGAACTATGGGCATGACCTTATGTAATATGTTTGCTCTTTTCGGAACCTGAATCAGCCCATCTTTTTCTCTAGATATCAAACTCTTTGGAGCCGTTGATGATTCCAGCATTCCACTTGTCCCCATACTGCTGCTGAAGGTGATGAAGAAGATGTTACCAAACAGTCCGAACCAGTCACATTGTCTACAACAAATAATTTAAATGCTCAAGAGTTTCAAAAGCATTCAAGTGGTGTAGTTGGTGCAGAAACAGATGTAGCAGCAGCTGCAAAGGTGGAACTTACAGCAATAATCAAAAGTAGCGAAGAAGGTAGCTTGATAGATCATTACAAAGTGCCTTTATCCACTGCACTAACTTTGTGCAATCGTAGTATAACTAAAGGAAGTAATGTTTAGAACATGCAAACCTAAAACACAATTCTATTAAACCAGCAGTCAAATGAAATTAACATCATCATTCTGTAGAGTACTTAGCATCCAGTTCAATCAAAAGAATCCTTCACTAATTAGGGCTGATGATGTGGACCACTCTCCTAGTTTAACTTTCCTAGTTTAGTAACACTTCAATCGCAATATGTATAACGAAGTAATGTACATGTTACTAGATCATAACTAATTATTGAAAATATTTTGAAGTTTTTCCAAAGCTGATATATGTACCTCCAGGACTTGCAAAGGGTCCAGAGATTCCCCATGATTATGCAGAAGACGGACAACGGCATTAAACATAAGTGCTCTGCTTCCTTGGAATCTTCTAACTTCCTTGAAACCATTGAAAGAAAATATAATTAAAAAACAATTGGCAGATGATGTTAGATGATTGCAGAGATACAAACATAATTATAGTATTGTCTTCATATAGGAACCTTGTGAAGACAAAAAAAATCTTACCATTGTATGTATCGTCTAGCAATCCTCTTCTAGTCAATGAAGAAATCAATCCATATGTATGTTGTTGCGGAGCCTACACAAAGTGCATCTGGACCTGTTCAGCAATAGGCAAAAGGTGAGCAGATTGGAAATTAAGGAGCACTCACTCAGTTATGGTAAAGTCTTTAAAATTTGTCTACAACAACCAAATCATATTTCAGGCTTAACCTTGACGTGCCATATTTTATATATATATATATATATATAATAAGCTGACTAGGCAAAGAAATTCATTATACTATACATTACTGCTAGTGTTTCGATTTTTGTACGTTTTTTATTTCAAAATAATAATTGTATACTAATAAAATTATAGGTCACTAGTGAAATGAAGCCAATAGGTACTGAAGAATTAAATCTAAAAATATGTGTTGCGGGGATAAAAATATTTCTAAGATGTAGATTAAAGTTTTTAAACTTTCAACTTTGAATAATTATTGTATACTAATAAAATTATAAGTCATTTGTGTATGTCTGCTAATTATTCTTTCCTATTTATAATTTCAATGCAGGATATTTAAGAACCAAGAATCAGAAGAAAGCAGCAAAAAAATAGTGGAATCAGAATGCATGGAGTACTTATCAACTATTGCTACAGGCAACCAAGCAAAGCTAATGGTGAACTTTACATCCAAAAAGGATTGTCTCCTTCAACGTTAGCATTAGCAATCGCTATAACATACACCGGAGGCCAACTGATTTGCATGTGCGGTGACCAAACTGCTGCTACGCAAATGAGATTTCAACTTGAAGGGTTCGGGTTTGGAGATGTGACAGACTTTATAGTTGGAGAGCTTTTTGAAGTGACTAAAGAATTCAAGAATGTGGATTTTGTAGTAGTCGATACTAGGATTGATGATTTGAACAAGTGATGTTTGATATGGATATGAATCCTAATGGTTCCGTGATTGTGTTAAGCAATTTATTTCATCAGAAGGATAAGAAGAAGAAAGCATCGACTTCTTACATTAAGTAAAAGAAGGGAATGAGTACTATGGAGGATGGAATCTTTGGATCTGGTGTGTTGCCTATTGGTAATGGCATGGAGGTTACTAAAATTGGTAAGGGCTGCACAAAGTAGACCAAGAAATCTTCTAAAAAGACCTTCCTTGTTATGAGGAATGAGTTTACTAATTTCTATTTGACACTTTTTTTTCTTTTTCTTTTATACTTTGTACCAAAAACAAGTGTTAGTCTTCTAACACAAGTATTGTACATATATCTCAAACATAATTTTCTCTATGTGTGATGGCATTTCTTTCAAATATGATATTCTCTATGCTATATATAAAATCACTCATGCAATGCGACAGGCTAACAAGTTGAGTTCAATAAGCTAACAGTGCATATATGTCATACCAACCAACCCAATCACTGGTGACATAAGAATAAGATCAGTCAAATACATTTTTAATTTGAAGCCATTAAACTGTGTAACCTACCTATTGCCAGATTATTAGCCACTAATGAAAGCTAGCTGTCAAATTTTGTTTCTAAATGATTTGAATATATATCATTACACCAATAAAAAATCATATGTTAGCAAAACATAAAATCAGTTTATATATTAAAAAAAAGTGTACACTACTTATTCTAGATTTATCTAAAATAGTCAAACATGAGAAACAACTATTGATATCATGGATTTATGTGCATTGCAAAGGCAAAGTTCTTCCTTCATAATGCTCAGATAAGTCATAAAGATTAATGATGCTTAAGATATTTTCAGTATAAACATACTAACTAGAATTCATGCAAGTAAAAGACTAACCAGAATTCATGCTTAAGATCATTTTACCTGCCAATAATATAGCATGCACAACATCTCCTTATTGAATATATTTCTATATTTAGGACTATCCATGCTATTCAACAACTGCATAACATGCACTTGTTTGTCACAAACATTTATTCCTAAACTATGAAAGCATGGACAAGCGATATAAACTAGCATTCCTTTGGAGTTTTTTCTGCCTCTACTACTCTTTGGATGGAACTACTTCTTTTTGTGTTTTCTACATATATTTGCTTCATTTCCTGATTGCGATACTTGCTACCTAAGACTATGTAGTTATTGATCACATATTGCTTCATTTTGTATAATATTGGATGTATAAACTATAAAGCCTTTGTAAATTAATAGCTGAATTTAAACTATACTCACTGAAATAATTAAATTCTAGAGGAAGCATAAACTATCAAATTCCTGATTGTGATAACTATTATATTAGAAATATAAGTTACCAAATAATCATCCAGATCTTGATGGCGATTGATACCATGGTGCTCATAATGGCAATTTAAGTAGTCGTTCGCATGTTGTGGTGGTAGAATTAAAGCGATGGTTGGACAGATGCTGGCGATGTCGATTTAGGGTTAAGCTTGGTATTTGGGGAAATCGAGTGTAAAATTACATAATGAACATGAATAAAGGAACAAATAAAGTATGAATGAGAGAACTGAGATTAGATTTGAAGAAATCGGGACAAAGAATGAAATGCAGTAGATTTTGGTGAAGAAGATAATTGATATTTTTTGGGATGAGGTATGAGAGTAAGAAGGAAAGGCGGCTAGAAAGAATTTTTATTACCTGTGTTAAAATTTTAGCTTTATCCCTAAAATGACAGCGTTTGTTGAATAATATTATTCTTTTAAAATACCATCGACTGCATTTGCTGTTGAAACGCTGACAAATGTTGATGTTGAAAGTGAATTTTGTTGTAGTGTTGCCGTTAAATAAGTTTTTGGCGTCGTTGTCAGGGAGTTGTCTTAATTTTAATTTCTATTCTTCGAATTATTTTTGTTTGATTTTTGTGCGTTTTTATTTTGTGTGTTTGTTTGCATTTAAAAAAATTACAGTCATCGTGAAGAGTTGAATAAGGCAATGTGGTTGAGCTATCTCAAAGAGTTGAACACAGTCATCGCCCATAATCTTTAAATGGAAAACAAAAGCCACCACAAAGAGTCATCGTGAAAAGTTTCTATAAGGCCATAATGATAAAAGGCATTGGTGGCTATCAGAAAACAATATGATAAAGCCATCATGAAGAGTCGTCATGTGCTATTCTCAAAGAAAAAGCCATCGCCAAAAGTCTCTAAAGTCGGTTGCGTGCTATTTTCAAGCATTAAGCCAGAGCCATCGCTAAGATTTCCAAAAGCCATGGCGAAGATTTGTTGCGAAGTGTTCCTATAAAGTAAAAGTATAGGGTCGTCCCAATGAATCACTAAACCAATCAGTAGGAAACCGTCATGAACTAACTAAGTGGAGCCTTCAATGTATATTTGAGTTGTCATGAGGGAAACCTGCAAATTGAAATAAGAAAAGAAGGATATTGTAAATGTTTCTAGGAGTCATCATATACCAATCTCCCCACGATGGTTTTACTTATGGAAATCACATCCACTGTTCACTCACTCTAGGAGACACACGGCTCCAATCTAACAGTTGGAATCCTCTATATATCGGGGTACCCCCCGAGGGGATTTCTCTAATTTGATCTTCTTCTTCATTTTCATTTTTTCCTATCTTGTAGAAAGAAAGCTTGAGTAAAGAGCTTTAATGGCCAACGACGCCATCCATGATTTGTAATTTTGTATGAAAGAACCTAATTAATAAAGAAATTGCATAATGACATCTCAATAACACAAAGCTATCATCCATCAACTTGTGATCAACCTACTTGACTAGGTGTATAATCGTACTCAAGTGTTCCAAATTATCTTGATCTAATTTTGGTGCTAACACTAGCATTAAAATTTTGGTGTACCGTTGCAAGAAACAAGAGGCAGTGCGTCTAAATTTATACATTTAAGGGTGTTCCTTAGGGACATTATGTAAGTTATATATATATATATAACTTAACACTTAAAGAGAATCTTCTTTGAAATTAAGTATGCTTCTAGTTTTATATTGCTATCATATGTATTTTATATTTGATATAAGTAAGTTTTATATACATTAAATATATATATATATATATATGAATAGAAAATTCTTAAGAAAAGTATTTTATCGATTGCAAATGCAAGTATTTTCATAACCATGAGTTTTAAATCAATGTTAAACTACTTGTCCTTAAATGTTCCTTGCCAGGATGTATAGAAAACAGGATATCAATACAATCATTAACACTAGTGTATGTAATGCTCTTTATATGATGAACAATGAATTACTCATGGTTGTTGGGGACACCAAGAGATTACGTATTTGTTGTTGTTTTGAATAATCACAACAATGTAAGTATTCTATAGATTAATACAACTAATTCAAAATAGAAGATCCTCTGTAACGACGTGAAGTAGTCTTTAGATTAGGGAGGATTGTAGATCTTAAGTAACTACACTACACTATGATTATGATCAATCACATGACATCACAATCATGTTACAACCATAGTTGGGTATGCATTGAACTATTTGAAGTGAAACACTACTCAAGAGAGAGTTTCTTTCCTTTATTATAGAACGTCAGTATCATTGTAATTCGTAGTCACCTCAAAGTCAAGATCTCTTATCAAAGCAAAATTATTAATCAATAATTGTTACTGGATTGAACTAAGAACTTTAAAATGGTCCATGCAATCAACTACAGATATTATTGGAGTATTTGATCATTTATCAAATGAAACAACCCACCTCTATACCCATGCTATCCAAGAGTATTGCAGAGCAATATAGTCAGATAACACAGAGAATGAGGCTATATGGGGTGCACACTTGAATATTCCCTTAAGCTAACACTAATACATATTTTAATGAATATAACCTACCAACAAACGTACACAGTAGCAGCATAAATCAATAACACATGTGCCTGCAGGACAGAACAATACATAATATATGATAAATCACAGAGAACACAAAGTCAATCTGTAACACCCCTAATTTTAAATAACATTATTCAGGATATTTGATTAGATAAATTAAATAGAATAATATAAATGTTAAGTGATAAGGGGATTGAGATTTGAATAAATATATGTGGTCGTGCTTATTAATTTAATTGGGTTAAAGAATGGTTTATAGACAAATTATATATTGAAAGGGTATAATGGGATTTAGCTACATCTAACCTTGCCTATATATATATGTATGTTTACCCTTAAACCATTCACACTCATATTCATTTTCTCACAAAAGAAAAACGTAATAAAAAGAAGAGAAAGGCCAGCCATTAAAAAGAAAAGAAGAAGAGGAAATTCAAAAAAAAAGAAGAGAAAGTAAAAAGGGAAATCAAACTTATCTTAATCCACTTTCCTTATCAAAGATTAAGGTAAATGATAATTTCCATCTCTATTTGTTAAATATATGTTTCGGATTGAAGTTTAAATTCGTATATATTATGTTTGATGACGATATGCTTGAATTATAATTTGTTTAAATTTAAACAAAATTGTTTAAATAATGGTTCATACAATTTTAGATCAAAACCATGTGATATTGATGTTTAAATGCCATGGAAAAATTTTATGTCATGAAAAACATGATTTTAGAGTTGGGTTTTAAGTTTGATAATTTTCCAAGCTTTGGAAGGTTTATTATGAATTTTTGAGTGAAAATATAGCAAGTTGGGTTTAATAATTTATTTCAGAAAATATATTGAGAATTTGGATTTGAAATTGTGATATGTTAGATAACATGACCAAAGTAAATTTCTGTAAAATTTTGGGGACTTTTCTTTAGTGATTTGATATACAAAATAAATTATTTTGAGAAGAGGATCAAAATGATTTACGTGTAATAAAAAGGAAGGTTTTATTTGCAAAAGTTTAAGTTTGATACTTATCCAAAATAAAAAGACGGTTAGTCTTGAAAAGCATGAGAAAAGTTAAGGCAACCAATAATAAATTTACATGTAGGCAGGTTAGTTTATATAAGTTGCTTAATTTAGTATTTAACCCAGAAAAATAGGTTTCGCCTCTATTCAGAGTACCTTCCGCCCTTTCCTTTCGCCTTCGACTATGTAGAAACCCCATTAAGTTAAATTCAATACACATGGTATCATCTAGGTGATACGTAGTGGATTGGAGAAAGGCGAAAGGTTTGGTGTCAAAAGCATAGCTTTCGATGGGGTCGTTACCTCAGTTTGTTTTAAAAAGATAAGCGCCTGCCTTTGTTGTACTATGCTTTCGACTTAGTCGATATGTATGTTTCCGAAAGGAGTTTTATAATGGCTTTCGAAGGGGTTGCCATGTTTGTTTTAAAAGAAAAAGGAGGTTTCGAAGGAGTTCCTTTAATTATAAATCAATTCTTTCGAAAGAAGAGGTTCCGACCTAGTCGAAGCCCTACCGCAATTTTTTTTGCCTTTCGAATGTATTGAAGTCATCAATACTATCGAAAGGTATTTTTTTTAAAGCCATATTCGGCTACTTTCTAAACGCTTTTGAAAGGGTTATGGGTTTCGAAGGCAATGGTTTCAAAAGGGGTTTCGAAGCTATCCATCAATATTTAAAAGGTAAGCTTTCGACTCTTTCGAAAGGGATGGTTTCGATTCCATATAAAATTCCCCAATATTTTTATATGATGAAGAATGGTTTCAAAAGAGATACTTTCGTTTATAGAATTTCTTGGACCCAAATGATATTTTAATAAGGTAAACCCAATGATTTTGAAAGGGGGACTTTCAATTCTTTAGGAAGAGATACTTCCAATGGTTTCGAAGCTATGCTTCTAATAATTAATAAGTAACACTTTATTATATTCGAAGGTGTCAAAAGAAAGATTTTAGTGTTTTTAAAGGTAGAAGTCTAATGTTTTGAAAACAGATATATGCTTTCGATGGAGGTTATCGAGTAAGGTCGAAAGCAAGGTTTTGAAGATTTCGAAAGTATAGTTTTCAAATAAAATAATCCAATCTCATTTAAAAGCAAAACCATTGCATATTAATAAACAAAGTAATTTGAAATGGAATTTGTGAAGAAGTCTTAATGGATTAAAAGGATTAACTAAGTTATATTGTTTGCTTCTTCATATATGTATATATTCACTTTATAATGAATCCAAAAACTGTACTTTGGAAAAAGGGTAGAATAACCGGTTAGGTTGACCTAGTAGTGAATATAAGTAAAAGATATTGGCAGGGGCCAATAGGTTAACAGTAAGTCCATGAAAACTGTGTAAGGAAAATGATATTGACAAATAGTCAATAGGTTCCTAGTTAGCCCATGAAAACTAGAGTAAAAGAAAGATATTGACAGTTAGTCAATAGGTTCCTAGTCAGCCCATGAAAACTAGGATAAAAGAAATTGATATTGACAGTTAGTCAATAGGTTCCTAGTCTACCCACGAAAACTAGGATAAAAGAAATGATATTGGATTTACCAATAGGTTCATAGTAATCCCAGGAAAACTATATAACTAGACAGGGATTCCTTAAAAGTTTAACCGGATATTATCAGCCCATGAAAACTATTAGGTTATTAGTAATCCTAGAAACTAGAATTATGATAGATAGTCAAAATGAATTGGGGATGGATAATCCATAATTGATTCAATTGTTTTGCATATCATCATATAATAATGTTATGAATTGAATTATCCATTATGGCTGCAGGGGCATAGAAATTGGTTTATAAAGGTTTTTAAGATACTAGTAAGAGGAAACCCGTTCCGCTAAGCGACGTGGTCTCACTAGATATCTAAATGATTTGAGATAGTATATTATTATTCATACCAGGCCTTATGTCTAACTCGAAGTTTATGTTTTCCCCTTAAACTCTTGGGTACTCAATTGATTTTGACTAGTTTGAGATTTTAGGTTTTTATGTACCTCTTAAGACCAAAAAACTTCTGGAGTCGTGCAGGAGGCATGTAGTTATTTAAGTTCTTTCTCATGCAATTCCGCTGTGTTGTTTTGTTAAGGCAAAGTTGTTTATTACCTATTATATACTCTGATCACCAAGGGGGCATCTTCATATGTCGCTCTTGGGGTATATTGTAATAATTATATGTTTCTAAACGTGGTTAACGTTGTGGGATTATGTAAAGAATGTTGAAATGGTTTTGGAATGGAATGTGAAAGTTGTTTTGAAATTTTAAACTTTTTCCATATCCATGTGTTTCTAGTATATCAATTTATCTAATATTACCGTATTTGGTCGTCGAGGATTAATAACTATGGATGACTGCAATATCCGTAGGCATTAGTTTTGGGCCTCCAAGTGGGGGAGGTTACAAGCTGGTATCAGAGCATGGGTTTATGAAATTTTACGTAATTACAACCTAAAAGATTTTCAAAACATAATCCAACGGATCAAAAATTTGATCCGGGTTTGAGTTAACGCGATTGTAACGTACTTGTATTTGATATATATAGGTATATATATATATAAGTACGTAATTCCCCTTTCTCTTAGACCGTTCTTCTATATCTTACTAAGGCTCGTATACAGATTTACGAGAAAGAAGATATGGAAGCAGGAAACAGAAGTGGAAATCTAGGTGGTGGAAGCACCACAACTGATGGAAATGCTCGACCTAACACCCGGAGGAACCAAGGTCGACAGGCTAACGCTAATCAAAATGCGGAAGCTAATATGAGTGATGGGAATCTGCCAGTAGATGCGGGGGTGATGTATCAGTTCCTTGCTAATTTGATGCAAGCAGGAACTGCTGGAGTGGCTGGAAATATTAGAGGAGCAGATCTTGTGGTTCCCGTTGGGAATAATTATGCCAAGCTAAACCGAGAGTACACCTGTTTGGATGGAAAGCTGTTTATGGGAACAGAAGATGCTATAGAAGTGGAGAATTGGTTGTTACGCTGTGAAAGGATTTTCTTTGATTTGGGTTTAGAAGATAAGCAGAATAGAAGGTTTGCCTCTAGGTAGTTGCAAGGGTCAGCACTTCATTGGTGGAATGGTGTGACTGCCGGAGTTCCAAAGGAAGAGTTGACTTGGGCTGATTTTTGAAGAAGATTCGAACAGAGTTTTATTTCTGAAGTTGCCAAGTCATCATTGATGAGAAAATTTATGGATTTAGTTCAAGGAGACATGTCGGTTATCTAGTATGCAAATAGATTTGATAAGCTATCTCGATATGGATACGCTATTATAGACACTAACATCAAAAGGAATGCAAGTTTCATTCGGGGATTAAGGCCCGAGCTTGCTAGGGTGACCCTGGCTCATATCCATGGTCCTTGTAATGTGTTAGTGGAGATGGCCATTCGCCATGAAGAGATGTTTGATATTGGTTCTAGAGAGAAGCCAGTTGAATCCCAGGGTCCTCAGGGTAAGAAGAGGAGGTTCTTCAAACCGAAAGGAGCCCAGAAGGGAGATTCGGCCAAGAAGTCAAAAGTTGATTTAGTCTGCTAAAAATGTGACAAGAAGGGTAATTTTTCAAATGAGTGCCGGTTAGGCAAGGGGCAGAAGAAGACTGCTGATAAGAAGCATATTATGTGCTACAACTGCGATCAAGTTAGGCATTACAAGAACAAGTGTCCAAAACCAGTTAAGGCAGAAAAAGGAAAGGTTTTTGCTATTGGACCACCATCTTCTTCCAGACCAACTGCAGTAGATAAGGGAAAGATTGTGATGGAAGGTACATTTTTTATTCAAAGTATTCCAGTTAGGATACTATTTGATACTGGTGCATCGCATTCATTTATATCCCATAATGTGGTTAATAGGTTATGCTTAGAACCCACTTACCCTGTTTCTTCCTTAAGGGTTGTGAATCCAATAGGAGGGTATGCAACTTTAGGGATGAAATGTGACTAGTTAGAATTGGATTTGTTAGGTGTTAGGTCATATGTTTGCATGCAGTTTGTATGTTTATGATTTCGTAGATTTCAGGATCATTTTGGATATGGATTGGTTGGGTAGATATGTGGCTAGGATATTTTGCCAGGATGAGGCATCCAAATAGTTAGAATCGAATCACCTTCTTGGTAGAGAGTTCTGACTGAAGTGTTTGTGTTGTGTTAAGTGCTTTGGAAGCAGCGGAGGAGCTAAGTCGGGTTCGAGTTGTAAGAGAGTTTGCAGATGTATTTGAGCTGATCACAGGACTACCACCAAAACGAGCTATTGAGTTTCAGATAGATCTTGTGCCAGGAGCTGAACTTATCAGTAGACCACCTAGCAGGATGACACCAACTGAGATGAAAGAATTGCAGGTGTAGCTAGTGGATCTAGAAGGAAGGAATTTTATTAGACCAAGCAGTTCGCCTAAGGGAGCGGCCGCGGTTTTCGTGAAAAAGCTAGATGGGTCGTTGAGGATGTGCATCGACTATCGCAAGTTGAACGAAAGGACAATCAAAAATAGGTATCCTTTGCCGCAGATTGACGATCTGTTTGATTAGTTGAGCGAAGCCAAATTGTTTTCCTAATTGGATTTGGCGACGGGGTTCCATCAGTTGAGACTGGCAGAGGACAATATTCCTTTGACATCATTTCGGACGAGGTATGTTTCATATAAGTTGTTAGTGATGCCATTCGGATTGACGAATGCACCTGCTTTCTTCGTGGACTGGATGAACCGGGTTTTCCGAGAACACTTGGATAGGCTCGTGCTAGTAATCATAGATGACATTTTGGTGTACTTGAAAGATGAGAGACAGCATGAGGATCATCTGAGAGTAGTGCTTGAGACGCTAAGCCGGCATCAGTTAAAGGTGAAGTTTTCTAAATGTCATTTTTGGAAGAAGGAGGTTAAGTTTCTTGGTCATGTAGTTTCGAAGGAAGGTTTCGCAGTAGATCCAGTTAAGATCAAAGCTATCAATAATTAGAAGAGACCAGAGACGGTAACCGAGATTAGAAGTTTTCTCGGACTTGGTGGCTATTACCGGAGATTCATTTGATATTTTTCACGGACAGCAGCACCTTTGACTAAGTTGACTAGGAAGGATGTGAAGTTCATTTGGTCTGACAAATGTGAGGAAGGGTTCCTTAAGTTAAAACATTTGTTGACCAACACGCCAATGTTAGTTGTTCCAGATGGAAACCAAGGGTTAGTGGTGTACACTGATGCATATGGAACGGGATTGGGAGCTGTGGTGATGCAAAATGGTAAAGTTATTGCCTACGCTTCTTGACAGCTTAGACCGCATGAGGTGAGATATCCTACTCATGATTTGGAGTTGGCTGCGGTGATCTTCGCATTAAAGATTTGGAGACATTATCTCTTAGGAGAGAGATTTGAGATATACACTGATCATAAGTCCTTAAGATATTTATTCTCTCAGAAAGAATTGAATATGCGACAACAGAGGTAGCTGGAATTTCCGGCGGCTTATGATTTTGGTATAGAATATACTCCTGGGAAAGGAAATAAGGTAGTGGACGCCCTTAGCAGGAAACATCAGAATGTGGTGTTAGTTATGTTGGAAAAATGGAAGGATTTAGAAGCTTTGGCTATGTGTAGTATAAAGTCGAAATCGACTGCTAATTCTAGTCAGAGTAGTGCTAGGTTGGCTTGTTTAGAGGTTCGACTAGTGTTGATCGAGAGGATAGTTTCTAAACAGAAAGAGGATCCAGAGTTAGCCAAGAAAATTAGAAGACTCGAGGTGGGATCCGAGATCGATGATCTTAAAGATTTTGTCATCGACCAGAGAGGATGGTTGAGGAAGAAGGAACGATTATGTGTTCCAAATATAGAGAACTTGAGAAGATAAGTTCTAGATGAGTGTCATCGATCCAAGTTTACGATTCATACTGGGGGAAACAAGATGTATCAAGATATGAAGAGAAGCTTATATTAGGAAGGCATGAAGAGGGATAATGGCTTATGAGTTAAACAATGTGCTAACTGCCAACAAGTGAAAGCCAAACACCAGAAGCTGAGCGGGTTGCTTTAGCCTTTAGAGATTCCAGTTTGGAAGTGGGATTCTATATCCATGGGATTTTATAGACGAGTTGCCAAGGTCAAATGTGGGAAATGAAAGCATATGGATCATAGTGGACAGATTGACTAAGAGCGCCCATTTCATTCTAGTCAAGTCAACTAAGACGGCACCTGTTTTAGCGAAGTTGTTCGTGAAGAACATAGTTAACTTCATGCAATTCCTAGTAGCATAGTCAGCGATAGAGATGCACTATTCACTAGCGAGTTTTTGAGAAGTCTACTGAGAATATTAGGTACCAAGCTCAAGATGAGTACATCATATCACCCACAGATGGATGGGCAGACTGAGAGAGTCAATAAGGTACTCGAAGATTTATTGAGGGCTTGTGTACTAGACTTTGGTGGATCTTGAGAAGATCACCTGCATTTGATTGAGTTTTCCTATAATAATAGTTTTCAGACTAGTATAGGAATGGCGCCATTTGAAGCTTTATATGAAAGGCCATGCAAATCATCAGTATGCTGGTTAGAGACTGGAGACAGAAAAGTCTTAGGTCCAGATATGGTTAGAGAGGCGTTAGAGAAGATTGAGTTGATCCGAGATCGGATGAAGGTAGCTCAGTCCAGATAGAAGAGTTACGCAGATAAAAGGCGTAATGACCTAGAGGTTCTCAGTTGGAGAAAGGGTTTTTATTAAAGTGTCATCGATGAAGGGAGTGATACGATTCGAAAAGTCAGGGAAACTGGCACCGAAATATTTTGGTCCATTCCAAATTATAGAAAGGATTGGAAAGCTCACGTACAGAGTAGAATTGTTGAGCAATATGGCAGGTGCCCATAATGTATTTCATATGTCTCATCTTCGCAAGTATGTGCATGATCCAGAGACTAATGTTCCTTCAACAAGGTTAGATAAGTTAGTAGTAGAGCTTAATTTGGCAGTTGTTTGACAACCAGTTCGGATTGTGGCGAGAGATGAGAAAAGATTAAGCTCCAAGACAGTCAAGTTGGTGAAAGTTCAATGGAGCGACAACGAGAAGGACTGTACTTGGGAGATAAAACACAGGATTCGAGATACTTATCCTGATCTGTTTTAAATGGTATGTCTATATTAGATTTATATAGATTATTGCTAGTCAGATAGACTAGTATAGTTGTTAAGAGTGGTTATAGATGATTGTTATGATTATCATTTAGTCCTTATTGAATTTCAAGGATGAAATTCTTTAAGGAGGAGAGCCTGTAACACCCCTAATTTTAAATAACATTATTCAGGATATTTGATTAGATAAATTAAATAGAATAATGTAAATGTTAAGTGATAAAGGGATTGAGATTTGAATAAATATAAATGGTTGTGCTTATTAATTTAATTTGGTTAAAGAATGGTTTGTAGACAAATTAAATATTGAAAGGGTATAATGGGATTTAGCTATATCTAACCTTGCCTTTATATATATATATATACATATATATACATATATACATATATATACACATACATATATTTACATATTTTTTTTTGAAAATGATATTTACATATATATATACATATATAAATATATATATATGTGTGTTTATCCTTAAAACCATTCACACTGATATTCATTTTCTCACAAAAGAAAAATGTAAGAAAAAGAAGAGAAAGGCCGACTATTAAAAAGAAAAGAAGAAGAGGAAATTCAAAGAAAAAGAAAAGAAAGTAAAAAGGGAAATCAAACTTATCTCAATCCACTTTCCCTATCAAAGATTAAGGTGAATGATAATTTCCATCTCTATTTGTTAAATATATGTTTCAGATTTAAGTTTAAATTCGTATATATGATGTTTGATGATGATATGCTTGAATTATGGTTTGTTTAAATTTAAACAAGATTGTTTAAATAATGGTTCATACGGTTTTAGATCAAAACTGTGTGATATTGATGTTTAAATGCCATGGAGAAATTTTATATCATGAAAAACATGATTTTAGAGTTGGGTTTTAAGTTTGATAATTTTCCAAGCTTCGAAAAGGTTATTATGAATTTTTGAATGAAATATAGCACGTTGGGTTTAATAATTTATTTTAGAAAATATATTGAGAATTTGGATTTGAAATTCTGATATGTTAAATAACATGATCAAAGAAAACTTCTATGAATTTTGGGATTTTTCTTTAGTGATTTGATATACAAAATAAATTATTTTGAGAAAAGGATCAAAATGATTTATGTGTAAATAAAAAGGAAGGTTTTTTTTGCAAAAGTTTAAGTTTGATACTTATCCAAAAAAGGCGGTTAGTTTTGAAAAGCATGGGAAAAGTTAAGGCAACCAATAAGAAATTTACACGCATGCAGGTTAGTTTATATAAGTTGCTTAATTTAGTATTTAACCTAGAAAAACAGGTTTCGCCTCTATTCAGAGTACCTTTCGCACTTTCCTTTCGCCTTCGACTATGTTGAAACCCCATTAAGTTAAATTCAATACACATGGTATCATCTAGGTGATACGTAGTGGATTGGAGAAAGGCAAAAGGTATGGTGTCGAAAGCATAGCTTTCGATGTGATTGTTACCTCGGTTTGTTTTAAAAAGATAAGCGCCTGCCTTTATTTTACTAAGCTTTTGACTTAGTCGATACGTATGTTTTCGAAAGGAGTTTTATAATGGTTTTCGAAGGGGTTGCCATGTTTGTTTTTAAAGAAAAAGGAGGGTTCGAAGGAGTTTCTTTAATTATAAATCAATGCTTTCGAAAGCAGGGGTTCCGACCTAGTCGAAGCCCTGCCGCCGATTCTTTTGCCTTTCGAGTGTATTGAAGTCATCAATACCGTCGAAAGGTATTATTTGTTTTAAAGCCATATTAAGCTACTTTCTAAATGCTTTTGAAAGGGTTATGGGTTTCGAAGGCAATGTTTTGGAAAGGGGTTTCAAAGCTATCCTTCAATATTTTAAAGGTAAGCTTTTAACTCTGTCGAAAGGGATGGTTTCGACGCCATCATAATTCCCCAATATTTTTATATGATAAAGAATGGTTTCGAAAGAGATACTTTTTTTATAAAATTTCTTGGACCCAAATGATATTTTAATAAGGTAAACCCAATGATGTCGAAGTGGGACTTTCAATCCTTTAGGAAGAGATACTTCCAATGGTTTCGAAGCTATGCTTCTAATAATTAATAAGTAACACTTTTTTATATTCGAAAGGTGTCGAAAGATTTTAAAGTGTTTTGAAAGGCAGAAGTCTAATGTTTTGAAAAGAGAAATATGCTTTCGAAGGAGGTTATCGAGTAAGGTCAAAAGCAAGGTTTCGAAGATTTCGAAAGTATAGTTTTCAAAAAAAAAATCCAATCTCATTTAAAAGCAAAACTATGGCATATTAACAAACAAGGTAATCTGAAATGGAATTTATGAAGAAGTCTTCATGGGTTAAAAGAATTAACTAAGTTATATTGTTTGCGTCTTCGTGTATATATATATATATATTCATTTTATAATGAATCCAAAAACTGTACTTTGGAAAAAAAGGGTAGAATAACTAGTTAGGTTGACCTAGTAGTGAATATAAATAAAAGATATTGGCAGAGGCCAATAGGTTAATAGTAAGCCCATGAAAACTGTGTATGGAAATTGATATTGACAGATAGTCAATAGTTTCCTAGTTAGCCCATGAAAACTAGTGAAAAGGAAAGATATTGACAGTTAGTCAATAGGTTTCTAGTCAGCCCATGAAAATTAGGATAAAATAAATTGATATTGACAGTTAGTCAATAGGTTCCTAGTGAGCCCATGAAAACTAGGATAAAAGAAATGATATTGGATTTACCAATAGGTTCAT
Organism: Allium fistulosum; assembly: GCA_030737815.1. Taxonomy (NCBI): domain Eukaryota; kingdom Viridiplantae; phylum Streptophyta; class Magnoliopsida; order Asparagales; family Amaryllidaceae; genus Allium; species Allium fistulosum. The sequence goes on from CM060903.1 coordinate 1,508,928,608, forward strand.
AGTAATCCCATGAAAACTATATAATTGGACAGTGAGTCCTTAAAAGTTTAACCGGTTATTAGTCAGCCCATGAAAACTATTAGGTTATTAGTAATCCTAGAAACTATAATTATGACAAATAGTCAAAATGAATTGGGGATGGGTAATCCAAAATTGATTCAATTGTTTTGCATATCATTACATAATAATGTTATGAGTTGAATTAACTATTGTGGATGTAGGGGCACAGAAATTGGTTTATAAAGATTTTAAGATACTAGTGAGAGGAAACCCGTTCCTCTAAGTGGCGTGTCTCACTAGATATCTAAATGATTTGAGATGGTATATTATTATTCATACCGGGCTTTATGTCTGATTCGAAGTTTATGTTTTCCCCTTAAACTCTCGGATACTCAATTGATTTTGAGTAGTTTGAGATTTGAGGTTTTCAGGAACCTCTTAAGACGAAAAAGCTTTTGAAGTCGTGCCGGAGGCATGTAGTTATTTAAGTTATTTCTCGTGTGATTCCGCAGTGTTGTTTTGTTAAGGCAAAGTTGTTTATTGCCTATTATACACTCTGATCACCAAGGCGACATCTTCATATGTCGCTCTAGGGTTATATTGTAATAATTATATTTTTCTAAACGTGGTTAACGTTGTGGGATTATGTAAAGAATGTTGAAATGGTTTTGGAATGGAATGTGAAAGTTGTTTTGAAATTTTAAACTTTTTCCATATCCATGTGTTTCTAGTATATCAATTTATCTAACATTACCGTATTTGGTCGCCGACGATTAATAACTATGAATGACTGCAGCATCTGTAGCCGTTAGTTTTGGGCCTCCAAGTGGAGGTTGTTACACAATCGCAATGATAACATATAATATAGTTTAGATACAAAAATCTCAAATGTCAACTATCCCTATGTAATGTGATGTACAATCCATATACAATCAATGTCATATAAATTATATACTTTATTCTAATATATTTATCTAATCTAAGCCCGCTAAAATAATCACTATTCATGTCGTCCCGGTACCTAAAATGTCTCGGACTAACCCGCGCAGTATAAAATAATACACGGGTCAGACTATGTCTAATCAAGTAACTATAATAAAGGTAACTTGCAACCTGGAAGGATAATATGATAGCTATCTAATATAATCAAAGCATCAAAAGATATGCCAAAGGATGCATATAAATAAAGAATATATATATAATGCCGTAAATAACCATCAAGGCACCACGTCACCAAATATCTCAAACCCATATGAAACCAATCAATATCGATATCGAATGAGGTCATCACCCACATAGAAACATATCAAAACAGAAATCATAGAACCAACACAAATGGGTGAACCATACGTATCCAGAAATCAACATTCAAATATCGAAAATATCCATCATATCAATATTAGAAGACATCTAGAATCAAAACATAGTAATGACGGCACACGCCAATAAGATATAAAAACAATACATGAAAATAAGTAAAATTTGGGGATACATGCCTAAAAGAGTAGGCGACACATGCCAAAGAAGGATACGGGGATTTACCATACTCAGGACATGATCTCTAGTATAATTACAATGTACTTGTCTAAATCACATCACAATAGAACCAGACGAGAGATTGATGGACACTCCTGCTCTACGAAACTATACATGTAACTAGCAAAGACGACACACTGCCTATCCAGCATGGCTTGTACGGTCATCGGTTACCATTACTCCCCTCTCTCTTTAGTATCGTAACAATGATCCACAATAGGCTCTACTACGCGTAGTCTCTTCGGTCACGACTACCGACATGTGCCCCTATGGTAACTGACTGCTAGCCTTTATGACATAACGGGCAACACATATACCGACACAGGGTAATGGTTGACACATAGCCTTAAGTAGAAAAAAGTGTCACGGTCTAGGGTACAACCACCGTGATCAGGCTTCCTGGATAGATACTGGCCAATTTGGTTCACTCCTTAAACATAAAGGGAGTTGGACTGTGATAGACAAATAATGTTAATATATAAACATATATAGCCGACATACAGCAATATACACATACCGACGCACGGTACTATACATACACTAATGCACAGCTAAATATAGGTACCGACGCACGATACTAAACCTATGTTGACACACAGCTAAATACATACGCCGACACATAGCTCGATATAATCATTGACACAAGGCTTCACATAGTCAACATATAATATATTCACCACAGTGAATATCACACACTGTATCTCCATATTGAGGGTCATCTACGAGCAAAAGAATAACCGAATAAATAACAAAATGGTGTCCCATACCACTGCGTGTTACTAGTCCATTTATTCAGTGCTTACACATTACACTCGTCCTTCAATATTCTATATAACGAGTCCAAAGAATAACTGAAAAAATGTTACTGAAAGTCTCATACCAAACAGTTTCACTACTCCATTTATTCATCTTTCTAATCATACAAAATAAATACAATAAAATCATAACAAGGATGTCATCACAATATCATATTAAATCACTGGACAAATCCATATCAACAGTGAATCATTCATATAATACGATTCAAAATATAAAAGAAGTAAAATTAGAAATCAAGATAAAATAGAATAATCAAAAGAAACATGTAAATATGGAACAAATGAATAAGTATTCCATAATAAATCAATTGCGACATATTATTTGATATAAAAAAATTAATACTTAGAACTGAATAATAAATAATAAATTTATAGTCTAGAATTAATTAGACAATTAACTAAATCAATATCAATGGAATCAGAGAAGATAAGAAATCAGGAAGCTTAGAATACCAATATAATATTGGTTATTCTAACTAGACAAATAAATATTAAATAAATCCATTTTTAACAATAAATTCTTTATAACAGATTAATATTATAGATTCTAGAATTAAAGAAATAAATAATTTACTGAACTAAAATACTGTATTTTCCATATCTAAAATAATACATTTCTTACCCTTTTATAAAATTAGATAATTGAAAAACATTCAAATTGGTTAGATCCGATCATAAACAATTTAAATACATTTTTCAAAACTTGGGTTATATATATATATTAAAATCCCACACTTTATAACATAATTATTAAAACCATTTGAGCAATATAATTAAATTTCGTTATTAATCTATTAAACTTAGATTTACCTACATACATATATTATATCCAAATATATATGTATGTATGTATGTATATACATATAGTTTGATTGATTTAGCTTATGTAAAGGTAAATATGGTTTTATTTTTAATTGTAAATTAATGAAATTCTGGTACATATACTATTGTGCACAAAGGATGATAACAACCAAACCTCAACAAAATATAATACATTAACAGAGTCTAGAATAGCAAGCTAGTCAACTATTAGAACCAAAATCAAAATAATGCACAACAATAAAGAGAACATGTATAGTAACAAGGTCGGTGAACCAAAATAAAAATGAAAGTCCAACGTTTATTATATTATAATATATTGCAATTATATTGTTCAATTGCATCTTGTAATGAACAAACAGCACAAATGTTATTCACACCTTATACAAACACACGCATAAAATCCATACATATGAACTCAGCAAACTCTAATTTACAAATTTCACCCACGGTCACACTACACTTCTACAACCCAGCTGAACTCACACAAAAATATACTCACAAATGCAACACTTTCCAACCCATATAACACACGCATGCTATAATTTCCCCATACACAATACCCATATGTAAATTTGCGCTCATACCCATACACGTATGAAAGCATAAGACAACAAAATAGTACGGCAAGGTAAAAAAAGTGTAATAAACATAGTTTATACAACCAAAATCCAAGAAAATAAGGTGAAAACTTGTTCAACTTATAAAATACTAAATAAAGCAAGGTCGGATTTCCAAATAGAACTAAGTTCAAGTTTGTATACATAAGTGTTAGTGCAAAATTTCGTCTACACCAACACTCCGAGGTCCTAAGATATAGTTTCGGAAGTTGGTTGGATTATTGAACCCAGCGAAGAGATTACCGAGACATTATGCAATCAAGCTTAGGTTACGAGATGTTGAACTATAGAGTCGTAATAGCCAATGCAAAGAAGATAAAGTACATAAAGTAAATAACACCGAGACTTTTATAGTGGTTCGGGCTGAAAGTCCCTGCGTCCACTGTCTTTTCCTTATTTAGTCACTCTTACCTAGTCGAGAGGCTTATTACACCGAGTCTATACATTTCCACCATTAATGAGTTTGTAAAGAGAGCTCTAATATAGGAAAGCACAATACATTTATATTTCAATTCTATTTTAGTGCCGTCCATTTTACTATAGCATGTGACCCTCTATTTATAGCAAATTTAAGTTTCTTCCATCGGTGCAAGTGCTTTCTCTTGGATTGATGACCTGGCTTGCTATGTGCAGCTTAGATTTGAATGTTTGTAATTATCTCGTTGAGTGCATTTTGAGGCAGATTATTGACGCGATGCTTCTATATATAGCTTCTTGGTTATCTTCCACTTATCCCGAGCGTTAGTCTTGGTCTAGGCTATCAGAGCCATTAATTGTTGATACTTTGCTTTTGGTTCAGACAACTGCTACCCTCGGCTAAGCTTGTTGTTTTAACTGGATAATGATCTTGATCTCGGTCGACGTTTTGACTCATGCTCTCAGACTACATGCTCTCAAATACTAAGTTCGGTGCTTAAGCTCTCGTTGGAAACTAAACAATGGGACTCGGAATTACAAGCCAAAGAACTTTCCTTTCTAATATTTATAATTCTTACATTGTAGAAATTATGGTGTAATACGTGCCCCCCCCAAAGTTCACCTCATATGTTGGATATAGAGTGGATTTTAGTATAAGTGAGTGTAATTTATTTTCCTCGATTATCTTTCGAGTTTGGTCCATATTATGTGTATAAAGGGGAGGTACTATATTGATTCCTAGTATAGTGACTTGAATATCGGAAAGAGAAATCTCAACTTAGGTTAGAAAACTGGACTATTTTTATCGAAATTAAATTTTAATTTTGGGCCGGAAGGCATGGTCTTAACCGGACCATGAGGTCTAAATTTTTAAAATAGTGCTTACCACTTGAAGCTGATGTGCACGTAAATGTGCATATTTTTACATCCATATTTAATCTATTTTTGTTTAAATAAATCTCATAATTGGGTATTTTTACATGTTTAAAACTAAATTTCAAATATGCTTTCAAGTCATCATTCATACATCAATGTGGGGGTAAAATAGTAATTTTGTGCATGAATTAATTTTGAGAATATTTATTTGCACATTTTATTTTTAACTATAGTAATTTTTGGATGGAAATATGAAGGTGTTCTCATGGAAATATGCATGCACAAGGATGGAACAAAGGAATGAAAATGGAAATAATTCAAACCATGCATCATGGAGGACCCCACCTACCCACTTACCTTAATCTACAATCAGAAGCTAATGGACAAGTTAGAGGAGGTTAAAGTTTCATGCATACTTAATGATGGATTAATTAGAGTCTAATGATTACTTGGTGGCCACACTTCCTAAAGGGTATTTTGGGAAGCCCCCTAAAATATGGATTAGGGTTATGTGCATGTATAAATAGCCCTCTTATGTTTATGTAATGGATCTCTTCTCTTTTAATTACTTAGGAAATTAAAATGCAAGTTGTAGCTTCAAATCAAATATGAAATAAAAATGGCTTCCTAAGCCTCTTGTTCTTTTACTTCTTCCTTGTTCTTATTTTATTTTCTTGTTCATTTTTAGTTACATACTCTTTCATTTCTGTTAGTAGCTTAGTTTTACTTTTATGCAACTATTTTAGATCTTCTTTTATTCTAATTAGCTCTTACCTTCTTTGCTTTTGTTTAAATGTTGAAATTTACATGTGTTGATTTGATAACACAAATGAGTAGCTAAACCCCTTCAATTTAGGGGTAATGAAGCTCTCTAAAAGTATGTAAATTCAACATAATTTGTGATTTATGGTCTCATTTATGCTACATGAAAGTGAATGTTGATGTAATTTTATAAAAATGAATCTGATAGCCTAAGTTGTATTTACAAATAGGCTATTCTTATTCAAACATGAACACAATTTACATCATCATTTTACTAGTTGATTTTTGATTATGAAATTAAGGTAGAAACAAAATTTGATGATCCATGTTACTAAATACAGTAGTAAATAGATCATACTTAAAATAGCTTTTGCTTTGACTTCATTTTCATGAGAATTGATAAGTAGCTTTGGTTATAGTATTATAGTTTGATGGTTTAAGTTATGTTAATCAATAACATAAATAAACCATACTTATGATAAATACATCACTAATTCCACTTAATATCAAAAATAGAGATCATAGATTATTTTTGTGTTGATTTACAAAAATATGAGAGTGGATTTGCCTAATTGTTTTCTAATCTCATATTTTCCATCACTTTTGTTCTAGCCTTTTGTTTTACATTTTTATCTAATCACAACTTCAAATCTTGGTTTAATTTGATTGAATAAAAAAAATTAAAATCTAAACAATTCATTTTGGATCGACCCGTACTCGTCACGTACTAAAATTGTACGCCGTGCACTTGCGGTTAATTTTTATTTAAAAAAATTCGGTTATTTTCTAAACCGATAGAAAATTAGTCGTTAAACAAGTTTTTGGCGTCGTTTCCGAGGAATTTGTTTTGATTTTAATTTATATTCTTCGAATTATTTTTGTTTGGTTTTATTGTGTGTTAATTTTGTGTGTGTATTGCATTTAGAAAAAAAAGAAAAAAAAAATTGTGTGTTTGTGTGTGATTTTTTTGGCATTTGTTTGTTTGCTTGATTTTCTTGTTTATTTTGCATTTGCATTTCTATTTATAAAGAAAAAATATTATATACAATCTCATTTCAAAAAGAATTTTTTTTATTCCATTTCATTTACAACTTTCAAAAAAGAAAAAAAATTACATTGTGCACTTTCTTTTCACTATGCACCGTGCACATTTCTGCCTTATTTCCACTGTGCCACTGCTTCCAACTTCATTCCTCTGACAACCACCCTCTGACAACCGAACCCAAACCAACAATCACTAACCACCGCAAACTCCTCAAGTGAACAACCTCCATCACCATCTTACTGCACATACCAATCTCCTTACCCACACACATCACTCATCAACACAACCTGCTGCCACCACTTGCCCCAATACTACCACCACCAGAGAAACTGCCCACACTTCAGTTCAAACACTTCAATCTCTCATCGACCAACCTCTGCATTTTCTACTACCAATCTCCTCCCTGCTCATAACTGGCCATCACTCATTCACCACTGACCCTTACCGTTGTCTGCACCAACATCTCTTCTGTACCATGCAAAACCATTACTGTCAACTTCCCTCACCATTTACACAACTGCCCCATATCACCACAGCCTTAAACCATCACCAGTCATACCACTGCCTTACTAACTTCATCATCCCACTATGCACATTGCACATTTTATTCCACACTTCAACAACTTGCTGTCAACTTCCACACTTACTGCCTCTGCTGCTACTTACCACTCCTGCTACTGCATTTCAAACCATCCACTTCATCCATAACCCCATTGCCCTCTGCCATAGCCACCATCATAACAGCACCTTACAACACCTTCAACCACTGCCGTTCTATACTCCAACAACTCATTACAACTCACCATCCCCACTGTCAATTTACATTGCTACGCCATACTACTTCATACTTCATACAACCAGCCCCTTCAGACCATACCTCCATCCTAAACTGACAGCCTCTTCACAACATCTCTTCACCATCACTAGTCCTCATCCATCACAAACTCCACATGAAACCTCTGTGCACCATCAACACACTCCTATATACTGCCTGCAACCATACCCACTGTAACATACTTCCTCGCCCAAGAACTTCTACTATATCATCTACATCTGCACAACTCTACACTGCAGAAACTCCCACCTGACAACAGTTACATCAATGCATATCACCTTAAATACATACAATAGTTACCCACCCTGAACTACACCATTTCTAACCACAGCCTTCTCCGCACCACTATCTTACCCATTACTTCACCTGCCAACTGCTTACCCCATACCATCCACTAGAAGAAAAAAACCGACCTCTGTCACCACCCCACTACCATCATCTCCACACTTCTCTGCAGCAACTTCTCTACCTCCAGCTACCTTCTACTACCACCAGTGTTACACACCATTGCATATCCAAACTTCTAACTGCCTTTCTCCAGAACCATTGCAACCCAAAATCGCACGCAACTTCGAAGCCACCACAACCCGAAATCACGACCATCTTCGACAACTCTACAAACTCCTCCAAAATCCATTGCCTTCGAATAACCCGAAACACCCCAATCGACTCACCCTGCAATCACCTTCTCAAACAACAAACATTGAATCAACCGCCCATAGCGATCGAAATCTCCCCCTTCAATCTCCCAAAACCGTGACATAACCCAATTACGCCTGCTTTGTGTGAATTTGGAAAGTGAAATTTTGATTTTGGTTTGTGAATATCGCGTGTGAATTAAGGAACTATGTTTTTTTCAACGGTGAAGAAAGTTTTATTTTTTTATTTTGCGTGAGTTATGAAATTTCTTTTTTTTACTGGGTCGGGCCCGTGTATTATTTAAAAAAAAAAGAGAAATATTAATGTTAAAACTTTGTTGTTTAAGTATCTTCCAAAATATATTAAAAAAAAACTTTCAATTTTTTTATTTTCAATTTGTCTTGTTTTTACTTCTTTTAGTTGTCACTTGTTTTAGTTTTCATTTGTTTTGTTTTTCATTTGTTTTGTTTTTCACTTGTTTTATTTTCTTCTTTGATAAAAATTTAAAAAATTTTAAAAAAATTGTATATATCTTGGTTCACTCCTTTTCAGGTTGCCAAAGAAGATTAAAAGGAAGAACCACTTGCCAAAAATAATCGCTTTGCTTTGCTTACTTGCTAAAAAAACGCCGCTAAAAAAATTGCTAATAATATGCACGCTCTGGTATCGTGCTTTCATCTCCAGTTTTTTTTAATAGAAATGTTGGTAGCTTGCATTTGCATTTATATATAAAAAAATTCAAAAACAAAAACAAATTTCATGGTAGTTGCGTTGTTAATACATGTTTAATTTCTGCTTTGCATTCATCTCGTCTTCTTTTTATTTTCTAAGGGAAATACCCCAATCCACATAAGGTGGAGGATTTCATCACCCCTTCCTTGGCCCACAAATCGCATTTCATCGTAGAATTTGACAAATAATAACAGTTAGACACTCGACTTAAGGGTGTCGCGAGCTCATCTAGGGCTTAATTGTATTTTGACGGTTGTCTTTTTTGAATAATTTTATTTCTTGGTGTCTAGGCTACGGCAGTGCAATAACCATTTATTAATATTACGGTGATTCGTAAATATTATAGTGGTTGTTTCTCTGAAGGTACTTAAACCTTCGGTTGCATTGCTATGGTGATTTGTGGTGCACCGATAACCCCTGCCCGTTACCTAGCTGAGAAATATTTTGTTGGTTTAAGATAAAGTTTAATTATACAATTTTGGGTTAGGAGCTACTAAGGACAGAAAATTTGTAATTAAGTCATTTGCATTCATTTAGTTGCATTAGTTCATGCATATTTAAAAAATGAATCAAAAAAATCCAAAATCCAAAACAAAAAAATTAAAAATTTAACTTAACTTAGTTTTTTTTAATCCAAAAATACCATTTTAAATCCTTTCCTTTGAAATTTTTCAATCAAAATCAAAACTCCAAAAAAAAAATTCTTAAGTTTCTTTTCTAAAAAACAAAAAAAATTCTCAGGTTTCTTTTTTGAAAAACAAAAATCCAAAAAAATATATATAATCTTTTCAAAACAAAATTTCCTTTTGGTAAATATTTGAAAATTCAAAAACAAACAAAAAAACATATAAAAAAAATTTGAAAAGCCAAAAAGCAAAACAAAAATCAAACTTCTCTTTTGAAAAATAAATTTCTCTTGGTAAATATTTTTCCTCCTTAAAAAAAACAAACAATTTCTTACTTCGTTTTCTTAACCTTGCTTTTTTCTCTTAAACTCGATTCTAACTTCCTTCTCTTCCCTTATTTTTCTCGCTAGTGCATGAGTATTTGGATCTGTGACACTTCTACGAAGCGTTGGACTCGTGACCCTTCAACAAATCGTTTAACTCGAACAAACAATCCTCCTGAAATGGCGAACAAGAATTCCCTTCAAACTCTTATGGATGGAATCTTTCTCGATAGAGTTTCTATTCCATCTTACATCACGTTACCCGCCCCTATGGGTAACCATTTCGAAATTCACTCGAATTATATTGCCATGCTTCCAAAATTTGGCAATTTTGAACGCAATGATCAATACATTTTCTTGACGAAATTCGAACAAGTTTGTGCAATCATGAAACTCCAACAACTTTCTGACGACGAAATAAAACTACGATTAATTCCATTTGCTTTTACGGATTACGCTGCAAAATGGTTGTACATCTTACCATCTAACTTGATTAAAACTTGGGAAGAATTTGTGAAAGTTTTCTTAAAAAAGTTCTACCCCTTGGAAAAAACATCTGAAATCCGAAACGAAATCGTCAAATTTTGAAACTGTGCTTGCCATTTGAATTCAACTAGGCTAAGTGGTAAGCAAAACTATTTGGTTGCCAAGAGGCAAAGATTAATCTGAAACCGTGAGGTCAAGATGGTACTTCAGCATGGAATTTGTAAGTGATCATTCGGGAATGGACCTTTGAAGGGACGGGTTCTGGCCTTGCATTAAATGTGAGTCCAGATGTTGGGAGTTAATTGTTTACCTTCTAAAAGCATCCCACTTTTCCTGTGCAAGGATGATTTGACATCTGATGAGGAAATCTCTTGATATTCCTCTTATGGATAGCTGTTAAACGAGATCTATGGTGAAAATTTTCTCTCTCTTCAATCTGGGTCGTTCCTTCTTAATATAAACAATCTTTCCTCTTTCTCTCCTCTTTCGCCTATACAAATTGTAAAACCACCATTGATATATTCAAGATCTCTTTGATCCTTCCTTTGATATCTGCCCTTGAACTAGTAAGTTCTTTTCAATTTTATTATTTTCAATAAGATTGCCAATATCATCATTTATACTCTTCCTTTTATTGCTTAACCAATAATTAGATTTAGGTTCTTACTGGCTTTCACCTGCTTAATCCTTGTTTTGTGGATAATGCCGACTTTTATTTTAATAATTAAATACCTTTCCCCCCTTTTCTTAGGTTGAAAATGAATGCTCCTATCAAAATTCAGCAAGATCTCGAAAAAGTTTTGTCTTCTTATGGGATCACAGGAATCGAGACGATCGCTGCTAGCTCCAAGATGCAATTTAGTTAACCCCTAATGAGGTATTTTATATGGTCCATAAAACATTTAGAACATGAAATCTTCTTTCCTCTAGCCCCTTAATTTGTTGAGGTCTTAGAATTTTATCGCACTAATCCCTTTCAACTTGGCTACTTCCTATTCAACTTTATCTACTATGACAATTCTATACTCCGAAAAAGGCTACCGGGATATATCCGTTACTGAGATCAATTACATGTTCAACCTATTAGATTCTAAGTCCATTAGGGAATTTCCTATGTATTTCCTCAAATTTCTAAGACCCTCCCCTCTAAAGGATCCATTCAATAAAATAACGCCACATCAGTGGTTTTTTGTTAAGGCCTCTTCCAACTAAATAGCCACCTCTTTCAATAATGCTGGTATGTCCTTGGATATTTTGCTTTCTTTTAGTCTTACATGTATTCTAGGTCATGTTTTCTTATTTTGTTAAATCTTAAACAGTGAGGCCTGAGAAGACTGATGACCCGACTGTCACTAATCGATTTAAGGATAGGTATAAGGATGTCATGAAGATTCCATCTTTATAGCGACACCGATACTTGATTCTTACCGAAACCAAACTGAAAGTTCAAGGTCTGTTACTTCCTTCTGCTAAATTTTCTAGACTTAAACCCTCTAGGAAGTACAAGAAAGCTTCTGACGTAGTCATTGATAGTAGAGGAAAAACCAAATCCAATTTTGGGGAAAGTGAGATTGAGGGTTTCAAACTTTAACCATTAGTCTAGTTTATTTTATGCTCTTAGTAAAACTTAGTCTTACTTTTGATTTTAACCTTATCCTTTTCTCCTTGTTGCAGTGACTTCCTCTTCTAAGAAGGCCGACTCCCTAGATAAGGGAAAGGAGGCCAAGAAAAGGTCCAAGCTATTGCTTCTTGACAAAGATACTCTCGGCTCGAAGAAGCCAAAGGTTTCCAGATCCTCTAAAGCCGAAAGTTCCAAGGGAAAGGGTACAGATCTTCTTGCCAAGAAAAACAAGCAAGCACTAGAAATCACAAGGGCTACCTTTGAAGGTGGCTTTTCTATTCCATCACCGAAGCACATTTTAGACCTCCAACCTCTACCTCAGGATTTTGAAGAGCAATCGAATATAGCCTCCGGGACAGCAGCAAGGTAGGAATGAATTTTTCATGTGTAGGTTTATGATTCCAACATTTATTCTTACCTTGTTGCCTTTTTCTAGACTATTGCAAAAATCACCGCCCTCGAAGATGGGTGATTGAAAATAGAGGAGACGGTAGCCACTGCTGAAGCAAGGAAAAAGGAGTTTGCGGAATTCAAATTAATGTTCAGGAGATAAATACTCAAGTAGAGGAATTAAGTAGAATTGCTGGAGAGAGGGATTGTAAGATCGAGACTCCTGAGAAAGCCTTAAAGGAAAGGGACGAGAGGTTGGAGAAAGCCAAGGCCGGGGTGGTTGATAAAAAATATTATTTTGCTGGAGAAGAGCATGATAAGGAGGCCAACAAACGAGTCTTCAAAGTCTTATTTGATGCTTATTCTCACTACCAAGACCAAAACATAGTTTTTTCTCTAATATATCTTAATGCTGCCACAGTAGAAGCTAACTTTGCTAAAAATGTATGAGGAACATAAGAAGGAAAAGGAAACTGAGGTCACTATGGAGGATGAAGCCGAGCCCCCAGTAAAGGAGGAAGAAGAAGCTACTTCTACCGACGAGGAGGTACAAGAAGATACTCTCGATAATATGCTTGATGAAGAAAACACATTGTAACTTATCCTTATAACAATATGACTTCTATAACTTTTGGCTTGTATAATTTTCCAAATGAAACTTCCTTGATGACTTTATAATATATGAATTACCGTTCGTCCTTATACGATACAATTGTCACATAATATCTTAAACTAGAGTAGCTGATGTGGAGCTCTTCTTTATTTCCCATATTTTCTCTTTACTAATCTTAAGTTGACGTTCCTTGAGGAGTACCCTGCCTGAGCTGCTCAAAAACTCAGCGAGACTATACTTTTCTTTACCAATCTTATGAAGACAAGGTAGTTGAACTTCGGAAGCCAAACGTAACCCTTAAGGCTTTTGAGATTAAGAGCAATTTCCTCAAGTCAAAGCAAGGTCTAAAAATTAATAGCTGCTTTAGCTCGGAAAAGAGTGAGCCCTAAATCAACATCTGACCTTGGGAAATGACATCGCAATCCCTTAGACGGAGGGAGGAAAGGTGGCTAAGGATGATGTTACCAACAAATTCCTTCCAAGTTTTTGAAACTAAGATTGTTTCGGAGAGCTCTGACTTGCCACCCCGGCTTGCTCATTTGGGTGGATCTCCTCCTTTCGTTCTTATACTTTATCCTCTAATGTTCTTGATTTTGTAATCCAGTTTTTGTAATATTATCTCTTTACTAAATTAGGCATTCTTCTCGGCTTATTCCTTGTAACACCTTCTTGGATGAACTATCATAACTGTAAGTTGCATTTTTTTTGTATCCATGTAGATTTAAAGGAACTTCATTCTTTTCGATTCTATTTCTTATGTCGTCACTTTGCTTTAGTGTGCATTAGTATCTTCTCTTTGTAGGGTATCTCTAGCCCTCGGTATACTCTTGTAGAAACAAAATCTCAGACCCAATCGAGTTTATTACTGGATCCATGTCCGGAGCCAACCTAGTGGTAGAATTAAGAGTTTTATCTCATTATGGTTCTATTCTCACTTTTTTTACTCTTCTCTATTTATCGAGAATCTACTCAATACCTTAACTTAGGAACTTTTCCCTAGCATTCTATCCTTACTGGGAATCTACCTAATTTTAATCTTAGGCATGAAACTGATTGACCATGACTCGCTAATGTTGGGAATCTACCCAACATTCTAATCTTATTGAATATACCTAATGCATGTTACTACTTACCATGGCTCACTATTGTTGGGAACCTACCCAACTTTCTAATCTTATTGGGAATCTACCAAATGCATGGTACTACTCGACCATGGCTCACTATCATTGGGAATCTACCTAACTTTCTAATCTTATTAAGAATCTACCTAATGCATGACTACTTGACCATGGCCCACTATCATTGGGAATCCACCTAATGCATGGCAAAACTTGACCATGGCTCACTATCAGCGTGTATTCTACTTTTCGATGTCTTTTTAAACCCAGGTGATATGGCCTTACACTTTGTAGCACATCACTATGGGGGTGCTCTTATGGCAAGGTCACCAACTTATCATTGAGTCCAAATCTACAGCCACTTTCGGTAGGCGTTGGCCATCTATAACCACTTTCGGCAGGTGTTGGCCATCTACTACCACTTCTGGCGGGTATCGGCCATCAAAAACTAATTTAAGTTAACAGTCATACTGAACGCTAGTTGTAACTTGGTAAAGGGAAATATGAATTCTTTGAAAAGTCTACTTTTAGATTATCTTGTAAAAGACTTTTGGGATCACATGGTTTATAAATCACATTGTTCGATAGAAAATTTGATCCATGTTTGAGAAAGAAAACTATCGATAGAATCAATATTTTTAGAAAAAGTGAAACTCTTCATTGATCTCGTCAGATTAATGGAAGAGTTTCAGTCCTTAAATTCTAAGTATGATATGAAAAAATTCTTAAGGAGAGAGGACATACCAAAAGAGACCGTGGATGGTGGGACTTGAACACACCCTCCGAGTAAAGACTCGGTATACAGGATCATGCCAAAGAAGAATGCATCAGAAAAAATCCGAGACTTTTCGATTAAACTTTAAGAAATCTAAGAACATAAGGTAACCGTTAGAGTTGAAACTTTGGAAAGAGATTAGAATTGAGAAGAGCATATTAATAGAAATGGTATCTTTTGATTGCCTGTGGGAATTTGATTTATAAAAAAGGATTATTCTTGCAACCTCATCTTTGTAGAAAAGCGCCATATGCATTCATTTGGCATGAGTTACATGGAATTCTCCTGGAGTCGTAGAAACAGAACAAAGTAAAAAAAATTGAAACAAGATATTCAAACTAACGTTTAATTAATTTGGTTAACTTCTCTTTCTGTATGAATTTCTCGACCGCGTAAGAAAGATTTCGGCGTCCATTCATCTTGTGCTCGTTTGTTAATGATAGATACAATACTTCTCACTCTTCGGGTCTTCATTCTTTGATGGAGGGCAATCAGGGTAAAAGAAGTCTTCACGAGTTTCCTGGAATATCCGAGACAAGCTTTGGTTGAGTGGAGTAAGAACCCGATCTCGCATCAATTTCTTTGGAGATTCACTATCTTGAGTGGCTGGGAGGGTTCTCTTAACGGAAGAAACCAAACCTTCATATTTCAACAATTCGGTGGAAAGATTTCTAACTTCACTATTCAGGGTCTTAACTATCTTTTGTAGTTGGGCTGATTCCTGGAGGGATTCTTGAAGATATTCTGAAAGCTTCCTGATCCGAGAAGCTTGAAGCTCATAGGCAAGATCATATTCTTTCCATTCTCTTTCCATGAAATGAGGATGACCAAACTTTCGTTATTGTCTTCTTCAATGAGCTGAATGCGAAGGTTAAGGGGTACCTCTGAGATGACTTCTTCATTTTCAGAACTAGGCATAATTGACTGGAATGTTCTGTTGGATTTCCGAGAGGAAACAAGGTGTTGAGGTTCAAGCCCTCCTTTTAGCACCAAAAATATTAGCGCAAAATTTCATCTACACTAACACCCCGAGGTCCGAAGGTATAGCTTCGGAAGCTGGTTGGATTATTGAACCCGACAAAGAGATTACCAAGATGTGATGCAATCAAGCTTAGGTTCCGAGATGTTCAACCGTAGAGTCGTAATAGCCAATGCAGAGAAGGTAGAGTACAAAAAGTAAATAACACTGAGAATTTTATAGTGGTTCGGACTGAAAGTCTCTATGTCCACTGTCCTTTCCTTATTTAGTCATTCCTACTTAGCCGAGAGGCTTATTACACTGAGTTTGTAAATTTCCGTCACTATTGAGTTTTAAAGAGAGCTCTAATATAGGAAAGTATGATATGTTTTATATTTCAATTCTTTTTTAGTGCCAGCCCTTTTACTGTAGCAGGTGATCCTCTACTTATAGTAAATTTAAGGTTCTTCCATTAGTGCAAGTGCTTTCTCTTGGATTGATGATCTGGCTTGCTATATGCAGCTTAGATTTGAATGCTTGTCACTATATGGTTGAGTGCGTTTGACATGGATTTTTGATGTGATGCTTTGTATATAGCAAGTTGGATATCTTCCGTTTATCCTAACCGTTGGTCTCGGTCGGGGCTATCTGAGCCATTGATTGTTAATACTTGCCGAAATGCTTTTGGTTCAGGAAACTACTGCCCTCGACTAAGCTTTTTAACTTAGCTGGATAATGATCTTGATCTCGGTCAATGCTTTGACTCATAATCTACATACTCTTAGATACTGAGTCTGGTGCTTAAGGTCTCATTGGAAATCAAACAATGATCTTGGAATTACAAGCCAAGGAACTTTCCTTTTGAATATTCATAATTTGTACTTTGTAGAAATTATGATGTAACAATAAGTAAGTAATTCAACTGGAGTTGTAATATAATAGTTAAGCAAATAGAATATACATATATATATAGCAAAACTATACCCAGCAAATTCACAAGTTATTCAACACCCACATTCACCGATATATATATATATATATATATATATAGACACACATACACGCGCGCGCTCAATCTTACATATATACACACACAAAGCATGCTTGAACACTTAAGCATACACACATGCTCGCTAACCTACACACCCAAGCGAACCTGACCTGTAACTTTTAGTCTCGGGTTTTCTCATAGACGCAATTACATGTATGCACATCACATGCATAAATACACACACAAACATATATATGTATATATGTATGTATACTGACACACACCCCATTCACACCACAGACCAACTCACCTACAAAATATAGATACAGCAGCCAAGCCACACAGACTCACACAAATATACTAGATACACACTCACACACACATATATATATATATATATATATATATGTACGTTTATGTGTATATATGTGTGTGTGTGTGTGTTCACAAACACGCACACTCTGTTACGTGCGCGCACAATGAAATACACATACGATAAGCACTGACACACTCAGAAACTCCAAGGCAACTGGTCAAGCTAAGCTCTTGTACGGTCAACCTGAATGGTCGAGCCTGGAAACATTTTCCAATTTTTAAAACCAGTTTCGAATGGTTTCTAATCTAATTTTACTCCAATTCAATGCAAATGTCATTCGCAGAAACAACAACAATCCAAAAATTATAAGTATAGATGAGAATTCAGGAATTTTGACATAGTTTTGTGAGGTTATACTCACCTGCCATTGTGTTCCCTCCTTCATCCTTGCCCCAAAACTCGCATTCTCGCAATAAACATAGCACCCCACCCAATAAAGTCCATGCCATCGATGCAAAATGATATATAAAGCTTTATATATAATTTTTATAATTTATATGATTTATTTATTAATTTGAAAGGTGAGAAAGTGATGAATGAATTGCTTCAGGAAGAAGCTCCCCTTAACAAAGAAGTATACGTGAAAATAAAATAAGTGAACATAGAAGAATCGAGAGAAAGAAAGTTCTAGAATTAGTTTGGACTTGGGTTATATCGGCTTGGGTATAAAAGCTTAGGCCTTGAATTTATAAAGCAAACAAATATATATATATATATATGTGTGTGTGTGTGTGATGGCTTTTATTCTTAAACTAAATTTTATTTGATCGAAGTAAATACAAGTTCATATTTAAAAATCTTTTCTTTTCCAAATTATTATTTTATTTTTGTTGCTTTTATAAAATATTATTTTCACATCTTCTAACACATTTTAATTTAGTTATCATATATTTACAATTTAAACCCATTTATTAAATCAATTATAAATATTATTCTCTTTTAATACTTAAAAATCCATTTTAATCAATCAATTAATATTATTTACCATAATTAATTATTACTTTAAAATCTAGGTTGTCAAACTTTAGATATCTTAATGATATAGTGATGATAAAAAGAAGGCATGCATAGAATATAATTACAAGATGTGACTTAATATAGATTAGAAATTGGATTTTGCCCATACAAAGTATAGTATTTAAGTTGTTTAAATATAGACCGAGGACCGAGTTCACCCCAGGATGTCAATACAACTACATTGTTAGCTAATTTTCAGGTTCAACCAATTTATAAATGGTATAAATTAATTAAAAATTAATACAAATTGTGTATTGAATTTTTATGGCATAAAATTTATTTCTTTGAGGCCTTAAATAATTAAAATAGTATAAAATTGTCATATACTAATTTAATTAAATATATGGGCTTAAATAATTAATTAAATGATTAATACATACATACATACATACATACATACATATATATATATATATATATCCGTGTGTGTGTGTGATGTATTAATTAGAACTGAAGTTCGAATACTAGGGGCTAGTATGGGGCAAAAAATTTAGTCTTTAGATCTAGATAGAGAGGTGGTAGATATTTGATATCATGATGAATATAAATAGCCCCACTCTCTCTTATTCATGTTGGGAACACATTCCTAGTGTTTTGATGATAATAACCATATGACAATGCTACTAATAATTTTATTGAGTTATTTCAGGTACAGTAGTACTAATAAAGATACGATGATGACCAATATAAGTTCAAAAAAGGCGAATATATCAAAATATCATAACAAATCAAACGGAGACATGAGAACAAGCATTTAAAGACATATTACGGAGTTGAAAAATCTACTGGGATACAACAATATTGAAGAAATACTTGAATATAGACAAACGAGTACAAAAACCAAATACTTTATCTATCGGTCATGTTAGACTGAATTTGTTAAAACCTTCAAACGACCTCTGAATCTCTCCAAAGTTGGATATATCATTCTAAATATCATAAAATATTTTTCAAACTTTTTTCAGCGTTTTCTAACTATCAAAAAGGCTTAAACAATAAATCAAAATAAGTTTAAAAACATGGAAGTTTAAAATAGGTCATCTTTGAAGTTTTGTGAACTCCGAGGGTTTCTGTCTTCTTCCCCGATGTTTCTTCTTGCTTGGCCTATGTCGTAGCATTATCTTATCCTCAAGCCCGACCATGTTGGTGACATGGAGTTTTCACTCTGATGATTTGGAGCAAAGCGACTTTTTCCTTGAGTCAAAATTTCAAACTTTTGGTCGTGTCTCTTCAATTCACCTCTTTGTCTAGAAATTACTTCTCTTCATTTTAAAAGGAAACAACCCTTAAAAGCATCCTTAGATCATCTATAGATGCTACCAAACATCCAAAGGCAAAAATAACTTTTCTCTACATCTTGATTCCAATTCTATAGCCTTCATTTTACTATTAGTACATTCAAACAAATATTCCATATACCGTTTATTCTTCGACCAACGATCATTCAAATCCACATCCTCAAATTCTGGTTAAATAGCTTCCTAATCTTCTATACCATCGATACATGTCATTTATGCAGATTATAGAAATATTGTACTAGTGTTGACATATTAGTGTATTTTGATACAGTGAAGTCAAATAATTTTTACTTATTGTTGAAGTCCAAGAAGTCGGTAGAGTTGAAGTCTTGTTGAAGTGTCCTTAAGCGGTCGAGTCATTTTTCAGTTTGGTTGTTCTAATAGTTATAGAAACATATTCCTCTGGGTGAAGTAAGCGTTGTTTAATGAAATTCTAGAAAATATTTCTGAACTAGACGTAAGACGGGGAGTCTTGAATCAGTGTAAAATCGGCTATTTGATCTGTTTAATATTTTCCGATAATTTTACTATCTATCACTTTGATTGAATATATTTGTCCATATTTGATCCCAACATCATGACTTTATAGTGGTATCAAACCCTGATGTTTTATAAATCGTAACAACATCCTAGAACTATGATTAACAACGAAGATCTAGTCGATGTATACTACAATGAAGAACGATAGCTATGCTACATTGCTACTACGGAGGCTACTACAAGTGACAATGTGGTACCACAAATTGATTTGATGATTTAATTAAATTTTGTGGTTATATGTGAAATATGAATAAAAAATTTAGAAAATAAATGTTGGTTTAGTTGGAAAGTTAAATAATTCAAAATTAGAAGTGGTCTAGTTGTAAAACAAAAAAGTTATTTTCGAGGAAAGTTTTGTAAAATCATGAAACTCCTGTGAAAATTTGAATTCTCAACTTTGTATGCTTAACAAGGAAATTAAAACATCAGGGTAAAGAACATCAAATTATCACAAGAGAACTGTGAATAACATTCATCTATAGAATCACTTCAAATTCAAATAAGTGATTCTACAAAAAAAATATTAAAAGATGATTTTTAAGTTTCTTTATATAATTCATATCTCACCTTTTGTTTCTTGAAAAAGAAAACTACACGTTAAAGAATGAGAATTTGGAA
Organism: Allium fistulosum; assembly: GCA_030737815.1. Taxonomy (NCBI): domain Eukaryota; kingdom Viridiplantae; phylum Streptophyta; class Magnoliopsida; order Asparagales; family Amaryllidaceae; genus Allium; species Allium fistulosum. The sequence continues at coordinate 1,508,949,457 of CM060903.1, forward strand.
TTAATTATAAATAATATTTTGAAAATTAAAAATGATATTTCTGAAAAAGAAATTCGCAACTGTGAAGAAAATTCTGATTAAATTAATGAATATGTTACAAATTTCAATAAAAGTGTTATTACATGCTAAAAAGACTATTGCTAGTGCTAGAAATCAGAAGAGCTCTATAATCATGTACATATATAGTTGTAGTTCATATAGAAATGATAAAATATATTTTCAAGTATTAGGTTAGTTACAAATAATATTAAACTATGGATACTAGTTAATAAAAATAAATATGATAAGAAAGTATATATTAGTGAATATTTCGAGAAAGCAATCAATTATAAGAACTACCTATTTGAAGGTAAAATAAACCCACTTAGGCATGGTTTCCTAAAAATTAGGAATTATACATAGAAAGCAGGGTATCGCTATGCTTAAGAGATTTTAATTATACAAGGTACCCTCAGAATATAGATATTGAATTATATATTCTTAAGGGTACAACCATACATTTTTGTATGGTTCTCACACTCGGACTAACCCGTAGACCCTAATGTAGGAAGTGAGTAAAAAGTCAAATATTATTTCTTTTAGGTACTTAGAGAACAAGCATATGGAATAGATCCTAAATTGCAGATGTTCCATATATTTGGAAATATAGGCTTTTATGGAACATGGACATTAGAAAAATCGGTAACTTTATGTTATTTTATTTCCCCTAAAAAAGATAGAATGATAAGTTAGTAGTTTAAATTTTTGAGTATCGTTAAACGTTAATTTCTGCTAAAAAAATTGGATACTCGTTTAAGAAAATGGACATATTTAAGCTTAACTTTTAATTTTTAAATATCCTAAGTTTAAAATTTATTATAAATGCTCATTGTATGATTTCAAAAAAATTAATAAAAATTAAGAACAGTATATTTTTGATATAATTAAAGATTTAAATGATCAAAATATTTTAATGCTACTGGAAAATTGTACTTTCATATTAATTTATCTTGATTGCAAAGATAATATTACAAATGGAGAGAAATATATTTTACTAACTATATGTGTATATTTTCCAAATTTTTGTCCCTTTATGTTGATGATGAAGAGAGAGAACAATGCGGAAAACTCAAGCATATCAACAAGGGGAGTACATATATACAAGGGGAGCAATAATTCGGGGGGAAATTTTTTATTATATAAGTCGTATGGTTGTCATCGTCAAAAGGGGGAGAATGTTGGGAATACGATTCTAGCATTTTGATGTAACAATCATATAACAATACTACTAATAATTTTATTGGGTCATATCAGGTACAATAACACTAATAGAGAAGTTGAGTTATGATGGAAACCTATACGAATTCAGTAAAGGTGAATACATCAAAATATCAAAATAAATCAAACAGGGTCATACAATGCAATGCTATCCGGCTAATGTAGAGTGGTAGTCAATTGTAAAGTAACAAAACTTCGATCATAACCCATCATATATCTCACGTTACATCGAATAAAATATAATAATCACGTAGATATAACATAGATAAGATAGACAAGTATAACTAAACAAACCAAATTATATAAAAAGTGCATACATTTCAATGCAGTTATACAAAGCAAATGGAGTAGAGTTTATGCACCGTCAAAATAAACTCAAAGGAAATTTGTCTCAAATGATAGTCATAGGCACCGATAAAAGTTCCATAATGTCGCATAGTAGAATAGTCATAAACTCCAAAATATAATATAGATTAGAGTCAGCCTCTTGCTCATCCACTGAACAGCTCCATGCGCTATCTCAGACCTGTTATCTAGTCTACTCATTTAAGAAGAATCGAGACAATAAGAAGCAAAGCATAAAATCTCAAGTCAGACAATAGTCTAGTGCGAGCGATAAATAATATCAAAGCACTATAAAACTAATATAGTAAAACAGAAACATTGAGTAGTAGAAATCATACCTGACATGTCCCTGCATCCAACTAGTTAGCACATAACGCTATGTACATGATACAATATCATCGGATGGGTGCACTACACTAAGTATAACTTTAAGTGTTAGGGTACATAGCTAAATAGTACCTATATCACAAGACATCCACATAAAATTCACAGTAATCACACTGATCATAGCAACAAAGGTACCATATAGTAAACGCACAACAACCATCACTAAGGTTGTCGCAACCAATACTAAAGTCTCGCATAATCATATCTATCACTAAAGTACAACATCAGCATGACCATCACTAAGGTACAACACCAACCTGACCATCACAAAGGTTTTACATCATCCTAACTATCTCTAAAGTTTCACCTCATCATAATCATTAGGTACAACACTTTCATTACCATCACGAAGGTGCATCATCATCACGCCCATCACCTAGGTCACACATTACCATAGCCATCACTAAGAATTCTCATCACCACTAAGATGCTCTCGGATACCTGATAACTCTTATGACCATCACAAAGGCCGACGACACACTACGTCGCAATTAGATTCGATGCTCGATCACATACCATCACAAAGGTCCTGGCCTCGATAGGGCAAGTAGGACCATCACATAGGTCTAGGGTATACGGATGATCGCCCTCACAGACCCTTACCCCATGAAACACACATCATATTTGGAGTTATCAACGGTCCTTTAAGCACATGGCTCAATAGTATAACACACTTCATTTCGTTCCATCCCTTAACCTCGTTGAACGTGCCTCTTCAAACCATCATTAAGTCCTAGTACCACTTCTCACTTGATTTACTTGATCTATACAATTCATGTTAACGACTTGTCAAAGTTCATAACAATGTTAAAGTTTCAAAAAATCTTTAGGTCAGTCCTCAAGCAAACCCACAAATTCCATAGGTCAAACCCGAAGCAACTCCTATGTCAACTCCACCATATACCGATCATCGTTCTTTACATCTCAAGATCCAGCCATCGGATCGTCTTTAAATATTCTATCCAGCTTCACCATAAAATGCGCTCTCATCCCTAAAAGTTTGGTGCCAATTTGTAGAAGTTGAACTGGATAGCTGTGATTAGGTTTGGGATCAATCGGTGTCGATCAATTCCACCTATTCCTTAGCTGATTCTCGAGTTGAGCCCGTAGCTTCCCACTAAGTCATCTCAAGTTATCCAGGTGTCATCCTACACTTTCCCCAAGCCAACCCTAACTTTCCCCGAAGTGGCCCTAGAAAAGCCCCAAAGTAGCCATATGCCATGCCCGAAGTCGCCTCAAGCTCTAAATTCCATGCACATTTGCCTGGTTTTTCTCATTACCAGCCTAAAGTTAAAAGCTTGTCGAACAAAAGCCAACCACCAAAACAAATCCCTATTCGTTATGCTAACACCGAACAACATTTTATGTCCAATCATACAGCCAAACCGAAGTCGACCACAAAGTTTTCAAGTTTCTGGACCAAAGTCACCATCGAATACCCATGTGTTGAACCAGTCTTCTACCGGCATAGAGTTACTGCTGTGTTTTTGCTCCCCCGGGCTGGATTCACCACCGACCTCCACCAAACCAACTAGACTTGCTACCCCATTTTTTGAAACTTCAAACTTCACACCAATTAAATCACCACACTAACTGTTTTGATCCATACACAACATCAGTGCATCAATATAACCCCAAACACTCTAGAATCGATCCGTTAAAGTTTAATTCTACGCTCATGGATCTCCCAACTTTTGTATGTCGATCGAAGAATATATCACAACTCCTTCCATATGGAGACCCCAGACCATAGAATCAATTCTCACCTCCAATTCGCTTCGATGAGTATTTTCAACCATTTAAACACACAAATACAATGTACAAACAAGCGAACAAACATCATATCATGGAAATTCATATCAAAACAAATTTGTAGTCTGAACCAACATTCATATGAACATCCATACATCAATACAACATGTTTATATTACTTTAAACCATTTTAAATTCATTTTTATTTCGGTTTCTAATGCAAAACAGTAGAAAATCATATTTATGACGTTAAAAATGGATTCAAAACATGTCAAAACTATAATATATATATATAATAGTCTAAGGATGATAAATCACTTACAAATCACCCAAAAATCGATGTAAATACGCAAATCGAGGTAGATTTGAAATTGACAGCAAATATCCAATTAATATTCATAATTGTAATTTTTAAAAACATTTTAAAATTGCTTTAAAAACGTATATCAATAATTATAGTATAGTGAAAGAATAGAATCACCCATCTAGGGTGTAGAATCGATAAAAATCACCACATAAACATTGATTCACCAAAGTAAGAGTATATCTAAATTTGGACGGCAGCTACGCGCTTCCTAAGGCACATATTTTGAAATTTAAAAAGCCCCTTGCTAAGATCTTGTCAAATTCCTTTTTTATTTAATCGATTTAGGTTAATTTTATTGAAAGAATGATGTATTTTTAGTAGAAGAAGGTCAGTGGAGGCTAAGAAAAGTTAGGAGATGTTTAAAGATGTATTCATAGTGATTAGTGGCTGCCATGGACGCTGCTCCTAGCATTAATCTGGAATGATTTAATAGGTTGCACTAATTACTCCTTAATTACGTGCTAATCTACTTAAAACAAACCAAACTTCGAACAACCATATCCCCTAAACCGTAAGCCTAAAAGTATATTATGACCACTCTACGGAAAGAAAAACCATCGTATTTTCGTTTGAAAGTGGTTTGAGACCTTAATTGCACTCCAATCAAAAGATATAGGTCTTACAAAGTGTGTAGGATTAAAATTGTCCAACAAAAATTATAAGAATGCAAAATGTCACTATTTAACATTACCCAAATTTATATCTCATATGACCTAATTAGAATTTTAAAATAATATTTTTCAATTCTTCGATGCATAAAATACAGGTCGTTACACATTCCCCTCTTTAGGAATTTCACCCTCGAAATCTCACCAGACAAGGTTAGGTTAAACAAATATAGTTACCCTGCATGCCTAGTAATCATTAGCAAACATAACATTCAACAATCATGCACACATAAACAAGAAAGCAAACCTATGCTCACCCTAGCATGCAAGGTAATAAACTACTCTTCATGATATCACAAATGAAAGTAAATACAACAAACAGAAAGTCTTATCAAGTAAAGATCTTCGGATAGGTGGTCCTTATGCCCTATTCCCGAACTACATCTGCTTTTGATCCAGTCTTTAGTAGTCCATCAATATATATTCCCATTGGGAAATAACAAGCAGTTGCAACAACCCACTAGATTTCTTCCGCCTAGCTTCCACTAACTAGCAATTCGTACACTTCGATCTTGATGTTCTCCTTTATTTTTTCCAAATAAAATATCCATCCATTTATTTTAAGACCGTCGAAATGTGTAATCAATCTTGAATGATGACACTCTCATTGCATCTTATCAATAAATCCATCAGTATTAAGTATATACTGTCTACCATCTAGCTTGCCAACATCTTTGGCTCCAGCTCTCATCTTGTACGGGAATCATAACCATTAATATACTTAAACTATTTCTATACTAGGAACATAATTACTCTAGCTTTCATGCCTCCTCGATATTTCTGGCACAATCCTTAAATGCATCTTCTACTTCCCTTCACTTTCAAGAAGACAAGAAAATCACCTACAAACACCGGTGCAAGCTCACTTAGCATCCAGTATTCAACACACTATCTTAAAGAGCCATCTGCCTACTATGCGAATACTATAGCTACTCCTCACTTAGATAAAATTTTACAAATGAACCCTCCTGCGGGTCATCCACTTGCATCTCTGGCCCTTGTTGCTCTTTGATTACCATCCTTCTTAAAGGTATAACACTAGCCGAGCATCCTTCACTAGGTCGACATGGAACTCGATCCCTCTACATGGTCGAAGTCCAGCCGCCTTCGAATATTTCCTCACTATGGTAATGATGACGACTTGTAACATCCCCCACTCAAAACTCGAAGATGATTGTCAATGATGCTGCAGTCATCACCAGAATTATTTTCTAGCAACTAAAATAAGTTCGGTATAATATAAAAACATAGGTAAAGTAAACAGAGCAAACTAGTATGATTTCATTACATAGCAGTATCTCAAATATATGCCCACGCAGGAGTCAAATATAGTAGAAAATGACAGCATAAAGGTTCAGGTCCAAATGTGAAGATGCAGCCCGCATTCCATCATACAGTGGAAACAAAATCTCTATTAGCTAAAGGCCTCCTGCTCTGTCTTTAATCCTTGTACTACGGCCATTATCCCAAACCCGCCTAAGCCCAAAAACTCAGCCTACTCAAATGAGTTTTCGTGAGTTTATGGGGAAAACAATAATAAAAACATGGGTCGGACATAAAGTCTAGTGCGAATAATACTGTCCATAAAAACAAACATATAGTGAGTACAACCTGAACTGCACAGATTAGGTTTTCCCTTCACTATTCAGACATCATAAGTAAAACACTTTAAAGTACCGATGCAATTATTCTTACTTACGTCTTCAATTAAGGGCTTCCTTCAGCAGATTTCCTTTACTTCTGCGCTCCCTGCGTAGACCCGACCCTCTTTCTGGTTTAGATACCTTTTACATCTAAATATAGAATACTGCACTCTCTGCGCAGACCCTACCCGGTTTCCCCTTATGGGTTCTTCTTTAATCTAGCATTACTTAACCATTTACTCCTGCAATAACCCTTCGAAGGACTCATTTATTCTTCAAAGGATTCTTTAAATTATTCAATACTACTTCCCAATGCGAGACTCACTTTACCTCCATTTATGGTCTGTCTCTTAGTTATTCCTGCTTGGAATTAGCCCACCGTAGTTTCCTTCTGAATTCATTCATTATTACTGCTTGGAATCACCCTACCGCAGTATTCTTCTAAATTTATTCATCTATTCGAACTGCCTAGACCCCACCGCCGTAGTACTTAACGGTTTAATTAGTTATCCCTAGGAAATAGCCACTGGTAGTCCTTCTATATTTATTTACAAAATTTCCATACTGCTTGGTGTCATCCCACCGTAGTAATTTATTTACTTATTTTTCAAACTGCTTGGAACCACCCCACCCTAGTAGACTGCAGGGAAACCCACATAAAACCTTCAACTGCAAAGAAACCCACATGTAGCCTCTAAACATTTGTTTAATTTAGAACTACTTGGCCTTTCCCACCATAGTTCTTGGAAGTTGAATACCTCTCCTCACCTTTCCTGGGTATGCATTCGAGTGAGCGTCCCCACCGACGTCAATAGCCCTTACAACTGTCTTTTCATTTTAACGCAAGATCCCTTTCCCGTTCAGACCTTGCCTCCCCGAGTCCCATTAACTTATCTTTTATAAGTCTTATATGTTTATCCTTTTTCAGCGCAAAATCCTCCCAACCCACGCAGTATGCTTTATACTTTACTTATTATTTGTTCCTTTCTAAGTTTTTGCACAGTATGATCCCTTTATATTCAGCGTAGCACACTTACTTATAAAATAAGGCCGCCGGTCCAATGTCGTACACTGACAACTCTGACTTTCACGGCAATGCCTTTTTACATGTCGTTATCCCATTGGATCTTATTTCATGCTCTGTTATTTGCAGTGTTCTTTTCAGCAAATAATTTGGATCTTATCCCCTTTTTACCAATCCTCGTTGATATATTTTTACATGGAGTTTATTTTACTGCATTCCCTCATAGCATCAATCTACCCCAGTGTAGTATTTAGATGGTTTTACCTTTATTTTGTTATAGAAAATTCTGACAAATTCCCTAAAATTGCCCGAACCCTTGTTCTTCCATATTTTAATTTTATTTTTCCTTTTAGGGTATTTTACTTGTTCGTTTTGAGTCATACAACTTCAAAAATTCATATAGAATTATATAAGCTTAAGAAATCTCTTAAACTTAAATCCACTTCCCAAGTCTGGTCTTAAACATCGTATAAAACTTTCATTAAGGTTTTAAATCGCTAGAGTAGGGAAAAAATGTAAACATCCCATGTATGCACATTCTTCCCCCAAAACATTCATCATTCATTTATACTTTTGCATGTAAACCCGTATGAACCTCAGCATACATAGAAACATACAGATCTAAATCAATCCCATACATATATAAGAAATCGGATTAGAAGGGTTAACTATTACTCGCCTAGATCTTTAAGATATAGAGCTTCAGTCTTCTTTAAATTTTTTTAGCTTGTGTTTTTGTATCTTCTTCTTATTTGCCATCTTATGCTCCCACCATTAAAGAGTTTCTCTAACTTTTATTTTAGTTTTGAGTAAAATAAAATGAATGAGTAATGTATATTGTCCCACAATAAGTTGGGTCTGGGCCCTCACACCCGCTTCTATTAATTCATTTCCTTTTACCTTCTTGTTTAACCTGCCTTTTTCCTTTAATTAGCTCATTTAATTAATAAATTTTTTTAGGGTTATTATAGTCTCCCCTCCTTAAAGGAATTTCGCCTTGAAACTCAGCTAAGGTCAACTAGAGACTAATCCTCTCCTTTATGCTTACCCTAAGCATCCCCATGAATTTCCAATCCATGCATACATGAAATGTACTAGTACAGCAAACAACCATAATATCATATATACATGGTCTACATCAGCACAACTCGATACATAGCATATGCGCTAATATGTGACAAACAACTCTTGATAGTTCCTCTTAACCTTATCCTTTGTTTCCCACGTGCAGTCCTCCCAATCTGTGCTGCACTAATCACATACTAGGTTCATTACCTTATTATGAAGCCGCTTCTCGTACCGGTCCACTATTCAAACTAGTCCGCACACATAAATCATATCTAGTTTGATAACCAAGTCTTCTACTGCCTTTTGATAAACTACTGCTCCCGGGTCCCTAGTGCATTTCCGCAAACATGATGCGTGAAATACATTATGAATCCTTGCAAAAACACTAGGCAGATCCATCTTATATGCCACCTTCCCAATCCTTCCGATGATCGAAAATGATCCAACATATCTGGGTGCTAACTTCCCAGCTTTCGCGAAACGCATCATGCCTCTCATCGGAGAAACCTTCACGAACACATGATCGTCTATTGCAAACACCAATTCATTTATCTTATGTCGATATAACTCTTTTTCCTAGACTATGCTGCCCTCATCCTAGCTTGGATCATTTCTATCTTCTCAGTAGCATCCTTCACCACATCTGGTCCTAACACAACCCTATCTCTTGCTTCCAGCTAAAAACAGGTGATTTACATGGCCTTCTATATAAAGTCTCAAATAGATCCATCCCAATATTGCGCTCTAATAGCTTTTGTTATATGAGAACTCTACCAAATGTAGATAATCTTCCTAAGATCCACCGAAGTCTAAAATACATGCTCTCACAAATCTTCTAGGACCTTGTTGACCCTCTCAGCCTGCCAATCTATCTTTAGACGGTGTGCGGTACTTATACACTGTTCTATACCTAACACCTTCTATAGACTTTTCCAAAATTCACTGGTGAACAGCGAATCCCGGTCATTAATAATAGTGCTAGGCACCCCATGTAGTCTCACTATCATCTTCATGTATATTTCTGCTAACTACGGCGCAAGTCTCTTAGCCTTCACTAGAATGGAATGGGCACACTTAGTTATCTATTAACTATGATCCATATGGCTCCATTCCATATCCTTGTCCTAGGCAATCCATCTATGAAGTCCATAGATATTGAATCTCATTTCCACGTTGAAACTTCTAAAGGCAACAGGAGCCCACTTGGCTTTTGATATTCTGCCTTCACTTGCTGGTATGTAAAGCAACTCCTCACATACTCTCATACATCTTTCTTTATTCCTTCCCAGAAGATACTCCTCTTCATATCTTGGTACATCTTCGTACCTCCAGGATGTATGGTAAACTTTGAACAATGACATTCATCCAATACTTCCTTCCATGGTTCTTCGGTACTTGGAACATATAACCTGCCATTCTTCAGCAGTACTCCTTCTTATCCACACAAAACCCCTTCAATTCTACTACCTTGACTCCTGAGTCCAAACTACTCATTGTGTGTGTGTGCGGAACTTATCATTCTTCTGCAGTTCAGCTATCATTTCTACTAGCATAGGTCTAACTTTTAAGCATGCTAATATCCTATTTGTGTTGCTTGATCCTACACAAGACCAATACTGCATAGTACATGCGGACAACGTTTCTAACATAGTCCATTCTTCTAACATTGCCTAAACATAACTTTGTTGTCTTCGGCTTAACCATTAGCCCCTTTGTTTCCTTTTCTAGGGGTATACTCTATCCCAAAATTGTACGATGCTAAGAACTCTAACCATCATGGATGCCTCAAGTTTAGTTCCTTTTGAGAGAACAAATATCTCAAGGACTTATGGTCGGTATACAACTCAAACCTCTCCCCTAAGAGATAATATCTCCATGTCTTCAATACGAAGACTACTGCAGCCAACTCCAAATCATGCATTGGATACCTAAATTCATGGGGTTATAACCGCCTAGATGCATAAGCAATTACTTTTCCCTTCTGCATCAATACTATGCCTAATCCCAATCCTGACGCGTCCGTATACACGGTAATACCATCATTACCTTCAGGTATTACTAACACATGCGCATTTGTCAATCTATTCTCCAATTCCTGGAATGCCTTCGCACACTCCTATGCCCAAACAAACCGCTCTCCCTTCCTAGTCAGCCTAGTCATCGGTGCAGCTATACGAGAGAAATCCTTAATGAATCTCCTGTAATAACTAGCCAATCCCAGAAAACTTCGCACCTCAATCACGGTCTCAGGTCTCTATCAACCAATTACCACCTCCACCTTGTATGGATCTACCGCTGATCCTTCTTTCAAAATTACATGGCCTAGGAACTTCACTTCCCTTTTCTAGAAATGACACATATAAAATTTCACCTTCCACTTATGGTGTCTCAATGTCTTTAGCACAAGGCTTAAGTGAACTGCATGCTTCTCCTCATTCTTAGAGTACACTAAAATTTCATCTATGAACACCAACACATATCTATCCAACTTATCCTGGAAGATCCCGTTCATCAAGTCTACAAAGAATGCACGTGCACTGGTTAGCCCAAATGGCGTAACAAACCACTCAAGTTCTGAATGCAGTCAAAGGAATACTTTCCTCCACAACTCTCAGTTGATGCAACCCTGTAGTCAAGTCTAATTGCAAAAACACCTTAGTTCCACTCAACTGATCAAAAAGGTCATCTATACTTGGCAAAGGATGTATATTCTTCACCGTCCTCTCATTTAGCTTTCGATAGTCTATACGTAGCCTCAAAGACACATCAGATTTCTTCACAAACACTACCATTGCTCCCCATGGTGAGCTTCTTGGTCTGATGAAGCTCTTCCCTTCTAACACTACCAATTGTAATCTCAGCTCCTCCATCTCCTTTAGAGGCATTCTACTATAAGGTCAACTAAACAGTTCAGTCCCTGATAGTAAGTCGATGTAGAACTCCACCGTTCTTAGGGGTGGCAACCTCGAAACCGATTCAAACGCCTCCCTTAACTCCTTCACTACTCGTACTACTCCCAACTCCTCTTCCTCCGAAACTAACACATATAAAGCGCTCCTGCACACTGATCCACATTCTTCCAAGATGTGCATACACTTTACCTCTTCGGTCACGATGACTCGGAGTGATTATCCTCTCGGCGCAGTGCACCCTAGCATTGTACCTTTCTAACCATTGCATCCCTAAAATAACTCTGAAACCTATGAAGTCAAACACATAGGGATCACAAGAAAACCTATACCTACCTAACTCAACATCTAGGTCAGTGCATCTCAATCCGAGAGTGGCGTACCATCCTATTGGATTTGTTATAGGTATGGAAGTGCTAAATAGGTAACCCCTAACCCAAGTCTATCAACCAAGTCTCTAATAATTAATGAATGTGTAGCACCAGTATCAAACGATACTCTTACTGAAATACCTGAAATCAAAGCCATACCTTCCAGGACTTTCCCATTGCATTTCTATTTGGCAGAAGGTCCTTCCCTTAGTCCCTCCAAAGCATATACCTATGCTTTAAGCTCTGGGCAGTTCTTCTTCAGATGCCCCATCTCATCACTCTTGAAGCACTTTACCCCCACAACATTCTTAGGTGGGGGCACTTCGAAGCATAATGACCCTTATGTCCGTAGTTGTAGCAAACTATTTCTGCAATGGCAACTTCAGCATTAACAACTACACTCTTTCCCTTCGGTGCTCCTTTCATACCATTAGTATATGGGATGAACTTCTTCTTCTGTTCTGCCTTGGGTCACACCTTCACCCTTCTCTTCTCTTGATACATGCTATCATATCTTATAGCGATGTCAACAACAAACTCATAAGGAGATGCTAGATGAATCATCACCATATGATAAAGCCCTTGCTTCAAACCTATAATGAACTTCTCATTTTTCTTGATAGGAGTGTTAATGATCTCTATGCCATACTTAGCCCATGCATTAAACTTCTGGATGTACCTCTCCATTGTAAGGTCATCCTGCCTCAAGTTAATGAACTCTCTCAACAACACACTCTGTTGAGACTCCTATATGAACTAAGTTTCAAACCTCTCCTTGAATTGCTCCCAAGTGGTTCCCACTTTTGGATTTTCTACAATTATGGTCTCCCACCAATCCAATGCATTTTCCTGTAAATGCCTTGACGCCGATATTCTCTTCTGCACTTCATTCAATCCTAAGTCACCAAATATACACTCACGGCTTCTAAACCAATTCAACATTTCTATTGTAGGCTCTTTCCCGATAAACATCTTTCCTCCCAAATTTCTGTAATCTTTACTCATCCTCGAGAAACCTTCCCTTATCACTGCAGCTCTTGGCTGTACAGCCTTCGGTGCAGCTTTCCACATCATATGGGCCATGAACTGTCCAAATAAGACGTTCACATCCATACTCGCTTCATTAGCTGGCGGTGCAGCTTCCTCCCCTACTACCTTTGGAATTCTTTCCTCTCTTCCTCCATCAGCCTGTGTTTCTTCAGTCTCTCTTTGTAAACTTGCCCCCTCCTATTGTGATTCGTCCACTTCTCAAATCCATCTTGCTTTTCTGTTATGCAAGTCTTTATCAAAACGAAAAGATAGGAAGTGAAATCACAATAGAAGAATAGATATACTTCCCTGTATATATCTATATAGCAATATACAAGTACGATATATATATATGTATGTATGTATGTATTAGCGCATCCCCTCCCAGAGTATTTTTTTAATTTTTATAACAACTTTTATCTTCTATTAGCTTTCTTTTATTAAGGTGTCCCTTAACTATGCTCTAATACCAAACTGTAACATTCCACACTCGGAACCCGAAGTTGAACGCCGATGATGTTGTAGTCATCATCATAATTATCTTCCGGTGACTAAAGTGAGTTTAGTATAATAAGAAAACATGGGTAAAGTAAACAAAGAAACTAATATGATTTCATTACACATCGTAGCTTTTTAATTTTCATTACAATTACTTCGGTCAATATTTCCCAAATACGTGCCCACACTGGGGTAATAGAAAATAACATCATAAAGAGTCGAGTCCATATGTGAAGATGTGGCCCGCATTCCATCATACAGCGAATACAAAATCTTTATTAGTGAAAGAGCCTCCTACTCCGTCTTCAGTCCTCGTACTACGAACATTATTCCAAACTTGCCTAAGCCCATAAACTCAGCCTATTCAAATGAGCACCCGTGAATTTGTGGGGGAAAACAATAATGGAAACATGGGTTACACATAAAGTCTAGTGTGAATAATATTTCCCTAAAAAAACATATAGTGAATCCAACCTACACTACACAGATTAGGTTTTCCCCTCACTATTCAGACATCATAAGTAAAACAATTTAAACTACTAACACAATTATTTCTCACTTACGCCTTCAATTAAGGGCTGCCTTAAGAAAATTTCCTTTACTTCTGTGCTCGCTGCGAAGATCCGACCCTCTTCATGGTTTAGATCTTTTACGTCTAAATATAGAATACCCCACTTAGTTTCCCCTTATGGGTTCTTCTTTATACTTAACCATTTACTCCTGCAATAACCCTTTGCAGGACTCGTTTATTCTTTAAAGAATTCTTTAAATTGTTCAATACTGTGCCCCAACGTGGTACCCACTTTACCTCCTTTTAGGGTTTGTCTCTTGCCTATTATTGCTTGGAATTACCCCACCGTAGTTTTCTTCTGAATTTATTCATTATTACTGCTTGGAATCACCCCACCGCAGTATTCTTCTAAATTTATTCATCTATTCGAACTGCCTGGACCCCACCCCCATAGTAGTTAACAATTTAATTAGTTATGCCTAGGAAACAGCCACCGATGGGCCTTTTATACTTCTAAATTTATTCATCTATTCGAACTAGCTAGACCCCACCCCTATGATACTTAACAATTTAATTAGTTATGCCTAGGAAACGGCCACTGACAGTCCTTATATATTTATTTACTAAACTTCCATACTGCTTGGCGTCACCCTACCACAGTAATTTATTTACTTATTTTTCAAACTGCTTGTAAACACCCCCACAGTAGTAAATCGTAAAGAAACCCACTTGTAGCCTTAGACCGCAAAGAAACCTGGATGCAGCCTCTAAACATTTGTTTAATTTGGAACTACTTGGCCTTCCCTATCGTAGTTCTGGAAGTTGAATCCTCTCATCATCTTTCCTAGGTATGCATTCGAGTGAGTGTCCCCACCCGACGTCAATAGCCCTTCCAACTCTATCTTTTCTTTTTAATGTAAATTCCTTCCCCGTTCTGACCTGGCCTCTCCCCGAGTCCCTTTAACTTATCATTTATAAGTCTTGTATGTTTATCCCTTTTTAGCGCAGAATCCTCCCGACCTACGTAGTCGCTCTACACTTTGCTTATTATGTGTTCCTTTCTAAGTTTCAGCACAGTATGATCCCTTCATATTCAACGCAATACACTTACTTATAAAATAGAGCCATCGCCCCAATGTTGTACCCTGATAACTCTAACATTCCTGACACCACTTTTACATGTGTCGTTATCCCATTTGATTTATTTCACTTTCTCTTATTTATAATGTTATTTTCAGCAAATAATTTGGTCTTGTCCCATTTTTACCAATCCCCATTTATGTATTTTTACATAGAGTTTATTTTACTGCATTCCCCCGTAGTACCTATCTACCCCAATGAAGTATTTAGCTGGTTTTACATTTATTTCGTTATAGAAAATTCAGATAAATTCCCTAAAATTGCTTGAACCCCTGTTCTTTCATATTTTAACTTTTTTTCGCCCTTCAGGGTATTTTCCTTGTTTATTTCGAGTCATACAACTTCAAAAATTCATATACAACTATATAAGCTTTATAAATCTCTTAAACTGTAAACTCATTTTCCCAATCTAGTTTTATGTCATATAGAATGTTTATTAAGGTTTGAAATCACTAGAGCAGGGAAACCACATGTAAACATCCCACGTATGCACATCCTTCCCCCAAAACATTCATTAACCATTTATACTTTTGCATGTTAACCCATATGAAACCTATCATACGTAAAAACATATAGATCTAAACCGATCTCATTATATAAGAAATCGGATTAGAAAGGTCAAGTATTACTCACCTAGATCTTAAGATGTAGAGCTTTTAGTCCTCTTTAGTTCCTTCTAGGTAGTGTTTTTGTATCTTCTTCTTATTTGTCTTCTTATGCTTCCAACATTAAAGGGTTTCTCTAACTTTTATTTTAGCTTTTAGTAAAATAAAATGAATGAGTAAAATGGGTAATGTATTTGTCTTATAATAAGTTAGGCCTAGGACGTCATACCCGCTTCTATTAATATATTTCGCTTTACCCTTCTTGTTTAACCCATCCTTTTCGTTTAGTTAGCTCATTTAATTAATTATAAAATTTTAGGGTTATTACACGACTCCTCGTGCCGGATCTCGAGCAAATACACAAAGCATCCATAACTACATCCACAAATTTGCAACCCAACTCTAGCCTACACCCATCTCCTGTCCCTACCGTCATCAATCACATCTCACCATCCACCATACTTCCACATATCTTCAGTCACTCTAAACCAAAAATGATACCGAACCCAACATGACCCAAAACAAAGAAATCACAACATATAAGCATTCATGACTCGACAACACTAAGTCTTAACAAACCACACTTAAGTTGGTTGAACTATCGCTAAGTTCAAAACAGCTAAAGGTCTGCCTACTAGGTCAGGACTCAACCCTAACATACTCACTAAGTCACTGGATATAAAGTGTCTAATATATCAATATCAAATAAAACACGTATAGTTATACCATAAATAGAAAGCATACCTCATATAGTGATGCCCATCCCTTTCTCCTTCCGATGGAGCAGTCGATGAAGTGGCATGCAATGCATAAGCAAACACATCCTACTTACACTTATGTAGCTCTGGACAGTCTTTCATATGCCCAACTCTATCACAGATGAAGCACTTCCTCTCCCCACTCTTTGAGGCCTTATAGTTATTACTAAGATGACCTTTCTCATGACAATTAAAGTAGATTGGCTCCTACTTACCTTTCTTTTTGCCACCCTCTTCCTTAGACTGCTTTTCCTTGTTGTTCCATTCCCCCATGTACCTTCCTCCGCTCACTTGCGACTTTGGCACTTCTTTCAAAACAACAACTTTAGTCCTTATTTTGGGTATAAACTCTCTCAAAGCCCTCTTTATAACCTTTTCAAAAGTCTCATCGATATGGCTTATCATTCTCTCTCCCTGATACTCATTCAAGCCAACTTTGAACTTCTCATTCTTTTTCAATGGAGTGTCGATGAAAGACAAACCATACCCCGACAACATGTTGAACTTAGTGAGATACTCAAAAACAGTCCTCTCTCCTTACTTCAACTAAGCAAATATTTTAAACAACACCTACTTCTGGGCAGTCAAGATAAACTTCTCTTCAAATCAAGCCCTGAGCTGCTCTCAGGTAAATTGATCTTTGGAAGTAGCTATCTTCACACATTCCACTAGTCCATTACTCTCTCATGAAGTTGACTAGAGGCTGACTTCCTCTTCATTTCGTCTTCCAACTCCAAATCTCTGAAGATGCGCTCATAAGTATCAATCCAATTCTACACATCAATAGCAAATTCTACTCCATGGAATGGTTTACCTCCTAGAATAGCATAGTCATTACATAGCTTGGCAAAGTCGGCTCTTGGTGCTTGCACTTACCACATCCACTAACAGTAGGAGCACCTTGGGCATTCTGAACCATGACTCGCACCATCTCAGTAAACATGTTCCATGAGGCAGGGTTAATAGTTGTCATAGAGCCTGCTTCCTCTTCTTTAGCTATACTCCTTATGTATCTACCCATTCTTCCGATCTAAATATGAATGACTGGTCTCTTATAATAAGGAATAAAGTGGTACTCATACATGCAATGCGATATTACTATATATACTATTATAATACATAGTTTTAAAAACAAAAACATATAACAAGTACGCTCTCTCATATATCACTCGATCCATTCTAAGGTGACAACTCTTTCTTATCTCTAATAGATCATACCTTAACTTAGGTTATACCTCAATTTAAGCTATGATACCAAATGCGATGACCACTCTATACCTCTGGTACTAATATACCTAAAAAGTATGTGTTGTCGTGGTACTCACTCAATGTAGAGTGACATTCAAGGTTAAAGTAACAAAACTTTAGTTATAACGTATTGTATATCTCATAATGTATCGAATAAACTGTAATAATTATGTAGACATAACACAAGCAAGACAAATAAGTACAATTGAATGAATCAAATTATATAACAAAGTGAATACGTTTTACAACAGTTATACAAAGCAAATGAAGTAGAGTTTATACATCATCAAAATAAACTCAAAGGAAATATGTCTCTAATAATAGTCATAAGCACCGATAAAAGCTTTATAGTGCCGCATAGCGGAATAGTTATAAACTCCAAAATATAATAAGAAAAGCTATGTGTGCTGATCTCGGACCCGCTATCTAGTCTACTCATTTAAGAGTACCCGAGATAATAAAAAGCAAAGCATAAAATATCCAGTCGGATAATAATTTGGTGTGAGAAATAAATAATCTCAAAGCATTATAAAAGTAAATATAGTAAAATATGAACACTAAGTATGGGAAATTATACGTGGCCTTTCCTTGCATCCAACAAGTTAGCATATGACACTATGTATATGCTACATTATTACTACATGGGTTTATTAACACTAAGTATAACTTCGGGTGTTAGGGTATCTAGCTAAATAGTACATATATCATAAGACATCCATATAAAACTCACAGCAATCATACCAATCATAGCAGCATAACAAACACATAGTAAACACACATCAACCTTCACTAAGATTCCATATTGCCACAGCCGACACTATGTCTCACATCACTATAGTCATTACAAAGGTACTGAATCACCATATCCATTACTGAGGTACAAGACCAACCCGACCATCACAAAGGTTTCACATCACCATAACCATCACTAAGGCTTTACATCGTCGCAACCATCACTAACGTACAACATAATCACTATCATCAGCAAGGTACAATGCCATCACGACTATCACCCAGGTCTCACATCACCATAGCCATCACTGAGGCTTCACATCACCACTAAGATGCTCTCGGATATCTGTAACTCTTACGACCATTACATAGGCTGGTGACCCATTACGTCGCAATTGAATTTGGTGCTCGATCATACACCATCACATATGCACTGACCTAACTAAGGGAGGTTGAACTATCGCATAGGTCTAGCATACATGGATGAGCGTCCTCACATACCCTTGCCCCCATAATCCCTTCAACACATGACTAATTAGTAGAACACACTTCATCCCCACTTAATTGGTTTACCTCATCGAATGTGCCCCTTCAGACCATCACTAAGTCCTACTAACACTTCTCACATGAATTATTCGACCTATATAATTCACGATGTTGATTCATCAATGTTCAAAACATTTGTAGATCACCATCGAAAGTCTCAAAAAATCTCCAGATCGGTCTTAAAGAAAATGCCCAAATTCCCAAGGTCAAGCCTGAAGCAACCCCTAAGTCACCTCCACTACATACTGATCATTATCGCTCGATATCTTAAAATCTAACTGTTGGATCATCTCCAAACACTCTATGTAGCCTCATCATAACATGCTCTTCCATCCACGAAAATTTGGTGTCAACCGGGAAAAGTTGAATTGGATGGTTATGATTAGGTTAGGGATCGATCTGTGCCGATTGACCCATTACTCAGCTTCGTTTCCTAAGTTGATCCTAAAGCTTCCCACTAAGTAGTCTCGAGTTGTCCCAGAGTCATCCCACTCTTTCCCCAAGTCAACCCTAACTTTCCTCAGAGTAGCCTTGGTGAAGTCACGAAGTAGCCTTATGCCAAGCCCGAAGTCGCCGCAAGTTCCTAACTCCATACACCTTTGCTCAGTTTTTACCATTGCTGATCCTAAGTTGCAGGACCACCTGACCGAGGCCAATTACCAAAAATGAATCCCTATTAGGCACCCCTACCACCGAAATCTATTTTCTATCTGGCCAAACAGCCGGACCAAAGTCAACCACCAAGATTTCAAGCTCCCAACCGAAGTCACCACCAAACACCCATGTGCCGAACCAATCTTCTACCAACCCAAAGTTACTGCTGCATTTTTTCTCCCTTGGCCCAGAGTCAGCACTGAACCACAACCAAGCCGATTAGACTTCCCACCCTATTTTTTGAAACTTCACACCAATTCGATTACCACACTTGCCACTTTAACCCGCATGCAAGACCAATGCATTGATACGATCCTAAACACTCTAGATTCAGCCCGTCGAAGTTTAATTCTACACTTAAGAATCTCCAAATCTTTTTTTATCGAATTAAAGAACACATCACAACTCCTTTCACATAGAAACCCTCGACCATAGAATCAATTATCACCTCTTATTCACTTCGATGAGCATTTTCAACCATTTAAATACAAAAACACAATGTACAAACAAGCAAACAAACATCATATCATGGTAATTCATATCAACACACATTCATGGTCTAACCTAACGTTCATATGAACAAGCATATGTCCAAACAATATGTATACATTACTTTAAATCCATTTTTATTTCAATTTCTAAATCAAAATAGTAGCAAATCATATTTTTGACTTTAAAAATGGATTTAAAATATGTCTAAACCTTTAGATATATGTATAATAGTCTAAGGATGATAAAGTACCTACAAATCATTCAAATATTAATAAAAAAACATGCAAATCGAGGTAGATCCGAAATGGAAGGCCAATATCTAATTAAAAATCACATTTTTAATTTTGAAAACATTTTTAAAATAATTTAAAACATGTAGCAACAATTATAGTAAAGTGAGAGAATAGAATCACTCACATAGGGTGTAGAATCCACAAAGACCACCATACAAGCACAGATCACCAAAACAAGAGTATATCCGAATTTAAGCAGCAGCTACACACTTCCCAATGCACAAATTTTGAAATCTAAAAAAGCCTTGCTAATTTCTTGTCTAGTTCACTTTTTAATTAATTGATTTAGCTTAATTTTATTGAACGAATGATGAAGTTTTAATAGAATAAGATCAGAGATGGCTAAGAAAAGTTAGGAGATGTTTAAAATTGTATTTATAGTGATTAGTGACTACTATAGAGGCTGCCCTAATCCTAAAATGGATTGGTGGCCTGCATTCATACTCCTTAATTTCCCATTACTCAGCCTAAAAATAGTCCAAACTTCAAACAGCTATATCTCCTAAATCGTATGTCTAGAAATCTATTATGACCACTCTGTGGAAAGGGAAACCATCGTATCTTTCATTTGGTAATGGTTTGAGATCCTTACAAGAATTATGGGCCTTACAAGATTTTCAAGATCAAATCCGTCCAAAAAAAATTCTAAGGGTGAAAAATGCACTACTCAACATTACACAAAGTTATAGGCCTATACGACCCAAATTGGATTTTTTTAAATATTATTTTACAATCCTTTGATATGTAAAATATGGGCTGTTACTACGAATCTATTGGAACATAATAATTTTGAAGAAATATTCGAAGATGGACAAACAGGTATAAAAATCGAATATTGTATTTACCGAGTCTTTGTTAGTTTAGATTTGTTAAAATCCGACAAAATGTCTCCGAATAACTCCAAATTTTGATACATCGTAAAAAAATTAGAATTTTTTGGGATAAACAAAAATGAAACTAAATTTAAAAATAAAATAAGTTTTAAAAAGGACATTTTTTTGAAGTTTTGCGAGCTCTGGGATTTTCAACGTCTTCCCCAAAGTTTCTCCTCATCTAGCCTGGAGTCGTAGCACCATCTCATCCCTGAGCTTGGCCTTGACCATGTGACCTAGAGTTTTTGCTGTAATGAGCCAGAGCAAAGCGAAGTTTTGTCCCTAATCCAAATTTTGAACATTTGTTCGTATTTCTTCGTTTCATCTCTTCGTCCTGAAATCGCTCCTCTTCATTTTAAAAGAAAAAAAACTCCTTAGAATCATCCTTAGATCATCTTTAAATGCTCTCAAACACTCAAAGGAAAAACTAACTTTTCTCTACATCTTGATGATAATTATATTGCCTTCTTTTACTACTAGTACATACAAATGGTATTCCATTTAATGTTATTCTCTCACCAACGATCAACCAACTCCACATCCTTAGATTTTGGTCCAATAGCTTCCTAATCTTCTACACCTCCACTTAATCTCGCTTGTGCTAGTTATAAGAATTTTGTACTACAGTGTTGATATATCAGCGTATTTTGACACGGTGAGTCAAGAAGTATTTTCTATTGATTCTTGAACTATAAAAAGTCGGTAGATTTGAAGTTGTTATGTTATGTCATCAGGTGGTCGAGTTGAAGTCTGATTTGGTTGTTTTGGAAGTTATGGAAACATATTCCTCCGTGTGAAGTGGAGGTAGTTTAGTGAAATTCCAAAAAGAGTTCTAAGACTAAAAGCGGGACGGGGAGTGCAACCAGTATTAAAATCGGTTGTGTGTTCCAATGCATTTATTGTTTATCACTTTGATTAAATATGCCTGGCCATGTTCGATCCCATCATCATGACTTTACAATTCAAATATACAGAAATAAAAACCCTAGCCTCTATTGAAGAATTGGTGGAAGCCTAGATGTTTGGATTTGCAGACCATATTCGAGGACAAGGAATAAGGGATCCAGAGAGAAATAACTAACCATCGATGTGTTGACAATCGGTAAAATCAAAAAAAGGTAAACATTTTATTTGATGTATTAAATCATATATATGCAATAAATGTTTTTGGCCATGAAAAAAAATCAAGATGAATAATTAATAATTTTAAATAGTTATAAATAATACATATTAAAAGAATTACTTATATATATATATATATACATATACATATATATATATACATATATACATATATATATACACACATATATACATATATAGATATATATATATATATACATATTAATAGTTGGCATGGAAAGGCAAACTTTTGATCCGAGCGCGAACTTCCAAAATTGCCCCTATATGTATTTCTTTATTAAAGGTTGTAATACATTTAGTGTCACACTCTTTTGACAATAGCACACGCTTCGAGGGTAAATTGATTTTTTTACAAATTATATGTATTTAACATATTCAAGAGAAATGATTTTTATTATGGCTGTCAACGGATGCAAACAGATGCGGATATGGCTGTATCCGCATCTGCATTCGAAAAATTAAATCCAAATCCGCATTCGAAGCGGATATTAGAGAGTTAACATCCGCATCTGCATCCGTGGATATTTTTCGGATATCCGAAAATATCCGCATCCGAAAATAAAAGGCGGATATTTTAGGATATTCGAAACTATCCGAAATATCCGCATCCGAAATTGAATAAGATTTTTATTATGCTAATATTTTTGAACTAAAACATCACAGCTAAAACAATCACTTTCTCAAATGACAATACACACAAACTACAATACTAATCAGTTTTTCAAATGACAAAATAGCAACACACATAATGTCAAACAAATTCATACGATATTACAACAATTCAAATGACAAAATAGCAACATACATAATGTCAAACAAGTTCGTACGATATTACAACAATTCAAATAAACAAAAACAAACTAAAACAATAGATAATATTTGTTTTCAGTTCTCATATGTTTTCATCTTAGCCATCTCATATAAAGTAACTAATAATCTAAACAAAATACAAAGTATAGCACACTATAAAATCAAATATCAGTTAATAAACCAAATAACATACATATCCCTCTAACATAAATTTAGATTGATATTGTTACTTGCTTAGTTAGGGTTTTACTTTCTTTCTTGAGCAATTTGGGCTTGGGCCAATTCATTTCTAAATATATTTTAACTATAACTTAGGGTCGTCTTAAAATAATAAATCAATAATAATAACAATTTTTATTATAATTAATTTTGGATCGGACGGATGTTTTTCGGATACGGACATGCCCATATCCACATCCGCATCCGATTTTCTTTTCGGATATCTGCATCCGCTTTTCGAATATCGGATAATATCCGTTTTTTCGGATACGGATCCGGACGGATTTTGGAGTTTTCGGGTATCCATTGACAGGCCTAATTTTTATAAATATTTAGGAACATTTTTGCGTTGGAATCATATGTATATTTTTATTTCTAAGTTGGAACATTTAATTTTTTTGTTATGTTGAATTTTATTTTCTGCTATCAATTTACAAAGAGCAAAAATGTATAGAAAGTTTAATTTTTAGATCCTTTTATTTAAGTGATATAAAATTTGGTAATATATGTAACAGAGTGTTTTGAATTTGTAAAAAAAATATTTGCTAGATTATATTTTTAAGTGATATTAACATTTGATAATATCTATAGAGAGGCGTTTGAGGAAATTCACGCTGGTAGTAAAAAAGTGTAACACCAAAGCTATTATATTTAAGTCATATTGGCGCGGCATGTGCATTTAAATAGTACAAATGACATATGTTTCAGAAATGCAAGAATATATATATGCAATAGAAAAATACATGATTTGCAAGTGCAAATTGACATACAAATGCCATGCACGAAAGCGTACTTTTAAATATAAAATAATTAATAAAATGAAGATTTATTTCATCGCTGATGATTATTATTCTATAAGCTTGTATTATTTTTAAAAAAAGAACTAAAAATAAAAAATGTGAATTATGTGTCAAACGTCACAAAAAGAAATAACTAATGAAAAAAGATATCAAATTTGTCCTTTTGAAGATATTAGCACATCCTTGTACACAATGTTTCTTGTGTAGGTTCTGGATTGCCCTTGAACTTCACTGTTTTTTACTAAAACTTTGGTGTTTTTTATTGAAACTCCTCTTGATAATGCAACATAAAGTTGACCATGGCTGAATAATCTTAGGGTAAGTAAATTAGAAACATTTGGAATTATTTCCCTTGAGCTTTGTTAATAGTTAAAGCAAAACTTAGTCTTATAGGGAACTGTTTACATAATAAAGTAAATGGTAAACGGATATCTTTTGAGCGCTTCATAGGTATTCTTGGTAAGAAAACCCGAGTTCTAGCAAAGTGATCAATGGCAATCTCTGCATCTATGATGTTTCTGTGAAGTTCACGACATATAAGTTGCGTACCATTGCATAATCCATTTTTGGATCGAGGTTCCTTAGTAGCATAATTGGTGCACCTTTCTTCATGACCAATTTATGTGGGGGTAAACCACTCAAATTTATTGAATTCAAATATTCAAGCTGGTATAGATTTCTTATATCATCTTCCACAGAATCGAAAGAGTAGTAGGCATGGTGATCACCAGGAAAAAGATTTATAACTGGATCATTTAACATATCCACATTTTCATTAAGTGGGGTGATCAAAGCCCTTGTAATCATATATTTTGTATTGAATGCATTAATGTATAAGTTTGGAAAAGTTGAATATATTAGAGTAGTTATTGATTTTTCATCTTTTCATGGTATAACCATTTCGTCTGGGAGTCTTATCATGTCCTCACATATATGTGGCTCATTTCCATCACCAACTCATAAGAGGAAATTCGCATAGAATGGATCTTCTTTTTCCCTCATATTTCGAGTGAGATGGATCACTTCTGCATGTTTCCATAATGATGATTTAGCAATGCACGCATCAATAATTTCCGACATTCAACATTTTGTACAACTGGTAAAACTTGTCTAAAATCCCCTTTGATGATTATAACTTTACCTCCAAATGGCATGTTATTTCCCAATATGTCTTTTAAAGTTCTATCCAGTGCTTCAAAAGCAAATCTGTGGGTCGCTTCATCCCAAATAAAAACGGCTGCTAATCTCATAAGTTCAGCCACTTCAGACTGTTTAGGTATCGTATACATTGATGTTGAAGTTGGATTGATTAGGATTTTAAACTGCAAATGTGATGTTCGACCACCTGGTAAGATTGTTGCGGCTATCCCTGATGTAGCTATTGCAAGTGCAATTAAACCATCTTGCCTAAGTTTTACAGGTATTGCTCGATAAAGAAAGGTCTTCCCCATCCCACCAGGGCTATCTATGAAATAGATTTTTCTCTTCTTATGGTAAACAGCATTAGTAATTGCAGTATATGCATATTTTTGACATTCATTTAACTTTTCGTTAAATGTAAAGTCCTCTTTAGGCGTTACAATAGAATATTGTTCCTCTATCAATTTTGAAGCAAGGGAATTATCATCTGTATCATTCTTAATACTTGGAAAATCAAAATCATATATTAGTTTATAATGGTTCATTAATGGATCATTAAGATCACATAGAAGACGATTTTCAAGTATAGGTCGAGCCATTGCACTTGAACTTGGATAATCTTCAAACCATATGATAGAAAAATTCTTCCCATAATTTTCTCTCTCTCGTTGGTGCACAATAAATTAAGGTCATTACAAATAATCTTCTTAAAGATGATGACATTCACATGTTTGATGCTTCAACCAAACATGCCCTTATACTTTGGTCTTCTTCAAGTAATCCCATCTTTTCCACTGCTTGCCTATACGTTGGGTATTTGATACCACTGATGGTTAGAAGATAGTCAAATGATGTTGGTTCTTTTATACGATTCAAAAGAATTCGCAAGAAGTAACGTTCTCCTTCTGACGAAGAAACATTGTAAATTCATCCTATGACCTTTTTATTTGATGCTCTTCATCACCATCTTTTAATATTTGATATCCAAGTGTATTTCTCCAAAAATTCATTGTATAAAAAATGTCTTGCTTCTGAATCTTGTGAGTTTGTATTGAAGAATTCAATTAACATTGATGTAGAGAGGTTCCCATCCAATAAAACATCAGACACGGTTTGGTTATCATGATAAGTCACTTGTTGCCTACTTCGAAGGTGTATCTGTAGACGTTGAACTGAAGGATATATTGTATGCAATGAGAATTCAAAAATTCTCCAAAATGCCCCTTGGGCACATATCCACCTTGCGTCTAAAAACTTTTAAATCTCATCATTTTCGGACAGATGAATTTCCACTGTCACACGATCCAGACCTTTGTATACATACTTGTATAAATATTTGACAGATTTGATACTACTACAAACTTCAACATTTACGTGACAATCATACTTTTTCAGCAGCCATGGGTTATATGAACAACCCAACGATTATCCATTATAATATCACCATTATTGTCTGGTGCGATGTTTATTCCATTATTTCGCCATCGATAAGTAGGGTATGAATCATCACCTTGAATAGTACATGATGAAAATTGCTTAGGGTATTTTTTTGAAATTTCCATCTTACATGGAGCATTTGGTCATTGTCTTCCGCATGGCCCATGAAGCATCCATTTAATGACAACATTGTACAACTTTGGTTCTTCATCACGATTCGGGATTTCAACACTTACAACGGCATTATAATCATCTGGGCTATGTAATTTATCTTCGTTGTCTAGAACTCAACATCTTTTTCATTTTGTTTTCGTAAATCTAATACAAGATTTCCTTGACCTTATTGTTCATTTTTTTTACATATTTTAGTTAATGGTCATATAGTGGATATACCAAGTTATCGTTGCAAACCCCAAGATATTATTACTACGAAGGATAAACAAAAATCAAAAGCTCTGATTCAAAATTATATTGCTTCATCTCCTCAGGAAGGAGTTCCAAACTGTAACGACCCCAAATTTCATAAGTATTTAAATTAATAATTAAATGAATTTATGAATTAAATTGACAATTAAATAAATTTTTGAATAAAAATTGTGAAATTAAATTGATTAAATGGAGCGAGTTTCCCCGATATCCAAGTATATTCTGTATAAATCATTTGAGATTAAAATATTATAAATAGTGTATATGTGAGTATATGTGTATATCTATTTAATGTATATATATATCTTTAAGTATATACGAGCAAATTTAATATATATATTTGAATTGATGGTTAAAAATGGTTTGAGTTTATAAAATAGATATAAGACAATAAATATTAGGTGAATGTTGATAATTAGACTTTAAATAGAAAATAAAATTTTAAAATGTATGTTATAATAAAATACATTTAAGTATGATTTAATTAAGTGAGTATAAAACAAATAAAAATAATAAAGAAAGATTTAATGAAAATTCGAAGTTCACTTGTATTTTAAAAGTAATCAAAATGAGAAAAACAAAAGGGAAACAACTTACATTCAAGTAAGTAAATACAATTGTTAGAAATATAACAACATTTAATTCATTTATATTGCAAAGTGATAGGATTTAAGAAACAAGACAACATAATAAGTGCAACCACCATTTTAAAAAGAAAAGAAATAGCAAAGAAATGTTATGCAGGCAAGAATAGAAAAGAAGACAAGTATGAAAACATCTAAGTACAAAGCAATAAATGCAAACCTCCTTAGCCACCGAAAACAGCCTACCAGCCATGCCTATTTTACTAAACAAAACATAGAAAAGTGATAAAGGACTCATGCATTTAATACAAACATTTCAGCCTTACCTGTTGTACAAGCAATATTTTATCACCCTATACAGATAACATCACTTGGTAAGTTTTCTTTTATATCTATCAACATCTTCATCTCAGTTTTTATTCATTCGAAACTAAAAAGAAATCTGAAGTAAACAAACCATTCAACTTAAACAATACAATCAAACTTCAGCCTGGAAAATAAATCAAAGTAAAATGAAAACTAGGGAGTTTAAAGCCAAGCCGAGATCTGGAACAACTTCAACTTGAAAAGCAAATCAGATCAATGCAATTAAATTCAGTGTTTCCAGTTCAACATCATTTCAAGTTCTCCTCTGTTCCTGTTTTCCATTTTTCTTCATCAAACCCATCAAAGTGAGCAAACTCCTCCTTTTAAACTTGATTTTTCCTCAGTATCTCAAGTCTGTGGTGATCCATTATGTTTGTATGAAAGTGATATTGCATGCCTGTATTGTTGGGTGCACCGAGAAGAAATAAACACTTCTCTGTTTTTATTTCACAGGTTTTAAACCTGTTTAAAAAAAAAATAAAAAAAAAATGAATAGAACAGTTTTCTTCCCAATCCTCTTTAGCTTTTAAGCTGTAAGGAAGATATGTTTATACGATTAGGAACTAGGTCTCAAAGATGATTTTTAAAATGTTTAAATTAAGTGTTTATTTTAAGATAAAATAAAGTATAACTGCAATGTTCAAAGCAAACAGAATTCTAGAGAAAAAAATCAATACTGCAGCTTCCTAACAACAGTGCTCTCTGTTTTCAAAATTGAAGGTGAGTAAAATTAATACATTTCATTAAGAACATTTTAAACTTAAGATTTTTGAACAGAACAAGTTGTTTAAACCTAAATCATAGCCTTAAGTTTGTTTTGAAGCTTAAAAGTGATATATGGACTCTGTACTTTCAAATTTTACAGTAAAAGTATGAATATATGGAAAACTCGAAAATCTTAAATCATCAATTTAATCATATATCTTGAAACTACATTCGAAAATAGGATTTTTAAAACAAAAATTTTGATTTTTCATTTACTATGTTGAGAGTAGTTCCTAGTGAACCAAAGAATTGCTTTTTCTTCAATTTCCAGCGATCGAACATTTTTTTGATGTTGGATTTTTGCATAAAGCAAGCCGAGTAATCCATCATAACAGGAAAAATGTTGAACTATTTTTCTATAGAGTGGGATGTTGTATCGAATCGATTTTAGGGTTTAGTAACCCATTTTATTCGACGTTGAATTTGAGGGTCGTACAGTGTCATCGAGGCACCGGAGTCAACCGGTGTGGTGGGGATCGAAGCGTAGTTGTGTGGTGCGTCTCGGGGTGAAATCGCGTGGACTCGGGTGAACTGGACCATCGTTGGCGAGCAGTTTTCGTGGGGAAGTTTGGTTCCAGGTTGAGGATCAAAGCTCGATTTCGATTATGGGGTGATTTTGGAGTTTGGGTTGCTCGAGCTAGTTTGGGTGGTTGAGGGTGACGTGCCGGTGTCATCAACGTTGATCGGCGAGGGGCGCTGCGTTTGTGCACGTGTACGTGCAAGTTTGGGAAACTGGTGAAGCATTGGGGAAGAAGAAGATAAGCGTGCACGGGTATCTCTCGAAGTAAAGTGGTAGGCGACTCGAAGTAGTGTACTGTCTCGAGTTGTTTGTCCCAGGCATTTTAAAAACAGAAGCTTGTTCTTCTGTTTAAATTCCAGTCTGGTTTGTTAAATTTAGTACGATTTAAACTTAAATTTAAATCAAGATTTTAAAACCTGGACTAAAAGTGAGATTCCAATACAAGTTGAAAGAAAAAGAATCAGTTTTAAAAATCTGAAGGTGTTTTAAAACAAGTTTAAATTTAATTTAAATTCGGTTAAGGTTTTTTTTTAAAGGGTAAATCATTTTGAATCTTATATTCATAGTGTGATTTAAATTTAAATTCAAAAGAGTACTGTTTAAAATACACTTAAAAGTTAATGAAATCATTAATAAAGAAATTTATTTTCTTAGAGATAATGAAGGTAATAAAATGATAGAAATTATTAAGTAATTAAAGAATGATTTATTTAATGTATAAATAAATAAAATTTAGATTTATTTAAAATTAGAAAATGGTTTAATAATGAATTAATCTAAGAAAATTTCTTAAGAAAGTAAATTGAGAAATGTTATTACTTAATGCAGAAAATTTACTAGAAATTATTAAGTAATTTAATTTATGTGATTAAATTTGATTTGAATTAATAAGACTTATTAATTAAGATAATCAATTGTAAATTGTTAATTACTTAATGAAAGCAATTAAGGGGTTAATTGATTATGTAATTTGTTTAAGGTTAATTAATTAAAATGGTTTATAATTAATTAACCAAGATATGTAGTTTATTCATAAGTAATTAATCTGATTTGAATTAATCAGAAAATTAACTGACCTTACTTATGAATGTTTGGATCCTATTGATTTGATTGTTTGATATATCTGATATATGATGCTTTGTGATCCCTCCTGATTTTGTTGTGATCTGTAATTTATTATCTGTGATATATATATCTGTGATCTGTACGATAAGCGTTATAGTTTATATCGCTTATCAACTATATTTCTGTATTTTGATCTATGATGATTCATCATGTTGCACTATTGTGTTAAACCCCTGGACTACACTGTTACACACACAAATATGGATTTCACGTGGAAATCGGTTAAGTCACAGATAATTTGATTTTGATATTTTTGAAATTGAAATTTTAATTTCAATTGATTTTGAAATTAGAAATTTGGGTTTAAAATGAAAAGCTTTTGAAATGGAATTTCAAAAATAAAAGTTATTTTGAATAACTTAAACGAGTGTTGAAATTTAAATAATTTGAATTCAAGTTTGAAATTGAATCCTATGATTTGAAACTAGGGATTAAAAATGATATAAATGTGTTCGTATGAATTTAACCATTTTAAAAATATAAGTTGGGAATTTGAATTTAAACCAAGGTTTTCAACTCGTATGAATGAATCAGATTTCCAAAATGAAACTGTTTGTTTTCGAATGATAAAAGCTTTTAGATAAGAAATGAAATTCCAATTTAGGTAAAGGAATTTCAAGATTTAATTGAAAAATGGTTTTCCAAGTTATAAATGAATTCTTTTCGAAAGCTATGAATTAAATCTGTCTATTTTTAACAGATTTAAAATGATGATTTGTTTAAACCATTCGAAATGAAATTGTTTTGAAAGCTATTTGTTAAATCTTTGATTTAAAGATTCAACGAATTAAATTAAATTGAAATGGAAATCGATTTGGAAAATCTGTGAATGAATCTTTGTGAAATTAAGTGAATTTTGTGAATTAAATCTTTTTGTTTAAAAAAGATTAAAATGGTAATTTGTTAAACCATTTGAAAAGAAAGTTTGGGTTTAAATTGTGACTTAATTGAAATCCCATTATCCATTTGTTTTTGAATATTGCGCTCACTATTCGGGTTAGCCGGGAAAAGACATCTGTGTCATATAACCCATTCCGAATAGTGATACGTCGTATTATGGATAGCATTTGAAGACCGGTGTTGAAGACCGGATATTTTCGAAAATGAAAGGACAACCTGTCGAATGTCTCTGCACTGGGTAGCTCCCGGTATAGAGATTTATATCACTCTTTTGTGATGGGAAGTCTGGACGTGATTTGAAAATTATCCGGATTTGCAAGGGCTTCGTGAGAAGTGCCTTCGGTTCTGTTCGAACCCGGAACAGACTTATATGGATACATGTCTGACATTACACTTTGAGATATAAAGCCGATTTCTTTCAAATACATATCTGTTGGTGGCGGAGAATTTATTCTCTTAGCTTAACACCCTTCTCTGAGACGTACGAGCTCGGAGGTTATGTAGTTGAAATTTATCAGCGATATATCACAATTTGGTAATGTGGCATGCTGAGTGTTGCTGTGTGATGATCAGTGTTTGATCATTTGCGATATGATCATTTATTTGATCTTATATCTTTGTGATCATAGGTTGATCATTTGTTTGACCCGAAGCATGGCTTTGTGACAAAGCGTAGCTTTGTGGACGAGACTTCGTCGAGCCTCACACCCCGGAAATGGTCAAAACAGGAAGGATGCAGCAAGGTTCTAGGGAGTAGCGCCCCTTAGTGTATGTCATTCCTTCTGGATAAAGGTGGTATCATGGTATGGAGCCCAGATACTTAACCTCTGTGGTTGCTGCAAGTTTATTACTTTGTGGTTTGTTGGAAATCGGGGATCCTCGGGAAGATCGGTGACGATCGGGGGATGGCATACGCGTGTCAGTAGTTACCTATTTTTGCAGAGGTAACCCGGCCTTGTGTTGGCAGAGATCCGGTTAGGTTCTCGGGTCGTCTATTCCAGGGACGTACCCATCGTGGATAGGAAGTTCCTTAGCCTGACCATTTGTTGGAAATCCATCTTCCAATACGAACTGTGTACGGTATTAGTTGTAGAACCTGCCATCTAATATGGTAGCTATAGTAGGCATAATATAATGGTACCTATGCTGGCTAAGATTGATATTCTACTTTCGAAATTTCTTTCTACACTATGCACTAATAATAATATCAAAATGATTTGATTTTGCGTAGTAAGCATCTTTGACTATCATAAGGAGAAATCTCCTCCAAGTCTGCGTTTGCATTGTGTGTGTGGCGGGAGGCCTTATGGTAGTTTCATTTTCCAAAAGCATTGCGAATTGACTTTAAAATTCTTTTGCTGTTGTTAAAGATAAACTGTTTTTGTTGCTCACACCAGTCCCATGACTGATCCGGAGTTTATTGTTCATTTCCTAAACTCTGGGTGCTCATAATTTTCTACACGAGCAGTCTAGAGTTGGGTTTTTCAGATAGTCAGGTTCAGTAGATTTTCTGGAGCTAGTTCAGTCTTTGGATCGGACTGCACTTGCTTATTCTTGGTGTATCGTTATTGGGAGTTCGAGCTACTGCTGGAGTTCTCTCTTGAAGACTATCTTAGAGTTATTTGTTCCGCTGCTGATATTAGTTATCTATTTTTTTCTTTTCCGCTGCTATTTGTTGTATCATATCTCTGATGTATATAGATATTCATTGTATCTGGATATTGTATCAGATATTGTATATCAATGTATTATTCAATTATTCCGCTGTGTTATTTACTTAACTGTGTTATAAGCTCCCGAGAACCAGATTCGGCATTTGAATCTACGGCATTTTGAGTACAAGGGAAGTACGGGTGCCGATTTTCGAAGGTCGACTTTTGGGTCTTTACAAGTGGTATCAGAGCTAAGGTTGAACTTTAGCTCAGGAGTATAACACGTTAAGTAACTCATTAGAGATAGAGTGAAGTAAACTCTAGAATGAGTAATCTCTCAGATATCCGTCTGAACGTCTCAGTAAATTCTCTTACTATCCACTGATAGTAGATATGAGTGCAAGAAGAGGACGAGATAGGGGACAAAGGAATACGACTATAAATGGTCAATACCCTGCAACAGTGGAAACAATCTTTCTTATCAATTTTCTTTGATTCGTTTCCAAATTCTTTTGATTCCTTCGGGACAGCTCCAGGAGAAGTTTCGGTGTGATGATGGCTCTACGAATCGTTGTAGAAGATCCTTACTTCGTATCTTTATCAGTTCTTATCAGCTTTTTGATTTAAACCTTAATGAAATTTGGAAGTGGGAAATATAAATTGAGTTAAATTGATTAATAGGATATGAAGCTAAAATTTGAATTTAATCAATAAAACGATTTCGTTTGAAAACCAAATTTTGAAATTCTATTGAAATTTCTTGTGAATATCGAAGTCCGAAGAGGGACAAATTGATATGTATTCTGAGATATTCCGACTTGAGTTTGGAATTCGTATCTTTAGTTTGAGGAATTATAGGAGATCGAATCTATCTATCTTCGTTGTTTTCGTGCCTGCGAATTTCGAGGACGAAATTCTTTTAAGGGGGGAAATTTGTAACGACCCCAAATTTCATAAGTATTTAAATTAATAATTAAATGAATTTATGAATTAAATTGACAATTAAATAAATTTTTGAATAAAAATTGTGAAATTAAATTGATTAAATGGAGCGAGTTTCCCCGATATCCAAGTATATTCTGTATAAATCATTTGAGATTAAAATATTATAAATAGTGTATATGTGAGTATATGTGTATATCTATTTAATGTATATATATATCTTTAAGTATATACGAGCAAATTTAATATATATATTTGAATTGATGGTTAAAAATGGTTTGAGTTTATAAAATAGATATAAGACAATAAATATTAGGTGAATGTTGATAATTAGACTTTAAATAGAAAATAAAATTTTAAAATGTATGTTATAATAAAATACATTTAAGTATGATTTAATTAAGTGAGTATAAAACAAATAAAAATAATAAAGAAAGATTTAATGAAAATTCGAAGTTCACTTGTATTTTAAAAGTAATCAAAATGAGAAAAACAAAAGGGAAACAACTTACATTCAAGTAAGTAAATACAATTGTTAGAAATATAACAACATTTAATTCATTTATATTGCAAAGTGATAGGATTTAAGAAACAAGACAACATAATAAGTGCAACCACCATTTTAAAAAGAAAAGAAATAGCAAAGAAATGTTATGCAGGCAAGAATAGAAAAGAAGACAAGTATGAAAACATCTAAGTACAAAGCAATAAATGCAAACCTCCTTAGCCACCGAAAACAGCCTACCAGCCATGCCTATTTTACTAAACAAAACATAGAAAAGTGATAAAGGACTCATGCATTTAATACAAACATTTCAGCCTTACCTGTTGTACAAGCAATATTTTATCACCCTATACAGATAACATCACTTGGTAAGTTTTCTTTTATATCTATCAACATCTTCATCTCAGTTTTTATTCATTCGAAACTAAAAAGAAATCTGAAGTAAACAAACCATTCAACTTAAACAATACAATCAAACTTCAGCCTGGAAAATAAATCAAAGTAAAATGAAAACTAGGGAGTTTAAAGCCAAGCCGAGATCTGGAACAACTTCAACTTGAAAAGCAAATCAGATCAATGCAATTAAATTCAGTGTTTCCAGTTCAACATCATTTCAAGTTCTCCTCTGTTCCTGTTTTCCATTTTTCTTCATCAAACCCATCAAAGTGAGCAAACTCCTCCTTTTAAACTTGATTTTTCCTCAGTATCTCAAGTCTGTGGTGATCCATTATGTTTGTATGAAAGTGATATTGCATGCCTGTATTGTTGGGTGCACCGAGAAGAAATAAACACTTCTCTGTTTTTATTTCACAGGTTTTAAACCTGTTTAAAAAAAAAATAAAAAAAAAATGAATAGAACAGTTTTCTTCCCAATCCTCTTTAGCTTTTAAGCTGTAAGGAAGATATGTTTATACGATTAGGAACTAGGTCTCAAAGATGATTTTTAAAATGTTTAAATTAAGTGTTTATTTTAAGATAAAATAAAGTATAACTGCAATGTTCAAAGCAAACAGAATTCTAGAGAAAAAAATCAATACTGCAGCTTCCTAACAACAGTGCTCTCTGTTTTCAAAATTGAAGGTGAGTAAAATTAATACATTTCATTAAGAACATTTTAAACTTAAGATTTTTGAACAGAACAAGTTGTTTAAACCTAAATCATAGCCTTAAGTTTGTTTTGAAGCTTAAAAGTGATATATGGACTCTGTACTTTCAAATTTTACAGTAAAAGTATGAATATATGGAAAACTCGAAAATCTTAAATCATCAATTTAATCATATATCTTGAAACTACATTCGAAAATAGGATTTTTAAAACAAAAATTTTGATTTTTCATTTACTATGTTGAGAGTAGTTCCTAGTGAACCAAAGAATTGCTTTTTCTTCAATTTCCAGCGATCGAACATTTTTTTGATGTTGGATTTTTGCATAAAGCAAGCCGAGTAATCCATCATAACAGGAAAAATGTTGAACTATTTTTCTATAGAGTGGGATGTTGTATCGAATCGATTTTAGGGTTTAGTAACCCATTTTATTCGACGTTGAATTTGAGGGTCGTACAGTGTCATCGAGGCACCGGAGTCAACCGGTGTGGTGGGGATCGAAGCGTAGTTGTGTGGTGCGTCTCGGGGTGAAATCGCGTGGACTCGGGTGAACTGGACCATCGTTGGCGAGCAGTTTTCGTGGGGAAGTTTGGTTCCAGGTTGAGGATCAAAGCTCGATTTCGATTATGGGGTGATTTTGGAGTTTGGGTTGCTCGAGCTAGTTTGGGTGGTTGAGGGTGACGTGCCGGTGTCATCAACGTTGATCGGCGAGGGGCGCTGCGTTTGTGCACGTGTACGTGCAAGTTTGGGAAACTGGTGAAGCATTGGGGAAGAAGAAGATAAGCGTGCACGGGTATCTCTCGAAGTAAAGTGGTAGGCGACTCGAAGTAGTGTACTGTCTCGAGTTGTTTGTCCCAGGCATTTTAAAAACAGAAGCTTGTTCTTCTGTTTAAATTCCAGTCTGGTTTGTTAAATTTAGTACGATTTAAACTTAAATTTAAATCAAGATTTTAAAACCTGGACTAAAAGTGAGATTCCAATACAAGTTGAAAGAAAAAGAATCAGTTTTAAAAATCTGAAGGTGTTTTAAAACAAGTTTAAATTTAATTTAAATTCGGTTAAGGTTTTTTTTTAAAGGGTAAATCATTTTGAATCTTATATTCATAGTGTGATTTAAATTTAAATTCAAAAGAGTACTGTTTAAAATACACTTAAAAGTTAATGAAATCATTAATAAAGAAATTTATTTTCTTAGAGATAATGAAGGTAATAAAATGATAGAAATTATTAAGTAATTAAAGAATGATTTATTTAATGTATAAATAAATAAAATTTAGATTTATTTAAAATTAGAAAATGGTTTAATAATGAATTAATCTAAGAAAATTTCTTAAGAAAGTAAATTGAGAAATGTTATTACTTAATGCAGAAAATTTACTAGAAATTATTAAGTAATTTAATTTATGTGATTAAATTTGATTTGAATTAATAAGACTTATTAATTAAGATAATCAATTGTAAATTGTTAATTACTTAATGAAAGCAATTAAGGGGTTAATTGATTATGTAATTTGTTTAAGGTTAATTAATTAAAATGGTTTATAATTAATTAACCAAGATATGTAGTTTATTCATAAGTAATTAATCTGATTTGAATTAATCAGAAAATTAACTGACCTTACTTATGAATGTTTGGATCCTATTGATTTGATTGTTTGATATATCTGATATATGATGCTTTGTGATCCCTCCTGATTTTGTTGTGATCTGTAATTTATTATCTGTGATATATATATCTGTGATCTGTACGATAAGCGTTATAGTTTATATCGCTTATCAACTATATTTCTGTATTTTGATCTATGATGATTCATCATGTTGCACTATTGTGTTAAACCCCTGGACTACACTGTTACACACACAAATATGGATTTCACGTGGAAATCGGTTAAGTCACAGATAATTTGATTTTGATATTTTTGAAATTGAAATTTTAATTTCAATTGATTTTGAAATTAGAAATTTGGGTTTAAAATGAAAAGCTTTTGAAATGGAATTTCAAAAATAAAAGTTATTTTGAATAACTTAAACGAGTGTTGAAATTTAAATAATTTGAATTCAAGTTTGAAATTGAATCCTATGATTTGAAACTAGGGATTAAAAATGATATAAATGTGTTCGTATGAATTTAACCATTTTAAAAATATAAGTTGGGAATTTGAATTTAAACCAAGGTTTTCAACTCGTATGAATGAATCAGATTTCCAAAATGAAACTGTTTGTTTTCGAATGATAAAAGCTTTTAGATAAGAAATGAAATTCCAATTTAGGTAAAGGAATTTCAAGATTTAATTGAAAAATGGTTTTCCAAGTTATAAATGAATTCTTTTCGAAAGCTATGAATTAAATCTGTCTATTTTTAACAGATTTAAAATGATGATTTGTTTAAACCATTCGAAATGAAATTGTTTTGAAAGCTATTTGTTAAATCTTTGATTTAAAGATTCAACGAATTAAATTAAATTGAAATGGAAATCGATTTGGAAAATCTGTGAATGAATCTTTGTGAAATTAAGTGAATTTTGTGAATTAAATCTTTTTGTTTAAAAAAGATTAAAATGGTAATTTGTTAAACCATTTGAAAAGAAAGTTTGGGTTTAAATTGTGACTTAATTGAAATCCCATTATCCATTTGTTTTTGAATATTGCGCTCACTATTCGGGTTAGCCGGGAAAAGACATCTGTGTCATATAACCCATTCCGAATAGTGATACGTCGTATTATGGATAGCATTTGAAGACCGGTGTTGAAGACCGGATATTTTCGAAAATGAAAGGACAACCTGTCGAATGTCTCTGCACTGGGTAGCTCCCGGTATAGAGATTTATATCACTCTTTTGTGATGGGAAGTCTGGACGTGATTTGAAAATTATCCGGATTTGCAAGGGCTTCGTGAGAAGTGCCTTCGGTTCTGTTCGAACCCGGAACAGACTTATATGGATACATGTCTGACATTACACTTTGAGATATAAAGCCGATTTCTTTCAAATACATATCTGTTGGTGGCGGAGAATTTATTCTCTTAGCTTAACACCCTTCTCTGAGACGTACGAGCTCGGAGGTTATGTAGTTGAAATTTATCAGCGATATATCACAATTTGGTAATGTGGCATGCTGAGTGTTGCTGTGTGATGATCAGTGTTTGATCATTTGCGATATGATCATTTATTTGATCTTATATCTTTGTGATCATAGGTTGATCATTTGTTTGACCCGAAGCATGGCTTTGTGACAAAGCGTAGCTTTGTGGACGAGACTTCGTCGAGCCTCACACCCCGGAAATGGTCAAAACAGGAAGGATGCAGCAAGGTTCTAGGGAGTAGCGCCCCTTAGTGTATGTCATTCCTTCTGGATAAAGGTGGTATCATGGTATGGAGCCCAGATACTTAACCTCTGTGGTTGCTGCAAGTTTATTACTTTGTGGTTTGTTGGAAATCGGGGATCCTCGGGAAGATCGGTGACGATCGGGGGATGGCATACGCGTGTCAGTAGTTACCTATTTTTGCAGAGGTAACCCGGCCTTGTGTTGGCAGAGATCCGGTTAGGTTCTCGGGTCGTCTATTCCAGGGACGTACCCATCGTGGATAGGAAGTTCCTTAGCCTGACCATTTGTTGGAAATCCATCTTCCAATACGAACTGTGTACGGTATTAGTTGTAGAACCTGCCATCTAATATGGTAGCTATAGTAGGCATAATATAATGGTACCTATGCTGGCTAAGATTGATATTCTACTTTCGAAATTTCTTTCTACACTATGCACTAATAATAATATCAAAATGATTTGATTTTGCGTAGTAAGCATCTTTGACTATCATAAGGAGAAATCTCCTCCAAGTCTGCGTTTGCATTGTGTGTGTGGCGGGAGGCCTTATGGTAGTTTCATTTTCCAAAAGCATTGCGAATTGACTTTAAAATTCTTTTGCTGTTGTTAAAGATAAACTGTTTTTGTTGCTCACACCAGTCCCATGACTGATCCGGAGTTTATTGTTCATTTCCTAAACTCTGGGTGCTCATAATTTTCTACACGAGCAGTCTAGAGTTGGGTTTTTCAGATAGTCAGGTTCAGTAGATTTTCTGGAGCTAGTTCAGTCTTTGGATCGGACTGCACTTGCTTATTCTTGGTGTATCGTTATTGGGAGTTCGAGCTACTGCTGGAGTTCTCTCTTGAAGACTATCTTAGAGTTATTTGTTCCGCTGCTGATATTAGTTATCTATTTTTTTCTTTTCCGCTGCTATTTGTTGTATCATATCTCTGATGTATATAGATATTCATTGTATCTGGATATTGTATCAGATATTGTATATCAATGTATTATTCAATTATTCCGCTGTGTTATTTACTTAACTGTGTTATAAGCTCCCGAGAACCAGATTCGGCATTTGAATCTACGGCATTTTGAGTACAAGGGAAGTACGGGTGCCGATTTTCGAAGGTCGACTTTTGGGTCTTGACACAAACCATTTGACTATTGACTCATTCCAATATAAAGGCTTAGTAAATCAAATAATATATAATAAATGGACCGGTTTAAAATTAAATGAGTTGTTAGTCGTAGAATATTATTCTCATCAGACTTGGTACCCCAAGCAATAAAAAAATTGTTGTTTTCAACAATGAATACTAAGGTTTCTTTTTTTCAAAAAATACATATCAAATTGAATTTTTTTTTACTAAATAGAATTCTATTCTAATAATGTAACATATCTAATAATGTAACAGAAATAAAATATCTGACTAATTTCAATTTTATAATTATATATAATAATTATTGATGATATACATTTACATTGCTGTAATTTTTATATTTAGCATATTTCTCTTCTTATCTAACGGAACGCTATTGGATCAAATGGCAAAGACATTGTGGAGAAAGAGATGGCTTTTCCCGGATGAAATGAAATATTTGATTCATGTAACAGGGGAAAGATTTCCTATTCCTTAGCCGTAAAGATATGGGGGAAAAGAAAATTCCATTGCAGAGTCGTATGCAATGCACAAAAGGTGCATGTACGATCCGTCGTTCAATTCTATTTTTTTCTTGTTTTTTTAGTCCTTACTTTAATCCAATTCTTCAAGATAGAAGAACCGTTCATGCATGATGTTAGATCAATATTATTAGGGTTATGATTCACCAACTTGCTAGTTCGTTTTATATAAATAGGTAAATGTTCCTTTCCATTATGAATAGCGATTGTATGGCCAATCATTTTAAGTATAATGGTAGATGCCCGAGACCAAGTTACTGTTACTTCTTTCTCCTCCCTCATGTTGAGTTTTTCAATTCCCGTCGTTCGCCCACCACATTATTTCAAATTCAAAAAAATTTATTTTCAATATTCCTATTTACGGCGACGAAGAATAAAACTATCACTGTATTTTTTCTGGGCCTTTATTCTTTTTTAGGTTCACTAGTACTTTTAGTGGTTGGACTTCTAGTTATCTTGGTAGGAATCTGATACCTGGATTTCCTTCTCAACAAATTATTTTTTTCCAGAGGGAATTTCCGATGGAGCGGTGAAATGTGTAGAGATCGGGAAGAACACCAACGACGAAAGCACTCTACTGGGCCGACATTGACACTAAGAGACGAAAGCTAGGGGAGCAAATGGGATTAGATACCCCAGTAGTCCTAACCGTAAATGATGGATACTAGGCGCTGCGCGTATTGACCTGTGCAGTGTTGTAGCTAACACGGGTTCACAAGCAGCTGAGTATTTATTCCATAAGGGCTTATTCGACCCAATCATACCGCGTAATCTTTTAAAATGCGTTCTGGGTGAGTTATTTCAGCTACACGGTTTTTTTCCTTTGAAAAAATAGAGATATATATATATATAATATAGAAATAAAACGAAAATATTAAAATCTAGAAAAAATAGAATTAGATCAATTCGCAGAGTTAGAAGACTTTGCACAATTCGCTTCTGATCTCGATAAAGCTACACAGAATCAATGGGCAAGAGGTCAACGATTACACGAGTTGCTTAAACAATCCCAATCAGTCCCTCTAACTGTGGAAGAACAGATAGCTACAATTTA
Organism: Allium fistulosum; assembly: GCA_030737815.1. Classification (NCBI taxonomy): domain Eukaryota; kingdom Viridiplantae; phylum Streptophyta; class Magnoliopsida; order Asparagales; family Amaryllidaceae; genus Allium; species Allium fistulosum. The sequence goes on from CM060903.1 coordinate 1,508,991,106, forward strand.
TATTGGAGCAAATGGACATCTTGATTCATTAGAAATTGGACAGATAAAGAAATTTCATAACACTACCTTCATTTTAAATTTTATTTTGAAACGGTATGCAATTGATTCAATATGGAATCATGAATAGTCATTGGCTCAATGATACAAAATATTTTTTATGTAGGTATCTAGGGAAAGGTAAATAATTATCTGGAAAAAAGTCTTATATTATAAAGGATTTAAGTTATTTCGCCCCTCTATCCTATGGGGTGAAAGAAATTTCTAAAAAAAAAGTGAATCCATTTCCTTAAATCTAATTAAAATCTTCAACGGCGTATTTTTTAGTAGTATGTCATAACTATTTTCATAGAACTCTGTAGTTCTTCAAAGATCCTTTCGTGCATTATGTTCGATATCAAGGAAAAGCAATTCTTGCTTCAAAGGGGACTCATTTTCTTATGAAGAAATGGAAATATCATTTTGTCAATTTTTGGCAATATTATTTTAACTTTTGGTCTCAACCATGTAAAAATAGTTAGCTAAAATGATTAATTTGAATGAAACTTTAACTATTAGTTCTTAGCAGTTTAATTCAATTCAATGATTCAAGAAATGAAAGAAAAGAATTCAAACTCTAAGTCTTAAATGAAATGATTGCGCTGATCTGGAATCAAAACAGAAGTAGCTTATTAAGTATCTAAGCTAGTGTGATAGAAAGAACTATAACAACAACTGGAAACGGTTGCTAATACCCCGTAGGCTGAGGAGCAAAAGGAGGAATCCGCCCGAGGAGGGGCTCAAGCCTGATTAGCTAGTTGGTGAGGCAATAGCTTACCAAGGCGATGATCAGTAGCTGGTCCGAGAGGATGATCAGCCGCACTAGGACTGAGACATGGCCCAGACTCCTACGGCAGGCAGCAGTGGGGAATTTTCCACAATGGGCGAAAGCCTGACGGAGCAATGCCACGTGGAGGTAGAAGGCCCACGGGTCATGAACTTCTTTTCTCAGAGAAGAAGCAATGACGGTATTTGAGGAATAAGCATCGGCTAACTCTGTGCCAGGACGGAGCGGAAGCGAGAATGTCGGCTTGAGTAATGCAAACATTGGTGAGAATCCAATGCCTCGAAAACCTAAGGGTTCCTCCGCAAGGTTCGTTCATGGAGGGTGAGTTAGGGCCTAAGATCAGGCCGAAAGGCGTAGTCGATCGACAACAGGTGAATATTCCTGTACTACCCCTTGTTGGTCCCGAAGGACGGAGGAGGCTAGGTTAGCCTACCGAAAAAAGAAATGATTGCTGAGCCGTATGAGGTAGGAAACTCTCAAGTACGGTTTTAAGGAAAGGAATTGAACCACCTATTCCAACCGCGGAGAACTGGCCATTCTACAGGGTGATTTTGAAATTGCGGAGGCGAACTGAGCGCGCCCCTGATAATTGCGTCGTTGTGCCTGGGCTGTGAGGGCTCTCGGCCACATGGATAGTTCAATGTGCTCTTTTTTCATTTCTTATTTTCTTTCCTATTTATTCTATTTCTTCATTCTTGTTTATGCTACTTTCAAGGGTTCATCTAAGTGACATGCGCGGTACAAAGTTCATAGTGCAGAACTTTTTGATTTATCTATTATATTGTTTTTGCTTAAATGAAATTCATAATATCTTCAAAATTGGGTAATACCAATGAAGTCTTTTTTAGCTTAGTCTTAATACAATACTCCTGGGTGACCGATAGCGAAGTAGTACCGTGAGGGAAAGGTGAAAAGAACCCCCATCGGGGAGTGAAATAGAACATGAAACCGTGAGCTCCCAAGCAGTGGGAGGAGAATGTGATCTCTGACCGCGTGCCTGTTGAAGAATGAGCCGGCGACTCATAGGCAGTGGCTTGGTTAAGGGAACCCACCGAAGCTGTAGCGAAAGCTAGTCTTCATAGGGCGATTGCTTGGGCTGCTTTAATGGTCGTCTTTACAATTTCTCTTTCACTTGTAGTATGGGGAAGGAGTGGACTCTAATGCTGTGGACACTACAAATACTAAATTGAGTAATCGATTGCTCAATCCAACTGTATCAATTCTTTATTAATCGTTCTGCGAAGCCTTCCCTTAAAAAAAAGATTCGGAAGTGATCTTAAAAACCCATTGCGTTCCGGGAAAAGATCGCAATATCGTATTCGTTTAGAAGAAAAATAGAAATTGCGTTTTCATTATGGTCTAACAGAGCGACAATTACTTAGATATGTGCATATCGCTGGAAAAGCCAAAGGGTCAACAGGCTAGGTTTTACCACAACTACTTGAGATGCGGTTAGATCATTTGGATCAGTTGTAATTGCATCGAATAATAATTTCAAAGATTTTATTTGACTTTCTGAAACTATTCCTTGCGCACGTTCAAAATAAAAAATTTCAATTGAGGTTAAGGATTCTCAATAGGATTCGATAAAAATTTCTCATCAGAATAAAACCTATTCTTTTTATGTTCAAATGTTTGAGAATTTTTCCAAAAGAAGATGCCATTCGTTTGCTGAGAAATAAAAAGGAATATCGAAAATTCACGTGGCTGAAGCTAAAGCAGCTACTTTCGAAGTAACAGAAAGAAAAACAACGACTGGAGTGGGAGAGTCAGAGTTGAAAAGAGGATTCCTCACTTCTTTCTCTCATTCAAAACCATGCATGAGATGTCTCGCGCATATACTTTTACTAAATTTAATAATAAATTTCAAATCTAATTAAATAATGAATACTTTGAAGTATTCAAATAAAAAAACATGTTGATTATATCAAAATTAAGAAGCACCAATAATTATAATTCATCATGGGCAGAGACACTATTGCTGATATAATAACTTCTATAAGAAATGCTAACATGAGTAAAAATGGAATATTGCAAATAGAGCCATTGCAACTCCCATAAGTGGTGTAGTCCCCCATCCCGGAGCTACTTTACCATATTCTGAATTCAATGGTTTCAATAAACTCCCTACAGTAGTTTGTCTTGGCCTAGATCTAGAACTACCCACAACGGTTTGTGTAGCCATAATCCTATTTAATCATTGGTTGAGATCGGTTGACTCTGTATACTATTCCATAGTAATTGTAAATAAATAAACGATCTTATCGTAGATCCATTGTGATCTTGAAATTTTCAAAAAATGGAAACAACAACCTTAGTCGCCATCTTATTGTATAATTGTTTAATTTTCCGCTATTTTTTTCATCCCTCTATGTAAATAACCCAATATAGGTTCACAATCAATAACATCTTCACCATCGAGAGTAACAATTAGTCGAAGAACACCATGCATTTATGGTTGGCGACAGACTTCAAAATTCAGGGAAAATTGGAACCATTAACAATTTACTTTAAATTAGTCTTTGAATTGAAATTAGTGAATGGTTCCTCAATTTTTATCGGAGATGAAATTTTATTTCCTTGAATGGAAAAAGAAAATTGATTTATGACCGATTTATGACTAATCTCATTTTTTTTTCAATAAAAAAATACTTTTCAATTTCAATTATGTTCTTGTTAGTATATCCTTATTCTATATTTCATCAAACTCCTTTTTTGTAGCTGTCGCCCAGCTTCTTATTTATGTGGGAGCCATAAATGTCTGCCTGAATCGAACTGGGGTTCGCAGTGGTGGAGGAACCTGATCGGAAAAAAGAGGGATTCTAGTTGTAAGATAGCTAAGCGGATATGGTCGAATGGTAAAATTTCTCTTTTCCAAGGAGAAGATGCGGGTTCGATTCTCGCTATCCGCCCATGATGAAGTAATGTACTATAATTAGAATAATTAAAAAAATGAAAAATTCAGTAAAAATTCAGTATAGTTTATTATGATACTATTATGATACTTACTATAATGATATTATAGTAGTCACTATAGCACTTCTATTTATATATTTTTTCTAGTAGTTTTATCTTTCCTTTTGTTCTTGTTTCCCATCTACGTCTTAAACTTATCTCGATGCCTGAAAGTTGGATAGGCTGGCCCTTACATAAGGACTATATTACCCCCAATTTTTATGAAATACAAGATGCTCATTGAATGATAAGAAATGAATGTTCACTTAATGACATGACTCCAGATATTTTTATTCAAGTCAAGGAATATTTTTCATTTTGTTCTAGATGAAAGAGAATAACTGGATGGGGGTATTTAGTGATAGGTTCTATAGGAACTG